>OY728155.1:1953897920-1955147920 GCA_963277665.1 Viscum album | reverse complement strand
GATATAAATAATATAATATTATATATTATGAAATATTAATATCAAAAAATAATAATAATAGTACTAATATTATTAATATAAAAAATTAATATAATAATATTATTATTAAAATAAACATACATATTTAGGAAAAAATAATATTAATATTATTAATATTAATAAAATTATAAAATTATAAACTTCTCAATATTAACAATAAATATAAAATATTAAATGTAATATTACTAAAATAAGCAGACATTAAAAATAATACTAATAAGTAATAAAATATTAAAAAAATAAAAACAAATTAAATCATGCAATATTCGTACCAATATGAAAGAGGAATTATAAATAGTTAATATGACAATAAACTACAAACTCAAATGTTTACTACATCTAAAAAAATCACTGGGGGGTGGATAATTTGGAGGATCTGGAGGAGGTGGTGGAGGAAACTCCATCCCTAAAATATGAGTCAGACGACACATATACTCCATCTGCTCCTGATGTTGCTCCTCATATCGATGTCTCTCCTCATCCTGCTGCTAACACATCTGCTCCTGCCATCGATGCATCTCCTCATTGTGCTGCTGACGCATCTGCTCCTGCCCCTGATGCAAATCTTCTATAAGCTGACTCTGAGCACGCAGCTACTCCTGATACTATGAGGTAGAAGATGATGTCTCTCCACGAGCTCCTCTCGAGCTGGACGCCGACATCTTAACAATACCATAATAAGCTGCAGGAGTCAAATGAGAGTCGATACTAACTACTCGGCCCTTTTCGAAGCCATATTGGGTCGCCTGCATCCATGCTGTCTCATCAAAATGGTGGGCACTAGTCTGATCACCCATCTCATCTTGACTCTCAGCATGTGTCTGAGAGGTCGCGACCTCACATGACTCCTTAATTTTCAATTATAAATTAAAATAATGAAAAGATTATATGCATTTAATTTGCAAACTGAAAAGAAAATAATACTGACCACAATCTGATGCTGGCGGTCACCTCTAATCTCTCTAGTAGCCGGGTCAGTGTGCATCCTCCAATAAACGCCGTACGTTATAATACTGGGCTGATCGGCTTCCTATATGAATATTAAATAAATTATTTATATTTAAAGTTGTATAAAATATTAAAAAAAAGTACTTACCAGACGCTCTCTATGCGCACTGAATGTACGACTACCGGCTCGATGCGTCACCTCTTGTCTCCCCCGATTCTGTCGACCCAATGCAGATCTCCTCTGAAACCCACCACCCAACCAGTGTGTACATAATCCATCCCAAACGTGAGATGAAATGTACTCTGGTCGATGGGCTCTATAGGACTCATCAAATTTTTTCACTTCGACTTTCTTCACAGCCGTCTTTCTCAAATTATGCAAAAACTGACGGAAATGGTCACACATAGACACCACCCATGCCGCGTGGATAGTGGCACGCATGCTCTCGTCGATGGGATAACATAAACCCTAATATAATGTTATTAGTAAATTAAATTTCAAAATAAATAATATTTAATTACGTACCAGCCAATGATCGAACATGGCGGCCTACACATCAGCGGGAATCTAATCCCATGTGAGCCAGGGCTGAGAAAAATAATTGTGCAAGATAGCGCTCCCCTATCCAATAGCTATATGCATAAAACTGTGGAAAAATAACAAATAATCAAACAATTAGAATATTAATAAATTATAATTAAAGATAACTAAAATACATAGGTTACCATACCACTGTGTGTGCGCATCGAATCCAAGAGTTGGACGTCGCACCAGGATAGGATCTGGAATCATCATTCTAGCAAGACCACGCCCCCTCCGAGTGCTCCCTGTAGTGCCAATAGCCTGAGGGTCAGATGACTCAAGAAACTCATCATCCATAGGTAGATCAGCCTCCAGCAACTGACGAAATGTTTCTGAGTCCATCTGAAACATGAAATGATTGTTATTAGAAAATAGTTGAAAATAACTATTATGTATAGATATATATTTGTTATGATTCCAACAAGCATTTTACCATGTCAATGTTCATCTTCATCATCATCTTAATAGTTGTCAATGTCAATGTCTTCATCTTCCTCATCAACATCATCAATTTCCATATTAGTTTCACTTTCATCATCTCTTGTCATTTCAAATTCAGTTGTAACATCATTAACAACATCATCACCATCGAACCTTAACTGTGGGGTGTCATCCTCGATATTCATGTCTTTTTGTGAAAAAGATGTGTTTTGAGGAGTGTGCTGAAAAATTTCATTTCCTTGCACTTCAGTGGAACCACATTCAGTTTGAGTAAATTGATTTTCTCGAGATTTAACTTTTATTATACTCCACCAATCATCCAACTCTTTTGTAGTAGCATAGTATTTTGCAGAATAAATTTGATGTACCTGATGAGCCAATAAAAATGGTTCATTTACTGCAAGAAGACTTTTATGTTTAATATCAACAATTCCATGAGTCGGATAAATACACAAGCCTCTCTCAGTATCCAGCCATCGACATTTAAACATTGTTACATAATTCTGTCTCAAATAACACAGTTCAATAATTTCTTCAAGCATGCTGTAAAAGTCAACTTCAATATCTCTATGATGTGATCCCTTCAAACAAACACCAATATTCATTGTTTTCTTTGATTCCCCATATGCACGTGTATGAAAGTGATAACCATTCACCACATATGCATTATAAGATTTAACCATTTTGGATGGTGGGATACTCAATATACGCAATCGACTATCAATCTTATCAGCATGTACAGATACCTGAAAATTTGTAAAACATTTATCACTATTACAAGTAATAAATTGATTTTATATGTAAAACCAAAAAAGAATGTATGTTACCAGTTTTTGAAAACAGTAGGCAATTTTTTTTTGCCAATGTTCTTCTAAGCCAGCTGCTGTAATTTGTGGAAATTGTTTCTTGATATGATCATCATATAACCTAAAAATACAATATGATTAATTTAATGTAACAGAATCTACAGAATAAGGGATAGGAGTACTCAATGTACAATTTGTGACATTTCTTCATAGTTGAGTAGGACATATGTATGAGCTCTATGATGTTCATCATCTGAAAGTCATCTATCATGAACTCCACCAAAGCCAAGTTTGGGCTGATTGTCAACTGATAATTGATTGTTCATATCATCATCAACATTCCCCTCGCTCCAGCCCATGCGGTTAAATTTTGAGGGATATTCAGATTCAAAATAATTAGAGCAGAATAAAGCAATTTCCTCTTGCAAATAAGCTTCAGCAATTGAGCCTTCAACTGATGCTTTGTTACAGAATTTTTTCTTCAATTTATGCATGAATCTCTCAAATGGGTACATACATCAAAAATGAATTGGACCTCCACATTTTGCTTCATGTGGAAAATGTAATATCAAATGTTCCATTGAGTCAAAGAAAGCCGGCGGAAAGATTTTTTCCAGTTTGCATATAATTACAACAACAGCTTCTTCTAGTTTGTTTAGTGTATCATAGTCTGTTGTTTCCGCACACATGTCTCGAAAAAAATATTATATATCTATTATCGAATCCCAAATCTTAGAATTCAACAAACCTCTTAATCCAATAGGAATAAGTCTTTCCATTATAACATGATAGTCATGACTTTTTAATCCAGTGATATGACCATTTTTAACACATATTCCCATGTTGGAAGCATATCCATCTGGAAGTCTCAAATCTGCAATCCACTGACAAAATAATAAGAGACTCTCTTTGGTCAGTGTATAAGCTGATTTTGGATTCATTAATCTCTGTGATCTCACATTTTCAAACAATTCAAGTTCTGGTCACCTGTAAATTTGGGCAAGATCTAATCATGCCTTTACATTATCTTTGGTTTTACCCGGTGTATCCAAAACTGTATGAAATAAATTATCAAAACAGTTATTCTCAATATGCATGAAATCCAACATGTGTCGGACTAAGAAATCAGACCAATATGGCAGATTCCAAAAGATGCTCCGTTTTGTCCAATTGTGTTCTTTCCTAAAGCCATGAATTTTCTGTTAGTTTATTGTCGGACCAAAAGTGATGGAAGGTAATGAAAATACAACTGATTGTAACTCTATAACTGAGATAATTTTTGGAGGTTCATCTCTTTCAATTCTGCCTTATCTGAAATGAGATTTATTCCCCCAAAAAGGATGATCGATTGGAATAAATCTGCAATGACAGTCAAAATAGAATGGTTTTTTTTTCATTCATGAGCATAAATGCTTTGTTGTCTCCCATACAGTAAGGACATGATTTTGGACCATGTGTAATCTAGCCAGATAACATTCCATATGCCAGGAAGTCACTAATTGTCCACATCAAAGCAGATTTCATTACAAAATTCTGTTTCGCAGCAACATCATATGTACCAACACCATGACTCCACAATAAATTTAACTCATCAATAAATGGATTCAAATAAACATAAATATTCTTTTTCAGATGTCCTAGGATTAATAATGTCAAAAAGATATAAGGCTCTTTCATCAACATCCATGGAGGTAAATTGTATGGAGTTATAAAGACAGGTCAACAGGAATACTGACTACCAAAAGATCCAAATGGACAAAAACCATCAGTAGAAAGACCCAATCGCAGGTTCCAGGATTCTAAAGCAAAAGACGGATGCACTTGATCAAAATGTTTCCATAAATCACCATCATATGGATGAATCAAGCTTTTACCATTTGAAATATTGGTTTTGTTCCATGAAATCATTGTCGCTGTGTTCTGAGACATAAATAAACGCTACAACCTGGGAGTAAGCGGGAAATATCTCAACTGTTTTACAGGAATCAATCCAGACTTCCCTGAATGAGCTTATTTATACCTTGATTGTCCACATGTGGGAAAACTATCCAACGACTCATTTTCACCAGAATATAAGATGCAATCGTTTGAACATGCATGGATCTTCTTATAACTAAGGCACAGATTACGAACTAGTCTCTTGCTCTCATAATAATTAGCAGGAAACACATTTCCTTCAGGTAACAGTGCTTTAACCAAAGAAAATATCTGATCAAAATAGTTATTTGACTTTCCATTATCTTATTTAATAGCCATAATTTTTTCAACTGCTTCTAATTTGCTGATCTTGCAACCAGGATATAATGCATCCTCAGCAGACCTGAACAACTCAGCAAATTCAGATGGTGCCAACTCGGGAGGTAAATCAACATCATCCTCAATTTCAGTTTGTTGAACAGATGACCCTGCAACATCATGTACTAAATTCTGAAACCGTGATGGATCAGGAATCAAATTATTAGTATCTTATCTGGAACTGCGTTCACCGTGTTGATACAAAAAAATATAATCTGATTGAAAACCATAACACAATAGATGTTTCCCAATGATGTCAAATGTCTCAAACGTTCTCGTAGCACAATTTTTACAAGGACACTTAATTGTCCCTTCGGAAACAAATTTCGGGTTTGATGATGCAAATGATAAGAAAGCATCAACACCATCAACATATACATGATTTAAACTAGAACCGTTTGGATTTCTGCGCTGATTTATCCAACCACGATCATCTAATAATGATTGATGTCGATTTCCTTATTCCATATTCATATATAGGTTTCTACAAAATTTAAAACCATTACTGTTGTTAAATAATTTGATATAAGAAAAAAAATATCCTAAAAAGAGAAGATACATAATTACAGTTATTTCTTAGTAATTACCAATAATTATAGGCGACACAATTAGTTTGTAATCAACCCCACTAATTATTATTAATTTAACAATACTTATCAATACTTAGCAAAATGAAATATGCTTGAATAATGCAATAAAATTTTGTAATCATCATTGTGGAGATTATATTACTAATTATTCTAATTTGTTTCTAGAAGATTGGCGGTAGTTCTTTTGTCTGAAGACTCATGTCCTTGCAAGGAGATGAGTCGTCAGGAAAAAGAGCCTCTTTTGTCCGATGTCTCATCTCTTTTTAACTTTCTCCTGACTGAAATCAGTATGAAAAACTTGCTCTGACAAATGTTAGAGCACATTTTTCATATTGATTTTAGTGGGAGAAAGTAGCAAAGATATGAGACGTTGAACAAAAGTTAACTGCTAATCTGCTAGAAATTGTGTCAATTTATAACCATGTACTTGAATTTATTTAATTTTTTATTAATTATTATTAATTATTACAAATTATTACAAATCTCAATATTTCCAACAGATTTTTCTCTATTCTTAACATGTTCAAATCTTAAAGAGTCGTCAATTTTCAGGTCATACCCAATAAAAAGTTTGCATCAACCATGTTTAATTTAAACTCTATAATTGTCCTTACATGGTTGATCACCTCGCAAGTAGTGTTGAAATAGGACGACACAAGTAATGTCGTTCTCGTCTTTAAGAATCATTTCACATGACTCTTTACATAGATCATTCTTCCTTGAAAAATTAAGATAACTTCAGTATCTTTCCGTTACTTTTTCATGAAAGAATGGTCTATGTAAACAGTCATGTGATATGATTCTTATAGATGAGAAAGACATGACTTGGGTTGTCCTATTGCAATGCTACTTGCGAGGTGATCAACCAAGCAAGAACAATTATAGAGTTTACATTGGACACGGTTGACGCAAACTTTTTATTGGGCATGACCTACAAACTGGCGACCCTTTAATATTTGAACATGTTAACAATAAAGAAAAACTTGTTGAAAATATTGATAATTGTAATATTTTATAATTTTTTTATAATTTTAATAATATTAATATTTTTTTTATAAATATTAAACATATAATAATAAAATAATTATATTATTAGTATTATTTAATTATTAATATTAGAGTAATATAATATTTTATATTATGTTACTATTTATGTTACTAATTATATTACTAATTATGTTACTAATTATAAATGCGAAGATATGCATATAGGTCGGGTGGTTAATCAATCATTGAATAGAAAAACAAACGTAATTGACCGCTCATCTACCTCAATTTTCTTTTCATTTGTGTGTTGGGGTTGACAGGAAACTTCTACCTCAACATGTAATATTTTATTTTACTTTCAAAATTATAAACCTCCTCAACTATATGTTGGCGAGAAGGATGATAATTTTGACAGTAAAAGAAAATATTACATGTGGAGGTAGAAGTTTCCTATCAAGGCTCAACACACAAATGAAAAGAAAATTGAGATGTAGATGAGCGGTCAATCACGTTTGCTTATTTTACTAATTGTTTTTAAGTCTTTCCTAATTGTTTTTAAGTCTTTTCGAATTGTTTTTAAGTCTTTCCTAATTGTTTTTAAGTCTTTCCTAATTGTTTTTAAGTCTTTCCTAATTGTTTTTAATTATTTCCTAATTGTTTTTAATTCTTTCCTAATTGTTTTTAATTCTTTCCTAATTGTTTTTAATTGTTTCCTAATTGTTTTTAATTGTTTTCTAATTATTATAATTTTTTCCTAATTATTATAATTGTTTCTTAATTATTATAATTTTTTCTTAATTATTATAATTGTTTCCTAATTATTATAATTGTTTCCTAATTATTATAATTGTTTCCTAATTATTATAATTGTTTTCTAATTATTATAATTTTTTCCTAATTAAATCTAATTGTTTCCTAATTAAATATAATTGTTTCCTAATTAAATTTAATTGTTTCCTAATTAAATCTAATTGTTTCCTAATTATTGTAATTGTTTCCTAATTAAATCTAATTGTTTCCTAATTAAATCTAATTTTTTCCTAATTAAATCTAATTGTTTCTTAATTAAATCTAATTGTTTCCTAATTAAATATAATTGTTTCCTAATTAAATCTAATTGTTTTCTAATTAAATCTAATTGTTTCCTAATTATTGTAATTGTTTCCTAATTATTGTAATTGTTTCCTAATTATTGTAATGGTTTTATAATTATTGTAATTGTTTCCTAATTAAATCTAATTGTTTCCTAATTAAATCTAATAGTTTCCTAATTAAATCTAATTGTTTCCTAATTATTCTAATTATTTCCTAATTAAATCTAATTATTTCTTAATTATTTTAACTGTATCCTAATTATTTTAATTGTTTCCTAATTATTTCTAATCAATTAAATATAATTATTTCCTAATTATTTCTTAATTATATATTTATTTCTAATTATTACCAAAACATTCTCTGGGAGTGTCGAACCAAGAGTGCAGCAAGACCTGTTGTCATTTACCAAGTTACCCCGAGTCAAGCTCAAAACACATTGTCAGAGTTTTCACTCCTATGTACATCTGTGCCAGAGCTGCCTCTACTTGTTTGTATCCAGACAAGGATTATTTGGTACAAACACTTAATCTAATTAAACTATATAGCTACTAAAAATTCTATTACAATAATTAAAACTAACAATAAAAAATAAAACTAACAATTAAAAATAATTTAACAATTAAAAATAATTAAAAAAATACCTTCAATATTTTGATGTAATATGCGCCTTCTAACTCTTTCTCTCCTCTTCTCGAAAGAAAAAATTAAAACAAAAAAATTTCTACTTAGAACTGAAAGTTAGAAAGAGAGAGTAAGAGAGATATGAATGTTATGGAAAAAAATGGGTGGGGTGTATATATAGGTTAGATTATTTGTGACGGTTGTATTTGAGATGATATCCCGTCGCAAATACTAAGTATTTCTATGGGATACCGTTGCAAATACCTTCACCCGCATTAATTACAGGCGGTGATTAAAAGGGTTTTTGCGACGGGACCGTCGCAAATAGCTTCTTGCCGACACACCATTAGCGACAGACAGATATCCCCATCGCAAATTCCTATTTACCGCTGCCGATATTGGTAACGGGCCCCGTCACAAATACCTTCGCCCGCATTAATTACGGGCAGCGGTTAAAAGGGTTTTTGCGACGGGCCTGTCGTAAATAGCTGTCTGCCGACACACCATTAGCGACGGGTGGATATCCCCGTCGCAAATTCCAATTTACCACTGCTGGTATTGGTGACGGGCCCCGTCACCAATAACACCTGGTGAATAATTTTTTGCGATGGGGCAATTTACCCATCGCAAATAGTATTTACCACCACCAGTTAGTTGCGACGGGTAGAAGGCGACCGTCGCAAATAGGCTTTACCGCTGTCGGTATTGGCGACGGGACCCGTCGCAAATAACACCTGGTGAATAATTTTTTACAATGGGACAATTTACCCGTCGCAAATAGTATTTACCACCGTTGGGTACTTGCGACGGGTAGAAGGCGACCATCGCAAATAGGGTTCCCGCGTTTTGGTGCGCAGACCGCGCCATAGCTATTGCGATGGGTCCTGTATGTCCGTTGCAAATAACTGACCATTTGCGACGAGAATATATTCCCGTCACAAATACGCTTTTCATCGGAGTTGTTGCGATAGGAATAAAGCTCGTCGCAAATACCCCGTCACAATAAGTTGTTTTTCCCGTAGTGATGTTATCACATGAAAGTGGATGTTGAAAAATATGGATAAGAAAGAGAAATATTTGAAAAGGATATTATAGAATGAATTTAATGATACATTAATGACCAATGTATAGTAATATGATAAGGTACTTGAAGGGTTACCTAGAGAGTAGTGGAATGTGTCGGTTGATATCCATCATTGTGAGAAGTTCATGGTATTGAGTAATATATTAACATATTAATATCATTTTACATATATACATAAATATGAAAAGAATATGACATTGTATAAATTAATATTAAATTACATGTTATTTATTTTATGAAGTTTCAAGAAAAAATGTATCAAGATGAGTAAAAAATCAACCCTCATACTTTTGGTTCAAATAATTTTTCAAGAAACAAATTGACTATGAAAATATTTTCATTAGTTTAAATATTCATAAAGAAAACTTATCTATTTCATATATTAAATTTTTTATTTATATTTTTTAATGTAGAAAAAGAATTTAGGGAAAAATTATCATCCAAGGTCTTTAGAAAGTAATTAGGGATTGTAGTAGAATATACACTCGGTTTTATTTACTCCCAACATAGATATTCATAGATATGGTTTATTGTAATGAAAAACACAATTCAAAAATAGGGGAGCATAATCTAGAAATAGGGGGATCATCTATAGATACAAAATGTAAAAGTCACTACTCTATAGAAATAATTGGTTGAATTATATCAGAATATCACTGGATGTGTCTTTGGTGATGTTTCATCTATTTATGGTTTGATTGACCAGGTAAATCAAAAAATTTAATAATCATTTAGTAAAAAATAATTTATTAGTTTAAAGTTGAAATTTAAATATACACCAACCCTTAATTTTCATGAATATTTTTATACAAGTTTCGGTAGTAGAGAGTATATATGGATATAGAGAAGGTATCAATCTTTGTTTATAATGTAGTGATGAGGCTTGAATTTGGATTTCATTGTGGTGTTATATAACTAAAGACATAATAGAGTAAAAAACTAATACGGTGATCGACAAACCATGTTATGGTTTGAGGTAAGGGATATCTGTATTTCTCTTACATTAAATGAAATCTATATGATTGGTTGATTTTATATATTTTCTTATGAAGTTTCCCTTATACTCCTCATTATTAGGATATTTTGGGCTAATTTTTAAATTATTACATGTAAAGTCTTACATTACAGTTTTATGACTTTTTTACTTTTCTTAATTTTTTTATTAGAGTTGGGATGGGTACCATGTGATTACTATGATGAAAGCATGGATTTTATTAGAATCATTTTAGGAGGGAGAGTTAGGTTTTACTATATAATGAGGAGGCTAACATTAATTCATTCATGTATATGTTTTGTGTTTTATCTATTTATTATCATGTTATCATTGTTATTCTTGTTGTATTGGGGGTGTTGTGTGGTTTCTAAAATTAAAGAGGGGTTGTGGAAGATTTTAGGGATCAATGGAGGAATGATTGATGATATTTTGGGGGATTAGTTCATCATTATCTTGTTATGTGTAAGCCTTGTTTTTCGAAAATTATTTTAGTAATTGATTTCATGTTATTTTTTGATTTTTAGTGAATTGGAAGCTGTTTGGTGATGATGTGATAACAATTTATGAGGATGTGTGGTGGTAATGTAAAAGAGGTGTGAAATGGATATTCAGAGGTGGCACTATTGTGAATTGAAGTGTGGGGTTCTATATATATGGTGGGGTTATGTGATTAAGTGGTGGTATATAGTGATGTGGTAATATTGTGTAATTTAGTTATAAATAATCATGGATGAATCCAAAACATGATGAGGTTGTTGTGTGTAGATTTTACATGAACTTCTTTTTTATTGATTTTAGTGGTGGATTTTGGTGTTATGATAAGGTATTTTATTCATTTTTATTTGAAATTTATTTATTATATATATAATAAATTTATTTTATATTTTATTATTAACCTTATAATTTTTGAATGCTACTTATATTGAAATGTATCTTTATTTGATTTGGGTTTCTATATTTGTAAACCGGGGATTTTATTTACCAATATTATAGTCATGGTTAAGCCTATATTAACATTCTTGATGTTGTTATTATTGATTTTCACTTCCTTTTATAATTATCTATATAAAATAATTCATTATTATTTATATAAATGTATATATTTGAATTTGGAATACATTTTCTTCATGTTTTGATTATGTTTTAATTGAATCTCCATTTACACATGGTCTATTTTGGTTTTTAGAAAATCAATATCGTTCTATTTTATTCATGTTTAAGCCACTACCATCATGATTTTTTTGGTTGTTATAATGACTTATAATTATGGGTTTTGTAATTTAGTTAAATTAATAGTATTTCTTGTTTATTTTTTATGTCGATTTCTTTATTTTTCATTATTTTGGTATATTTTTTTTATAGGGGTTACAATTTTTGAAGATTTTATTTTTTAACAATAATATATAATAGTGGTTTAGACTACCACTATATACAGTAAAACAAATAAGTTATAGGTAAAACTGTTACAAAACGCTCAAAATTTTTGATAGCAAAAACCATAACTAAAAATTGAAATAACGACTACTAAATATCGTTTTGTAAAACTTCCTTGAAACCAATTATAGTTGCATGTCAATGTCAAAATTATTGACTGTTTTAAAAAATCATCATGAAACCATTATGTGGAGGTTTAAAACAATACCAAACTAAAAAACCACCTATAGTCCCCCATTCTATTATAGTTTGGTCTTGAAAATAATACAATGTTTCTCACAAATTCAAGATATTATCTAGATAATATAATAAAACTATCAATTTCCATCACAGATGTTAGTTTATTCCATACTTTAATTGCCACTATTTTTTAAGGATCTAAAAATATCCCTTTTTTGGTGATAACATGCCCAGGAATGTTACTTATTCTATCCAAAACTCACATTTACTGTACTTTGAATACATCATTTCATTCTAAAAGCTCTTTAGTACAACATCCAAAGGCTCCTCATAATCGTCTCTGATTTTAGAGTAGATGAGGAAATAATCGATAAATACTACCAAAAATTTGTTGATTTAATCCTTAAAAATGTTTCTCATTAAGTCCATGATGATTGTTGGAGAATTAATGAATCCAAATAGAATCAATATAACTTACAGTACTCATATCTTGTATGAAAAGCAATCTTGGGGATATCATCCTTCTTTACCTTTTCATGATAATATCCCGACAAAAAAAATCCACCTTAGAGAAGTATTGGGATCCACATAGCTAATCTAAAAAGACATAAATATGTGGTAGATGATACTTATTCTTTATCATGATTTTATTTAGTTCACGTTAATAAATGCATAGGTGGATTGAACTATCCTTCTTCTTAAAAAAGAAGACTCGGGAACCCCATGGTGTAACACTTGTGCATATAAACTGTTTATATATACTATTCTATAATTTATTCTTTATCTCCTCACATTCAAAAAATATTCATTATAAATGGAGTCTTGGGTATTGAAAAAATTTCAAGTATATGTTCGATTGATAACTCAACCTCTCATCTAGGAGAAATACTAAGAAAATATTTGAGAAAAACATCGGTGAATTCCCTTATAATGGGAATTCCATAAAGGTTGATCTTCTCCTTAGTCTAAATAATTTTAACTATATGTTCTTTCTCACTAGGAAATAATATCCATTCCTAAGATAATGATACCAAATGAGATTCATCCTTCTCTATACACTTGAATAGAATTGGAGGGAGAATTTCAATACTGAGGGTGAATTCTTTATCCTATAAATTTATGTTGGATCTATACAATGAAAAAAAAATCCATAACTATAATTACATAAAATTACACTTAAGGGAGAATGATACGATTTTCAAGAATAACATTCCCAAAAACATCAACTTATGATACAATAATCATATATGTTTTTCCTGATGATATCAAATCATTTTGTGAGGTGACTCGATGTTCTTATAAAACTAAAAATATTTTATAGTGTGTAATGAATTTAAATAAAATAAAATATACACAACTATGGAGTATATATTATGTGTACTTCAATCATCATGATCCATATCAGCATATGACCTTCCTTTTTTCCCTTTTTCTTGGATATTGTTGGTGATCATCATCCTTGTTAGTCCTTGGAATATATCATTGTCCAGGATAATGCCTAAGTTCCCTATATTTATGAAATTATACTATTAATGGTACCTTTTATTTCACTTTATTTTCTTCCATAATGTTATTTGAATTTGTCATTTTTTTTGCAAAAAACAGCAACATTATGAAATATTTTTTCACACTAAAAATGTCTTCATGTTCCTTTCTGAAATATCTCTTGGTGCCTCTTTTAAAATCTTTTAGACATATGAAATTCAATCATATTTCCTTTATCACAATTATCACGAGAACTTCCTTGAGACACTGATCTCCTCTTCTTTGATGTTTTCATAGATTCAAATATGTTCTAATTGTCTATCATAATTTTTGATTGCTTTTTTGGAATAATAACAATATGTCTTACATTATCCCCTATCATGTTAGGTATCTCATCTAGACATTCATTATGATACCCATATCATTGGTTATTAACTTCATTCCCCATATTTCTAAACATAGACTAAAATAAATTGAAAATTTTGGATGAGAAAATTTAAACTATTAAATGCATAAAAAATAACATTAAATGCATGACTCATAAATGACATATATTCCTTAACCTATGAATTTATAGTTTTTAATCTATATTATCCATGATATATTTCTTAACAAAAAGTATTATGGACATTTTGGTCCCCGTTAATAATGGTTTGTAATGAGAATTCAAATTTACCAAATTATATCCCCCTGGAGTGTCAAACTAGGTGTGAGACTAAGACTCTTTATATTCATCAAGTGCTGATCAAGTCCAGCTAAATGCACCTTTTCAGGGTTATTACCTCTAGTTATTACTATTCTAAATCCACCTCAACATGTAGTATCTAGATAGTTTTGTATTTTCTTAGAAACCACTTACTCTATAGTTTAACAAAATTTAGGGATTATTTAATATATTTATTCTTATCCCTAAGGCTTTCACTATAATTCTCTAATCCTAATACATAAAACAACTAGACTTTCCTTTGATACCAACTATCACAACCCATATCTTTCATACACTTTATTTCATAGTTTATTGTATAATGATACACTTAATACAACCCCATAAGATTTTTAGGCCTAGTATTTCTAGGTAATTAGGTATATATCATAAAAATTTGAAACATAAATACAAATAAATAAACTAAAACTCCATAACATTCCCTTAAATTTCCTTGATCTTCTAAAAATGCAAAAGATAACCTGAGGACATACATAAGAAATAAGTGAGATATAAATCCAATTAAAGAAATTATCAAATTATAACATATAGAAAGTAATAAATGTGAGTCAATAGGTATATCATGGTAACATAAGAGTTATAAGAATCATAAAATTGAACATCTAAGAAAGATATAAGATGATAATATAATGAAAACATGGTAATGTAGAAACAACATAAAACATGACATCATAATAATAAGTCAAGGATAAAAAATGATACATCATAACATAATGTTCTTAGGAAAGTCTCATATTCACCATACATGTAATCTCATGAGATAAAAGAAATTACCCAATTCATTAGAGAGCTATATAATTATTGGATCACCTGTCGCATTCATTACATGTACATGCATAAGTGTTCCACCAAGATCATACAAAAAGGATTTATTTCTTCACTTATAATCAAAATATTAAGGATTTTGGGTCACATACATATAAGTATACATTAAATTAAGGATATGTACATCTAGGTGAATACCCTTGAGTGGAAATGGGAATGGGTATTCATTATATAAATGATTTCCATGGGTAATCACATGATCATTTTGGAAGTATAATGGGGTTATGTAAAGATTAATTCAAGGGTTTAATAAGAGTGAAAGGGGCCTATAATCACATGTACAATACAATTAAACTAAGAGATCTGTTAAGAAACATATACAAACATTAAAATTTTGAAATCAAAATTAATAATATAAAGAAAGCTCTTGAATAAAGAAGAGAAATAGAGGATCACTTACCTTGAGAGGGTGCTTCTAAAAGCATGGAAGAAGATTCTTAGGAGCTTGTGGACACCTTGGTAGGGCTATAAAGAATAAAGTGAAGAGTATATTCGTGATATAAGTGTTTTCATTGAAGTTTAATGAGATTATGGGGTGTTTTTATAGAAAAATTGATGAGAATTATTTATTATTTTCTAAACATAGGTTTTTGGACTCTATATGATAATCGAATCAAAACAAAAAACTATCCCATGGGTTTTTCTCATGTTTTCTACAAAATAGAAGTGTATTTCATTATTTTATTAGGGTATGGATATAACTCCTTAAAATAATACACTAGGTGATGTGTATGTGAGTTATGTTTATAAGGAATTGATTTAAAACCTTAAAATATAATATAAATTTTAGAGGATTCATTAAGGGTTTATAAATTAATAAAATAACTTCAAAACATATTATTTTAAAGGGGAGACATAATTTTGGTCCTTGATACTATTTATAGTATTTATTAAATCATTTTGGGGATTTTATGAGATTATAAAGCAAACTGTATAATTATACCACATTTAACTTTTATCCAAAAATTTGAATAACTCATAAAACTATTAAAAATACATCATTAGATAATTTTGAAATGTTTATTTCAAAAATAATATTTATTTTATAAAAATAATTATCTAAATATAATATTTTACCCTTTTAAATAAAAAATCCCAATTTATTGAAAAATATTGTTTTTATAATAACAGTTTATTAACCGTTATAAAAATTACATTTCACTTCATAAAATTATATTATAATTTATATTTAATATATATTATTTTATAGAAATATTTTATTAAAATATTATTTATTCTAAAAATTATATAATTCATCAAAAATAATGTCTTGATTGAGACTATATATTTCCCAAAAATACATTTTGTGTTTAATTTAATCAAAATATATTTTTATCAAACTCATTATTTAATAATTATAATTCAAAAATAAAATATAAATATGATCATTAATTTATATAAAAAATATACAAATTCATACCATTAGGGTCTAGATACATATCCCTTTATTACACATGTGAATACATTAAGGGTAAGGTGTAAAATGATGGAATTTTCTTTAGGTGGTCCGACAACCATGGTTTGGGTCATGATCTCAGTAGCTTGAACTTCTCCCTTAAATGGTTTTTATCAGGCTTTATTTTTTTGAATCTCATATTGGTATTGGTTAATGAAAAATCCCGGTGATGTTATCTCCCTTGAAATCTTTGATAAATGGGATTCATAGGGTATGATCCTAAAAGTTGAGTCCATTACTTTCTTTGTCTATGTTAGTTGGATTTATAATAACCCTATAAATATATTAATTATACGATCACTGTATAACAGTTATATTATAGATGGTTATGAATTTTAATGGAATTTAAAATTTGATATGATATAACTTCTAATGGTCTAAATAACCAATTTAGTGCATGTTTTTTCTATAATTTCATTTCTTAATAAGGAATTTACTCATTTAAAAGGGAAAATTCATTTATAAAGGTTTATATCATTACATTTATCACATTTATTAAATGTTATCCATTCACTTCCTTTATGTTATAATGTATGATAATATAATCTATAAATATTATTAAAAATTGATAGAGGTAATCAATAATGAGTCTATTCATTAGATCCATAAAGATAAAGGGGGGATTTTTTATTTTTAATGGAATCACTAAAAACTCATAGTGTCAATATATTTTATGAAAGGATATCTTTGATATATCCTCCCTTTTGACTCATAACTTATTATATCTAGATCAAAGGTCAATCTTTGAGATGTATTTATCCCCACATAGTTGATCAAAAATTCATCAATATGGGGTAGAATATACTTGTTCTTGATTGTGATCTTGTTAAAATCATGATAATAAATGTAAATATGCATGGATCCATATTTATTATTAAAAAATAATAATGGTACAAACCATAAATAATCATTTGGATATATAGAACCCTTTACTTGATTCTTTTTGAGTTTCTTCTTAAATTCCTCAATTTTTTAGGGTTTATTCTATATGGAGTCTTCGATATAGGCATAACACCATGTAAGAGTTATATTGAAAACTAAACCTCATTATATTGGGGTATAGTGAGAAAATATTCTAGAAATACACCTAGTTATTCCTGAAAAATAGTCATATATTCAATATCAACCTTTTCTCCCAACACTTTTAGATAAATACCCCTCATGATTAAGTATTAAGACCCATATAATAGAGACAATTTCTATGGGGAGTTCACCTTCAAACATACACCGATAGATGATCATAGCCTGATTTAGAATATGAAATATAACTTCCCTATCATGATAATTAATACAGGATCTATGTATAGTGAGCCAATCCATTTCCAAAATCACATCAAATTCCATTAAAGGAAGAATAATAAGATTTTCAAGAAGCCTATTCCCAAAAAATTCAATCATAGAGGAGTTATAAGATTAACATACAGTAATTATACCACTAGGATTTTTCAATGATAATTCAATATCTATATATTTGGGTGGTGATTTGATTCTATTATCGAACTTTCTAGATATAATAGAGTCGGAAGAACTATAATAAAATAATGAATTTTATGTTTTATAACAGATGATGAGTGTACCATTAACCACTTCATTTCATGACCCAATTCAATAACTGTGAATATATAGACTTCCCTTTTCTATATTAGAAATAGAGGTTTCTGATTTCTATTTTCATCATTAAACCTTGGTTCTGGGAAATTTTGGATACAATTTTCATACTCCTTAAAATTGGATACTTTGAGTTTAGGTGGTGCATTTGGTTGAGATTTATTTTCATCCATATCATTAGTTAGACTCTTTATATAGATTATACATTAATATGATTGATTCTCTCTAACAAAAAGATAAATAATTTATATGGTCCTTTGGGACAATTCTTCTATGATTCTTCCCATATATTTGTCATGTAAGAAGATGAATATTCTTTCTATCATGGATGTTATCATTAATGACTCCATGATAATACATTTTATTATTATTATCCTTGAAATGAAGAGAATAAATGTGAACAATCATGCACACTAGTGGTAAATTCTCCTTCTTGGAATCCAAAAGACCCAGGATCAAATCTGGGCAGGAAATAATTTCCGGGGTACTGTAGCAGGACTGTAGCAGCGGAAGAACTGTAACGGTGGCGAAACTATAGTGGCGGAGGCATTATAGCAGGAACTATAGCGACAATGGTACTATAGTAGATACTATAGCAACCTAAGTACTGTAGCAGTACTATCCACCGAGTGGCCCTTTGGGAAAAAATGGGCTTTCAATCCTATTATTTTGGTCACTTGGCCTTGGGCCTTTAGGCTAGGTAATGGGTCTCCCTCTACCCAGTATAAATAGGTCTTTTCTTTAAATAATAAAATGAGGCTTTGACCACAACCTTTTAAAAAAATGAAGAGAATAATGGGAGTATAAATTTTACATTTCCATATATAGAGTAGATCAAACAATCTCTTCTTCGATACCAAAGTCCATTATATTTAATTATTTTCAAATACTTGGTTTTAAACAACTAAAGTAAAGACCATTTTTTTTAGGTTAATGATAAGACCAGTAGTTCACCATGAAAGTCTTGTAAAGTTTGATTCATAGGTACCAATGGATTCATCCTCATTTTTTTCAACTCAAGGAATTATCTATCCATGTTAGTGCAAAGATTTAGGGGAAATTATTTATTAAAAAACAAAATGTTGAACTCCTCACATTAAGTAGAGTCAATTTCTTCCCATAGTCTAGTTTTCTTAATGAGAGTTGACCATTGTTCAGTTATACCTTCTAAATGATAAATATCCCAAAAAAATGCATGCTTTAATAACTAGATAATGGAAAATATATTTTCAACTATATTAATCCACTACTCAGTAATTAGTGGATTGAAGGAACCACTAAATGATGATGTACATTTCCATGTGAAGGACTAAATGCAAAGTTATATCTTCCAAGGTGTGTTAAGTATTTTATCATTATTTTTTATTTTTAATATATTGATATAGTTATGTGAGAATATCTATTGTTATTTTCACTCCAACTCCCATCCTTTTTGGTTTCTCATTGGGAAAATACTTTTATTGTATATTAAACTCATTGATAACTTTTTTCCTCCAAGTTTTTTCCATTGAATAAAATTAAAAAGGTTAGTGTGAGTATCAAGAAACTATAATAAGAGTAATAAATCATATGATAAATATAATAAATCCCAATATTTCCTAAATTATGACACATTTATTTGAACCTATAACATTTTTTAGTTTATCCTATATAACATTTGGTTCACCAAAGGTTGTTTTGGGTTCTATTCTCTTATTCTTAATATATAAATTCACTAAAAATAACTAAACCCACATTGACACAAACTTAGGTGATCCAAGAATTAAAAATATACAAATTACATAATTTAACCTGAATATTATTTGTATATAACAATAAATCAACCTTATAACCTAAAGGTTTAGTGAATCTAGATATTAGATAAATAACAACCTATTTAACAACATTTTTTATATCTACCATAAACAATATTTTCATATGATAAACTTTTAGACACATTATACATAATACTCTTCTTCACAACCTAGGGAATTTAAATATAAGAAAATGTGAGCTCATATTATGTGTAATGGTAAACATAAGAGATATCAATATATGATAATATGTGATAATAATATAATCATGTGTACATGAGAACATAATCAAGGTGGATGTTTATATCATAAGAGAATCATACCCAAAAAACATATATCATAAATCACGAGTCATGGTAATAGGATTTGGTATAATATAAAACATGAGTAATAAAAGTGTGAAAACCTGAGTAGATAGTTATGTTCTATAAAAAATGACATAGGAATAAGAATGTGTCTTTAACATAAGTATATAAATCATAAAATATGTTAGTATAATAACCAAGAAATTTATATCATAATGAACTAAGACAACCATCTTCCCTAAATACAGTATAATTGGCCTAATAACTTCAATTCATTAGAGGGTGTAAAAGAACACCTATCACATAATTATAAAACATGAAAATGTGTGCCATAAGAACTTGAAAATATAAATAATTAAATCATAGCTTAATTATCCCATGATAAAGAAATGTGTTTTATGAATATATGAAAAAATGACCATAATCCATTAAGAGAGAGGATTTGGATGGTATAATTAGAGAATAAACATAGTGAATCATTTTATATTTTATATGATCTTGAAATATATGAAAAAAATTATATGATTCATTAAAAAAATTATTTGAAAAATAAAAATAAAATATCTCTACTTTTCAAAAAAAATATTTTTAAAATAAAATATTTTATAAAAAATAGGAAAATAATTAATTTTGGAAAACCATGAAATATTTTAAAATAATATTCATAATGAAAACATATATAACAATTATAAAATTTGTTCATGCGAAAAGTGTTAAAGATGAATATTATTTTCAAACTTTTATAAAAAACGTCAAATCAATAGAAAAAGACTCATTAATAAAATGTTAAAAATATAATTTTAATAATTTGTAATGTAAGTAAAAGAAACTAGAAATTGATCTTAATAAATAATTTAAGTTTATATAATTAAATTCATAAGAAAATATAAATAATATGTACATGTATGAGAAATATTTTCAATCAAAAAGAAGAGTTATGGATAGTCCTCATTTACAAGGATTATTTTGGATGAATCGTGACCCAAAAAGATAAAAAATGGTAATAATGAATGTAAAAAACATGAATTTTTATAGAATAATAAAATAAATGTGAATTTTTTATATAAACAACATCCGATGTTCTCATATGGAAGTTTGAACATAAAAAATCTCGATTTCAAAATGAGATTGGTAAAGAAACACTCACATATACTCTCATGTACCATAAAAGAGATTTAACCTCATATATAATAAACATAACCATATTAATCAATTATTTAAGAACCATAACCATATCTACTACCTTTTATACTCTTAAATTATAAACATTAATTACATACATATTAGTTAGTTGTTGTTTATTTTTATCATCAGATGTTTGTAATTTTGATTGTTTCAGGAAATTTTTCTAATAGAAATGTTGATCTTCATTATATGATGCCAAAAATAATCATTACTATATTATTCAAGGTAGTAGAATAATTTTTACACAATTATTTATGTATTCCAATTTTTATTTAATGGCATTTATGAGTATGGTTCACGAGAATGGAATCCATGATGAACATTTTTTTGGGTAATTTACTCATAACAATGAGTAACTTTATATTGATGATTCCTTTTTTATCACCATTAAAAAAATATTAATAACATAATTTACTATTTAATATCATATGTTCTTTGTTATAATTTAATTATACTCATTTATATAAGAAATGGTGATGATTATATTGCATCATTCAAGTAGGTTGTCGAACCAACCCAAATAAGAACATGTTATACTAACAAATGTGTAAGAATATAAAGTAATGAAATAGTAATATAATTTCATTATATTAATAATGATGATAATATAACATAATTAAAGAGGCTATTTCTATTTAGAAATATTTGAGAAGAGTACGTGATTGAAAAAGGTGGTGAAGAATTAGGTACTTTGATGAATTCTATCCTCGATATGGGTTCCTTCAGAATAAAGGATTTAGGATTTATTTTTTGAAATAGAAGCTAAAAAATAAAATTATTTAAGAGGGGAAAATGGTGTAACACCCTGGCCCAGATTCCACTTATCCAATTCTTTGAGATGGTGGGTTATAGGGCCTCAAGCGCGCCTCCCCGTATGTTAGAGGATGCTGACTTGCAGGGAGTTCCTAGGGTTTGATAGTGGGGAGACTATTCCCCCATATAAGAGTAAAGAACGAAAGAAATAGCTAAGTATCACACACATCAGAAAGTAAAAATATTGTGTAAGCATTAAATAACTTAAATAGAACATGTTGTAACAATGAATGAAATATAGTAAAACCCCAAACAATTATGTCATACAATACAACACAGGTCACCCACTGGGATGACTATATGGATACCAAAGTATAAAATAAACTAAAATTAAAAGTACATGGCTCTACAACTAACTCCAAGCTAGACCACATCCCCAAGAACTAGACATTGTCAAACTATACCAACCCAGTCAAGAGAACCACACTAGTAACTCCGCTTGACCATGCAACTCTGGGCCTCAGCCCTATCCACCATGCAACTCATTCTCAACATGAAAAATATACATAAGGTCTACACGTACACCAAGGTGCATGTGTAGGGGTGGGAAATAATATTCGTTGGACACCCTGACATGAAACCTATAAATGTGCTACTATGGGTGCATGCAAAAGTAAAATTACCAACCTAGCTGAGGCACAACTAAAAAAGAATTAAACCAAACACTAAACCATAGTCAATCCCTGGATCTGTAATCTTGGCCAACTGGGCAAGTGAAACCATGGATTTCCATATCTATATATGTATACATGTATAGTCCCATACCTATACATATATAAATAAATATGAATATTCACTGGTATGTGAAATAAAATAACATGAAAACCAATATACAGTCAATCCTTAGCTTTGTGCTCCCAATCACCTGGACATCTTGTGCAAGGGCATTGAGCCAGATGTTATTCCACTCAAGTCGTGTATCATTAAGTCAATCTATGGGTCCGTAATACCAATTGACCTATACCCAATTTGACCAACTCCAAAATTTTATCTCTAAGAAAACTACATCACCATAGGGGGGTAATAGTCCTATACCTAGGTTCACTTATACTCACATCCAATCACTAACAAGGATATTGTATATTGATGGTCAATTATATAATTAAGGATACTGCATATATCTGGTCAATCCTGTAAATAAGGATTCTAGAGAGTGCCTTGATACATCCTATAAAAGACCACTAACTCGGTCTCCATGCTACCCAAGCCTGTAAATCCTATAAAATGTTTGAACCCTAGGTCTTGGTTTTTAGGTGATCACAACATTCGGAACTCAGATAGTCTCTAATGGTCTTACCCTTAGGTAATCTATAAAGAGAGAACTCAATGGTAAGATGCCATGCTACACCCCTCATGACTCATAACTATTCTAGGAGATCATAATCGTCCCGATCATAGGACAAGGAGATCTTAATAATCCCCACCACTCTAGAGACGGTAATAATTCATGTGTCTTTGGTCTCTATGTCCATATAGAGAGAACTCATTGGTGAGTTTCTATGCAACACCCCCTCGAGTCTCGTAACTAATATGAGAGAGCGTAATAATCCCAATCATAGGTTGAAAAGATCATAATCATCCCCACCACTCTGATGAGTGTAATCATCCATGGTTCTTGGGTCTCCATGCCCATATAAAGAAAAATCATCAGTGATAAGCCATGAAACACCTCTTGATTCTCATAACTGATCATAGAGAGTGTAATCATCCCAATCATAGGCTGTGGAGGTCATAATCATCCCCACCACATGTCATCAGGGAATCCATGCCCATATTAAGGAGAGTGTAATCATCATCATCAAATATCACTAGCCTATGATTTCATCCAAGGAATTCCTACAATAGGGAATCAAAGTATCACTCATGGAATACACATCAACACATAAGGCTCAATAGTCAGATTTGAGGAAACACCTTTGGACATCCCAACAATATATATCAAAATATATATACATACAGGTTGACATCCATGTCTTAGGTAGTACCTCTAGGTATACCAATAAATATCATAAATAGAATGGATTAGAAGATAGATCCTAGGTAAGCATGTCTATCCATCCCAACAAGCATAAAGGATCCTAGGAAGAACATTTGGTCATCCCAAAAGAAAAATGATTCCATGTGGTAGGCTCAAAAACCACCAACCAAGAATCAACTCTATTAAACATCACTATATCAACAATAAACATGCCAAAGATATAAAAAACAAGCAAGGGTGTCCCGAACGCCCAACCCAATACTCCAGCCAAAACCCCATGGGCATAAAAGTTTAGAATGGATTCTAAGGTGACACCTGCTACAATATCTACCCAAAAATGACGTACTAACTTAGGTTCATTCAAACAGTGGGAACCCGTTGGGTCCCTCAAGTCAAACTCTGAAGAGGAATCCTACTTGGGATCCTCTAGTATTAACATAAGTGAATGAATCCTACTTGGTATCTTTAGATAAAAGGTAAAGGAGTAATCCAAAATGGAAAATAAATGCATCCTATAAGTGATATTCAAAATGAAATATAGGTATAGGTATCCTTCAAGGGACTCCCAAAATCATCATATAAGTAAAAGAATCCCTCATGGGATATGTGGTAGCTAGATAAAAGATAGAGGAATCCTACATGGAATCCTCTAAGAAGAAACATAAATAGAGAAATTTTATAGGGGGTCCTCAATAACAAAAAGTATCATGGGATCTTAGGACAAAATGGAACATCTCTAAAGGGAGACGTCCTCAAAGGAAATCCAAAAAGGCATCGGTCATGGGAGGTATCTATTAGAGCATCTAAGATCAATGGTATCAAACTAGGTTTGTCCAAACACTCAAACTATCATTCACGCTTTGAGTATACCTCTCACGAGATGATGGAAAAAGATTATCAGAGGAAGAACCTCTCCATTTAGATAGAAGCACCAAAACACCCATCAAGAGTCCTAAGAATGCTCCATGGGTTTCACCATCACAATATATGTGGAAAACCACTTAGAATGGACTACTATCGAGTCCAATTCCAACAACATGGCACAAAATAAGAAAATACCCTCGAAGGGTACCAAGGGATGAGTATACAATGTGTAGTGACCATACATAACATTTACCCCCAGATCACCACATGGGCGTGTACTCCTGCCATCCTTAGCATGTATATTCCCCAGGTACATGGCGTGTATGGAGGGTACACTGTGTTTACCCAACATGGGGTACCTTCCCATGTCTCTCAACCAGCCTGGTCATATACTTGGCTAGGTTGTGTACTTCTACATGGTGCGTTGCCCACATGGGGTATGGTTGTGTACTCCACATGACCATGTACCCCTAAACAAGATTTCCTGGACAGGTACATAGCTACATGGCTGAGTACCTGTACATAGTGTGTACACCCCAATAAATGGCATGTGCACCTTGAATATCATCTTCCCCAAATGGGAAGAACACACATCATATCACCTCGGACTATACATCATGTAACCTGGGTTTCCTGAATGGAAAACCTTATGATCACCCAAAACCCTTGTTTTCATCCCTAAAACAACATATCCAACCACTATGGTCTAAAAGAAAGAATAATAAGGCTGTAAATTTAAAAAAAATAGAATATATGTGGGATTTTCTATAAAAACATAATCGGGAATACCTTTGGAAAAACCCGCCTAAGCTTTGTTCGAGGTTGTGGTCCACAACTACCGCACATCGATCCAACGTGTCAAGGGCTTCATGAAAATATCTCTATTACCTTCGCTTTCTATCTCTTTCTACCTATCCATCTTTTATCCCTTGTTCGAGATACATAAGAGGATCCATATGAGGCATCTGTGAAAAGGAGGAAGGATTGAAAGAAAAGAAAATAAAAGAAAGAAAACGAAGAAAATAAAAGAAAAGAAAAAGGGCCACGGGCCAGCCCCAGTGACCAACTTGATTTTATTACTTTCTTGGTATAAAATACCTGTTACAGACTTAAAGGAAAATAGGAATGTCAATATGACACTTTATTCAATAGTTATGGCTGAATGAACCTCTGCGAATAATTTAATATTAAATTTATTAAATATTAAATATCAATTATTCTACAAAAATTTGAACAAATCATATTTCTACCAAAACCTCTTCCTAGGGTAAACACATTATTACAGGATCAAATGTGTGGTCAAAAAACTTACCCGAGGTCATATTATAGGGGAAAAGTACCATTTTACCCTTTATAAGCATCTAAAAGAAAAAAAAAATCAAATTTCTTCTCAAAACTGAAGTCCAAAAAACAGAGGTCCTTATAAAATCCCCACCATAAACCTTCTCATCCCCCAGAAGCCTGGTGAAAATATTAGTAACCATGCTCTCAACCCGAGAATCTTCACAACCAAGCTATCTAGACTATCCAACAACAAGTCATGTATCACTAATAACTATCTCCTACATGGAATCTGTTTAACTATTACCAATCTAGTACTCCCCACCACATGAATACCCTTATCTTCATCTCAAAACCAAACTCCAATCTCAATAAACCAAAAAAATAGTAAAGTTCAACTGGAAATGAGGTTCACCACCCCCAAAAGACCAATGGTTCAGTCCCGACCATATGATTTACCTCACACCTCTCCTAGAGCGCAACCTCATTAGGTTCCCTTCATCAAAAAGGGATGAACATTAGAAAGAAAAGGATATCTATGTAGGGATGACACTATCGAAAAATGATCAAGATGAATAAATATAGATCATGATCATATCTAATAGGAGAACACTAATATTCTATAAAAGGGTGGGTACAACTCCCTCTGAGACATGCTTACATCCTATCCAAACCTAAACAAGATTCATCCATAGTTCAATCATCTTATGATAACCCCTTTATTTCATGATTCCATCTTTATGATGGAGGGACATTACAACACAACTTTTGGTGAGTAGTCCATTACAATGATAAGCTATTCGTGCTATATGAAATGTCATTAAAAACAAGCTAGAATATCCCTTGGAACTCCACTTCAAGATTAGTCACCTCCCCTATGCCATAATTTATTCCACAACCGCTCATCACAAGACATCATTTTAGTAATGATCATCTACATGTGCTCTGAATACATTAGAAAAAGTGGAAACACTGGTCAACCAAGAAAGGAACCAGAACATTCCAACCCATGGAATCCTGTCATGAAAAATAAGCATCCAAGGTGATCTGTCAAATGTTTAAGGCATCAACATGCCTATAATTAAAAACTCATGCACCTACCCTGACTCAATATCAAAATGAGTGTAAAAAAAATATCACTGCCTAAAAAACATTTAAAAATATGGGACAACCACTCTCATGTAGGTTTCCCAAGAATGAAACAGATGTCAACCTATAAGGGTCCACGTTAAAACTAAGGGCCTTTAGGTCTCCCAACTAGATCAAAAGATCAAACCTTTCAAAACAAGTTAAAGACCACAATGACCAACAAGGATAAAAACTAAAAACACAACCTAAAAGGTCTTTATCCTCATTGAGCATCCTCATAAAGAACTGCTCTTTGGATATCATGATACTAATCCACAAGAGAGGTCGAACTAACACTCATCGGGCACCAGTATAGGGTAATACCCTCGGAGGTCCAGTTCATGAGAAATTTATTGGTATCCAACTACATCATACTCAGTGATCCTAATATATAACCACACACCTGATAATCATCACCCAACAAGGGGTACAATAATAGGCCATCACATGCCGTATCGACCTACTAGGGTCACTGCACCTCTCATGCATGAGGGATGAGTCATCATCCTCACAAAAAAATGCCTCAACATATATCCACAAAACTCTTCATCAGAATGAAATATATATGAGTGAGTAGGCCCAACTGAATAGTCCTCAATTAGTAAAATCACACACTATAAGGCTTATATGATGTGAATCCTACATGCCTAAAATGACTCATGAGATTCCATTTATCTTTTCCTTCTAAGATTCAACATCTATATCTGGCCTCTTATCAATGGAAAAGAGACAGATATCCATATTTAATAATAAAATCCACACTACATATGCATCTCTCAAGGAAAAAATCATATACAACTATAACATCATAGATCAGAACAACAATCCCATACCCTAGAAACCAGGAATTCTAATTGGAAATAGTGTTCTTGACACACCATTTTGATATCCATCATAGGTTCTAAAATATTTTTAATATTTCTATCTACCATATTACAAATAGTAAAGACCAGTAAAAGAACTAATATGATACCACTATTTAACATCCCAAATCATATGCCACTGATCCATTGCTCTGAGTCAGTGGGTTACAAGGCCTCAAGTGCACCTCCCCGTATACTAGAGAATTCTGACTATAAGCGAGGAACTAGGGTGTGATAGTGGGGAGAATATTCCCTCAAATCTGAGTAAACAACAATAGAAATAGCTTAGTATCAAACAAAACATAAAGTAAATAGAGTGAGGAAGCATAAAATTACTGAAATAAAACATTTTGTAATAATAAATGATATATTGTAAAATCCTGAAGATCTATGTCAAACAATAAAACACTAGCCACCCACTAGGCCTACCATACATATGCAAAAGTAAAAAAGAAACTGAAAGTAAAAGTACATTGCTTCACTAACTCTAATCCAGACCAAGTACCCGGTCTCCAAACACTGTATAAATTCACCAGACCAATTTGGAGAACTACATAAGCATCTCCACTCAATCATGAACCTCTGGGCCTCAACCCTATCCATAATGAAACTAATGCTCAACCTAAAAATTATACATATGGTCTACATTTACACTGAGGTGAATTTATAGGGGTGAGAAATAATCTCAGTATGCCACACCAATGAGAAACCTATAAATGTGATTCTATAAGTGCATGAAAAAGTAAACTTCACAGCCTAGCTGAGTCATAACTAAAATGGAAGTAAACTAATCCTAAAACCACTATGAATCCTTGGGTCCGTAATCCCAACCAACTGGGCTAGTTCCACCATGGATGTCCATATATATATATACATATACATGTATATTCCCAAACCTATACATATATACATAAATATGAATACTTATTGCTATGTGAAATAAAATAACATGAGAACCAATCTGTAGTAGATCCTTGGGTATGTAATCTTGATTGCTTGGAAATCCTTTGTAATGGTATTGATTTGGAGGTCATGCCACTCAATTCGTGTATCATTAAGTCAATCGATGGGTTTGTAATCCCAATTGACCCATACCTAATTCAGCCAAAACCATAATTGTATCTATGAGAAAGATACATCACTGCATGGGGATACTCATCCTATACTTGGGTTCACCCATACTCTCCTCCAATAACTAACAAGGAAACTATATACTGATAGTTAATCCTGTAAAGAAGGATACTACAAAATGACAATCAATATTGTACAGAAGGATTATAGGGGTACATCTAGACATCCTATAAAAGGTAACCGAGTCAGTATCCATGCTGTGCAGATCTATAAATCTAGTCCAATATCTGAGCCCTAGGTCTCAGTCCATAAGTGGTCACAACATTCAAAACATGGATATTCCTTAAGGATCTTACCCTTAGGTTATCTATAAGGATAGAACTCCCCAGTGAGATACCATGTTACACCCCTCAAGTCTCATAACTAATATGAGAGAGAGTAATCATCCCGATAATAGGCCGAGGAGATCATAATCATCCCCACCACTCTAGAGAGTGTTATCATCCACGGGTCTTGGGTCACCATGCCCGTGTAAAGAGAACTCATTGGTGAGATTCCATGCAACCCACATCGTGTTCTGTAATTGGTTCTAGAGAGCATAATAATATCGATCATAGGTCGAGGAGATCATAATCATCCCCACCACCCTGGAGAGTGTAATCATACACAAGTCTTAGGTCTCTATGCCTGTATAAGGAGAACTCATCGGTGAGATGCCATGAAACACCCCTTGAGTCTCATAACTGATCCAGGAGAGCATAATCATCCCGATCATAGGACAAGGATATCATAGTCACCCCAGCCACATATCATCAAGGACACTATGACCATATCGAGGTGATCATAATCATATTTATCACATATTACTATCCTATGAGTCTATCCAAGGCATTCCTACACCATTGAATCCAAGTATCACTCAAGGCATACAAGTAAACACGTAAGGCTCAACAACCAAATACTAGGGGACACCTTCAAACATACCCAAAATATATATCACAATATATATATATATATATCCATTCTTAATAGCCATGTACCAGGTAGTACATATGGGTATACCAGAAAATATCATAAATAGCATGGACTAGAAGCAGGATCCTAGGTAAGCACGTCTAGGCATCACAACAAGCATAACAGATCCCAAGAAGAACATATGGTCACCCAAAAAGAAATAAAGACACCTCATGTAAGGATCAACATCCAAAAACCATGAATCACCTCTGGTAAACATCATTTCATTATAAATAACCGTGTTAAAGATATAAAAATGAGGTAGGGGTCACTCAAATACCAAACCCACCACTCCAACCATAGACCCATAGTCTTGCAAGTTCGGAATGTTTTCTAAGGTGACACCTGATACCATCTCCACCAAAACTCGACATGATAACTTTAGTTTGGTAAAAAAATGATCACCTATTGTGTCACTCAAATAAAAACATTGAAGAGGCATCCTACTTGAGATCCTCTAGTCTTAACACAAGTGAAGGCATCATACTTGGGATCCTTAACTATAAGGTAACAGATGAATCAAACACAAGATCCTAAAATTGTTAGAAAACAACGACGTCCTACAAGGGATCCTTAGAATGGAATACAAGTATATGGATCCTATAAGGGAAACCCTAAATCCATATATAAGTAAAGGTATCCCTTAGGGGATCCTTGGTAGCCAAATAGAAGATAGAGGCATCCGACACTAGATCCTCTAGGCCGAAACATAAACAAAGGAATCCTATAGGGGATCCTCAATAATCACTAGTCCCATGACCTCTTAGGATAGAAATGAACATCTACAAAGGGAGACATCATCAATGGAAATCCACAAAGGCATCAATCATGGGAGATATCTCTTAGATCATCTCAGATCGAAGGTCTCAAACTAGGTTGGTCTGAACACACAACTTACAATTCACTCTTCTAATCTACCTATCATGAGATGACTGAAAACAATTACTCAAAGAAGAACCACTCCATTTAGATAGAAGCCTATAAACACCCATTATAAGTCCTCAAAATGTTCCATGGGTTTCACCATCACGATCTTCATGGAAAACCACTCAGAATGGAATACTCTCGGTTCCAATTCCAACATTGGGTAAAAACTAGGAAAAGATCCCTGAAGGGTACCAAGGGAGGAGTACATGTTACGTAGAGACCATACACAACGTGTACCCTCGGATCACCATATAGGCGTGTGATCTCACTGGTCTGGGCATGTAAATACCTCAGGTATATGGCATGTAAGGAGGGTGCATGGAATGTACCCAACCTTGGGTACCTTCCTGTGTCCCTCAACTGGCCTAACCATATACTTTCCCAAATCATGTACTTCTACATAGAATTTTTCCCACACAAGGTATGTCCATGTACTACACATGAACATGTACCCCTACACAAGATCACCTGTCAGGTACTCGGCTACATAGACGAGTAACAATACATGGAGTGTATATCCTGGTACATGGCGTGTACACCTTGATCTTTATCTTAGAAGAATAGGAAGAACACATGACATGTAACCCTATACTACAAAATGTGTAACCTGTTTTTCCTGAATAGAAAACCTTTGGATCCCCCAAATCCCCTGTTTTCATCCCCAAAACAACAGATCATATCACTAGGGGCCACAAGCAAGCATAATAGGGCTTTAAATTTAGAAAATGGAGGGTCTAAGATGGATTTGTAGTAAAAAACAAACAGGAATACCTTTAGGTAGAAACCATTGAATCTTCATTCGATGTTATTGTCCAAATTTGTTTCACGTCGATACAACGTGTCAAGGTCTTTGCGACAGTACCTCTCTTCCCTTCTCTCTCTCTCTCTCTTTCTCACTCTACCCCTTTTCCCTCTAGCTCAAGCAGTGTAGGAGGAGCCACATGAGGCATCCATGAGAAGAAGGAAGGAAAATAAATAAAATAAAATAAAATAAAATAAAATAAAGAAAAATAATAAAATAAAATAAAATAAAGAAAATTAATAAAATAAAATAAAATAAAATAAAATAAAAAGGGGCACTAGTCGGCCTTGGTTCCCAACTCAAGTTTTTGCCTCACCTAGGCTAAACTACCCATTTCGAACTCAACGGCGGATATGGAATCTCAATACGTTTCTCCTTTCAAATATTATGGATGAATGAACTTGTGTGAATAATTTAATATTTAATTTATTAAATATTAATTATTAATTATTCTATAAAAATTTGAATGGCTCAGATTTCAACCGAACTTCTATCTTAGGGTAAAAAATCAATTATATAACCAAGAAAGTATTTGAAAAAATTACCTGAGGTCATCTTTTTGGGGAAAAGAACCATTTTACCCTTTATAATCATCTAAAAGAAAAAAAATCATATTTCTACTCAAAAATTCAGTTCATAAAAACATATTTCCTTACAAATGGGTAGATATTAACAAGATATTCTAAGGGAAATTTTCATTAACCAACCCAGGTCGACCCCAAACTGATCACACAAGCCAACTTGCGATAAGGCATGAGATGCATTCTCAATCCTCTTGGCTTTAAACTATTGTCAGACATCAAATATAAACCAATTGGAAATAATTTAACCTTATAAAAACTAATATAAAATAAGGAAAATGAGTATGGATCATAATCCAATAATAACTGAACATCAATAAATAAAACCATATCCAAATACAACTATAGTGGAACCAAATACAGAAAACTACAACAAAACCAAAACTAAAACCAAACCAAAACCAACACAATATACATGTGATCTCTTGGTCACCATCTTCTATAAGAACTATCCAACTCCATAGGAAACTTGAATGAAACTAATCCTGAATAAATAGCTTGTTTCTAATGATGACAAGCGGCACAAGTTGAGTGTGAGCATAAAATATCTCAATAATTAAGCACCACAAAATCCATACATTTACTTTCCCAAAATATACCATAAATTCTAACTTGAAATAAATTTAAGAAAATATGTTTTTTTGAATTTAAAACAACCCACTCCTCCTTCCAAAGATCCCACTTTGAAAGAAAAAAATGTTTTCCTATTTTTTAAAAAATCTCATTTAAAACCCTATTTAGAAAATAAATACATGTAAGAAGAAATAAATGAACAAAGAATATGTGAAAAAAAAATTTAACCTAAGTGAAAAAAGTAGGGTATAAAAAACAAGCCATAAATAAAGGAAACTATAAAATTTTAGGAGGATAAATACTAAAAGAACACATAATGAAAATGTTTTAGAATGAATCTTGAACAAATAGATAAATAATAATGGTCATTTCTTAAACATCCCTAGAAGTAATCCCTAGATGTAATAAATTTAGACTGACCTACCAACATATGGTGAAAATCGATAATCAATAATAGAGCTAGTTTCTCTAAAATAGAATCACCATTGGTAAATCCCACCTAGACTATCCTCTATCTAGAGGTTCCAATCTTTCTAATCAAGAATAGAAAGTAACTATCACTTGACCCTCTAGATGAATTCCATAAATAACATGATAATAATATATAAGAGAATGATGAAGTTATCACATGCTTTTCATTATATAAACTTACAGATGCCAATATTCATGCCTTTCCCAATCCCCTACATCAAATCTGTGAAGGCCCTCTCATCAAAAGGATGACCATAGTGGTTCTTATCACACATCGATCCATTCCAATTCCAATAGATCATACGCATCATATGATTTTAAAACCAATGTCTAAAATATCCCCAAGTACCAATCATGCCTTAACATTTAAAATTTGAAATCATTTCCAATAAAAACACCTTTCTTATGAAAACCATTTTAAAATAAAGGTGATAACATAACTCACACTTAGAAGGTTCCAAATGGGCCTTTAAATTCATGGGGTTACTAGTCATATTTCAAGGTACCAAACAATACAAGTTTTAGATAACACATTTTGGAACCTAATTTTAAGGAATTTTGGAACCAAGAATCCATTTAGAGAATATTATAAGTTTTAATAAAACCATTTGAGAGATAGAATGAAATAGAGAAGGAATGGATGAAAAATGTTTTGAAATCTGGGGTTTAAGATGGAAAGTTTTATAGAAATCCATTATCATGTGTGTGCCTATATATACGTGAAACCCATGAACATATGTATATGATAACATTAAATGGAATATATATAACCATAAAAACACCCATGGTTTCATTTAAAGAATCCCAATAAACCACACAACCAATTCCAATGATCCCCACATAAGCACCCGCCCATTCAAAAACCACAATTTCAAATTAAACCTAACTGTAAACACTCAATAAAGGAAAAAAACCGTTAAAAATTACTCAATTATATTTTAAAATAACAATTGGAATTTTATAAAACACCTTGTATATATATATATATATATATATAAGGAAAACCATTGAAAAAGCCATTTTTGTCAAATTGCCAACAAAGGAACACCACATAAATGCATAGAAACTCATTAAAACAATTAATGACATAATTATAAATTAAATATAAACACTCATGAATTATATAGAATGTCACAGAAAGTAAATTTATGAAAAAACATACCTCAAAGGTGTTTGAAAGAAATGAAACTCCAAGATAAGGAAGATAATGGCCCAAGGAGAAAACTGCAACCCCTGACATCAATAGAATCAACCCAAATTATCCAACCATCTCCAAAGGGTTCGACCAAGATGGATAAAAACTAAGAAATAACTAATAAATAAGAGATAAATAATATTATATGAGGAAAAGTGTCCAAAATCCATGAAAAACTCACCTTCAAACAAAGAAGAAGCTTCAACCACGGAAGATGAGCCAATGATAAGGCATATTTAAGAACCCCAAGGTGTGCCTAGGTCAAGTGGGGGAGGAGAATCCCAAAATGTGTTTAAATATTAATATGGGAAAAGGTTTAATTTCAAAATTTTAAGAATTTGGGTAGATCACATGGTTTGGAAGCATGGTTTTCCAAACTACCCACAAACTGTGCACACCCTACTAAAAGAAGGTGGCACCCATACGGTTTGGTAGCACGGTTTGGGAAACTATGTGACAACCACGAAAATCATATTTTTCAAAATTTTAGATACTCCCACATTCTTGATATAATTTTTATCCTAACCAAGATCAAGTCATGTGCCTTACCAGAGACACCACTAATATGATACATGATTACTCCATTGCCTCGCACGTTTTGGGCCAAACACTACACATGACATGCATAACAAACAAGGAAAGAAAAAAATGAATTAAAAACTCCCTCAACCATAATCACCCAAACAGTTTGTCCCCAAATCGTGCACACTAACCATGCACTAGGCCAAAAACTACTAGAAACATACATCACTAAAAAATTCTCACTAGAAACTCAACCCAAACCTCAAACAAAAAGTTCTAACATCAATAAATAAATAAAAATAAAATAAATAATATAAAAATGGGTTTGGGGTGTGATAATTCTCCCCACAAAAAATACTTTATACCCCCATAAATTAACTAATAAAAATATGGGAGAAATCCAGAACCTGAAACTAAATGAATTCAAATGGAAAAACAATCCTCGGTGTGACCTTTTCCCATTCCAAATGCCACACCAGACCAGATCTAGAAAAAACCATAAGAGTATTCATGGCAGGTCTCCCCATTATTTAAAAACAAACTAGTATGAGGGTAATAATATGGGAACTGCCAATAGAAGAAACTCAAACTAAACATTGAACCAAACCACAATTCATTATTTCCATAGGACATAAGAATCTCCAAAAGTTGATAACCCCAAAACCAATACCATTTCACAAGAAAGTTTACCATTCAATAAATTGCATCCAAAATAGGAACAACTATATAAATTTACAAGAATACAAAGCTACTAAAATCATAAAAACAATAAATATTTTAAAAAATAATGAAATCTATAGTAGGGAAATTTAAACTTTACCTGATCTAACATTGGAGGAAAAATATGGCCCAACATCCCAACGCTCAAAAATTTCTGACTATGTGTATTTCTTCACTCTGAGGCTTATAGTTGGAGCCTTTATTCCTTTAAAAAAAATTCTTCTCCACATTTAGGAGTGGACAAACTCTACTTGGTAATTTCCCTTCTAGAATCTTTGCTTGTAGAACCTCTCCAGATGACCTAAATGGACACATAAATGGTATTACTTCAGAGGATGATGATAAGATGGCTTCGATTACCCGAACGAAACACACTGGAATTACATGAGAAAATGTTATCATGAATGAGAGGTGGGAATTCACAAATAATAATCCTTAGAAATAGGTTCCTCTATTACACACTTTTCACTAGATGGGGAACCTTTATGAGTGTCATGAGAAACCTAATTGTTAACTGGTATTAAATACACTCGAAAAACCCACTTAACTAAAATCACCTCATCTACCAACTTCCTGGATAGAACTTCCCAATATAAGATAACTCCCTCAATCATCGAATGAAGAAACTATAAAAAAATATGATATTTAATCTAATCCTTTTATTCTATCTCCAAAGAAAAGAAAATAATCTCTTCAAAGTGGTCAATATAGGCCTTCACCATCTACAGAACTTTCTAAACTCCCAAGAACTCTACCACTTTCCCCACCTTAACCTTCTCAAGTATGAACCATCAAATAAAAGTGTTATTAAAAACTTCCTAATACATCCCAACCTATAATGATGATGGTACATTCAACTTCCACTAATCCAAACCTGGACCCTCGAATGAACCTAGAACAACTCACATCCTCATGGCTTCGAGAGTTCCCAAAGACTTGAAAATGATTTAAACTTTCTCAAGCCATTCCATAGCTTCTAATGGACCATGATCACCACAAAAAATAGGAAAAAACTACGAATATATCGATTCTTCCTCCCCACTGGGAGTCTAGGAAGAACCAAGGATTGGAAGAAACTCACCAAAAACCTTCCGGACCTTTCAGGGTGGCATTATATATATAACACAAAGACACAAAACCAAATCAATATCCAACCAAAAATCAACTGAAATAACATCCCAAAAAAATACCAAGCTCATAAATAAAAATATTACAAATCAAAACCAAAATCCCCTTTAAAAACCTACCATTTACATTTCAAATTTTAACCAATTAACCCCAATTTAACTTTTCTAAAATTCCAAAAACTCATTTCCAAATACAATTGAAACACCCCATCCAACTTTTAAAATAATAAATTCTCTGAAATCCCTTCCCTTTTGAAAAAATATTTTTCCAAAAACCATTTTTCATTAAAAAAACCTCTCACACTAATTAAAATTAGACTAGAAAATAAATCACACTGAAACTCTTGAAATAAGGTACAAGTGGCCATGCATAACCTAGCACAAGGTTTATAAGATCATGTTCCAAGAAATAAAAAGTCACTAGAAGTATCTTTAACTATGTAATCATGCTCCAGATGGGTTTCTACTCTATGAAATATCATTGTGTAGCATCAGTTCACTTCCATTTTCATTACCCAACTAAACAAACCAAACAAAAACCAACACCATCAACCTAGAATTCAAAATAAAATACTCAAGTCCTAGGATTTCCCGAGTAACTCAAGGCTTAGGAAAAGTAAGATTTCATGACACTCATCCCATACCAACATGTTGTTTCCTAATATTCTTATCTCCAAACTACCTAATGACCAAAATAAAAAATGGTTTCTTTGATACCATTTTATCATGAACCAACCCAGGCCAACCCCGAACTGATCACACTAGCTGGCTCGTGACAAGGCCCGAGAGGCACTCTCTATCCTTCTAGGACGGAAACTAATGGCGGGTATCAAAGATAAACAAATTAGGAATTATTTTTCCCAATAAAAATTGATATAAAAGAAGGAAAATATAGTATGTAACATAGTCCAATAATAATTGAACATCAATAAATACAACCATATCCAAATAAAACTATAGTGGAACCAAAATAAAAAACTACAACAAAACCAATATTGAAACCATAATAGAACCAACATGATCACAATGTGACCTCTTATTCACCACCATCCATAAGAACCAGCCTACTCCATAGGAAACCTGAATAAAACTAAACCTACAAAACAACTCAGGTCAACCGAAACTGATTGGAACAAGTAGGGTTTGAGAATAAAAAAACTCATTGGGTAAGCACCAAAGAATCCATACATTTTATTTCCTGAATATTAAATAAAAAATAGTTTGAAATACATTTAATAAAATAGTGTTTTTGTCTTTAAAATTATCCAAACCTCTTTCCAAAGTCCCCTCTCTGAAAGAAATGCATGATTTTCTATTTTTTTTAAATGTCATTTAAAACCTCAATTAGAAACCATTGAAAATTAAGAATACATAACATGAGAAAAGAATATGTTAAATTAAAATCTTAACTAAGTTAAAAATACATGGTATAACTAATGAGATAGAAATAAAGAAAAAAATAAAATTATAGGAGGATAAATAGTAAAAAACAAGGAAGAAAAATTAAGAATAATGAATCAGGAACATAGAAATAAATAATCATGAAAATTTCCTAAATATTCCTTGAATAAATCCATGAACATACTTAGTTTGGACCCACATTTTACTGTATGGTGAAACTACAAATTCAATAATGAAACTAAATTCTCTAATCTATCCCCACTAGTGGAAAATCCCACATGGAATATCCTCTATGAAGGGGGTTCTAATTCATCTAATCGAGACTAGAAAGTAACCATCACTCGAAACTCTATATGAAATACAGGAATCCCATGATAAATATATAAATGAGAATGTGTAGGTTATCACATGATTATAATGGGATGTAACTCGTTTATTCCACCATGCATGCATTTCTCAATCCCTAACACCAATAATGAAAATTCCATTTCATCATAAGGATGTCCATAGGGGTTCCCATCACACTTCGAGCCATTCCAAACTGCCAACGTGTCCTACACATCATATGATTTTAAATGAAAATTTCTAAACATCACTAAGTACCTACTAGGACTTAGCAATTACAATTTCAAGAAATTTATAATAATAAAAAATTTCTTCTCAAAACCATTTTCAAATCAAGGTGATAACATAACTCATACTCAGAAGGTTCCAAATGGTCCTTTAATGTCATGGGGTTACCAATCATGTTTCAAGGTAACAAACATGCCAATTTTTAGATAATGCATTTTAAAAAACATTTAAAGGTATTTTGGAACTAAGAATCCATTTATAGAACATTATAATTTTTAAGAAAACCATTTGGGGGATACAATGGACGAGAGAGGGATCGGAAGAAACGTGTTTTGAAATCTAGGGTTCAATATGGACATTTTCATTGAAAGACATTATCATGTGTTTTCCTATACATATGTACACCCCTTTGACATATGAATATGACTATATCCAATGGTATATATATATATATATATAAAACCATAAAAAACCCAAGGTTGTTACTAAATAATCACAAGGAACCTCACAACCAATTCCAAAGATCCACACATAAGCACAAAACAATTTACAAACCACACTTTCACATGAAACCCAACTACCAACACCCAAGAAATCCTAAAAAAACTTATAAAGTAACCAATTTCATTTTTAAAATACCAATTACCATTTTAACAATCACCTTGTGTAGATAAATATATGAATATATATATATATAACTAAATAATTCCTTTAAAAACCCCATTTTCATCAAATTTACAACAAATTTATACCCAAAAAAATTCATATAAATGCATCACAACCGTTAATAGAATATTTATAAATAAATTAGAAACACTCAAGAATCAAATGGAATGTTCTAGAAAGGAAATGGATGGAAACACCTACCTCAACAGTGTGTGAAATTAAAAAAACTCCAAGAGAAGAAATAATATGGTATAAGGAGAAAACTGCACACCATAATAAAAAAAACCAACTAAAATTATCCAACCCTCTCCCTCTGGTTAGACCAAGAGGTAACTCTACTAATAAAGAACCATTAAACAAGAGATGAAAAAGAGGAGAAGAGGTAAAGAGGACAACCTCCCTGAAGAAATCACCTTAAACAAAATAAAAACCTTCAACCATGGAAGAGTACCCAAGTAGTAGGAAGATTTTGGATCCCCATGGTGTGCCTAGGTCAAGTGGTGGAGTATAACCCCAAAATTGGTTTAAAACTTAAGAGGGGAAAATTTGAATTTCATCTTTTTAAGAATTTGGGCAGGTTGCATAGTTTTCCAAACCATACACAAACTATACGAAATCTACTAGAAAAGGGGACACCTACACAAGCTATACACATGGTTTTGGAAATCATGATCCAACCAAGAAAGTCGCCTCTCTCAAAATTTTAATGGATCATGCATGCTTATTGTATTATTCTTCCTAACGGTGCAAAAGACGTGCGCCTTTCCTTAGACACCACCAAAATGTTGTAAAGTTACTCCTATGCCTCATACAGTATGGGCCAAACCATGAATGTGAAATTAAATTAAAACCATGCAATAACATAATGAATAGAAAACTCCATAATCCTTAACCATATGAACAATTTCTCTCCAAACCATGAATAGGGCCAAAAACTACCTAAAACCTCAAAAACTCCAAAATTCTAATCATGAAATCAACCTAAAACTAAAACAAAATATACCAAATAAATCAATAAATAAAAATAAATTAAATAATTGAAAAACAAGGTTGGGTTTTATTTTTTAATTGGTATAGGAGTGGTTCTTTTATAGGTGAGTTTTAGAGAAGTAATTATGAAAATACTCTTTATTTAGTGTATTAGGTTTTCATTTTAAAAAAGTTAGTGGAAAAAAAGTTTAAAATAATGGATATGGGGTGTGAATCCCCTCATACACATAATTTTGAGATAATATTTCAGATTATTTTAAGACATTATCACTTAGCTTAATAATTTTACTTTATTTTACTTTTACCATGGTAACTCAATTTTTACCTCAGAAACTTCTTTTTTATATTAAAAAATGAAATTATATTATTTAAATAATTTTGACATGGTGTTTAAAAATTTGGGGTCCATTTTATCTAATTAAATTTTTAAATATTATAACTTTAAATCTTAAATAAAAGTATAATACATACTATAAAAAACTTTATTTATAGAAAAATTAATTTTTAAACTCAAAGTGTTCTTAATCTTATTTCATGTGAAATTATAAAATAATTAGTGAGAATATATCAATTAATTTGGGGGAATGTCAACTCTATACCTCATCATCTTCTAAAGAATGTTTCTTATCTAAGCATATTCATTGGGGAGAGGCCCCATCTCTCAATGTGTCAATACCCGACAAGCGACAAGGTAGTCTAGGAATCAACAATGGATGTAGGAATCGATTAGAAAATGTTGGATTTATTTAATGTTTCCATAGAAACTCTATCATGATGATATGGTCCATGGTCACATATATATGTCTTTTAAATCTATGTTGGTTTCTATGATAAGTCATCTTCAGTCCTTTGGGATGATTTTTCAATCTCCTAGTGTTGGTGTTCCCCTTCTTAGTGATCTCTATTATATCAAGATCTATGACTGCTAGATATATAGAGTTGTGTTGTAATAGTTAATATTTTCATTTTTATTTCTATTGTATCTCCAGTGTGATTATGTAAGGATGGATGTTGAAGTGGTGGCTACCTGGGGTGATGACGCAACTTTTGGGTAGTAACGGGTCTTGGGTGCATGGGATGATCAGGTTGGCCGTAGAGATTTGTATCGATTTATTCAGTCTGAAAACATCAGGAATGGGATTTGTAGAGAACAATATTATATAACAATGGTGAATACTATATGGGTCATTTGTGCGATAGTGTTTTGGAAGACCAAGGATCTTTAGGTCACTTTTTTGGTATATGTAAATAGTGTCTACATGCCAATTTATCAAGTTTTATAGACTTTAAGAATTTTATTTTGGCCTTCAAGAATGTGTTAGACTATTGAAAATGGGTTTTTGAGTTATGATATTTTTTTATTTCTCTAGGCCTTTAGGTTTCCAATGTTTGGGGCCTTTTTCATGTAATGGGTTCCCAAAAACCAAGTTGAAATTAGGGGTTTCTTCTTCTTTTTAATATAGGGGCTTGACCCCAAGTGTTGAATTCTAATAGAATTAGTGTTAATATATTTATTATACAATAAAACATTACATTAGATTCATCAGTTAAATGTGATAAATTTAATTTATTAAGATAAAAAATATCAATACATAAAAAATGTTCTCTAAAAAATAATATTTTTAACAATAAATAATTTTGATCAAATCCTATTAAAATTAATTATTTATCTTCTAACTATATAATTCTATCAATACATTTGAATTTAAATATTTCTTTAAATTTTATAAATACAGAAAATAATTATTTTATAATAATAATTTGTAACACATAAAAAATTATATTTTTATAATCATATAATTTAATTAAATATAATCTTTTTTATTTCATTATTTATTATTTGTGAATTATATTATTTTCAATTTTATACTAAATATTACACAACTTCAATATACCTATTTTATATAGGCATACTCAATGATCATATATCCAATGACCATGTTTCCAATTATAGTTGAAGCAATAAGAAATTTTAGAAAATTGGCAACAATTTGAAATAAGAGACTTTCCATTCATTAAGAAAAAAAGGAAGGAGAATCCACACATCTGGAGTCTCTTTCTAGTTGGTAACCAAAATTTAGGAGAGTAGAAAATAAAAAAGGTTTCTATAAATTTTTTTTTTGACCCATGGGGTTACATCAGTGATTTTTTCAAGTGATCAACAACCCAAAAAATATCATCCATCTTTATTGCATCTATCTCACTCTCTGGAAATATCTTTCAAGCTCCAGAAATGAGATACTATCATGCCTTTTTAGAATCCCCAACTATATTCCAGTGTTCCTTCATTTTATTATCAACCTCATCTAATTATATATAATATATATTGATAAATCTATTCATTTATCGACTAATTAATGGTCCTAAGCTATCATCGTGATTTTTTGGGATTGTTCTTGAAGTGTTATTTGCCTTAGATCTCTCAAGTGAGATACAACTTTAGTTCTTAAGATATATATCTATAGATTCTCTACCTATACCCATGCATTGATAATTTCATAGTATTCAAACCCTCTATTCCCAAATGTGAAAAACATGTAATAAAATTTGGGCACCATATATCACAACTCTCTAATAGGGGTTTCAGAAATCAACTTCCAAATGTCCCACCAAGACAGTTGTCTCATATTTAATTAAAGTAAAAGGGAATCTAGATATAAATAAAATATAATTAGTGATACTGAGTCATAATCTAGTATTTATTATCCCAATATGAGCATGGAATCTATTTCTTCATTACATTCTAATCCATCTTATGACTAAGACACTTGGATAGTAACAACTTCCATTTGATTCTCTAAGGACATTGTTGGTACTAAAATGGATAATAATAGAAAATATATGCATAAGTTAATAAGATAAAAAAATAAATGATTTGTATTATTTGTATTTACCATTACTACCAAAATTTTTAATCCCTCTCACTTTTAATTATTTGATGGATGGTTTAACTGGAATACCCTTTTTCACTATCAAAACCACTCTGGATGCCACATTGCTCCGCACAGGGGAAACAATTACCTTCATTATTGTAAATTAATTGGTTGGGATGATTGGTTAATATTCATTAGGATAATATCTCTCAATATCTTGAACTAATACCCCTATAAATCTTAATAGTTTTATCCAATACCTTGAGTCATGAACGATGGGGAAATGAATGTGTAAGGAAACATGAGCAAGATTTTCTCACTTGAGGATTAGTTTCTAAACGTTTTCTATAGATAGATTTGTACAAACCTTAATACATGATCCAATATATCATTTGAAGAAGTGAAAATGTAATCATTAATATTATTACTTACATTCCTCTAGGTCTATATTGAGGTAGCTAAAATCTTGGTGGTATGTCAAATAATCTTAGAGGGCCATTCTTGTTTTCTCTCCCATGCCATATTCCAACTCCAAAATCTTTATAATTACCTCAAATGTTGTTTTTGAAATATGGTTAAAATCATCTTAATATTTTATTGCATCTTCTTAATAACACAATGAAGTGTTCTATCTCTTAATTATTAGAATTAATAAATAAGAATACTCCTAATGTATTTTCTACCTTAATCTGGGACTTTAAAAGTGTTTTGTGCCTTTAAACTACAAAAGACTCTTTCTCCATGATTTATACATCAATTCAGAAAATTTAAATTTTTTTATTGATGATGTATTGTTAAACCTAGGATTTGGGGATTTATTTTCCTTGATTTCATGCCTTCACCTCTACATCATGAAAAGTTGCAGCATCATAGCACTCCTCATCTTATTTTTTTAATGCATAAGACATTGAATTTAATGAAACAATACTGTGAAAATGTGGAAAACCAGGAAAAGTTAATTAAAAATAAATTTAATGTATTATTATTATTTATATTAAATTTTATATAGATATATTCACTATAATAGTTTTAATAATTTTTTAAATGAAAAAGGAATAGTTTTATTATAACTAAAGTTTTTTCCCTGTATTATATAGTTTTATTTAAAATAAAAATTTATAAATTTTAGAAATTTAATTGCATAAAATGGAATTAAATTTTTATATAAAAATTTCTTATAAAATTTAACTGATTTTTTGGTGTTTTTTGAAAACATTTATTTTTGATTCAATAGTAAAAAATGCCGATTTTTTTAAAATTTTCATTTTTTTCATTAAACCAAGTAATATAAAATCCCCTCAGTATTTTGGATTTGGTATTAAATTCAAATAATATCCATTTTATTAATAATAATCTAATTAATTCCATAGGAATCAATATTATATATGATTTTGGTATAAGCTCACTTTTATATATAAAATGAAATTTTCTAAAAAACCCATTACATTTAGTGCACATATATTAAAAGTAATTTATGCCAATTATAAAAATTTAATCTTGAAAAATTTATTCCATATTTGGAATGATGAGTTTAAAATTTAGTAATATGGTTATTTTTTTCATTATAAATAGCATCCATGGTAAAATGTGTCACAGTGAAAATGGGTAAATCTTGATAATTAAGGTAAATAATTTGTGATAATTCCAAATAATTTAATCTTAAATTTAATTTAATGATTGTATTTTAAACATTATCCCATAATATTTGAAATTGGATAGTTTATGATCCACATTAACTTGAGTAAGTCATTTATAATATTTCAATGTTTAGAAGAATTACAAGTGTGTCACTCCCCTCACTTATAAAAGGGCACCCGTATCCTCTATTACCCACATATTTTGATCAATATATCTCAAAAAAGCTGACTATATCTATCAAAAAAAAACTCCTTACTTACTATATGTATTTTTTTCACAATAATTCCAACATAAGAAGGTTTAAGGTGAAATCTAAGGGTGGGTTTCCTAAGAAGAGGTATAAATCATTACTGATTGTTTACTATTTATTTCTTCTTCTAACTAATTTAAATAATAACTATACATGCTAAAATAATTAAAATAATATATTAAATATAATTAATTTTTATTATTATTATGTTACACCTCGTTTTTATCTCATTTTCTATCCTATGGGAAATAAAAACATCACTTGTGCATATGTGTGGACTACCACCTACATAGTGTGATGTGATTTGTTTTTCATCACCACCTATAAATTATGGTTATTATGATAGATTTAATAAATATGTATGTTATTAATTAGATAATTATTATTCTATAAATATAATATATTAGTTACCTTCTTACCCTTCCATTTGATGGAAAATGATAATATTGCTTGTGCATACATGTGGACTACCACATCCCTGAAGTGGTGCGATTTTTTTCTTGTATGCCTTTCATGGATGGTTATAAAATTATATGTGAGTTATAAACATGATAATTATTTAATTATTAATATTCTGCTGATGATTTAACCTTAAATACTTTAACCATATTCATCCTATCGATGTTTTTTTTGGATTATGAATCGAACACCCTTCAAACTTCTAACATAAAATTAACTGATTTAATAACTATATAAGGAATGCTAATAAGTGAAATAAAATGGATAATAATAATTTAATAAACCTAAAACATTTATTAATAAATTAAAAAATTATTATAAGTTTATTATAATGTATTTAATATACCTACATGGTGAGTCACACTCAATGTAAGGGATTTTTATTTATAAACTTATTTTAAATTTTTTAAGGTTTTTATTCTATTTTTCATCCATATTCATGTTATTTATAATGTTTAAATTATTTTATTAATATAATTAATTTCATTATCAAATAAATTTCAATCCATTTTTTAATTTCTTTATGAATCTCTTAAAAGAAGTCTTTTTAATATTTTCCAAAAAGGTTTTTTTGACATTTTTTAAAAAAGTGTTAAAAGAATATTTTTTTAATGCATAAAACATGAGAATAATTTTCCACTACCATAACCATTATTCTATAAAAATATTACACTATGAGTTTTCATGTATTTTACATGGAATTTATTATTTCTCATTTTTATAGGAATTTTTGTTTGAAGAGTTTTTAAAGTAAATGATATTTATCCTTATTTTTACATGAATCCTAAAAGTACTTTTACATATATAATAAATAAGGACATTAGTGTAATTTTATGATATAAATGAATGATATAATGTGTTTTATCTATTTTATAGTCCTTTTAAATTTTTCATTATGATAGATGAGCATGATATAGCTCTCTAATACATTGGGTAGTGATTATGTTCTCTGGGAAATTATATTGGAATTAATGGAGTTAGTTATTACTTTTGTAAGAGTTATTATAAGACTAATTGTAAGAGTGATACGAAGAAGATTTCAAAAGGTACAAACATGATTATTATGATCTTTAAAATAAATTTTCTTCAAAATATTTTTATTTCATAAAGAAATCTAATGAGATTATGTTTAAAGAAAAGTTTATGCTCCGTGTGAGAGTTAAAATTATGTTTTTTCAAGACTTTTTTTTCATGATACCCAATTTTTACAATAAATCCACATTATTATATTTTTTTCTTTAATATTTCTTATGATATGTTTTAAAAAAATATTTGGGCATAGAATTTTATTTCATGAGTATAAAAAATGAATATTTGATCTCAATGTTTATTAAATAAAAAGGTAAAATGTTATTATGGGATTAAATGATTTTCCAAATATAATAATGGTTTTATTTATTTCTATATTCCTTAATGTTATTTTCATGATCATCCCAAGTTTTTAGATATTTTACACATGGCTTAAGGATGACTATTAACTAAAGAAAGGTTTAAATTTATGCTATGGGGATTTTAATTGAAAGAAGTGAACATGTTTTTCATGAAATGTGGGTTTAAATTTAATAATCATGTTTTTATGGAAAAAAATAATATTAGTGGATGTTTCCATTTTTTAATATAATGATTTTATATGTAAGTGTTTTTCCTGATTCTCGTAAACTCTAAACTAAAAAGATCCTCATAATTTATTAAAGTGAAGCATTTATTATTAATCATGTAATTATTGGTTGCTTAAGTTATGGGGTGTTATAATTGGTATCAATATATGTTTTTAATATATTCAGAGGTTATTAGGTTATTAAGAAAATATATTTAAGAGATGTTAATTTATGAATTATATTATCATGAGGAAACTTTAAGGGTTTCCATGTTTCTTCATCTAATCATTGCATGTTTCAAAATAATTTTACACAATGGAAATAGGGTAAATGATGTGGAAAGGCATCAAGAGGATAATATACTTTTGAATAAAAACTTATAACTGTTGGATTTGGAATATAATAGTTTTTAGTTGTGTTAAATCTATTTACATAAATTATTAATGGTGGTACTCATACCATATAGTGACTGACCTCTATGTTGAGGAACATGTTTATATAGGATCATTTAACGAATCAACACCCTTATGAATTTTTTGGAACCTAAAATCCTTTGGTAGCTGAAGGATGGATCAATTCTCTAGAAAAGATAATTGTGGTTTTGTGTTTTTCTAAACATAAAAAGGTAATTCTTTCCATTTATAATTTTGAAGGTGAAGTTAGTAAATGGGGATATCTAATTAAGAATACCAAGGAGAAATATTTGATTGATACCTTAGAGTGAACAATATATAAATATATTTTCCTTGAGTTGTATTTTCCAAAGTTTGTTCTACTTATAATCGAAGGAATTTTTTTATAATTGAAGTAAAAGGAGAAGTACTCTATTTCAACCAATGAATCAAATTTTATTATATTAGTATGATATGAATTAAATTTTATTCTGGACTATGATTTTAAAATTGATTGGTTTTACTTATGATTAAAACAATTTTTGTGAAGTTATTTATTCCCTCATGAATTTAAAATCTTTGAGAAAGTTGTATTATGTGATGATAAATTTGAGATAGAGTTTTATAACTTTTACAACAATAAATATAAGAAGCAGAATAGTTGTAAATAAATGGAAAAGTATCCATTTAATAAATATGAATCTAATAGGTCTAAATTTCCCTCTTGTGATAAGTATGGTAAGAATAAACCTAGGGAGTGTCTTATGAAATATGGAAATTATTATCTATCTAGTATGTCGGGAAATTTGGCCCATGATTTCAAAGAAAATAATCAGGGTAATGGTTAGAATAAATTTGATAAGCAGATAGTGAGATGTTTTAAATGTAATGAGATGAACAATTATACAGATGCATGTATGGAGAAAATCATGAATGATGTGAATCATCAAGACCGTAAGAATAAGGGTGTGGAAAATTCATTCACAACTACCTTGAAAAAATATAGGACCATAAAATAAAGTGGTGATAGGTACATTACATGTTTATTCATATTACGTAAAATTATTTTTTGATTCAAGGTCTAAACATACTTTTATTTATGTGGAATTACTAGTAAAAGAAAAATATTAACTCAATAATATAGAAGGAACTTTTAATGAAAAGTCTTAGTGGAATTATTAATCCAATAAATTTTTATATTAATCTTTTAATAATTATCCATGGAATATTTTTTTCTAAAAATCTTGTATAAGTTCTCAAAGTAGATTTTTATTTTATTCTAGGAAAATAAAATATTTTAGTTTACCATTATAAGATAGATTATAGATCTAATAAATTTATATTCAACTTTAAAAATGAGTTTAATTTTATTTATAATAATGAATTCATACCTATGATAATATATCATGAATATGAGAAACTTATTGAAGATTATAGTGAAATTTATCTTTCTTATATTATTGAAAAGAGAGAAGTTATTTAGATTAATGATGTTCCAGTAGTAAATGAATATATGGATGCATTTCCTGATGATTTTCTTAGTGTTATTCATGATTGAGAGGTTTAATTTACTATTGAATCGGTGTTTGATGCTGATCCAATTTCAAAATCCCCTTATATAATGGCTCCATTATAGTGAATCTAATTAAAAATGTAGTTACAAGAGTTTATTGAAAAGGGTTCTAATCATCCTAGAACATCACCATAGGAACTCCTATTTTGTTTGTTAGAACAATATATGGTGAAATGAGTATTTTCATTGATTATAGAGCACTCAATAACATTATTATTAAGAAACATGATTTATTTTCTCATATAGATGACTTATTTGATTAGATTTAGGTTTATGGTAGTTTTCAAATATTTTTCTCAAGTTTGGATATCATCAGTTAAAAGTGAAGGTGGGAGATATTATAAAGAGGTAAATTTATACTACGTATGGGAATTATGAAATTTTGGTTATGCCCTTCAGGTTAACTAATGCACCCACTACATTCATGAATCATATGAATAACGTTTTCTATGGGTATTTGGATAAATTTGAGGTTGTGATTATTAATGACATTATTTTCTCCTCTTAAAGTTATGAGGAACATAAATGACATATAAGGATAGTTCTATGGACTTTAAATGAAAAAAATTATATGTAAAATTCTATAAATAAAATTTTGGATACAATATATTTACTTCAATAGACATATTGTCTCTAAAGATGAAATAACTATTAATATTTATAAAAATAAGGTGGTGGAAGAGTGTCTAGGAGCTAAAAACATTGCTGAGATTCAATGTTTTCTAGGATTATAAGATTACTACCAATGGTTTGTTGAAAACTTTTATCAGTTATCTATACCACTAACTAAGTTAACTCAAAAAATAGTTAAATTTATTTGGAAAATGTAATGTGATAAATGTTTTAAGTAATTTAAATAAATATTGGTTAATAATCCAATGTTGGCCTTGTTATCTAGAAATATTGAGTTCTTTATCTATATGGATGCTTTTTTAAGGTACTTGATTGTGTCTTGATGAAAGATAACCAGGTAATTAAAAATTCATCATGACAATATAAAATTAATAAACATAATTACCCTATTCAATATTTTTAAATAGATATAGTAGTTTTTTCTTTAAAAATATAGATACATTTCTTATATATGGTAAAATATGAAATATATGACGACCATAAAGGTTTAAAGTATATATTTACTCAAAAATATTTGAAAAATAGGAATATAAAATGATCGGAACTAATAAAATATTACGATTACACAATTCACTATCATATAGGTATATTAAACAAGGTAGTCAATGCCTTGAGTATAAAATATAGTGAGTCAGTATCTATTCTATGTTTGGAACATGATACTTTGGTTAATGATTTAATTAATGTTGTCCTAGAAAGTTTTTAAAAAATAACTCTCACTATTTTGGTTTAGGTGTTTGTGTAGTCATCCTTCTCTGAAAAAATTATGAATTATTAGATAGAAGATTGAGGAAATATTAAGGTTTTAAAGAAAGAGTAGAGTTGGTTAAGAAGGATATGTTACATAAATTTAATTTTGATAAGGAAGGTGTTATGATATTTGGAAGGAGGTCATGTATACCAAGTGATCCCTAGTTGAAGAAGGAATTCTTTTGTGAAGATCGTAGATCTCTATTTTCAATTCATCATGTCATGAATAATATGTATAGATACCTTTGGGAATATTATTATTTTGAAGGAATAATGTCTGATATTTTTGATTTTATGGTGAAATGGATGATATTTAAATATGTTATAGTTGAGAAAAAATACCAAAGTGATGATTTAGCCTTTACCAGTGCCTAAATGGAAATGAGAAAATATATTGATGTATTTAATGGGGGATTACCAAATACATCTTGAGGTAATAATTCAATTCAGATTATTGTGTATCATTTGACTAAATCTAATTTTTTTTGACCATTGAAGATACTCTTTTTTTGGGATCAACTTGCTTGAATTTATCTTAAATAAATAGTCATATTACATGGAGTCCCTCTATATATTGTACCTAATCATGATACCAAATTTACATCAAATTTATAGAAAGTTATTTATAAGTCATTAGGTAATAAATTAAAATTTAGTACATTTTTTCATCCTTAAAATGATAGAAATTTAGATTTAATGATTCATACTTTGGAGAATATGTTTTAGCCTTACTCATTGGGTTATGAGGGAATTTGAGATCATTATCCCTCTTTGATGTAAATTTCATATAAAAATAGTTTCCATTATAGTATACAGATGGAATCGTTTGAGGAATTATATGGAAAGAGGTGTCAAACACTATCATGTTAAGATGAATTTAGTGAAAGAATTTTTTTTGGGACCAAAACTAGTGTAATAAATGTTTGAGAGGTTAATATGATTCAGTAACACGTAAACGTATCTTAGATCTGGTGGAAGTTTTATGAAGGTAACAAGAGTAAGGACATCTTTTTATCCACTTTACCATGAGTAATACATTTATAATATTTAAATGCTTAGAAAAATTACAAGTGCTCCACTCCCCTCGCTTATAAAATGAAACCCCCTGTCTTCTCTTCCTTACATATTTTTAGAACTCTATATCATCAAATATATACCTAAATATATCTCCAAAATCCCTAAACACATCCTATGGTTATTTTAATCAATTAAATACTAACCTAATATGGCTTAAGGTATAAGATAAGGGAGGTTTTCAAAAGAATAAGTATAATTGTTTATCGAGTGTTTCATGTATTTTTCTTCTTCTATCCCCTTATCCATGATAAAAATACTAATATAAGTATATTAAATATCCTTAAATTTTATTATTATTATGTTAAAACCCTTTTTAATCTCATTTTAATCTCATTTCCATTCTATGGGAAATGAAAACATCGCTCGTGCGTACGTGTAGACTGTCACCTTCACGAAGCGACGTGTTTCGGTTTTTATCACCACCACAAAATAATGGATATTTTATTAAATTTAATGAATATATATTATATTAATTAAATAATTATGTATTTAGAAATAAAATATATTACTTACATTCTTACCCTTACATTCATTGGAAATTGATAATGTCGCCTGTGCGTACGTGTGGACTACCACCTCGACAAAGCAATGCGATTCATTTTTCAAGTATACATTTCATGGTTAGTTATAAAATGTTATTTAATGTATAAAAATAATAATTATTTAATGATTAATATTATGAATATTATGGAACTAATACCCCTTTGTCCATGGTCACTCTGCTGATGTTTTTTTGGGTTATGAATTAAACGCCCTCAAAACATTCTGTATGACATTAACTGATTTAATAACTATATAATAAATATTAATAAATGAAAATAAAATAGATAATAATAATTTAATACAAATAAAAGTTAATTAAGAAATTATAAAATTAATATAAGTTTATTATACAGTGGTTAAAGTATGCACATGGCATGTTGGACTCGAGGTAAGAAATTTTTTATTTAAAACTATATTTTATAATTTTTATAATTTTTTTCTATTTTTACTCCATATCCATGTTATTTAAAATATTTCAAGTATGTTATTAATATATTTAAATTTATTCTCAAATTAATTTAAAACCATTTTTGAATTTATTTATAGAGGTTTTGAAAGAAGTATTTTTAATTTTTTCCAAATGTGTTATTTTTTAAATGTTTACAAAAGTGTGAAAGGAATATTTTTTTTAACATATACAACATAAGAAGAATTTCACACCATATTTATTTTTATCGTTTAAGAATATTAATCTTAATTTTTCATGTTTTTTAAAATGAATATCATATTTCCCATTTTTATTGTAATTATTTAAGAGTTTTTGAAGAAGATGGATTTTTATCCTTATTTTTACGTGAAGCCAAAAATTACTTTAGAATATGTACTAAAAAAGATAATTTATGAGATTTTATGATGGAAATACATGATTTTATGTGTTTTGTGTATTTTATTTTCCATGTAATTTTTTCATGATGATATATGAGCCTTATATTGCTCTCCAATGTATTGGGTAATGATTATGATCTTCAGGGAATTATATTTCAATTAACCAAGTAGGTTATTATTTTTATAAGAGTGATTATAAGATTGATTGTAAGAGTGATATGAAGATTATTTACCTTGGTTCCTACATGAATATTTTATTTTTTCAAATTCTTATAAATGTAATTTTTTTATAAGTTAAAATAATTATATTATGTTTAAAAGAATGTATGTGCCCCTTTTAAGGGTCAAAAGTATGTTTTTTATGAAAACTTTTTCATGGGTAGCCATGTTTTATGAGTAACCATGATGATTATGATTTTATGTTTAATATTTTTTATGATAACTTTTATGAAAATAATTGGTAAATAAATCTATTTCATGAGTAATAAAACCAATATTATTATTAAAACAATATTATGTAAAAGGGAAAAAATTATTATGGGATTACATAGTTTTTAAAATAGACTAATTGTTTTCTTTTTTTATATCCCTTGCTTAGGTTTTTATGCTCATATAAAGTTTTCAAAAAACATCATAGGTCCTAAGGATGGTTAATAACTATATCAAGGTCTAAATTTCTATTATGGGTATTAAAATTTGAAGAAGAAAACCTGTTTTTAACAAGAAAAAATTTTAAATGTAAGTATACTATTTTGTGGAAAAAATAGATATTGAGTAGAAGTGTCCAATTTTTATTGTAAGGGTTGTATATGTAAATGTTTTTCCTAATTCTATAAAATTATATACCTAAAATATCATCTAAATGTAAGAAATTGAAACCCTTGTTATAAATTATAAAATTATGGGGTTTTTATGTTATAGGGTGTTATAGTTAATATCCCAACAATCAACACAGTAAAGGGAATGAATTGGGATAAGGATATAGTTTACTATAAATGGGTTGATTACCTAATGGAAGATGAACCATGGACTTAATATTAAGGATTAATCATAAGTAACACTCTCTAATAAGTGATATTTTGTGATTAAATGGGTACGATATTAGTATCCATATGAGAAAGTAAGAAAGAGGTTTCAAGACCAACCACTTTCACTGGTATGAATTTGTGGGGATAGTATATTGGCCCTTAATCATCACCTGATCAAGGATTGTGGTTATCTTGTCTCGTTTTTATGATAAATGGTCTTAATTCCCAAAAATTATAGGGTGGATATCATTCCTCTATTTCCATCATCATTTTTAAACCTAGTGATTACTCAGCTTATATCAAAGTGGATAACCATACAACAGTACCTATTGGAGTTCAATCCTTAATATACTGAGAATAATTTATTATTCATTGAGTTTCTTGCACCCTATATAAGAAGAAAATAATTAGTTACATCAAAGGATTCTCTAAATTTAATTTAATATATTGAAAAGGGGGTTTTTATCATATATATTCATGGTTAAAAACATCACTCTTCTCTTCTTAAACTAATAATTTTTTTACCCATTCCACATTGTCACTATTCAAAATCTCTCATACACAACTTATGTTCATATCCATATAGTAAATTTTATTCACCAATATTTCTAGCTCCTAGATGTACATTAAAATGTTTTTTAGATTATTATTGAGTTTAATGTTCGTGAGATATTTCAGGTTTCTTATTTGTGGGATTCATACAATACCATGAAGCTCAACCCATGGATGTTCAGCTACTATTATGACTCAACAGATGCTCCAAAAATAGAAGGCCTTAATGTATAAATAATCTAGAGGGAACATTTGAGGATATTTTTCTTATCTAGAATAGGTTTCAATTTTAATTGTATTTAACTATTTTCCTAGTCTTTTATCTTCTGTTTGGGTATTTTCATGCCACTTTCAGCTTTATAACATCTCCTCAAGCTCTCACTACCCTAGTTATTTAATTTTGAACTATTGGGAAACCTATAATCATGTGTTTCTTTTGATACTTTGATGCTTTATACATGGTTCCATTATTTTTATCCTTCCTAGCACCCTATCTCCCCATCTCCAAAGTTATATATTCACTCACCATAGAGACCTTTCGAGATATCATATCTTGGGGAGATAAAGAAATCCAAAAATACTAATACCTCCGTATAATTCCATCGTTGTAATTTAATGAGGGAAATATTATTTTGGATTGGTTGGTCTCTTGAGTAATCATCATCTAAAATTATTATTCCACCATATGGTGTTTTTCCATTATTATATATGTTGGAAGTGTTCAAACATGTTGCTATAGACATCAAAATTGACGTGTAAACCTATAGGTGCATATAATTTTCAAATTATATCATATTTCACTCACTCCAATAGGATTGAATCACTTATATCTAGTATATATAGCCTTTTAACATACCCATCATGGTCTTTATTAACAAGTATCATCATTGTAACTTCCCTATAGGTAAACAAATAGAACTATAAATGCATCTTCAAAGCATTAATGGTATTTTCATCTATCATTGAGAGGGGATAAATTTCCGACACTTCCTAGATGAATGGCCTGAAACTACACATTAGAATCTTGATAGATAAGTGGAGTTCATAAGTCTTAAATTTCATTACTACCCACCCCCCCAAAAACCTAGAATAGACATGAGATATAGAATATAGATTTTCTATTATATATTTGTATCATGAACTGATGAATATTGGCTATCACCAACACTACTAAGACAACAACCCTTCCGTCTTCCACCCTACCTATTCTCACAAATGTGTTTGGTCTAACCATTATATAGGTTAGTGGACTAGTATTGTGTACCTAATTAAGACATATTTCAAGGAATCCAATAAGGTGACACTAGGGATATATGTTTGGGTTAACTCTATATCCCCACTAATATTATTATACTCATTTAATTTAAGGCCAATAGATTCCTAGAGTTACCTTGTTCTGTATTGTGGGGTATACCATTAGGTGTTTTGAGGTCATTCCCTTGCAATATTTAACCAGGAAAATGTCCATACACTTTTCAAAATTGATGTTCATCTATGGATGGGGTTCTTTCTCTATATTATTTTTGGTTTCCCTTAATAATTCTTGAGCTAATAGTTATTCTTGTATAGTATTTACCCAAATATCTTTGAGGGGGATAAAATCATCATACATCACCTCAAGGATCAATGTCATAGATATTTTTCTTAATTCCCACCAAATTATCCCAACCCTTCAATGCGATAAGTGAAAGGTTTTGATCTAGACACTATAGAGTCTTAGTATTATAGGGATAAAATTGGAATTCTTGTTTATGTGCTTCTACAACATCTAGATAGATTTTTATATCATTTCTTTCATGAACTGATCCTTGAATTCAATTAATATCAAATGAACCCAATATTTTTACATCTATTTAGGATTAAACCCACCACATGATGTAAATCATAACTTTTATTCCATCCTTAGAGTTGGTTAACAACTTCCTAGAGATAAATGGATGCATAGAAATATTTCTGAGGCTCTAGATTGTATTTAATATTGTTTATAGTCAGTTCTGAGTTCCATAAAAGGTAATATTGATCAATGAAATCATCTTTCATGTATCCTCCACTTGATGATATGTTTTACCCTTCTAGGTTGGTATATATATTTACCCAAGAATCTAATCTTACTAAGTAATCTCCATGTTATTTAGGATCCCATGGCCATATAAGGGTAAAATATTTGATAATAGACACTTATGATAGTGTACTAAAAAATCTTTATCAAGGATGATAAATTTAGTATGCATTGTCAGGCATATCCATTCTCAAAATCATTGATTGGTTGATCAATACATGTAAATAATTATATGTTTAGAACAATTTCCATGGATTTGGCCAATTCCTATAAATAAAGTTAGACAACATGATTAGATAAATAGATTTAATATTATAAAATATATAAGGGTGGTTGAGATTAGAATCATGGAATGAGACATGAAATTGAATAAGAAAAAGTTTCATGAAAGTAAATTTTCATCCAGATCATCTGGGACCCGGTAGTATAAACCCAGGTGCCCATGCTCAGTATCAAATTCCTAGTAATGTGTTTCTAACTAGATTATGGTTTGTATCATGTGCCTTATCATGGGTTATTGTTAACCCATGACCAATACTAAATTAAAGAGGCACCCAGAATTATGAGCACTAAATGGTATATTTGGGTTAAAACTGGGAGATTTATCTATATGATATTTTATGTTCATCAATGTGAGTTGATAAAGTGGCACCCTATTATTTATATAAGTATATCATGATCTCCTAGAATCCTATATAGGATCTCAATCCCATAATTAGGGAATCTATCCATGTATAAAATTTTGTGAGCATGTTTATTTCCACATATGTTCATCAGTTTCTTCAACATATGTGTATACACCCATCCAAGTTTACACCAAAGTCATATTTACATAAAATTTTAATTTTTTAAAATTTAATTGTAATCAGATCTAATTCCAAGGTGGTATTTATTCATGCTTTAATTTGAGTAAATTTCAAACTTTAGAAATTATATAGAATAATTTCATGATTTTTAAAAGGATGAAGAGTATCTAGGTACCCACTAAATATTTTATAGTCCTAGGAATCATGTCTTGTTCCCTATTCACATGTATCATGCCTCATTCCCTACTCATCAGAACATATGCTGCATTCCCTATTCTTCTCAAGCATGTACATCTTCCTTTTTCTAAAATAAAGTGGTGTCAAAGTAGTTACCAGTGGTTATTTGGGTTCCTAGCTCACCTTTCCTATACAAGCCCCATAACTTCCTATTTAAACACCTATGTGTAAGATATAATATAATTGCATAAATAACTCAATATATACACTCAGGTCCATCAAGATTCACCTCATGTTATTTTTTTGGATAAAAAACTATAGAAAAGTAATGTTATTAAAGGATATTGTCACGACCCATCCTCGGGGCCCGTGCCGTGACTACCCCAAGCCCGCCTTCTAGAGGCCAGGAGCTGGAGACTAGCACCAAAGGCGTAAATCCCGATAAAAAGGGAAGGAATTACCTTTATAGAAGTAAAGAAACACAACAGAGTATGCAAGCTGTATTAAACACTAAGTAAACTGAGTACAAAAGTAAGTGATGGAAAGTAAATGGGCTAGAATACAAACCCAACTGAAAGTATAGTACAACTAAAAAGAAGGTACAACAGCTGAAAAGTAAAGCAGCAACCACCAATTCGTCCTCCAGAATTCCCACCTGAAGGGTGGGTACAGATAGTCTTATCGGCTCCTTGGGTTCATCCGTCCGCTCTGTGTACGTCCCGCCTGATAGACCACCTCCGGGTACCGTCCTGCTCCACAAGCCTCAACCATGATCAGAGTTGTCCGTTGTCTGCAACAAACACGACGTAGTGCGGGCATAGCCCGTGCAGGGGTGAGTATACGATACTCAGTAGGGACCCCGAGACCCCCAAAGGTATCCCAAAATCCACAAAGGATAAACCAAAAAGGAAAAATACAAACACGAAGTATCAACCAACTCTACATAGGTGTATGACCATACATATACCTAAGTCATCAATTCCAGCTCGACTCCAACACACGAGCCCAAGTTCAACCCAGTCCACACAGGAAAGATCAACCCAATCCACACAGGATAGCTCAAACTAATCCACATAGGATAGTAAGTCAATCATATTAAAGATAATGATTGAAAGTAAAGACTCAGCTCACACAGGTATACTTCTTTGTAAGACGATAGAGACGATCAGATGTATCCACTGATTCATCTAAGCTATCAGACCCACATAGGATACAAGACCAGCTAAGCTGTCGAGCCCACAAAGGATACAAGACTGGCTATGCTGCCAAACCCACATAGGATATAAGTACATAGTCAAATACTACTGGACCCACATAGGATACAAGAACAGTATTCATCGTCGTCAAACCCATGGATGATTCCAGTACGGTCATCATCATTGTCGAACCCATGGAGGATTCCAGTACAGTCATCATCGTCTTCGCAGTCGCAGCCAGCTCTAGGGTTCCCGCACACAGCATACTCGATTTCCAGGAGGGTCTGCTCCTCGAGTCGAAGGGATGGATACATCAACCCTCACAAAGACCATGGATGATGTATCCCAACGTTCCGTCCCACATCCTAGGGGAAAACCAAGAAAAACATGACCAAGTCATAGAGAATAAGACGACCAAGCCATTTTCCAAAAATACACGGTGTGTAGTTAAGTGATACACGCTGTGTCATCTGTCACCAGGTACTGCCCATGTGATACGGCCTGTGTCGTAGGGCTGGTCGTGTAAAAATAAATTTCACGGCGTGTGGTATGGTTACACTCCGTGTCTTAAGTCCACGGGTACTCTCCATGTACCACAGCCCGTGTCAATGGGCTGTTCGTGTAAAAAGTAAATACACGACGTGTGGTATAGTTACACACCGTGTCCAGAATTCTGGGGTCGGCTCCGTGTACACTGGCCATGCCTGACCATGTGGTGGAGTACATGCTCGTGTACTCCACCTCGTGTCCGTGTATTCCCAGAATACACACCGAGTCATACTGAAGCCGCTTCTGCCATGGTAAAGGAAGTACACGCCGTGCCTCTTGGCCGTGTAGTTATGCCCATGCCCATGTATCTCCTGGATTACATGCCATGTCTTCGAAGTCTCCTCTGTCAAACTGTGTGGAAAGTACATGCCGTGTGACCGGTGTCACACACCGTGTGTCACTTCTTCTAATGTCTGTTACTTCTACCGCTGAACGTTTGTACTACATGGCATGTGCTTTGAAAGTACACGCCGTGTATTATGGAATTTTCCAAAAATCACGCCTCTGGCCAGCATCCCTCCCGAGGCATCCGTCCTTTGTTCTGATCATCCGTTTGCTACAAAACTATCATTCCTAGGTCGTCCCGATGTCCCAAGGTCGTTTCTGATGTTTTCGGGCCTTTGATCGGCTTCGAAAACTTTCCTTAATTCACCGCTCAAGAATGGTTGGAGGAAACCATACAAAAAGAATGGCAGAGGAATCATACCGTGTTAGTTTGGTCTGGTTCCCTCCACATTAGTTCGATAGAAAAAGGTTTTAGATAGAAACATCAACATGGAAGGAAAACCAAAATCTCTCAATAAAAAACACACCCCTACCTCGAAGAAGAATTCGCAGAAGCTTGCGTCGCGGAATACAGCTTCGCAAGGGTGGTTTCGATGACGACATTGGAGAGTGTCAAAGAAAAGGATGACGTCTCACACCGGCTGCAGAGAAGGAAAAGATCGGCACACTGTCTCTCTTTAGTGCTCCGGTGTTCTTTGCATTCTTCAACGAGGAAGATGAAGTTCTTTGGAGTATAGAACTCTCTCTCTCTCAACAAAACGAAGCAACCAAAATAAAATAAGGGCTTTGCCTTATTTTATTACTTTTTCCAACCATTTAAAATTCAAAAACCTAAACTCACTTAATTAATTAGCCTTTAAATGTCTAAATTAATAGTGAGTTTAATTGGTATGAATTAATGTGGAAAAGGGTAGCCACAACAACTAATGCATGGGAGGTTTAGGGGGGTTAGAAAATTTGAAAAGGTGGGGGCTCGTGTAGGAACCACCTCACTAATATCCTACCAAGAGGAGTTAGGATTAAGTGGGTCCCACCCAACTTCCTCTCATGGATGTTAAACCACAAAGTAAAGAAATAAAAATAAATTTGTAAAACAATTATATTTTTATTCCTCACATATTTAACATATCCTCCTAAGCAAACGCACCTTCGAAAAAGGTGTTCCTAAGTTATTATCGGCACTGTGATTTCATCGGTGCCCTTAGATTTTGATTCCGAGCACCAGTTCAAAAGTTAGGAAACCTTCTCGTTCGTTCACTGAATGTACCCGAGCTAAACTTCAGAAAATGATTCTGGGCACACTGGGACTCAGAATCAGGTGCCGTCAGAAACTGCGTACTTGTAAAATCCGAAAGAAATTAAGAAAACAATTTCCTTGAAATTTATGAGTCTTTACAGATATTTTAATCCATTAATATTTATTTTCATTATAAGAGATCACTTTACCCAAGTATCATATAGACTAGAGTAAAGGAACTTTCTTAAAAGTTTTTCCCTAAAAAAATAGGGTACACCCATGTGAAACCCAGTATACCCTTCAATTGACCAATTTATAGCCCTTATAGGATGTAACCGGGAACCCATTCACTCAGGTATCCTATCTAGGATCACTATCATCCCACTAGGTCTCCTCAATATAATGCCTGGAGATTTGTATTTAGACCCATGCCTAGTTCAGAAAATTGGGTTCCTAAGAACCCAGTTCACCCAACTAGGTTCCTGGTCACCTGGTTCACTAAACAATGTGCAACTTAACCCCGATATCATTTTATGGGTTATTCAAAACTTCTAATACTCATCCACTATAATCTATAAGTTTTCCTCTCTAATAACTCTATACCCAACCTACTTGAATCATAACTGAATGCCCCATACACCCAGGTCAATTACATATGTTAAATTGGTTTCACAAAATACCATACTAAAACTTTTTTCCCATTCTCGAACCTTCAAAGATCCTCAACAACTTAGGCCTCCTCCATGTCCTCCTAATTTTTATAATGAGGTTATTCACATCAGTATACTTCACTTAGATCATGTATTCCATTAATAATAGGAATCATACATCCTCTAAGTGGTACCCTCTAGTTTTCCTTTTAGTATGATAATATATTTAAGATATATTCAATCATATATTCTATTAATAATGGGGACTCTCTCTCTTATAGGACTGGTGGATGCTTCTCTAACCCAACCCTCTTAGCTCACCAAACTTGGTTGTTCTAAACTGGAACCATGTCCACAAAGATCATGGTTGACTCTTTAATCATCCTCCCTAGAATAATTAATGCTTCATGAGAATTAAAGGGCTTCTAACATGGTGTAATCCCTAACCTACCTTCACATAGCCCATCTATCAGGTCATTCTAGAAAGAATTTCCCCTGCATAAGTTCCACATAAACCATTTTTAGGACCCTTTCAATTAGAAAACCATTCCACATGACTTTAAAATAATTAGAATGGGTCAGGGTCATATGAACTTAAACCATGAGAAATGATAGTCCTGGATGAAATTACCGAAAATGAACTCTATTGTTCAGGTTTCCATTAAATGAAAATTCACCATAATGGTCCTTATCATGAGGCCTTAAAAGGTGTATTATGTTTTAATAAACAGTACCAAACTAAATGGATTCTTATTCCCTCTACAAGGATGCATACATATCATTATCATGGGTGAAATTATATTTCCTCCACACCTACTATATCCCTATATGGAAATAAATTTCAGAGTGCTCCATTGTTATGACTTAAACCAAAGTGAAACTTGCCAATGAGATTGGAAGATAAAAAACATATAACATATATAGATGGACCAAATTTAATACACAGAAATTTTCACATTGATTCATGATGTTAATTTATTTCTTTCATAAAAAGGGTAACTAGTATTATTATTGGGAAGGATTTTTTGAATACATCTTAAATCTATAAGATATTCCCAAACTGCGTAATAATACCGTTCATTGTAATAGAATATATCTCATCATATTGACCTCGAAATTAAATATAAAGCATCATTAAATCATTCTAATGTCCACCCACCTTTGGAAATTGGGTTTATAACTATAAAATAATTTGGGAGTGAATTCATTAGGAAACGATATCAAAGAGATTAAATGATATTAGTTTTATACTCCTACCAAACATAAAGTGTTTGTGGAATGAGATGGTAATTTAATTGATAAGTATCGCATGAATTATGAATTTAGTCAGATAAAAGTTACACTTAAAAAAATTCAAGACCAATAAATAGGATATGTTCCTAAGATGTAAGTTGAGTCGTATACATAAACATTTATAGAAGAAGAATTGGCTTAGGTTATACAAGAACCTAAAAGGTTTGGTATGATTCATTAGAATCTTGTGATATATAGATTTATTTTGGAAAATTATGATGAATTAATGTTCATATATGATGAATGAACTACCTACCGAGTAGCCATTGGGAGTTATGATTTTAAGATATGGTTAAATGTAATGAAATATGATATGGACTCCATGTACATTAACCAAATTTGGAACTTAGTTTATGCACCTAAATAGGTTATAACCATATGATTAAAAGTGAGTTTTCTACAATAAAATTGATGCGAATTGTATATTTTAATCCTATAAAGATATATTTCTTGAAAAGGGTAATAAAAAATTTATGGTATTGAATATGAAGAAACCTTTTGGCCAATTATGATGATAAATTTCATTCAATTAATTTTATCCATGAAAACTCATTATTATTATAAAATATATCAAATGGATATCAAAACCAATTTCCTTAAATGAAATTTAATTGAGGATATGTATATGATACAAACCAATGGTTCAAAGTAACAAATGATCATGTTATAGTTTACAAGTTGTAATGGTATATTTAAGGATTAAAGATATTTTCATGTAGTCATAATTATTGGTTTGACGATACAATAAAAGTGTTTGGTTTCATCAAGAATGTAAATTATTATTTTTATATAAGAAAGTTGGTGGGAGTGTTTTGGTATTTTTGGTATTGTTTGTGGATAACATACTACTTTTTGGAAATGATATCCTATATTTACATTATATAAAGGTATGGTCAAAAAATACTAATTTATGACATGGGTGAAGTAGGCTACATAAAAGATAAGAATAAAAATAGTTATATATCAAAGATTTTCCTTGAAATGAGTCAAAACATATATATCTTTATAGTGATAAATTGTTTTAGCATGTAAAAATCCAATAATGGGTAATTACGAGTGTTTCATGGCATGAATTGTAGGAAGATTAAAGATAATTATAAAGAGTTATAAATTATGGATAGGATTATTTCTCATTCCACCATAGGATCTATCATTTATATAATTTTATTTACTTGACTCGATCTCACTTATTATTTGATAATAAAAAACACATACTAATCCAATCCTAATGGGATTCACTGGATAGTTATCAAGGATATTCATAAGTACTTGAGAAGAAGTAAGGATATGTACTTGGTATTTGGAGCTGAGTATGAGCTCATTGTAAGGGTTTAAATTGGTGGTAGTTTCTAATAAAATAAATATGATATGATATATCAATTTAGTTTCAATTTTTTTCTCAATAGTAGGTCCATAACTTGGAGAAGTTATAAACAAGACACCATGGAAAACTCAATAATATAGGTGGAATACACTACTACATCAAATTATGTTGAAGTTATTAGGTATCCCATCATGTCATTGAGAGGGGAATGAATTGATGATGAAACATTTTATAATTTCTTCCTTGAAATTAGACCTTATGACTAGTTAAAGCCTCAATATTCTCTTTATTTAATTCAAAATATTTCATGTATAGAATTTATTGAATAATATATAAAGCATAATGGTATTTTTAAAAGGTTTAGTCTCAATGTGGGAACCTGCACCTTGTTGTGTTTAAGTCATGTCTGAGATATATATATTTACTATATAACACAAGTTCATAAAATATAGACTATATCCAAAAAACCATGAACACAAGTGAATACAACAAATGATATCCACAAAACAATCCTAAACATTCTCACAATTATTTTTAAATCACCAAAATACTTAATATCTCTTGATAGTTTATTTATATTTTCTCCTTATAATATTCCTCAATTATTTTTTTAATCCTATGTTAATAAGATCTTTGGTTCACTATGGGATGTCTTCATATCTAATTAATATATTTAACCTCAATATTAGGTTTTCAACTGCCATAATACTCTATACAATGTCTAATTCATATATTTCTTCTCTTTAATCTTTTACAATAGTCAAAATATGAATGATATCATGCACACACACATTATATCATTCTGTCTCAAAAAAAACCTTCAACATATGATACTAATTTCCTTGACATATTAGGTTCTCATAGGCCTCTCTCTATCAAATATTATTCTTCCTCAATAAAAAGATACTTCTATTCCTATATACCATTAACTTTTACTTACTTGAATAAACAAAGAGTATTTTCAAAAATTGATGTACCATATCTTCATAAATATTATTCTCATTATCTTATTTTTTATATTCCCAATATTTACCTTGAATATCATTGTATATTTTAATTCCCTAATAATATCAATTATTAAATCGCATTTAAACTAATGTTATATCTTTAAAAAATATCATCTAAAGTATTTTTTTATTTAAATTAATATGATATCTATAAATTTAATGTCATCTTGTTCTCTAAAAAATATGTAATTATTAGATATTTCCATTTTTTTAGAAAACCTCACTATATTATACTTTATTTCATGATATGATTACTTGATTAATCTCAAATCACCACAAAAGATAACTTTCATGGATTCTCCTCACAAAAAAAATTCTAAGGACACTATCTTTATCATGAAATATATTGTGTCATTTTCCTCATTGTGTGATAGGTTATCATAAATAAAAACTAGTTTAACCTATATCTCATCAAGGAAAGCTTCATGGCATGGTTCACTTCTTCATGGAATGGAAATATTCCTCTTTAATTATATAAAATTATTCATCTTTAATCATATTGTAAACATCATCTCATGATATTTACCATTTGAAATAATATTATAGAATCATTAGAGTCAACTTCACCAAATCTGTAAAATGATAAAACATATATAATGTGAAAAAATTACGCATCATAGTGTAAACATGGACTTATGTGGGGTTTTTTATATTTTAAATTTTATTAAATAAGTAATTTATGTATAAAATTTTATAATCCTTAATCATTTCACAAGGTTTTTCCCTTATCCACATTTTCTCTTGAGTCCCATCAAATTCATTATGCATGGTACTAAAAAACTTACATATTTAGAAAAACATATTACATATTTTTGAAGATAGTTTCCTTTTACAAATCATCTATGATATCAATAGAATATATTATTCATTATCAAAAAATATCTTATGTATTCATAAAAAAGTATTATATATTATAATGTAATATTATGAATCTATTACATTTCCAGTATGTTTTGATGAGAGTTAGAAAAAACTTATGCAACATCAAAAATAGTATGTTTCACTTTTCTGGGGGATTTTGTTAAATTATATATCCAAATAATATATTATGTATTCAATTACCTTTTCATATTTAAGTATGAACTCAAATAATAAAATTATAAATAAAAGGTGATCCTGTATTTTTCTAATTTTATAGTCTAAGAAAAATAAAATATATTATGTATTATCAATGACTTTTACAAATTAAATAATCAAAAATATAATTCCAAAATTCTTATAAATCACCTTAGAAACTGTTAAAATATCTTTAAGGTATCTCTGTTTCATTTAAAATTAAACCACATAAAATGGTTTTATAAAATATCTTAATATTCTCAAACCTCTTAAATATTATTTTTAAAGTCTTAAAATAGATAAATACACCATTTGAGAATTATTATGTAGATAAATTACATCATCTATTTTAATACCATTAAAAACTTCTACAATAATAATACATGTGTGGTTAAATATTGAATGAAATATAATTCATTCTAGGAAATACAAGCATGGTTTCTCACTTCTAGGTAGCTCTATATTTCATCATAATAGCTTTATTCTCTAGTAATAATAGCCTACTTCACTAAACTCCCATAAATCTATATTTTGTTGATAGTTTTATTAGAAACCATAGTAATTTTCATTCATTTACGTGAAGTCCAAATTAGTAACCATAATATGTTAATATTTCTTCCTATAATATATATATCTAGGTATTCCAAGATAGTAGTAGTCCTTGACCAATGTTAAGGGAAACATATTCTTTTTCTTTTTTGGGATCTTCCATAGTCAACCATCTTTAGCATATGTTGACATTATTACACTTTGATTTATTGACAAAAAAATACAACCAATATACCTCTTCATCGCAATATAATTTTTATCTTCAATATCCCCCTTTGTATTTTTTTACCAATTCCCATTTTACTACTTCAAGTTAATATTTTTCCCCTTTATTGAAAATAAATGAAATGTTGATTAATTATTAATAGTTCTCTTCACATAATTAATTATTCTCAGTTTTAGGATAATTTCATTTTATCACCTAATTTTATCATCACTAATTATTAAATAATTCAATAATTGATACAATTATGGATTCATATATCACTTAAAAATGATCTTCAAATCAACCAAATCTATGTGTACTTGTGAAATGATCATTGTTTAAAAAAAGGGTGATTAACTCAGATAGAAATAATTTTTATAAACTATTTAACATGTCATAATAATCTCAAATATCTCTTCTTATAGATTGTACAACCATATTCACATATAATCACCTGTACCCACATTCCTAAAACACATTAAAAACATTTAATTTAAAGAATGAATCTCTACCTTTTCAATTAAACACATTTCTCCCTTTAGAATCAGAAATTATTTAGTCAATATAATAATATAAAAGTGTGATTATCATACCTTTATCTTAAATAAATTACATAAATTTCATATTTTCACATGAAATAATATATTTCTTAGATGTTACTCATCATTTTAGCTCCCTCACAAAATATTCATTCTATCAACCCTTTATCATTATTGATTTTCCAAAAAACGAACTCAAATAATCTTTGGATACACCTTGAAATTTTGTAAAGAGTGAACAAGTACTCCATGATAGATGACTCAATATGTTGTAAAGATATTATAATATTCAATTATTCCATTCAATTCATCACATTCAATTACCTTCACATTAACTAAAATTAATAGAAATTGGAATATGGTATAACTCCATTAATCCATAAAAAGATAAATAATGTTTGTAGTTGCATCTCAACTAAGATCCCCCCTTTATTTTAAGCTTTAACTTTTTTTGAACTCTTCATGCTCTATTTTCTAAATATATTGACATGAGTTTCCATAAAATCATTGTTACATTTCTCTTCTCAATTATCTTCTTATATGGGATCTCCTTATTAATAGTATATATTAGAGAGAATTCACCTCTTGGTGTCTATTTTTACCCTCCACACAACATCTCATGAGTTATTTAATTATAATTATTAGAAAAACTCTCTTCAAATTTATCTGTTTCACGTGAATTTTCTTATTTTTATTTAGTAGATTCTTCATATTTTCTCATTCCTCGTATTTTATTTTTTATAATATTCACAATTAGATTCTCTTCCTTTATTGATTTTAGGAAAATATATTACTACCTCTACAATTAAAATCTTTCTCAAATTCCTTTATCCAAAATATCCAATACCCCTTTCTAAACCTTGAATATTATTATCTTCAATAGACTATTTAGTTTTTCTTGGAAGTGTTTTCCTAAAAAATTCATCATACTGGCCTTTTTCATCTCATATTCATAGATTACTTCAAAAAATTCAAAATTATTTTGAGGATACATACTTATTTATATTTCAACTACAAATTTATTTATATTAGGGTTGTTTTACCTCTTTTTAGTGTTTCTTCTTCTATTTTTGAAGTTTCTCCCATTGATTCATGCTAATTCAAAATAAGTGACATATTATACCATCATTTATATAATTTGTGCCCAAATATTACACAAAACCAACAATAAACTTTAAATTTTTGTCTTCCATAATATTGACTAGTCTGTTAACAAAATGTTTTCTATTAGTGTTGATCCCACTTTATGTGTATTGTATTTACTGTCAATGGTTTTCAATGAATAAAGATATTTCAATGGTGTTTGATTTAAATATAGAAGAAAGGATAATTGAATTTCAGAATATAATATTAGATATTGATTAGATAGACCAAAAAAATTGATAGTAGGAGAGCCTAAATATTTTATCATTCTATATTAAGTGAATGAATTATAGAGACATATCTGGGAAGATTGGTTTGAAGTTATTTTTTTTATTTGAAAAGAGAGAATTTATTTCATTATAATATAATAGAAGATTAATTTATATAAAAGTTACAAAATTAATGATTTGATCTCCATAAATAAGTTATAATGAAAAATTTTATTCCTCTAGGATAAATATTTTTGAGAAGATAAATCCATGTTTATCAGATAAATAAAATTACTTAGAAGAAGTTATAAGAGAAGAAAATAGATTTTCTATTGGATATGATATTATTATGTGGGAAATTATTTTAAATACTTAAATTATATTCAAACATTCATGGAATGTTTGTTCTTGCACAAGGTGAAGGTTATGGGCAAGTTTAGAGGTGATTGAAATTGTCTTGGAAGAGTTTAGAACTAATTTAGAATCATTTGTTCTCCTCAAGATTTTCAGAGCTAGAATTGGAAAAGTTGATAAACGAAAAAGATCTGAGTAGAGATAAAATTATAATTTTTACAAAGGAAAATGAACCATATAGAGTTTCCAAGGGCCACAACGAGTTTTCACAAACTCTACATCAATGAGAATGTCTAGAATTTGGAAATGGAAAGACCCGTGTAGAGTTCGTATGTACTCGAAGTTGATGACATAGAGTTCCCTAGATCAAATGTATATTTTTGGATGGTAGATGTAGAGTTCATATGGAAATAAAAAATTGTTTTTGAAGCCTATTTATAGTTAAAGATGAACATAAAGTTCCACATATTATTAAATTTTGATGAATTTACAGATTTATAGTAGTTTGATATTAAATGATGGAAAAGATAATTGGATGGATTTGATGATTTATTTTGGATTAAATATTATTTTAATTATCCATAAATGGAACTAGGTGATTCATGGAAATCTAAACTTAAATTAAATAAATATCATGATGTGATTATCATGATTCAATTAGAATTTGATGATATAGAATGAGTAAGGATTCATGGAGATTTTTTCTCCATGGAGATTAAAAATTAAATAAATATTAGTAATGATTTTTCAATGAAAAAAATATCTTGATTAATTCTATGGTAATTCATACATAATAATAAAGATAGATAATAAGAATAATTAATGGTATTATTTTATGTTCTCAAAATAGGTTCAATGATCTCAACCGTTACATGCATATATTCATATATAGTTTTTAATGCATGTAGATATAATGGATAGAAAGAGAATTAATTATCAGATTATGGAAGAAGAAGGCCCTTGATTGTTACTAAATATTATATATCATTACATATAGTTTTTAGATAAGTTTTTTGATCAGTAATTAAATGGAATTTTGAGCCTTTAAGATAAAATTTTTTGAGCTTTGAAATGTTAATATCTGGGGATATATATTAAGGGAAAGAGAGAATATTCAAGATAATTTTAATTACTTAAAATCATAGTATTTAAATTTAAGTATTCATTTGGTTCTTGCGAATACATAAAATGATAAATATAGAAGAAAATAAATAGATATTGAGTATTTAAATAAATAAATATATATATTGTGTAAGTCAAAGGTTTTTGCGTAATGATTAACAACATAATTCTTTGATAGAAAATATTTATAGGGAGGAGAGAAGATATAATACTAAATAGATCAAAAAATCATTTTACCAAAGTCAAAAGGAAGACATATGGAACTACAAGTAATTTTTAAAAGTTTTTTGTGTCTGAATAAAAATAATGCACTCTATTTCAATCAACCATGAAATGAAGGATGCAAATAATAAGAGGGAAGAGGAATGAGAGGTTTTTCTGAATTTTAGTTCTAAAAAAAGATAAACGGTCTTACTACTAGTGTAAGAAAATCATAAATTAGGAATGCTACTATGAAAAAGGAAGAGTTTCTATACATCACTATTTATATAAAATCAAAGAATGTATTTCTTAGACGAATTTGTGCATGTGAGATAAAGAAGAAGAAGGGAGATTCACCTCATCAATAACCTATAGAGTCTATATTGATGGAAGAAATTCCAATTGTTACCCAAATAGTTTTCATTATAATCTATGAGAGGAAAATGAGTATGGGATGCAGCAAATCACTATTAGGACATGTGAAAACATGAGTTTCAAGGTTAAAACCTACTCACATGTATCCCACAAGATGATTTTACTGGGTTTTGTGATCTTGGAGGAATAAATATCACACCATAGACTATTATATACACAATTAGAGGTGAACCATGTAAATATATTGTTATTCTTTCATGGGTATGTGTGAATGTGTTTTATGAAATAATAAAAGTGAGAAGAGAGAATGAGAGATCCACTATCCTTAATCAGCGATAGAGGTAAAATAATAAAAGTGATAAGAAGAATATAAATTATATTTAAAGTCACCCATATTGATTCACTCCATCTCAGTGTTTATCCCATTCCTAACTGGTCCCCTCAATTGGTATCAAATCCAAGTTCACCTCTAGTTGGATTATTTATTTTATAAATTGTTTTCTTCAAAGATTTTAATTTTTTTATTAATTTATTATGAATTTTATTTTTATATAACAATCAACTATTTTTGATAAAAATTCAGTTTCTTAAAATACTATGTTGAATAAGAAAATGAAATAGAATAACAGATTAATGAATATGTCCCTCCTATCTAAAGAGAAAGAAAAGTAAGGAATGATATGAACACTGAGAGGGAGTAGTGGAGTAACCATGTGGGGTGGAATTTGTTATCAATATATAATATGTAATCAAATTCAATTTATTATGGAGAATGGGTATTTTTTTATTAGTTATTAATCATTGAAAGATAAATATAGAAATAATTTGAGAAATATTGAATAATTTTTGTGGCGATTCTTAGAGAATTTTTTTGTTTTTATGGGATGTAATTTGGTAAAACAATCCTCCATGTTAATTATGATGAATTTTTTAATTGGTTCTAATTTCTAAGATATGTGATAATTATTATTTGAAGATATAACATTATTATTAATCATAAATAATGTTAAGTTTCATGGGAAATTATGAAGTATTATGAAGACCATGGGACCAGGGGTTAACCACATGGGAGGTAGATCGACTCAGAAATCCTATAGTGGCAATTGAGTGGGCATGCATAACACTCATATGAAGCTAATAGAAAAGTATTAGAGTAACCATGTGGGGTGGAATGATGTTGGAGGGTTTCCCAAATGGCTTAGTGTCAATGGAGGTCCAGAGCGAACCTCAGTACTCGTTTCTAGATAGTTTAAGGTTCATGTTTGATTATATTATAGAGGGAATCTTCAGTAGGATTCAATATGGAATGGATGAGAATGAATGCACTATTCCTATATTTAAAAAAATATGTGAATATAATAAATCATATTATCAAATTAATTCAAGTCCTCTTATCTTCTTAGTGCGTCGTCCCCTACCTCCTAACTATTATCTACTCTACTATACATATCTAGTGTTTGACGTTCATCCCTATGACCAAATCCAGTAATCAAATTGATGGTGTGATACACACTTGATCATACTAAAGACATGCATGAAATCTTTGACTTTCATGTATGAATTAATTCAATGACTATACTATTTATGTGTGTGAAATAAAGGAATAGAAGGCTCTCTCATGTGATCATTACATCATGATAGAATAATCTAATTGTGTGAAGATTTAATTTCGTAGTTTTAAGAATCATTTTATGTTAAAAATTAGTTGTTTTCTATGATAATGAAATTTCTTGAAATATAGTTTATATTGATAAATTTTAAGCAGAAACATTTTGTAACTTCCCAATATTTTCATAGTAATTATTTTTCTTAAACATATCAATAGAGTCAATCCCCAAAACAATTTATTGCTATTAAAACTATTTAAGAGAGTAATTTATCAAAATAGACTCATATTAGTGATAAGAAAAGATTAAAATAATCTATTGATCAAACTTTTACAAACTCATGTAATAAGGTAAACCATAACATAGTTAACTATATTTCTACTAAAATAGTCTCATCATCTAGTATAGGATCAAATCCAAAATATGGGAAGATGCGTCTATATAAAAATTCTAATTAATCCAAAAAAACAAGGGTGGATATTATAAATATTAAGAAAATTAACTCCAAATAAGTATAGTAAAACCCAGAAAAAAAGGTACTAAATCTAGTCAAATAGGTACTAAAAGCAATATAAGGTGATTTGTTGGCTACTGTTGGTGTTTTTAAAATTTTATACATTAGATTGATGTGTATTAGAAAAACATGAAAATGGATGAGGACTACAAAAGTACTCTATTTAGGGTGATTAAAGGTGAATAAATTAAGAGAACTTCCAAATAGAATTAGATTCTATAGATAAAAATGAATAAAATACTAGAAAATAATTTTAATTCCTTGAATATTTCTATGAGTACTATAACATAAGTGGTCACAAAGAAGAAGAGTTTTGGTATGAACTATCCAAGTAAAAACAATATACTAATATTAACAGAGGACCACATCCAATACACATGTAGGTTAAAAAGAGATTAAAAAAATTATTGAGAGATAAAATGGTGAAGGAAGGTCTCAAACTAATGAAAATAACTAAAAAACCAATGCTTATGAAGGATGATAGAAAGGATTTAAAGAGTTTCATGTCAGCCATGAAAATATGCTTCTACTATGGAAAGAGATTCCATACCATGGAACAATATAAATAGGATATGTAAATTAAAATGAATGGAAACAATATGAATCAACAAGAAAATCAATTTAGGGGAGAAACAAGAATATAAGATTGACTGAAGACATTACTAAAGAAGATTTTGATAAGTTACCCAAGAAAGGTAACTCAAAATCATTGAATAAACCATGTATAATCACCAAAATATAAGATTTTATTAAGTAATTATATGTTATTTTTCTAGATAAAGTTTAAGATACTAGAGAAATGAAAAAACTGAAGATAGCGAACTAGCTATAGAAATAGATAAATGAAAATAGATTTCTCCACTTGAAGATGAACTTGAATTTAATGAGTTGTTTTCAAAAATTGTCAACTGAGTATTTCAAAAAAAATGGGGGAATGTGAAAGTAGACTAGATAGAAGGAAATAAATTTTATGACTCATATAATTTCTCAATAGGAGATACTGAATATAGAAAACAAGAACCATAGGAAGTTATTTCATGACTGTGATGTAAAGATAAATAATACACACAAGATGAAGGTGATTGAAACTAAAAGTTCCATGATTTATAAGAAATCTTGTAATGTGAAATGTAAATGATACATAAGCATGAAGAGTACTAGAAACTTTATTGATATTGAAAAATACTCACTAGGTTTAGAGATAATACCCATTCTTGTTGCAGTTATTAAGAAGCTCATAAGTTTTATATCATATTCCCATGCATATTGTGAATCATTTGTGTCATTATATTATAGGTAATTGAAGGTTAATTACACTATCAAGTGTAGAACTGAATGTATAAAGAAGAATACAATTAGTTGTAATGATTTTTCAAGATATGATAAAATATTGAAGAATTGCATAATGGTAGATGATAAATATAAACATTTTTAAGACTATATAATGAAATTATCCACCATGTAAAATGATTTTTGTGCAACCCTTGAGGGATAAAAAACATAAATAAGATGTTATCAATATTTATTCCATGAATATTCGAATGTTCTGGTCATATCTATAGAAATTGAAAATAGGGCTAACCCAATTTAAATTCTTACCCTTGTCTTGATTATATCGAATATGTGTAAAAAGGGGTAGTTTTGGTAGATTAGTAGGCTCATTTAAAGGGGGAGTGAATTATTTTCTCCTATTACAACTTTTGGTATCCTCCTATTCATTACAAGTTGATCAAATGAATACCTATCACATAAAATGGGAGAAGAATTTGTGTCAGAGATAATTCATTCCCTAATGTTAATAATTAAATCATGGTGTATTATGAAAGGTATAAATTGTTTCCTCTTAAAAAACTAAAAGTGATATCATATGGTCTTATCCCCTCACATAATTTGTATATATTTTCAATAAATGGTATGAGAGACATTAAATTTATTTAAAAATATTATATTAAAAAAAATCTGAAGATGGAGATTGAAGACCCCATGTGGATGGTTGATGAGTATAGATATATTTATTTTCAATATATAATATATAATAAAATTTAATGTATGAAATATATTAAATTCCTCTATGATTATTTATTAATCATAAAAATATAGAGATGGAAACAATTCGAGAAATATTGAAGAATAATGTTCTCTCTTGTAATTTTCATCATCACATATCTTAGGTGTTGAGACCAATTAAAAAATAAACATAATTAATATTAAAGATTTTATTACCAAATGTAATCAAATAAATCCATAAGAATAATCCAAGAATGAAAAACCTATATGGATGGTTGATGAGCATAGTTTTATTTTCTCAATATTTAATATGGAATCAAATCCAATATATGAAATACAATGAAATCCTTTTTGATTAGTGATTAATCATGGAAATAGAAAGATGGAAATAATTTAGGAAATATTTATGATTTATAGTGATAATTCTTGGAGTATTGTTATAGATATAGTGGGTTTTGTTTGTAAATACAATCCCCCCATGTTAATTATGATGATTGTTGAACTAATTTTAATGCCTAAGACATGTGATGATGAAAATTTGAAGAAAGAACACCATTCTTCAACATGGAAAATGTAAAGTGTATTGAGGAATTATTAAGGAATATAAAGACTAGGGGACTATGGGTCAACAACATTAGAGGTAGGTCAACTCAGCAAGCCCATGGAGGTAGTTGAGTATGCATGAATAGTTCTAAAGTGAGCACATATAGGAGTTATAGTTCCACTATGTGGGGAGGTGTGGTGGCGAAGGGTGGTCAGAATGGGTTAGTGCCAATGGTGGTCGAGAGCAGACTCTAGTACTTTCCTCTAGAATGTTGAATGAGATTGTATGATTATATTGTGGAGTATATCCCTGGTAGACTTCAATGTGTGATGGGAGATCATGAGTGAACTATCCCTATACTTAAAAAGATATGTAAAGAACAACAGTCAACCAATATGATGAATACAAGATGTTTTATCTTATTAGAATATATTCCCCTACTTCCATCCTAGGGGTTTTCTCCATTTTTTCACTTATATCATTTGAATTTTATCACTCTAACCATCTCTAGTGATCAAACCAACAAAGTGAGACATACTCGATCATCCAGAGGCTATGAATGCAATCTTCTACTTGCATGCATGAATTAATTCAAAGAGAATACTAATTTTGTGTGTGAAATAAAAAAACATAAGGATTTATCACATGACCATTATTTCATGATATAATAATATTATTGTTTAAAGCCTTAATATAATAATTGTTTCGTCATGTTATGTTGAAGAAGAAAGAACCTACGTTTGGTACTTTTAATAACCAAGTTATTTGAGGCTTTAAAAATATTGATTGATAGGGAATATTTTGAATGTCTTTAAAAACAAACTTGAAGTTTCGTATTTATAAAAGGATAAGGAGGTGAACATATAGTTGTACTTTACTTATAAATACTTAATCACCAAATCTAAGAGTAGTATCTATTTCTCTTAATTAGGAGCTCTTATTTTCTATAGAGAAATTGAGCATCTCCATGATTCCATTTACATGAAGGGAGGAAGATCCCATGAATCTATCTTCTTTTATGAAGAATAAGTACTCATGTAACATACTTATATTAGGGAAAGTATATCCCAAATACACACCTAGTTACAAAAATATTGATATATTCCATGAATCACTCTTTTCTTTCATGAAGAAGAGTTTCATGGGGGTTTTCATTATAGAGTTGATTATGTTCCCCTACCAACTTGAGTGAAAACTTTAATGATACACTTACATAAAGGTATTGAACTTGAAGAATATGAAATAATATTTGTAAACCCATGTGTGAAATAAATTGTATGCATGAAGAATATCAAGTAACCCACCTTGGGTTTTATAAATACTCATGAAGAACAACCGAGTTTTAGAAATATAGTTTGTGTGAAAATATAAGGTTTCTATGAATATAATGGGAATTAAGTATGTTTTTTTCATCCATTATAAATAAAATTTTGATGTTAACACCATATTAAATTTTAGGATACCACATAATATATCCAATATGCATGAAGCGCTCTTGTGATAGTTGAGGATTTAAAAGGGAAGATACATTGAGTTGTATAAGATTATTCTTTCATAAAATAATATTGAAGAAATTTTGTGCATCAATTTAAAACATTATATTAATGATAATAAATTCATAAATATAATTATAAAATATCTACCCAATAATTTTAAAATTAAGGGAAAAAGTAACATGGAGTATTTTTTATTTAACAAGCATTGATCATTCTAATTGTGAGCTCATATTGTAGGACCAAAAAGCATGAAATACCTTTGACATTAATTTTTTTTGTCAAAGATCCATTGATTTAAGAAGACTATATTATTCAATTTTATGTATTTACATATTTGAAATGAATGAAATTTCTTATTCATAAGATTGTTGTAATATTCTTTAAAGAACCAGTGGTACCAGTATAAAAAATTACATTAAATAATTTTTGGTACTAGTATAAACAATGTCATATCAAGGAAGTGGATGATACTTTCTTGACACTTGTGTGCTAATTTCATTGATCTTATAATCAGTATAATTTATATTGATAATGAAATACATGAAATAACCATAAGTTGATCATGATAAGGAGTAAGCTCCCACAAAGAGGTTGATACTTGTAAAAATATTTGTGTATTTCTATTTATTTTATTATCTTCATTACATGTGTATGTGATTGATGAGAGGATGTATCAGATAAATTCATTATAAAAGGGGTAGAGTTTCAAGAGTAAGAGGGGATAATTTAGAAGAAAGTATAGAGTTGGTATAATTTGGGTACACTGATTCACCCCCCCCCATCAATGTCCCTATATGATTTATCAGGGCTCTACACTAGAGATTGTTTAGTAATATTACCATTTGATTTTTAAATAAAAATAAAATGGAAGAATCATAAGTAAAATTAATTTATGATGGGAAAAAAATCCCCACAAGGATGCTGAATTTCATGAGTGGTTGTTAAAAAATAACAATCCTTGTGTTAAAGAATAGTTGTGTGTGAGATTTAAGGAAGATATACATAATGAAAAAGGTTGTTTAACCATACTACCAATATAATAAGATTCCATAAATATGATTAAAGTTTAATTATGCATAAAGGATGTAAAGGAGGAAGAAATTACACAAAAAGTATAAGAGGATGTGAAGAGGTCATGCTCCCTTAAACAAAATCAGATTTGAAGATTAGATATGAAATCATAAAGAGTGGACCAACATTATTGAAAAAATACTCTCAAAATTACTATTCACATTAAAGAGAAATAAAATCTACCTTATTAGACTAAATTTTATATGTTTTATGTATGATTACAATGCATTTAATTTAAGGTGAAGCATGTTCTTAGGTTTAGAACCTAATAACATGAAGAATCTATTAATACTAGACAAAAAATATAAGAAATCATCATAAAACATTGATCACTCAAGTGGTATTATAAAAGAAATATGATGAATGGATTATATTTGATGATGTTGAAGTGTGTATTATGAACATTGGACAAAAAAATGATTAATATCCTAATATGAATGATCAATTATTTTAAAGACTATTTATTGGAGAAGATCATCATTTGTGAAGATATGAAAATTTTAAAATCTATAAAACCCCATAAAGAAATCCATTTTTGTATATTCTCTACTTAAAAAATATAGAAATCCATCTACTTAAGAGATCTAACAATATGAAGATTATGTGGAATGTATTTTTGAGTGGAGATAAGTGAATAAAGAATAAGTGTCTTCTACAATTATTATTCCTATCAAATCTAAAAAATATTGAAGGGGATTGATCATATTTTATTGACAAGGTATGTTTTATTAAACTCTCATTTATGGTAACTAAAATAAAAACCAACACATATGAGGAGAATTTTATTTAATCAATTACAAAAAAATAAGAAGTTTTAAGACGATTTAGAGTTTCTTAATAAAGTTTAAATCATGATTTTAATGTCCCTGACCTTCTTATCCTGTTATATTATGGATTTAAAATACAATAGGAGAAGAGGAGGGGCTGGAGTTCAATCTAAAACTACATGTTGTGATTCCTGTTGTGAATCATCAATTCATGATGTGAATATTAATGGTTTTTTTTCTTTATTCAAAGGTTTCATGGTGTGAAATTTTTCATTCATATAATGAAATTCCACCCATGTTTTTTATATCAAGATCCTTGTTTTTTGATGGATGTGAAGTGAATTAGGTTCATGGTGTGAACCATCCCTTCATTCCATGAATGGATTCTTTTCTTGGATCCCTAAAAGTAATATCCTCCCTCTAATATATATTTTTATACCTTTATTCTCTCAAAATTTAAGAAATTACTAGGTATATTTGGGTTCTCTAACATCCATGGATATTTTGCATTCATTCTTGACCTCTATAGTTTTGATATCAGTGAATCTGGGTGGTTCCTTCTTCTATTTTCTCTAGGTTCTTCTTTTTTTAATCATAGTTTTCATATAATACGTTTTTATTGGAGTTGGTGGTTTATTATGATGTGATTTTGATGAGGCATCACTTCATTTTAAATTTATTAGAGGATACATTATGTGGCTATAGCTATGTGGTTCATCCTCTCTTTATTTGTCATTGTGAAGTGAATTGAAAAGATTATTTTGAGGTAGAGGATTCATGTTATCTCTATATTTTATATTAAACTATGATATTTTCATTTATTTTATTTCCATTTGGTGAATGGTATGAATTTAAATAATAAAGATAATAAATCGAACTAATGAAATTGAAATGGGGTGGTGTGATGAATATGCGGTTACAATTTTTTCTTAATATTATTGTTATTTTCTATGTTATAAGTTTTTTATATAATTATAACTTATATAAATGGATTGATTTGAGAATAAAATTTAAATGGTTAAATACATAATGATTTTAATCTAAATGACTATGTTGAATATGTATGTTCTATATTTGAAAATTAGTGTGTGGCTTGGTAGTCTTGTTTTTTTTGTGCCTTGGTTGCCTTAGTTGTTTTATACCTTTGTGTCCTTGGTTGTCTTGCATTTTAGCATCCTTGGTTGTTTTCTATATTGGTGTCTTTGGTTTTGATGTGGTGTCATGAAGTGGTGGATGCTTAGTAGCATTTAGGTAGAAATAGAATGATATTTACATATATAATAATTTTAAATTGTCTAAATTTTTTTTTGATATAAATTTAACTTAATAATTAAATGGATAAATCTCAGTGGATGAATTGTAAAAATAACTATGGGAACTTAAATCCAATCAATGTCTAGTTGTGTTGTACTTTTGGGCTGGTTGATCTGTATTAGAGGAAATTCTTGGTGACGTGATATTAGTAGTGTCCTAATGGTGGTTGTGGTAGTGTTACTTGTGAGAACGCATATATGTGGGATTGTGTGAGACTACAACATATCTATATTATTTTTTGATTCATTATGCACCTCACTCGAGTTATAAAACCTTATTGACTATCAGAAGTACTGGGGGTGTTTTCACCAACATCCAGGATGGGGAGGATATAGATGGATAACTACACCCTATCCCCTATTATCTCATAGTAGTAGCTCTTATTGGTATTAGTGATAAATAGTTGGGGTGGTACCTGGTGGTGGATATTGAGACACGTGGATGGGGTGATGCATGATAGGAGTAGATTATGATGTTTTTTCCTTCACATTCATAATACCATGATTCTCTAATTATGTAATATGTGATCAGAACCTCAAGATATGACATGTGGTTGGTTACATAAGACATGTTTTATAGTTGGTTCCATCACTAGAAGATATGGAAGGGCTGAGAGAAAGGATGTATTCTTGTTGGGAGATATCAATAAATCAGGGTGAAAGTTGTTTGGGAAACATTTTCTATATTCTTATGATATTACTTTTCTATTATTGGATTTTTTTATTGGGTGAGTGTTCCTTGGAGAGGATAAGGGAGACTAGTTAACCTATTTAGGTGATGGTTACTTCCATTTTTTGTTCACAGGGTCATTAGTATGCTCTTTTCAAAATTTCATTAGAGGCCTTGGGTACGATCCTACTGAGTATACATGTTTTGATCACCTGTATATCTATATATATTCTAGGTTTCTAGGAGTGATTTAGTAATCGATCTAGATAGTACTATCTCATATATTGAGGTTATTGTGGTTACTTCCACAACATTATTTTGTTATAGCTTTATTTTAGATATTTTTTATTTGTTTTATATTCATGCATTGTGGTTTTTCTTGTGTGTGATTTTGGTTTATTTTCCATTTATATTAATTGGTTGGTGGTATTTCTATATTTCATAGGGATTATTGATGTTAATTCCTCCCATGTTTGTGTGATATTCCCTCAATGATAGTTTCCATCCCAGGTTTAATTGGAGGAGGGATTTGGGGTTCATTATCATACTCACTATAGACCTAGGAGGGGTAAATAGTGGGGGTGGGTCATAATAATACCTCTTGTACTTGAATACTTTTTATTTGTGTGCTAAATTGAGTACATTAATTTAGGTTTATAAAATTTATAAGAAATATATATCTCAAGTGTTATATATTAGTTTTCTCATCCTGAAATAGTTAGATAGTTTCTAAGAAAATTAATCAGTATACAATTTTAGTTTGTATCAAATTATTTTGGTAATGGATGGATTTTTTGTCGAAATAAAACCCTCTTGTTTTCTACACTAAACATCTATTGTATACAATTAAAGTTTAATGGTTGATATCACATTTCATGAGTATGGATTGATACAACTTTCCTAAGTAATTTTTATTTCCTTCCAATAAGGGGGAGGGGATTTAAAAGTAAATATTGATAAAAATGTGGGATAAGAAATGAATGGAGAGAGCACAGATTGACATAAAAGTTTATGTTATTAAAAAACAATATAGGGGGTGTTAGCCCCACTTTTTATGTGTTTTATTTGTTATCAATAGTTATTAATGAATACATAGATTTCAATGATATTTTATGTCGATATGGAAGAAATAAGAATTGAAGAATGGAAGATAACCTTTTAAGTTGATTGTTGATGTAAGTTCCCAATAAATTTTATTCTTTTATAAAGTAACTTTTTCAAATCAATGTCTTTTTATTATGTTTTACTATAGAATCACTTAAAAATAATTTTACATTTTATAAGAACTTTAAAAATCATGTTTAGATGTGGACTAATACAAATACAAAAAGAAAATGGATATAAAAATTAAAGAATATTATATTCACAAAAACAAACTCTTTATTCTTGAATTCCCCAAATAATATCACCCATTCCATAAATATAATAAAAATTAAAAGAAGCATTAGGAAAATAATGGGAATTATCAAAGGATGTGTAAGAAAATTTGTAAGTTGTATAATGAGTTATAGACAAATAATGATAGTTTATTTATATGTAATTATGACAACTCAAAATGAGGAACATTGGAAAATACGGCTGAAGGTAATTATGACTATTAATCAATAATATAATTTTTCATTATTATTGTCTACATAATAAAGTAGATGTTAGAATTATTTTATAATTGTTTTTTTCAAAATTATATAAATATTTTAATTTCTTTTAAAATTATATTTTAAGAATAATTTAGAAGATTTTAAAAAAAATATTTATTGAATTATCATATAAACACTTATATATGATAATAAATATCAATGAAATCATAAGTATTTTTTATAATGACAAGAAAATTTACTATACCATAGAAGACTGTTAATTTTCAATAAAATAATTTTTTAGAAAGAAAAAATTATAATATTTAGAGAATTATTTTTCTAAAATAAGTATCATTTCTGTATTCAATACATCAAAAATATATTAGGGTGGATTTATAGTAATTTTATAAAAAAGTTGATTTTTGGGTGAAAAGGGGAAATAATGTTTTTCATAAAATACGATAAATCATATGATATAATAAGGATATCATCAATATTTAAACTTTATTCATACTTATTATTTGTCAAAAATTATTTAAGTAACAACATAGTATATAATGTGTTACATTAGTGTAACATCCCTAAACTGGTGGCCACTATACCTGGTGCCCCGAGCCAGGTCATCACATGACCTCAGGCGTGCCCCCTAGTATGCTAGAAGATATCAACTAGTTGTGTGGGTTTGTGGAGAAATGTTGGGGAGAATATAACTTATTATCAAATTAATTCCACAAAAGAAATAATATCAATAGATATAGCAACCATCAGGAACAAATAAATGGACAACATGCGGAAAATTCCAACAAATAACCAAGTAGCACATACTATAAGAACATGATGAATACACTACATGTCAAGTAGCCATACAAATAAGATCCCAAAACTAAAACTACCAAAATACCCCGAAGCATAGACCAGAGTCCCACCCGGTCCTAACATCCAATTATCCAACCCAACATCCCATTCCCAAAACAAATTCAGGGTCCCTATACTAAACTTGTAATAGAAACAAGTAGCATCTTCTCATGTACCCAAGTGTTATGGCGGCCTAATAAGGGTGTGAGTGAAAATCAGTTGGCCACAACCAATGTTTTTTAAGCAATATTTTGTCTTTAAAATAGTATATGTAGGGTAACAAGTTCAATAAATAAACATACACATAATAGAACATGTTTCTCTTTAGGTAATTATCCTTTTAAACAAATTTTATCAAGAAAATGGTTTCTCTTATCAAAAATTACAAATTAACCATTTTTCAACAAGTTTTAGGGTCAACCAACCAACAAACAAGTTACAACCACACTGGGAGCATAATCCATAGAATAAGAGGTTAAAAAAACTTTTAATAATAAGGGTAATTCACTAATCACAATTTAACATCATACCACATAGCCTTATTCCAATAATCATTCAATTTATATGTGTTTGGTAGCCTACATACTTAGTTCGACATCCCAACCCATACCATGACCATTCATTAAGAAGCATATAGCCTCATTCCAAATTCCCAACCATAAATTACATAACACTAACTTGGAGTCTCATTCAAGGTATCCTCGCCCAATTAAATCACACTTACCTTGAAGATGTTGTCTAGGTAGTATCATCCAATGAAACCATTATGAGCCTAGAGGATCAGTCCATCTCTCTAACCCATCCATTATAGGGGTGGGGTTTAGAGCCTCAGTCCAATCCGACCCATGGGAGGAGCCTTGTTCTAATACCCCACATACCATCAAGCCATGTGCACATTCTAATTTATCCATAACACCTTTATCAAACACAAACCATAACCATTAAACACATTTATCATTTACAGTCATAACTTATTATACCTACCCAACTTGTAAGGCATAACCCATTAACACATATAGTGTTCTTTCTTTTAAAAACTCCCTTATGCTATTTTATCCACTAGGCAACAGTTAATAGTTACTTAATTTTACAATTCAATGATATCATACAAATCAAACTACTCATTTAAAACATCTTGAATCCACCCTTTAAAAGAATATGTCTTCCACTTTGAAAACTAAACCATGACCAAAGGATTTCATTTCCATTTCCAACCATTTAAAATAATAAATAATGAGTTCTAAAAATAAGGGTAAACATGCCCTCATTTCAAATCATCGTTTGAAATCTAAAATGAAACCCACTTTCTAAATCACCTTGAGGCCAACACCTCCTTTTAAAACATTGCCCGCTTTCAAAAAAACATAATCTTTATTTATAACCCCAACTGAATCAAAATACAAGATGAATTATTTAAACCATTTAAAAATACCCTTATGAATTTCACGAAACTCAACATACAATCAATTCAAATTATCCTTTAATTGAGACCACATTCCCAATAACAATTTGCAACTCATTCACTCTCACATTTCAACTATCTCAACGTTATTAATTTATTTCATCATTTACAAGGGTTCAACATACCTTATGGGTAGACCTAGGTTTAGTATCGCATCATCAAAAAACCAAATAGGGTCCATCAAGGGTCTCAAACCTCTATCTAAGCCTAAAAGTACTTTCCTTTACCCAAGACATCAAAACACATCAAGGCAGCAAATTAGCAACCCAACATACACATATAACACATCAAGACTATGGGAAAAGGCTTTAAAACCACCTAACTCATGTCTTTTTATGAATTATTTCTTAACGATAACACTTTATTTAAATTCAACCACCCATTAAATCCACGACTTAGAATCTTCTAGAAAAGTGAAGGTTTTAGGGATTCATAAGAAGTAGAAAAATTTTACAAGCCCTAATCCATAAAAAGTAAGGGAGAGGAGGGTTAGAATCACCCATATCTTTGATTCACACCCAAATTATCTTCAAATGGCCAAGAATAGAAGGAGAATCATCCCTTGTAAGCCTAAGGTAGTCTGGTTCATCACCCCAGCTATTGAAGGATGGCTAGGGAAGAAATTTGGCTTTGAACCCTTAAATCCCTAGAGTACAAAATAGGAATTTATTAATTTTTAAGGACTATACGGTTTTCCAAAATATTTTCCAACCATGTTACCCCCTCTATCCAAGGGGAGAAAAGATTCATGGTTCCCAAGAGCACCCACTTGGTTCGGTAAATTGTGTGGAGCCCATGCACCAACCCCTTTCTAAGATAAGGTTTGGCCACACAATTTCTCTAGCTCGACAGACAGTTTGTACTAACCATGCGCCAACCATGAGCTATATATTTCTTAGCTTCTTTTCTCTTCCTCAAGTGTCCCACACCCCCAAGACACCCCCGAACATACCATACTCTAAAGATTCACATCATTATCCATAATAAATGGAGTTTAAACAAAATTTAAATAGGTATGTACCTCCATAAAAGGTCGGGATCTTACAACCTCCCCTACTTATAATGAACCATCCCTGAGCCTCACTTTACAAGCTCTCTAATCCTCCAAGGAAAAATTTTGGTCCATGACCCCACCTATCAACTTCCATCTTCTATGTTTCTCCCTAAACTCGGTCACACTATACCAAAACATGGACCAAGGAAACAGTCCTACAGAAAAACACTTCCCCTACTGTGATCCACAATCATTAAATCAATGCTCTTAGAGGACATATCCACCTCAACTCATCATATCAACTTAAAATGAAAGAGAAATGTATAGGTAATTGGACTAAACCATCACACTAGATGATACCGACAAAACACTACACTACCCCTGAGGAGATCCAATCAAAACACCTTATGTCCAATACTCCCTATATCTCATGGATCCAAATCTATTGGAACCATCTTAGCTTATTTAAAATGATATTACATTGATCACATATTTGTTTCATTAAAGGAACACATATATTACAACCACATTTCTTGATCTACACCAGTCTGCATATTGAGGCCCAATGACCTCACTCCATTTCTGATAACCTTAAATAGAACTCAAGCACGTCCTTTATCTCAAGGTACTCAACTGGTCAAACCCAAACAAATTCCCCTCACCAAAGCTGATACATTGATATGGATACTACATGACACCATCCAAATTGACACACCAGTCACATCATTAACTGATTACTCACCCTATATGGTGTTCTCCACCATAAACTTTAGTTCACCAACATAATTTCTCAGTGTTAAGTACTTTATCATCAAAAAGGAGAATAAAAACACCTTAACCCATCCTTCACAACTTTCCTGACGTGTTTCCCAATTCACCACACTCAAACATCCATGAAAAATCCACCCCATTATGGAATTTATCCTTTTTATATAAACTACCCAGATTGTCCACACATTCTTCATCCAAAACTCAAATATGGACTAATTGGTTCTTCGTTAAAACCCATTCATATTACTGAGATTCACTTATCATTAAAAAATTAACTAGAGTAGGCTCACATCCCACTACATCTATTCTCTTTCTACCCAATTGAATCTGGAAATTTTGGCTGACACACTCCATTGGTGCCCAAATTCCTCTAGTGGCATGTTTTCCCTCTACCTGGAAATGACACCATCCCACTAAAGGAATACCTCCATCACATGTGTACACCTACCAGACTCCATTCCTAACCTCCGGTAAAACTTCATCTTCTTAACATCCGCTTATTTGTAAACAGTTTTCATCTCTATAATGCCCACAAACACGTCTCTGATGAAAATGTAAGGGTTGGTGTCCTGAGAACCAACTTTTTTGTACTTTGATTACATGATTGTTCACTTATTATATATTGTTCATTGTTCTGCATGACTATAATATAATAATGTACTATAATATTTGTTTCATTGATAAGGTTATGGAAGATCCCTGCTATGATGAGAACCTTGAAATGATATAACAATATTCTTAAATAAAGTTCTACGGTTGGATAACATACTATGATATGACAAATAGTATATAGACCGTCATGTGCGAGTACTCGTAAGAATACGAGACACTCTCTCATGGAGTTCGCACTTGGTAATCTCCAAGATGGGAGATTATGATAACAGACCCCCCAGTAGCAATTCCGCATGTCTTGGTGTCATCAGACATTTCTATCTATGAGTGTGTGTAATGGTCCTTAGACTATAAGATTATCATTAACTCATGTCATGACTCGCGCACTTAGATTTACTGATGAAAACCATCGCACAGACAGTTGGCGGGATGTAGGGTACGTTGGGTGCATCATAAGTGACATGTTGTTAATGGATAAGTTGAGGAAGGATTTTTCCCTTCTATTTATGGAAGTTGATATCTCGGCCCTTTGATTGAAATATAACTGTTGCATTAAATTCCATGGCCATGGTGTAAACGACGAGTTTATTTCAGGACGTCAAAGAATGACGGATCAAGCATATAGGATTATGACACTGCCATGAAACCTACTTGATGATATATCAAGACAAAGATATTAAATTACATAGTAAGCATTTGTATGAGGTGATACGTCAATGCAGCATCATATTCTTTCTCTTGGGTGCCTTGACCCATTTCTAGACAGTAATCTTGGACTTTAGGTAAGCTCGCCTAATGCCAACGAGAAAGAGGCCTAGAGGGTCACACACTAAGTGTATTCAAGTATCTCAAGTAGAATAAATATTATTCCCATAAGTGGTTTAATAATTATTAAAGGAAGCCTAAATCATTTTAATGATGGAGGAATAAGGAAATGAAAAACAAGATATATACGCCGTGTATTAAAGATTACACGCTGTGTAGTTTTTCATGGAAAACAAGGACACGTCGTGTATTAATAATTACATGCCGTGTAGTTTTCTTTATTCAAAGTAAATGAATAAATGAAAACAAGATACACATGTGTGTACATTGAATGTACACGCCTTGTATTTTTCAATGAAAAACAAGTACACACCATGTATTTATTAATACATGCCGTGTAGTTTTTTCAGTTGGGATTTTGAAGATATAATATTGTTTTAAATGATATTTATTATAATCAGCATGGGCGCATGTCAAGGAATTAATTATTCAACATGGGGGTTTTAAATAAGAGTCAATGAAATAAATAAATTGTGTAACATGTTTATTTATTATCATAACTCTAAAACCTCAAACCTGATTATAAATATCCTCACAACCCCAACTCTTTTCCAACACACAAGAGAATCATTGTGCACAACAATTATGGAGAATTCTTTCAATCCTGAAAGAACCTCTTATCCAAGAACTCTCTTAAGACCAAGAGAGATCCTCTTCCATCAGATCAAGATGATCTAAGGTGGACAATGCAAGCAAAGGTTTCTCCATGCTAGAACCCGAAGACTCCTTTGGTGACATACCGAGATACGAGGTACACGTGTGGATCACCGCTAGAGGAAGTCTACACTTGGATTTTGCGACACAAAGACAAATCACATCAGAACGTGATCAAGGACATCAACGAAGAAAGAACACCCAAAATATATTTATTTTCAATTGATTAAATTAATTATAATCAACTTGTAATGATCCTACTTTCTGGTTCTGGGAATTTTCTTTTCTTTGTCCATTTCTGTGATTCGATTCGTGGAGACTGACGTTTATCGTCGTATTGATCCTGAATTGATCATTGTTAATGACAAAAATACAAGTGGGAACATCCACCCACACGCTTCTGCTGCGCCTAGAACCTTCAAATGGTATTAGAGGGAGGTTACAACATTGATTATAGTTATTTAATTTTCATTGATAATTTACGCATTTATATTTGATTCAATTCAAAATAAATCATTCTATAAATCTGAATAAATGAGATCTGTTCTTCCTCCTTCGTTTCTCGATTCATATCATAGAAAAGGCCTTTTAATTTTAATTTTTATAAAAATAAAAATGAGGAACTCATCCGAAGGATCTTCTCTTTCTATCTATACAACACAGGATTACACGACATGTAATTAAAACTACACGCCATCTACTTAGGTTCAACGAACCGACACTAGTCCGCCAAACCACACCGTGTGAATTGATTATGCCTAAGTTTTAATGACGCCGTGTTGACCAGAATTGAACGGCATGTGGAAACTGGAATACACGATGTGTATGTTGGAGCAACATGCCGTGTAGCCCGATCTGGCCAAGGTGAAACCATGTACAAGGAGAAGTCGTGTTCCGCGTACACAGGATCGCCAGGTCGGTTACCGTGTAAAAAGTAAGTACACGCCATGTATGATTTATCTACACGCTGTGTACTAAAAAATTTCCAAAGTACAAAGAACATGCCAAAGCCCCCAACGTGTACTTTGGATAAAAGGAGAAAAGAAATACACGCTGTGTAAATATAAACTACATGCCATGTACTTTCAGAAATGTCACCAGGTTTCCTCCAAAAGTACAAAGACCTGTACAAGGATTATGGATGAGAAGAATCTCAAAGAAATTCAGAAAGGAATTTATGATAATGAATTGATTAATTATAATATCATAATTAATTAAATTCAAGAATGACTTATCTTGAATAAATAGAACGATTCAAAGAAACTGAATTCCAAATATGCGTAAATGTCATTGCATGATATGGATGATCATGAGCTAGACCAAAGACCCTTTGTATGTTTGTATGGTTTCATTTAAATTTATTTAAATTTTTTGTCCTACGATCCTTCTTCCAATAAAATGTAGGTCCTGCGTGCCCATGGTTTATTTAATGTAAACCTATGTAATAGAGGATCTCCCAAGCTAGAGGAGATGGTTCAAAACATGAAGTTGAGGTGAAACCAACCCAAGAAGATACAAAGATGGACAGGTGGGAGCTGAAAAACATGAACCATCGGTTCAAGGTTTTTTTCCTAGGTCAGGGTTAGCTTATCAAAACTGCTAGATAAGATAACAAATAAAATCTCATGATCATACCATCTTATTTTATTTCTGTCTGATTGCATGGTTTATTTATTATGTATGTGTTGTCGCGATCACATAATTAATGAAACAAACATGCATGCAAAGATGGAATAAAATAAAAAAACTGGACTATACGTAAACATTATCTAAATATGTTTAATCACTTAAGCAAGCATCAATTAATATTAACAAGCATGTGATAATGCGAAACTACACATAAAAATTAAAATCCCTCAATACTATATTAAGTCAGACCAAGCCTTATGTTACTTGATTAAAGGAAAGACTCAATAAAACTATGTGTTTGACCGACCCTTGTTGGGACACTTACTTTTATAAAGTAAGCCCTTATGAAAGGTTTCGGGTATACTTAACCATATTACATCAAGAGGAGTGGCCCTTGCTAGACTTGGTGTAATATTGGAGGCAAGAGTTGAGGAAATCCAATTCAGGATTTCAGGATTGGGGAGTCCACTCAACAGATCAAGGAACTGTAAGCTCATAGTTGGCAAAGACCTGCCTACCTAAATACCTTCAAATAGCTTGACCAACCCTTTTTGGGGTTATGCGAAGGGGAATATGGATCCTTGCCTCTAGAATGTCAAAGAAACTGGACATTCTGAGTTCAATGGTGAGGGCCATTGGGACTTGATAAAATAGTGGGAGACTTAATAAAAATTTTATTATTTCCCATAAAATGTAAGCAAGAAAGTACTGATAAATCTGTTCTTTTAATTTGTAGAATCGAAATGATAAACTCGTCAACCACATTTTCTCTGTGATCAATTCTGGAGAAAGACAATATCCTCACCGGCAGTAACTTTCAGGAATGAATTAGGCGCCTTCGGGTTATCCTACTCCATGAACAAAAGTTTTATGTGATGGAGTCCTCACTTCCTGATCTGCTTTCCCAAGGGGTGAGTGATGAAGATTTCCTGGTCTATGATCAACATTTGAGAGATGCACTCGACGTTCAATGTTTGATGTTGTAATCAATGTCTAGTGAGCTCATGAAGTCTCATGAAGACATGGATGCCTACAACATGCTCGAGCACCTCTGTGGTCTATAACAGGAGATAGAACAACAGGAAAGGTTTGAGCTCTCTAAGGCTCTATTCCAGATCAAGCTTGGAGAGGGTGCCCCAGCTAGGCCTCATGTATTCAAGCTCATTGGCTACATTGAGTGCTTGGAGGTTCTAGGGTTTAAACTCCCCGAAGAACTGGGTACCGATCTCATTCTTGCATCACTCCCCCAGAGCTTCTCAAACTTTGTTGTGAACTTCAACATGAACAACATTGAGAAGTCTCTGTCTGATCTTCTTATCCTTATTCTCCAAGTGGACAATGAAATGAAGCGTGAAAAGCCTTCTATCCTCATGGTGAATAAAAGGAAAGGGAAGGAGAAGAGATTTAAGCCCAAAGCTTCTTCAAGGTCTTACAAGAAAAGAAATATCAAAGGGGAGGCAAGGGAACAAGATGTTGTTTGTTTCGCATGTGGTAAGAAGGGCCACTGGAATAAAAACTACACCCAACCAAGGAAGCAAGGGGAAGCTTCAGGTGCATTTTTTATCGAATGCAATCTATCTATTTCTTCTAATTGGGTATTAGATACTGCTTGTGGTTCTCACATATGTATCCAAATACAGGAACCAAGTAGATTCAGGAAGATTGATCAAGGGGAGGTAGATCTATGAGCAGCCAACAGAGCCAGACTCGGTGTTGTAGCTGTCGGAGACTACCACCTAACATTGCCTACTGGGATGATATTGGTGTTAAAGGGTTGTTATTATGTGCCTTCTATTACTAAAAACATTATTTCAGTATCCATATTACATACTGATGGATTCATATTCAAGTTTGGAAATGAATGTTTCTACTTTTATAAAGATAGAATTTGTTTTGGTAGGGCACATTTATATAACGGCCTTTATGTGTTAGACTACAAAAACCAAGTAATGGAAATCGATGACAAAGTAAATTCACATGACTCATACCACACCCAACTTTGGAATCACCGGCTAGGTCATGTCAATGAGAAATGTTTGACAAAATTACATCAATATGGGTATTTAGATTCTTTCGAACTAAAACCACTTGGTGTATGTCATGCGTGTCTACAAGGAAAAATGACCAAAGCCCCATTTAGTGGGAAAGGTGAAAGGGATAAAGAGCTTCTAGAGTTAGTTCGCACATATGTGTGTGGACTATTTCCAGATGAAGCAAGGGGTGGGTTCTCGTACTTCATAACTTTTACTGATGATTTTAGTAGATATGGATATATCTACTTAATGAGGTATAAGTCAGATTCTTTTGATCAGTTCAAATAATACAAGAATGAAGTTGAGAACCAGATTAGTAAGAAGATTAAGAAACATCGCTCAGAAAGGGGAGGAGAATATCTTAATCAGGACTTCATTGATTTCTTATAGGAGTTTGGGATTCTATCTCAACTCACTCCTCTTTATACACCTCAGTGGAATGGTGTAAGTGAAAGGAGGAACCGCACCTTGTTGGACATGGTGAGATCAATGATGAGTCATGCGAGTCTTCCACTATCCTTTTGGGGATATACTTTACAAACAATAACACACATACTAAACCAAGTACCAACTAAATCGATAAATGGCATTCCATATGAGTTATGGAGTGGATGCAAAGCCATGTTATCGAATTTATATGTGTGGGGTAGCGAAGCATTTGTTAAGGCCTCTTCAGGTAACAAACTTTCACCCCGAGGCACAAAGTGTATCTTTATAGGATATACCAAGGAAACAAGGGGATATTGCCTATACAACCCCTTAGACAAAAAGGTTGCAGTGGCAAGACACACCATATTCCTTGAGAGGGAGCACATATCCAAAAGAGATAGTGAGAGCAAGATAGACTTTGATGAAGTCGAGGCTCAAGATACATAAGAGTTGGTACAAGAACAGATTCCACAAAGCCCCGTGGAAGAACAATATGTTCCAGAGACACAAGAACTGCGTAGGATTAAGATAGAGGTGAGAGAACCAGAACGATATGGTTTTCTTGTCACCGAGGATGGTGACTCATTATTGGTTGACAATGATGATCCTCTTACCTACAAGGAAGCAGTTGAAGGAACAGACATTTCCAAGTGGTAAGAAGCCATGAATTCTGAAATGGATTCCATGTACCAAAACCAAGTATAGATTTTGGTAGATCCTCTAGTTGATGTAAAGCCTATTGGAAATAAATGGGTATTCAAGAATAAATTGGACATGGAGGGGAATGTCAGCACCTATAAGGCATGACTGGTTACAAAAGGTTTTAGACAGCATCAAGGAATTGACTATGATGAAACTTTTTCACCGGTTGCGATGCTGAAATCCATCATAATCCTATTGGCCATTTCCACATACCATGACTTTGAAATTTCGAAAATGGATGTCAAAACAAAATTCCTTAATGGGAACATCTAGGAAGATGTCTACATGACACAACCTGAAGGGTTTGTGACTCCAAAGGATGCCAAAAAGGTATGCAAGTTGCAGAAATCCATTAATGGATTAAAGAAAGAATCAAGGTCATGGAACATTCATTTTGATGAAGCTGTAACGGAATTTGGTTTTGTTAACAATGAATGTGATCCATGTGTCTACAAGAGGTTTAGTGGAAGTGCAGTCGTTTTCCTAATAGTATATGTTGGTGACATATTCTAATTGGAAATGAAGTACCTATCTTACAGTCAGTTAAGGCATGGTTGCATAAATGTTTCTCCATGAAAGACTTGGGCGAGGCAGCATATATTCTTGGGATCAAGATCCATCGTGATAGATCCAAGAGAATGCTGGGCCTGAGTCAAAGTACATACATTGAAAAGATACTGAAGAGATTTAGTATGGAACAGTCCAAGAGGGGATTGTTGCCAGTGTCACATGGCATTCATCTTTCCAAGAAAATGTGTCCTCATACACATGAGGAAATAAAGATAATGTCAAGGATCCCTTATGCATCCGCTATTGGGTCAGTCATGTATGTTATGTTATTTACGAGGCTAGATGTTTCTTATGCATTAAGTGCGGTAGGAAAATCTCAAACTGATCTAGGAGACCGCCATTGGATGGCAGTCAAGACTATCCTTATGTATCTAAGGCGAACTAAGGATATGTTCCTGTTTTATGGAGGAGATGAGGAACTATTCATCAGAGGACATGTAGATACTATTTTCTAGACTGATCAAGATGACATGAAGTTTCATACTGGATACATTATCAGTTTGAATGGAGGTGCAGTGAGCTGGAAGAGCTCAAAGAAAAGTGTGGTGGTAGATTCTACAATGGAGTTTGAGTATATCGTAGCATATGAGGTAGCTAAAGAAGCAGTATGGATGCGAAGCTTCGTCGAAGAGATGGATGTAGTACGAATTAGTAAAGATCCTATCACACTCTATTGTGATAATACTGCAGCGGTGGCACTTGAAAAAGAGCCAAGGACACTTCAGCGGACAAAGCACATACTTCCTAAGTATCATCTCTTCAGGGATTTTTCTCAGAGAGGTGAAGTTGCAGTGAGCAGTATTTCCAAAGAAGACAACGTGGCGGACCCCTTGACTAAAGCCTTGACTCAGCAGAAACATGATCATCATGTGAGTTATAGAGGACTAAAAGTCGCAGGCAGTTGGATCTAGTCCAAGTGGGAGTTTTTAAGGGTTGGTGTCCTAAGAACCATCTGTTTTGTACTTTGATTACATGAATTTTCACTTATTATATATTGTTCATTGTTCTGCATGACTATAATATAATAATGTCTTGGAATATTTGTTGCATTTATAAGGTCATGGAAGATCCCCTCTATGATGAGAACCTTGAAATTCTATAACAATATTCTTAAATAAAGTTCTATGGTTGGATGACATAATATTATAGGACACATAGTATATAGACCGTCATGTGTGAGTACTCGTAAGAAGACGAGACTCTCTCTCATGGAGTTCGCACTTGGTAATCTCCAAGATGGGAGATTTTGAGAACAGACCCGCCAGTAGCAATTCCACATGTCTTGGTGTCATCGGACATTTCTATCTATGAGCATGTGTAATGGTCTTTAGACAGGAAGATTATAATTAACTCATGTCATGACTCGCGCACTTAGATTTACTGATGAAAACCGTCACACAGATAGTTGGCAAGAAGTAGGGTACGTTGGGTGCGTCACGAGTGACATGTTGTTAATGGATAATTCGAGGAAGGATTTTTCCCTTCCATTTATGGAATTTGATATCTCAGTCCTTTGATTGAAATAGAACTGTCGCATTAAATTCCATGGCCATGGTGTAAATGACGAGTTTATTTCAGGAAGTTAAAGAACGGTGGATCAAACATTTGGGTTTATGACACTACCATGAAACCTTCTTGATGAGATATTGAGACAAAAGGATTAAATTACACAGTAAGAATTTGTATGAGGTGATACGTCAATGTAGCATCAACTTATTTCTCTTGGGTGCCTTGACCCATTGCTAGACAGTAATCTTGTACTTTAGGCAAGCTCGCCTAATGCCAATGAGAAAGAGGCCTAGAGGGTCACACACTAAGTGTATTCAAGTATCTCAAGTAGAATAAATATTATTCCCGTACGTGGTTTAATAATTATTCAAGGAAGCCTAAATCATTTTAATGATGGAGGAAGAAGGAAATGAAAAACAAGATATACATGCCATGTATTAAAAATTACACACTGTGTAGTTTTTCATGGAAAACAAGTACACGCCGTGTATTAATAATTACACACCGTGTAGTTTTCTTTATGGAAAGGAAATGAATAAATTAAAACAAGATATACATGTCATGTACATTGAATGTACACTCCATGTAGTTTTCAATGAAAAACAAGTATAGGCCGTGTATTTATTACTACACGCCGTGTAGTTTTTCCAGTCGGGATTTTGAGGATATAATATTTTTTTAAATGATATTTATTATAATCAGCGTGGGAGCATGTCAAGGAATTAATTATTCAACATGGGGGTTTTAAATAAGATTCAATGAAATAAATAAAATATGTAACAGGTTTATTTATTGTCATAACTCTACAACTTCAAACCTGATTATAAATATCCTCACAACCCCAGATCTTTTCCAACACACAAGAGAATCATTGTGCACAACAATTCTGGAGAATTATTTCAAGCCCGAAAGAACCTCTACTCCAAGAACGCTCTCAAGACCGAGAGAGATCCTCTTCCATCAGATCAAGATGATCTAAGGGGGACAACGCAAGCAAAGGTTTCTCCATGCTAGCACCCGGAGACTCCTTTGGCGACGTCCCGAGATACGAGTTACATGTGTGGATCACCACTAGAGGAAGTCTACACTTGGATTCTACGACGCAATTACAAATCACATCAGAACATGATCAAGGACATAAATGAAGAAAGAAGACCCAAAATGCATTTATTTTCAATTGATTAAATTAATTGTAATCAACTTGTAACGATCTTACTTTGTGGTTCTAGGACTTTTCCTCTCTTTTTCTATTTCTGTGATTCGATCCGTGGAGACTGGCATTTATCGTCATATTGATCCTAGATTGATCATTGTTAATGACAAAAATCCATGTGGGAACATCCACCCACGCACTTCTGCTGCTCCCAAAACCTTCAGAAAACACTCAGATTATATCTAAAACTAGTCTGACCTGAATCCATTGCTTAGTTTGATCTACCACCACATCTATATCCCACCCGACCTCCCATAAGGACCCCAACATGTCCCTTATAGGCTTCTATCTGGAACCTCAATGCCACCACATCTGCTCCATAGTTTTATCCACACATCCATGACTAATATAATGCTATCCACATTAAGAGTGTCTTTATAACTACTTTACTCAAGCAATTTCAACCACTCTAGCTCATGATTCGATCAAAAACTGAACCTAAAACCTAGACATGGCCATCGAGATTCCACTGAAACAACAACCAAACATCACTCACTACTCATTTCTATATTATGAGATCATCACATATGAAATTCATCAACATATGTTCCATCCTGAGGACCTCTCCCTCATGTGGTTAATGGTGTACTTTCCACCATCTGTCCCCACACGCATCACCCCATGAGTGTATCTTCTGAGAGGATCCATTTTCATCCAAATAAAACTTAGATAACTAGGAGTAAATCTTGTTATTTCCCATCGTACACAGAATGATGTCAATATATTAGACATGAACATCACTAGATAAAAGTAGGTTAAGAATTTGTCAATGGAGGCCACCACAACTCAACTGGGATTTCCAACCGAACTCACCAACACTTCATGATCCCTTTACCAAGATTTCGTGAAATGACGCTTCCTGTGGCACTACCACTGCCACACCTATTGTGTTCTTACAAGATAAACCTAGTTGATCATAATAGAAAAATAATGATCCATCATACCGATCCACAACCGTCTAGTCCCGTGCATAACTAGCACTTCCCACTATGATCACACAGAACCTCAACAGGTGCTTATCCCAAGACACATGTTCACCTGTCCCAAATGGAATCCTTTCCTTCGAGTAAAATTCCCACACCAGGACCTCATCAGGGTCTTTGAGATCTCACACTTTCTATGACTACACATTGAACTTGAATCTAGGCCACAATGTTCGTACATCACTAGAGCAAGGCCAAACTCCGACTTACACTTCCAACCATACCTCTTATTCCATCAACCTAATTAGACTTGATGCATTACCAAAATTCTCATCCAAAAAAAACAAACACTTATGCAAGGAAGACCAACCACACGACCACCACCTCCCCAGATGTCAACTCCATAACAAAATCATTCATCCATTCTTTGTTCACCCTTGACTTGTTTTCTTACAAAAATAGTTTTTCACATCAAACACCAACAAGCCACAGAACAAGACTCTTGTTGACTATGCCTATTCTAAAACAAACCTTATAACCCAGCACAAGTAATCAAATGTTCCATTGATACAGAAACCAAGTCATAACTATGCACCTATACCAAACATGATGTTTCCCACCATGAATTGATTCTACCTTCAGTGAACCCACTTGTTCTACATCTTCCAAGGGACCTACAACACTAGGATAACCTCCCCTGAGGCCACCCTCAACTTCCAAATAATATCAACTAAAATCTTGAACTTCAGTAACATCTCTAATACAATAATCCTTCCTACTAGCCATCTAGGCCAAACCATCCCTAAGAAACTCTCTTAGTGATCCACTTCTAAATTCCAAAACATACAGCTATGTCATACACACCCAAAATCACTATAAAACCCAACTGAACCATTTCCTAGTTCACCATGAAGGTGAAATGATACCAAATCCCTAAACTAGAGTCATTCATAAAAATGGTCATTGGCTCTACTTTGAATCCACACACATCAAACATAAAATAACTCGATAAACACATGCAAAAATCCTACCCCTATTCTAAACACAAGGTATCTAATGCACCAAGAATCTAATTACTCTAGGAAACACCCCAAATATACTCTCACATGCACATTAGCACCATGATGTGAACACCCACCCTAGGGTCCAAACACAACTCACATGATCTTAGCCCACAAGAGTCACCAACTCCACATAAATAGACATCATTTCACAACTCCAAGGTTAGAACCTTACCAAGGACATTAAAAACAACATTTCATTAATTGGAATATCCAAACCATTAAGGTCTCACATCTTGTTACCCAAGGTCTCAAAACTAAGTCACTCTCACTGCCAAAACCACCCATGCATAGGGTCAACAACAAGAACAAGGGATAATCACCACCAATGACATTAAAAATTTCCATATTTTCACTATTTACCTTCTTAATTTAAACCTTACTATTTAAAACCAATGGTTTCACATTCAAAAAAAATTCACTTCAAAACCCATGCATTTACACTTTAAAAAACCTTTTCATTAACCCAACATTTCAAAAATATAATATTTATTCAAATAATTTTTCAAAAACATTTCATTAAATACCATTTCAATGAAATATTGAAATTATTAAATAATAGGTAGAAAAGTACACTACTAATATGCGAGTCCCAAGAGAAACCAATCACATGAAACATATGGATGACCTATCAATCCTATGTTTCTAGCACGATGCATGAACTCACATGCCCTCTGTTTTCATACCATTATATGAGATAAAACCTCATAAATTAATATAATCACATCCAAGTTTACCAATCGAGGTGTAATTATCAATCAACCATAAAATCACAAAACAAAACATCAGTTCCCAACCCTAGAGACTTGGGTTTTCCCCCATACATGGGGTTGGAACCAACCAGTAATGAACTCATTTCTAATTCTCGATAATACCCTAGTATCATTTCTACCATGCCCCAAATTATAATAAAAAGGACACTAGATTTGATATCACTTTGTAACATCCCCAACCTAGTGGACACTATACCCTGTGTCTTGAGTCGAGTCATCACAAGACCTCAAGTGCGCCTCCCAATATGCCAGAGGTTGTTGACTAGTAGTGTGGGTCTAAAGATAAACATAAGGGATACTATACCGAATTATTATAGTAATTTCACAAAAAAAATAATATCAATAAATATAGTAACTAGTAGGAACAAATACATGGAAAACATGAAACAAATGGAAATAAATAACCAAGTACCACATGTTGTAACAAAAATGATGAATACATTCCAAGTGGTCATTCAAATAAGATCCCAAAACCAAAACTACCAAAAAGCCCCCAAGCACAGACGTAAGTCCCACCTGATCCTAAAGTCCTATGATCCAACCCAAAAACTCATGCAAAAACCAAATTCTAGGTCCCTATCATGAACTTTTAAGAAAAAGATGTAGCATTTTCTCGAGTACCCAAGTGCCATGACAACCCAAGAAGGGTGTGAGTACAACTCAGTAGGTCACCACCAAATATGCCTAAAGAAATATACAATCTATACAATAGTTTATATAAGGTAAAAATGGAAAAAAATAAATATAATTATAAAGGAACATTTTTCACTTTAGTTAATTATCCATTTGACTAACTTTTATCAATAAAAAGTTTTCAATTTTAAACAATTACAAATTAACTATTTTATCCATCATGTTATTTAGTTCAACCAACCAATCAACATGTTTCAGTCACACCAGGAGACTAATCTATAGCATATGGGGTTACTCACACTTTTAATCATAAGGGTAATTTACTAATCATAATTTAACAACATACCCAGGATCCCCAGTCCGGTACTCAATCCATGACCACATATTTAGGAGCCAAGAGCCTCATTCTGACCTCCCAAACAAAACAATAACCATTCATTGGGAAGAATATAGCCTCAATATGACTTACCTACTATAAATTACATAACACTACCTTAGAGCCTCAGTCCAAGTATCCTCACCCAATTACATCACACTTACCTTGGAGCCTTGGCCTAGGTAGTCTCATCGAATGCAACTGTTAGGGGCCTAAAGCATTAGTCTGATTCCATAACCTGTGTATTCTAGGGGTGGAGTTTAGATCCTCTATCCAACCCAACCCATGGGAGGATCCTCATTACAATACATCACATATCACCAATCTTTGTGCACATTCTTCTTTAAACACAACAATTTTATTAAACACAAACCATAACCCTTAAACACAATTATCATTAACATTCATAACTCGTTATGCATACCTAAATTAAAAGTAAGAACCCATTAACACATATAACATTATTTCAGACACTCCTTTATACTATGTTATCCACTATAAAATCATTAAAAACAACTTCATTTCACAATTCAATGATATCACACAAATCAAATTACTCATTTAAAATCATCTTGAAGCCACCCAATAAAACACAAGTCTTCTTATCTAAAAAATAAAGCATTCCCCAAGGATTTAATTTCTATTTCCAACCATTTCAAAAAGAAATAAGGTATTTTTATAAAAAGTGGAACCAAACCCTTATTTCAAAACATCATTTGAAATCTACAAAGAAAACCACATCCTAAATCACCTTGAGGTCAACGCCTCCTTTTAAAACCATTACCTCTTTCAAAACATTATAATATTAATTATAACCCCCATCAAAATAAAAATCCAAAAAAAATTATTTAAACCATTTAAAAATAACCTTAGTAATCTCACCAAACTGAACATACAAGTTTTGTACTTACCATGTTCCAATCGTGCGCTACACACTACAGAGCCTTTTTTCTCCTCCTCTCATGTCTTGCACCCCCATGACACACCAGAACTTCCCATAAACTCAAGAACCACTTAATTATCCATAAAAAATGTACTTTAACCAAAATTTAAATAGGTACTTACCTCCATGAAAGGTCGGGATCTTATATTTATAAACACATGATTTGCATTTTGAAAACAATGATTTTATCCATTCTGAAAAAAACAGTTTTTATGAGTTATACATGTATAAAATTATAATTGATTTTTATAAATTTTATAAATTTAATCATGTAATATGGATTTAATATTTGGAGTTATAAGGTCCTAATTTGGTAATAATTTTAATTTCATTTTTAGATATAAAAATTTACCGTCATAAAAAAAAGTCACTACAGTATACGTAAAATAATGTTAAGAGTTATAGATAAATGGTAAAATCATAAAATATATAAAAGATATAACATTAAAAGGGTATTTGATTTATTAGAATACATTAACCAACCTTTATAACGTTAATTTTATACCAAAATAATTGTAATTAACTCCACATAATAGTGGTTATCCTTAAATAAAAAATAATCATTATTTAATCACTTAAAACCACCCCTCCCCAAGTATAAATACCCCCTTCCCACCCCCACACTCCACTAAAAAATCCCTTGATCATGAATTTATGGTCATTTTACTTACCAAATAGTCCCTAAAAGGTCCCCTCAAGGTCACAAGGTTTCATCTTAATGTTTTATTAAACAAATATTCAAGGAAAGAGAATTCTCCTCTTCTTTGTTTTCATTAAAGAACCTCTTTTTTGTGATCCTTATTAATATTAATGATCATTTCATTCCATTAAATTTTTGGTATTCCAATTACTACCTAGTTGGTGTTTTATAAGTGGTAGAACTACACTCTCTCTCATTGTTCCTTTTCCTTAATACATGTTTTATACAATCAATCTTCCAAAATCATTTCATTAAATTCCTTATTTCTTGTGAGATATTCTTATATTGTGAATACTAAAACCTCTTCCTTACCCATGGGAATTCAACTAGATTTAAATACAATATATTTATTTAGTTATTTACATATATGAAACCCACATTCCATTTTCATGGGATAAAAATGATGTATTGTTCAATTCCTTAAGAACTTATGTACTCAACGATTTCATATGAAACCCGTTAATTATTCTTATCGAGTTATTGATGAAATTATTTATTATGATAAATGCAACTCATATGAATTAAGATATATGAATGGTTTACCTAGATATAATTCTAATGCCTTAGGTAAAGAATTAATATTTAGAGATGACATGTTTTACGATACCTTGGTGAATAACCTTGGTAATTTGGATTTATGACACCTTGGTGATAAACCTTAGCGATATGCTTATTTATATCTCATTTTTTTTGTTTTATAAACATTTATATATTAAGATTCGTGTTATTTATATTATGATATGCCTAATTTTCATATGATCATTCCTTATTGATATGCCTCTTAGTCACATCTTAAGTATCTTCTTTGTTTATTACCTTATTGGGATTTATGCTCACCCCTTTATTTGATGTTTGTCCCCAGGATATGAGATGCAGTAAATGTAACTTATGATGGACCTATTAAGAATCCTTTCAAGTGTATTATAATAATATTTATATTTTACATGTATTATGTTTCAAGTTTTTGATACACTCAACCTCAAAAGATCCTCTGTGTTATTAAATTTTGTATCATGTAATGAAAGGTTTATGAAATAAAAAGATGGGTCTCAATAGTTGGTATAAAAGGATTATGTAGTTATTTTTAAAATTTAGGATTATAAAAAATTAGTAAAACCCTAGGGATAAGTCTAGAAATATGAAAAAAAATCATTTTATTTTGGTGATGTATTAAGTAAGCAGTTTCCTAGAAAATACATCCCTATATCGATAATGTAAGTGGATGTGGTTTTCTATCCAATGCATCTAGGTATTAAAACCATAAAAATAGTTAGTCGAGTATACCTCGACTATCATTTTGGTGCATATTAAGTGGTCCCATACTATTCACCTAGTTTGACACTCCTAGAGGATATGTTTTAGTAAATCACATTCTTATACAAACCATTGTGAAGGGTATATAGATAATGTGGAAATTTTATTAATATTGAATTATATCATCCTAAAAACATGATATTAAAAAATTTTAGGATTAAATTTATTTTATAATTTTTAATATAATATTCCCAATACTAACACATTTCTCACTAAGGTTTTCTATTTCTAGAGAAACAATGGTAGAAAATTGAATTTGTCATGCAAATAACGGTTGAAATGTACAAAGTAATTACAACCTTCTCAATATAAGCGGAGGTGGAGTAGAAAACTTTAGGATGATGATGATGAATTAGTTAAATAAAGTTATGAATAATAAATGAAACCATTTGGGGCATCCTTCTATAATAAGGAAGGAATAAATCATAATTGAATCCTTTATGAATCAATTACCGCCTATTTTTAGTGGAACCGTATATCCACTTATCATAGAAAAATGTGTCATTACTATATAAAATATTTTTTTGTACTAAATTATTATGAAAAAGATAAATTTATATTGGTATTATATCGATTAAAGGGAGAATTTTATCCGTGGTGGACACTGATCAAGAACATAAAGCCGAGGGATGAGGTAGATGCAATAGGATGGGAAGACATCAAAGAGATATTTTACATCAAGTATTTTCCTCATACCCTATATAAAAAAATGGATAGAAAATTCCTTGAGTTGAAATAATGTGAAAATTAATCATTGGGGAGTTATGAAATGAACTTTTCAAGTCTTTCATATTACCCTTCAAACTTTGTCATTGATTTTTACAGGAAGAAAGATCAATGCATTGGCAGACTGAGACCCCATCTAAGGAAATAATTAGAAATTTGAGACTTTGGAAATTATGAGGTGATACTATATCGTGCTTTAAAATTTGAATTGGATTATATAGTTTCTCAATGGAATTATGGAAATAATTAAAGGAAGACAATGGTTGGAAAAAAATTGGGACTAATTTGAATGAGAACAAAGTACAACATCCCATGTGAAAAAAATGTAGTAATAATCATTTAAGGAATTGTTTTCAAGGAATTTTAAAGTGATACGAGTGTGTAAGATATGGGAATATAGTGTAAAACTATCATGGATATGGAAATAACCTCTAAATGATAATGAAAATGAGAATATGGTTAAATAATCGCATACTATGAAATGCTACAAGTATGGGGAACTTGGTAATTTCACCGATCAATGTCCAAATCAGATGATTATGGGGGGAAACCACCATAAACCCTAATATAAGCCTAGGGATAAAGTTCATGATTTCATAATTATGATGGATGAAGTTAACATTCCAAATTATGTTGTAGAAGGTACATTCATCATACACTCATATATATAAAGCACATTGTTTAATTATGGTTTTATGCATTCTTTTATTTATTTCAAGTTTCTAAAAAACATAATGTTAAAACCTAAAATACTAGTGGTAGAGTTATATATTAAAACTCTAAGAATAAATATTCTAGAATCAAAGATATATATGGATTCCCTTATTAATTTTAGTGAGAACAATATCTCTGTAAACTTTGTGATCATTCTAATGGTGGGATTTGACACAACATTTGGCATGGATTGGTTATCGAAGTATAATTACAATATTAACTATAGAATAAAGGATATTTTATTAGTCTTGAATTGAAAACCTCTTATCATATTCAAATGAGTGATTTTAAATCACGATTATTTCCAATAACCACCTCCTATTTCCTTCTTTATAGAGATTATTGATGAAGAAGGAGAAGAAAGATGCATCCTAAAGACAGGATATTTTCTTTTTGTTCAAGATTATATTTATGTTTTTCTTAAATAATTATCATGACCTCCCCCAAAATGATAAGTAGAAATTTTAATATAACTCTTACCTGAAACCAAGCCAATATCAAAAACCCCATATAGAATAGAATACATGGTGTTATATAAATTAAATAAGAAACTCTAGGATCTGATGGAGAAGTGTTTTGTTTGACCAAGTGTGTATCCATTAAAATACACTTGTTTTATTTGTAAAGAAAATGAATAGATCAATGGGTCTACGTATTTATTATAGAGAACATAATGGGATCACAATGAATAAAAATTATCCTCTTGAAAGGATTAATGATTTGTTCGACCAGCTTTATGGAGCTCGGTTATTTTCTAAGATTGATATTTAGTATGGGTATCATAAATTGAGAGTTAATAAAGAATATAACCCAATGAATATTTTCTAAACCAAATATGGTAATTATGATTTTTTTATTCCCTTAATCTTTACTAATTCTCCTGCTATATTTATGGATCTGATGAATAGTGACTTTAAGTAATACCTTGATAATTTCGTAATGGTCTTTATTGATGATATTCTGATATATTCCAAAAACCCCAAGGTAAATGAGGATCATATAAGGGTCATGTTATGAAATATAAGTAAGGATAAGTTATTCATTAAATTCAGAAAATGTGATTTCTAATTATAAGTCACATTCTTGGGACACACCATGGCCAATGAAGGAATCTCAGTGGATCTAGCAAAGATAAAGGTCATGTAGGAGTGTCTGTATCCTAAAAATATAAATAATATTAATATATTCCTTGTTCTAGTAAAATAATATATAAGTTTTGTGAAAATAAATAATGGGTTTCTAATCCACTAACCAAGTTAACTTGAAAGGGAGTAAAGTTTATCCGGACAAAGGTGTGTTAAGAATGTTTTCGTGAACTAGATAATTGGTTGGTTAGTGGACATGTGATAACTTTACCCTATATTAAGGAAATATTTTTCATTTATGTTGATTAATCCTTAAAGGGGATTGGATTTCTACTCATAAAGATGGTAAGGTGATCGTTTATGCATCACAATATAGTTAAATATTCATGAATAGAATTATCCAACCCATGATCTAGAGTTAGCTGCATTTATCTTTTCATTAAATATATGGAGATAATATATTTATGTGGAAATATTATATATATATATATAACCAATGTTTGAAGTATATATTCACATAGAAGGAGCTCAACATTAATCAACAAAGATGGTTTGATCTAAGAAAGGACTATGATTTCTTTATTCACTGTCAACCTAGAAAAAAGAATAAGGTAGATGATACTCTTAGAATAAAAGAAACTTACACTAATCCATGTTATAGATTGCGAAATATCGTGTCTTTATATATATACATAGTATGGATCTAGTAATTATAACAACAAGGAATACATTATACCTTTCCTAAATAATTTATAAATCATCTATTTAAGAGAAGATCAAGAAGGCACAAAAGAATGACTTGGTACTTCAAAATAAGGTGGAAGAAATAAATGAGTGTAATATTAATGATTTCCAAATCAATGAAGATGGTTTCTTATGGTTTGGATATATAATTTGTGTGTTAGAATCACCTAAGATAAATAAAGAGTTATTGGACAATGAAAAAAGCACTTCTTTCTCCATTCATCTTCAAATCACCGATGTGTACCATGATCTTCGATGGAACTTGTAGTGGGACAACATAAAGAAGGAGTATTCCTAAAAGTGGTTGGTATGTCAAAAATTTAAATCATAGTGATATAATTCCAAGAGGATAATGAAACCATTGTACATGCCCATATGGAAATAGGATAACATCACCAGGGAGATTATCTTTGGTCTCCCAAAGGCATAAAAAAGAAGCAATGTGATATGGTTTATGGTTGATCAATTTACCAAGACTATCCACTTCATTGAAAATCGAGAATATTTCTCTCTTAACTAGCTTTCTGGGATATGCATAAAAGAAGAAGTGAGGATAAATAGGGTACCAATTTCAGTCATTTGGGATCATGATCCAAGCCTAACTTCTAAATTATGGATAAGTATTAAAAAATATCTAAATAATGAATTTAATTTTAGTATATATTTTTACCTCAAAACTCATATCCAATTTGAAAGAACCATTAAAACACATGAATACATACTGAGAGCATGGTCAATGGAATCTAAAGTTGAATGGGATAAACATCTCTCATTATTTGAGTTCTCATACAAAAACATATTTCAATCAAGTATTCCAATGGACCAATACAAAGATATTTATGTGAATCATTTTAAAACTCAAAAATTATTGGATGAAGTTATTGAATGGAAACTACTTGGATCCAATCTTTTGTAAGATCTGATAGAAATGGTGCAATCCATCCAATAACACATAAAATCTGATCAAATTTGGTTGAAGAGTTATACTGAAAACTATCAAAGGGACTTGGAGTTTGATGTTGGAGATAAAGTTTTCCTATGAATATAAATATGGAAGAGATTCATGTGGTTGGGAAATAAAGTAAGGATTATACCTACGTACATTGACCCTTTCAAGATCCGTGATTTCATAGGAGAAGTTCATTGTTAGCTAGAACATCCACCAAACATGGCTCATGTTCATGATGTGTTCCACATATCACTGTTGAGTATGTATATACCTAATCCCTCACATGTACTGAATCTAGAGGTGGTAAAACATGAGAATGTTCTCCCTTATGAAGAGTAGTCAGTGAAGATCCTGGGTCTTAGAGATAAGGTTTTACGAAATAAGACAACTCACCTTGGTAAAGTACTATGGAGGCACAATAAGTATGAATAGTAAATGTGGGAACCATAGGAAACAATGAAATAGAAGTACCCTCATCTATTCTCAACTAAGAATATGAGTTGAAATTTTATTTATGGAATATTTTTATGTTGGGGAATGTAACATCCTAAGAATTTTCTTCTTTTAATAATTTAACTCTTTCCACTCAACAAAATTTTATTATGTTTTCTAATAGAAGTTCATATAAATACATACATTTTATAAGAACTTTACACATAATGTATAGATATAGAGTAATAAAACTAGGAAAAGAAAAAGGGTATACACATTAAAGAATAGTACATTATCTAAAAAACTCCATAGTCTTAAATTCCACCAAGAAGATCAATACCGCTAATGGGAATTATGAAAATTAATCAATAAGATAGTTCTTCATTATTATTTTTGTTGGAACAATAAAGTGACTGGTTGCATTATTTTTTAATTATGTTTTTGGAAACTTTATAAATATTTTAATTTTCATTAAAATCATATTTTATGATAAACTTAGAAGTTTTTTAAAAAAATTATTTTCATGCAATTTTAATATAAAATATTTTTATATGATAATACAAATCAATTAAGCCCTAGGTAATTTTTATAATGTCCATACATTTTATTATATCATAAAATACAATTAATTTTCAATAAATATATATTTTGTTATAAATTTTGAATTTTCATATTTAAATAATTTTTTTGATAAATTAAATATCATATTGGATTCAGTTCATCCAAATAATCTTAGTGTTCATTAGTGGAAATTTTCTAAAAAACGTGATTTTTGGGTTAAAAAGTAAAAATAAAATTCTATACAAAATATGATAAATCTTATGATATAATTGGGATATGATCAAGATTTATAATTTATTAATACTTATTCTTAATCGAAAAATATTGAAGTAATAACATATTATATAATTTGTTACATTTAGAAACACATGCATAGAATTATGAAAACCATGATTTTATCCTTTCTAGAAAAACTATTTTTAGGTGTTATATGTGTGTCATTTTAGAATTGATTTTAATCAATTTTATTATTTGAATAAATTAAAATGGATTAAAAATTTGGAATTATAATTTCCAAATTATTTAATAATATTAATTTCATTTCTAGTAATAATAAAGTTATTTTGGTAGAAAAATTTACTGGTGTATAATTTAAATAATGTAATTGTTTAAAGTTAAATGGTCAAAGAATAAAATAAATAAAAAATAAAACATTAAATGGGTGGTTTATTTATTTTAATACCTTTTATAGTACTTTAAAACATTAATTTAAACCAAAATCATTTAAATTAATTCCACAAAATAGTGGTTAGCATTAAATACAGAATATTTTTATTTAGTCACTTTAAACAACCCCTCCTAATGTATAAATACCCCCTTATCACCCCAAATCTATAATAAAAATATGATAAGAATGATTTTTTGGTAATTTTACCTCCCATATAGTCCCTAAAAGTTTCTCTAAAGGTCTCAAGGTTCCATCCTCAAGTTATAGGAAGAAAATATTCAAGGAATGGGAATTATCCTCTTCTTCCTTTTCATTCAAGTAATTCCTTTTTTGTGAGTCCTTTTAATATCATAGATTATTTATTTCCATGTAATTTTTTATCTTAACATTACTTCCCAAATAATTTTTTATAAGTTTGATACCTTCATTCTATCTTGTTATGCATTTTCCTTAAAACATGTTGTATACTGTCAAGCATCTAAAATCATTTCATGAAATTTCCTCTTTCTCATGAAAATTATTATATTGTGAATACCCAAACCTATTTATTACCCTTGGGAATTAACCAAGATGTAAAAAAGATATATTGATTTAGGGATTTACATGTATGAAACCCACATTCTATTTATTGCTTTAAAAATGATCTGATATTCATGTTCTTAATAATTTACATACTCGATGATTTTATATAAAACCCATTCATTTTTCTCCATAGGTTATTGATGAAATGATTTATTACAATCAATGTGGATAAAATTTGTGAGACCTAGCCATATAATTCTAGAGTTACTGTCTAATACCATTATATTTACATGATTATAAGGAGTCAAATCCTGAAGGACATAAGAGTTTAATAGTCTTGGTAAATCGGATACATACATGAGTCATGTATTACAAATAAAAACTCTAATTACAACATAATTTTTTTATTGGATAAATTTATTACATATATGATATCCTTTCATATATTTCTTTGTACACTTCTTGGATTCTGGGAGAAATGAAACAAAATAATCATAAACTCAAATTCTTAGTAAGGGTAAAGTAAAGTGGAAGTAATAATGAACCAATGATAATAATCAATATGTCAAGTTAATAACTGAACGCACATACCATATAATAAATAAACTAATAAGGAAGTTCCTAATAAATATGTAAAGATAAATAACTAATGAAAAATACATTTAAATAACATGATAAGTAATAATCAATATAGAAAGTTTAGAAACTAAAAAAACATGCCATTATATCAATAAATTTATAATTAAATGAATCCATAGATATGTCAACAAAAAATATCATGGATAAATAATACATGAATCTAAATGAGAGAAATTTTTAATTATTGGAAATCATGTATAAGGCACATGAAAACTTATACTGTCAAGAACTTTCACAAGATGGTCTAAAACTACATGTAGAAATCTATTTAATTTGTGTATCTAATATTTCTCATGAGAACCTTTTGATCCATTGAGGAGTCTATATAAATTCCAAGCCCTAGCCAGCTTTTCCTGTCCAAGGAATTCCTCATATTGAATAATAAAAATAAATAATAAACAATTTTCCTTATCAAATATTAATATTGAAATAATAATATAGAATTATCAATTTTTCCTAGTAGAGGAAAACTAATAACATGGGTTATTTAAGTCGGTGAATGGAGATACCATTAAAATATCATTAAAACATTCTTGAGGAAAATAATTGTTTGACATTCCAAAGAGTCCCATACCACATTGAAACATTTGAATTATAATTTCCCATGAATTAAATGAAACATAAAATATCATGAGAATAAGGAGATTCATGATATAACATGTCAAAGTAAACACCGTGTGAAATATTATATAAAGTTTAGGAAATAAAAATATCCATGATAAATGATATGCATAATTAGGGTAAATTCAATGTAAATTTATCAAATGAAATTGAATATTTAAAGGGGAGATAACAAAGGAATAAAGTAAATTAATTTCAATTCTATCCTTGGAAAAATAAATCATAAATCATCCAGATTAAGAATAAATATAGCATATATACAAAATATACCAAGTGGAGTATAATAAAGGGTTGTTTTCATTGATGAAATAAAAGAATATCTTTAAAAAGTTTCTTGAGGGAAATATACTTTTTTTTTGAAAAACTATTTCTTTAAAAATAAAATTTAAAAACTTCTTATTTGAAAATTAACCTTTAAAACTTACAAAAGAATAATAAATGAAATAATGGTGGGTACATCCATACATGTTGTATGAGATAAAAAGATCATTCTTTTTTGTAAGATATAAAGGTTATAAAAGTGTCTTGTTTGGAAAATGATAAGAATATTCCTTTAAAAACATTTGTAAAAGAAAAAAGGGTAAACATTTATTTATTAAATCTTTTTTTAATGTTTAAAAAACATTTTAGAAAGCCTTTTTAGAAAATAGAGTTTTTAGAGGAAACATGTTCTCAGAATAAAGAGATAAATGAAGTCATATTTTCTTGAAAATATTTTATAAAACATTTTAAGTACCAAAGAGTGTAAAAATTGTAATATTACTTGATAAAGTTTATCAATAACAAGATTAAAATAAAATTAAATTGTTTATTAAACAATTTTCTAATAATTTCTTTTGATGTAAATTTACTTATAAACAATCCCGAACAAAAGGAGATTGTGAAGTAAACCCTTGAATAAACCTTAAAGTAGATGCAAGAATCAATAAATAAATATACTATGTGAATTTAAATTATAATAAAACAAGTTTTAATGAATCAATATATATTTAAAAGTTATTACACACATAATCTTATAATATTAATTACAATGAGAAAGTAATATAACTCAAGGAAAAGAAATTGTGTTATAAAATTATTTTCCACTAGGTAACTTTTAACTCATATCCTCATAGAAGAAATAATTCAAATAAAAACTCAAATATAATAAATATAAAATAATTAATCATATAATATATCAAAATAGAAATTATATAGACCATGAAAAACAAGTAAGTGGTGAATGTGACATTTATCTCACAGATGTAAAAAGTGAGATGAAAATCTTTTATCTTGTGTTTCCTTTTGGGTGAACTTACTTTAAACTCATGTATAAGTGTTTTAAACATGTCACTAACTTATACTATAACCATAATAATATTTAAAATATTATATATTACCTTTTTGTAGGATCTTATTACCCATTTTCTGTTAATCTTTCATTATTTTCACTTTTTCATGTGTTAATTTTCTAGTTTGTCAAGTATGTTTCAATTTGTTACATATTGTTATTACTACATAGATCATGATTTCATCATCTTAAAAATGTAAAAAATGATTTAAATATCACATATATCGTGTATATATGTATTTATAATTATCTATAAAATTTGTAGATAGGAAATGAATTGCACCGTTCATGGAGATGGTAGGACATACATACGCATGAATGATACTTTCATTTATTTGTAATATTTAAAATAATGAAAGAAAAATGATATATATATATATATGTATATTATAATTAAATTAACATATATATATGTCATATATTTTAAATATTTTTATTGAAAACATCCTTTATACTTTCCATATATAGCATGAACGAATCACATCGCTTTGAGGAGGCGGTATTCCACACTTCCACAACGATGTTATCATATTCCCAAAAAATAGAAATCATAAATTCATTTGTTATATAAGAATTAAAAAATAATAAATACATTATAAATATCATATATTAAATATAAAAATATTCTTTCCACTATAATACCCACCATGATATTCTTTAAAGGAAAAACAAACAATCATCATTTTTTGAGGCGGTAGTTCATCATACACATAAACGGTAGTTTCATTACCCATTAGATGGATGTGTGTGTAAGTTTAGGTAAAAAAATTAACATAAAAAATCTCAGTATATTTAGGATACTCTTTTTTCTATATAATCATATAATAAAACTAATTGAAGGATTTTATAAAGAAAGAAATCTAAAATGATGGGAGGACGGATGTTACCTCCTTTTGGTTTTCACCAAAGGGATTCCATGGATGGATTTTATCTAGAATGAATATTTATAAGATTATTGGAGGAATTTTTAAAAGATATTTTGGTAGATATTGGTCAAGAAAAAGTGTCTTGAGAGGTGTAAGAAAGTGGGAGGGTTGAGTGTCTTTTTATAGAGGAGGAGGAGTGGCATTCTTGTAAATTTTTTAAAGGGAAATTCCTCCCACATTTTTCCTATGAAAAGTTTCTACAACAATGGAAAACATTATATCCAAGTGAGTATAGGGTATAAATATGAACATCCAATGGCCCTTTTATAGTTTTATAGGTAATTCTGGCCCTTACGTTTAAGGTTTAGTCCCTTGTTAAGCTAATTTTTTCTCTTAATCATTATAACTAATTTTAATCACTTTCACTAATATTTTTGGTAAAAAAGTAATTTTACCTTATTATAAATTATAAATTATTATTATTACAAATATTTAATCCATTTTTTCAAATTGTAATAAATTAGTTTAAATTTAATCATGAAAACAGGACGATAAAGTGGGTTTTTAAAGTAAAAACATTCAAAATTTTGCTAAGTTTATATATCCAATTTAAAATTTAAATTGATTAAAATGACATAAATTAGATTAATATATGTATAATTGATCTAATTTTACTTTAAAACCAATTAAAAATATAATTTCACACTATAAATAACATAAAAAAACATTTTTGAATTAAAATTCATTATTTTTTACTATTTATCAAAAAATAAAACCTCACAGAAAAATACCATAAATTTACCCTAAGATAAATTTTATATTAAAATTTAAAAAATTAATTTTTTTTTTACATATTAAGTTTATAAAAGTTCCAAAAATTATATTTAAATTAGGTTATCCAATAAAAGGTGGCAATAGTGCCTTTATAAAGGTATGTGTTTTTTATGTGTAAAATTGGGTTTATTATCATATTATGACTATAAAAATTTCTGGATGAATTTAAATAATATTTTATTAAATAATTAATATATATATATATATATTACATTAATATCACTCACTAACTTTAATTATTTTAATTTATTAGAATAAAACACCCTTTGTGAATATAAAAACATTTACTTTGTATTCAGTTAGATTTTATATTAATTTTTAATTAATTGGTAACCTATGAATTCATATTATAATTATGTAAACCATATATTTTTATAATTTAGTTAATAAAATTTATAATTTCTAGGTTATATCTTATTATATAATAATATTTCCACAATAGTTTTTTTGGTAAAACTCAGTCTTGCGTGTAACACAAGTCATCGAAGAAAGTCATTGCTGTGTGAGACGCAAGATAACTATGTATTGCATGCATTGAAAGATATATTATAGATTAAATTTATTTTAAATATTAAATATATTATAAATTATCCATCTATTATATTCCCTTAGTCGTTGGGTGTTGCGTTTCATACACACTATTGAATACAATATTCTTACTTTGGAATTTCAGGGTGTTACGTTCTCCCCACTTTAATTAAATCTTATCCTTACAATTTAAACTTGATCTTGGTAACAAATTGTTTGATATTTCCTATGTTGAAATCCCACATCATGATAAGGGTTCATAAAACATCCTCTTGAAAAATAGAGAATGGGATGTACAAAGGTCATGTGGAATAACATATAAATAGGTCTCTAAGTAGAAGAACATTAGTGGAAAGTAGAGATACATACATTGTAAAAAAGCATAGATATTTATATGGAGTGGTTGAGTCCATCAATCACAAACTAGTGAATGATCAAGGAAAAGTTTATGGACTCAAATCCCTAAATCTGTGATGATTTAAAATACCATCAGTTCAACAAAAAATAATCCATTAAGACAACATTTTGGTTTTAAGATACTTTTTCTAATGTTGTGTAATTATTTTACTACCAAAGAATGTAGGGAAATATAAAAAATTGATATATTTCTATATACACAATTTTATAATTTGGTTGTGCTTAGATAAATTTACAATTCATCCATTACTTCAGTAAATGGATATCCTAAAATTAACTTTGATGCCTAAAGCACTAAAATAAAATTTTAATGGATTTTAAGAATAATAAAAGAGTGAAAAGTCTTTCCATTTGTCTATAACTATTCTCCAAATCTAACATGTTAAATAAATTATTATCTAAAACTAAAAATTAATACTAATGGTTTATCATTAATATTTATTCATCATATTTTTTAACTAAAAATAATTACACATTAACTAGGACATCATGTAGGATAGTGGTAGGCATAATACCCATGTCATCCTTTGTTCATGGGTTATAGTCTCACATCCTTTTTGGACATGATGGATTTTCACCTAATATACAGGTTATCTTTTTCTAAAAACATATTGATATAATTCCAAAAATAAATATTATAGACATCCTTGAAGTAAGGTTAATCACTAAATAGCCTTTTAAATAATGTGTTTAAATCCTTAATATATAAATACTTCATCCATTTAATTACACATAGGTCATTTATTGGTCTAGAGTTTATCATTTATAATAGGTTATTTCCTAAAACCAAAAACCATAGTTTTTTAATCAACTATCACATTAGAAAAACAATATAATAATTTTTCAGGATGTATAAATCTTAACACATTATTTACAATAAAAACACCATAGGTTTAACCTAGGCTATTTATTTTCATCACATGTTCAAATCCTTCATAATGGTTTGTAAAGAAAATTTGAATTATCATAAGTATATCCCCTAGGAGTGTTAAACCAGGTGCTCAGTAATGATCATTTTCATGTACCAGGTTACACCAAGTCAGGCCTGATGCATGTTGTTGGAGTAATTACCACTAGGTACATATATTCTAGAACTATGTCCACTTGTATTATCCATATAGGGATGTAAATCTAGTAAGACCCACATAACCTCTACCTTACCAAAATTATATAATTTTCTTCAATCTTTATCCTTAAATTATACCTTAGGGTTATGTTATCTAATATAATTTTTTATAAATATAGTTATCAAGGTTGCTACTAAACTTCCATTGATATCAACTATAGTAACTTGACCCCATAATCATGAAGCCAGTGTCTACTATCATTACATAGGCATGATTACAAGGAATAAAGTCCTGAAGGACTGGAGAGTTTAGTTGTCTTGGTAAACTATATACATATGTGAGTATTGTATTACAAATGAATACAATAATTATAGCATAATTTTTTATTTCGTTGATAACTTTATTAAATCTACAATATCCTTTCATATATTTCTTAATTCATTTCTTGGATTCCTAGAAAAAAACAAAATAAGTGCAAGATCAAATGATTAGTAAGGGTGAATTATAGTGGAATCAATGATAATAATCAATATGGCAAGGTAATAACTACAGACACATAGCATATAATCAATAAAATTATAAGGAAGTGCATAAACAATATGGAAAGGTAAATAACTAAAAACACATTCCATTTAAATAAATGGATAAGGAATAATAAATATGGAAAGGTGAGAAACTGAAAACATGTTCCATTAAATCAATAAACTAAGAATGAAATTAATCCACATATATGTCGATGAAAAATATCATGGAGAAATCATAAATGAATCTAAATGAGGGAAACTATTAATTATTGGACATCATGTTTAAGGCACATGAAAACCTTTACTATAAATATCTTTCATAAGATGTTTTAAAATAATAGGTATAAACTTGTTTAATTTTTGAAAATAATTTGTCTCATGAGAACCGATCAATGCATTGAGGGGATATATAAAGTCTAGGCCCCACCCATAATTTCTAGTCCAAAGAAAACCTCATATCAAATTATAAAAATAAATAATAAACAATATACCTTATCAAATATCCATATTTAAATAATAATACGGATTTATCAATAATTCCCCAATGGTGGATAACTAACAATAATGGTTTTTGACGTTGATGAATGGAGATACCATTGTAATATCATTAAAATATTCTTGAGGAAAATAATCTTTAAACATTCCAAAGTGTCCCATACCACATTGAAACATTTGAATCATAATTCCACATGAATTAAATGAAACTTATAATATCATGAGAATAATGAGATTCATGATATAAAATTTCAATGTAATCAATGTATGTAAAAATGATATTCAATTTAGGAAATAAACATATCCATGATTAATGATATGGATAATTAGGGGGAATTCAATATCAAATGATCATAGGAAATTGAATATTTTAAGGGGGATAAAAACGAATCAAGGAAGTGAATGTCAATACCATCCTTGGCCAAATAAATCATAAACCATCCAGAGGAAGAATAAGGATGGAATTAATACAAAATATCCCATATGGAGTAAAATAAATGGTTGATGTCATTGATGAAATAAAAGAACATTAAAAACATTCTTGAGGGAAATATAATTTTTTTTTGAAAAAAACTCTTCTTTGAAAATAAGTTTAGAAACATTTTCTTTAAAATTTATCCTCTTGAACTTGAAAAATAATATTCAAATAAATGAAGATAGATAAATATGTACATGTTGTATGAGGTAAAAATGAACATTCATTTTACAAGGTATAAAGTATAAAAAAGTGACTTGTTCAGAAAGAGACAATAATATTAATTTGAAAACGTTGGTAAAAGAAAAAAAGGGTAAAAATTTCTTTACTAAATAATTTTGGAAAGGTTTAAAAACCTTTTTGAAAACCATTTTAGAAAACAACTTTTTTAGAAGAAAACAAGTTCTCTGATTAAAGAGATTAATGAATTTAGGTTTTATCAAAAATATTTTATAAAACATTTTAAGTACCAAGGAGTAAAAAAATGGTACTATTACTTGATAAAGTTCATGAATAAATAGATTAGAATAAAATTAAAGGTTTTATTGAACAATTATCCAGTCATTTCCTCTTATGTAAATTCATGTATAAATAATACCAAACAAAATGAGATTGTGAAGTAAACCCTTAAAAATACAATAACATTGATGCGAGAATAAATCAATAAATAGATTATGTGTTTCAAATGTAAATAAAAATAAAAAAAGATTATATAAATCAATATATATATTTAAAAGATATTACACACATAATCTTAGAATATTAACAACAACAAGAAAGTAATATAACCCAAGGAAAAGAAATTAGGTTATGAAATCGTTTTCTACTTGGTAACTTTTAACTCAAATCCAAAAATAATAAATAATTCAAATTGAAACTAAAAATACCATGAATGTTAAATTATTCATGATATAATATATCAAAATGTGTAGTATATACACCACAAAAAATAAGTTTGTGGTGAATGTGACATTTATCTCACAGATGTAAAATGTGAGATGAAAATCTGTTACCTTGTGTTTCCCTTTGGGTGAACATCCTTTAACCTTGTGTTTAAGGGTTTTATGTAAAGACCCATAAAATCTGTATATTGTTTTTAATTATATGGAATTATTATAGGATTGCAAAAATTGACGGCATGTGATTCTGAGGCTTGGAGAGCCCAGAACAGAATTTTAAACTTTTTTTAAGATACGTTCAGTAAATGTGTAGACAAGATTTTATATCTTTTGAAATAGTGCTCGGATTGAAAATATGAGGGAACCATTAAATTTGTAGTGGCAGAATTCACTTAAGAATAGCTTAACTTTGACCAGCAAGGGTCGGGTAAAAAAGTTAATTTTTTGAATTAAAAAAAGATAATAAAATAACTCTTGAGTTATTTTATTCTCTTCCCACCATTGAGCGATGGATGGCGGGACCATAGTGTAACATTGGGAATTAAATAATAGAAATTTAATGACTTGATCCTATCGTTGTGTAACCGCAAAGCTCATGGGTTAATAGGTTCATTAATTAGGATTCATTAATGAATCATAATAAAGAACCAACATGGGGGTTAATTTCTTTTATTTAATCAAACCATGGCATGAGATTTGGGAACCGAGAAGAGGAACCTATGATGAAATGTTTCTGATGTCATCCTCCAATGAAGAATGAATTTTTTACCATGCTCATTGAGGATTTGATCTGGAGAGAGATGAATATCGATTAACGTCTTCGAACAACAGATTATCCTCCTTCGTCATCATCGAATCCTACATGATCAAGGTAGGGGGTTTATGAGTTTAATTTATCTCCTTTCCTATTCTTTGAAAATTCAATGAATTTGGACCAATAGACTAATGGGTTGATCTGCATTTCATTCATTATTATAAGAGGTTGATGCAGGGTTTCATTTTGAGGTTTTAATGACTATTATTCTTCCCCATGATTAAAATGTTATCGCGGAGGGCATGGGTTGATCCGGACAAGGCCCGAACCCTTCACTGATCTCAGTTTTTATGTGTTCATCATGGTATATGGAGCAACATGGAGGCAAGGCCAAACTGAGGTCCACATAGTGAAGGCGGCATCCTAGGAGGCCTGTAGGCACAAACAGGAATGAAATCGGGCCACTGAAGCTTCACCGGTGGCCCGTGGAAGCACCGTCGGCGCGACGTCGCTGGAAACCTCTGGCACCACGATACACAGGGGGATTCCGGCCATTTATGACCATGAAGAATGTGGGAGGCATTCCACGGAGGAGGTTTCGTGACTCCGGTCGTAGTGGTGGCGGACCCACGTCCGTGGGGCCCACCCAAAACTGGTCATCCGGACCAGTCAGTTGGAGAGGTGGCACCTGGAGCCACTGGTTAAAAACTTGAATGGATTGGGTCTATTCGGGGGGGGGGGGAGAGGCCCTCTCTGGATGCTCAGAAGGAGAAAAATGGCTGGCTCGAGCTAGCTGTTTCAAAACATCAGGTGCCACCATCTGGGAGAACCGTCCCACATGCGGGCTTGGTTTCCAGGCGGTTTGGACCAGTGAGCCAGCCTGGACCCATGATATGGGTCAGACCCTCCAGCTGGGTTGGATCCACAATCCAAGTCGGACCCACCAGTTGGTCCGGACCCACGGGCCTAATGGGACAGCCTGGTCGACACCCTACCAGACCCAACCGGCCCTGTTACCCTAAATCAGACGTATCACGCAAACCAGGTGTCCAATTGACGCACCATCAGTGGCGTTGGGACCCTTGTTACAAGAATAATCTTTTGAGATAATCCCATTAGGATATAGAAAAGTTAGATTATGTCCGAGTTGGATCTAACCCGAATCCAACCGGTCCCTCAGTACTAAATTTCCTATAACTTACAAACTGGGCGTCCGATTGATGCGTCGTCTATTACATTGGAACATTTATGACATGGAGGTTCTTTAGGTTACTTATTTGTGGGACTTTTTGATAGTTTAGGTATGAATGATGGCTTGAGGAGTAGAATGTATGGAACTCAAACGCACCAAGTGCGAGAATCTTTTGGCTGGCTGTGAAGTGGAGAGCGACCCTCTGTGGATCAGCATCAGCAACTTACGACCCTTTGTGGACCGGAATTGGTGACTTATGACCTTGTGTAGATCAGTGAATTAATACCATGTGTGGATCAGTGACTTACGACCCTGTGTGGATTAGTATTAGTGCAACCCGACAAAGATCATCCTTAGAGAGGCCCGTCATGGATCAGCGAATTACAACCCAGTGTGGATCGATGACTTACAACCCTGTGTATATCAGCAGTAGCACAACCCAAAGAGGACCAACATTAGAGAATCCCATTACAGATCAGTGACTTACGAACATGTTTGGATCGATGACTTATGACCCTGTAAGGATCAGTGACTTACGACCCTATGTGGATCAGCAATAGAATGACTTCTTCATGGTTTAGTAGTAGAACTTCTCAACAGAATAGGATAATTTAGCTTTACGAATAATCATCATTATTCATGTTCTTTAAGTTATATACCTACTGTGATCTATCTTTTACTTCATGTTTTGTGATTGAGATCATGCTTCGTGGTTTTCCTATTGGAATTTTGGGAGACCTTCAGGGGTCTTGAGGTCCCTACTGGGTATTGTTGTACACACCCCTACATGGGATTCACCTGCACCTTGTTGTGTCTTATGTAGATGACAGACATATTTGACCAAGATTTGGGAGCCAGGACGAGACGATTTATAGAGGTGACCGGTTGATGTGGAGAGTAGCAGTGAAGATCTGTACCTACCCTTCAGGTAGGATCCGTGGAGGATGACCTCTGGAGCTGTTTTTACTTTTTTTATGTACTTTATTTTATTTGGGTTTATATACTGGCCCCTTTCTGGTTCATCTCACACATTTATTTTTAGCAGTTATACTACGTGGTTTGCTCTTGTTGCATACCTGGTCTGTGTGTTTGTAGGTTTAAAGGCAATGCCTAGGGATATGCCTTTCTGGTGCTAATATCCAACCCTTGGCCTATGGAAGGCAGGCTTGGGGTAGTCACGACACATGCCCCGAGGGATAGGTCGTGACAAAGTGGTATCAGACAAGCCAGTTCTACCAAAGAACTAAGACTCTAATCTTTTTAATGCGTAAATAGTGTTAAGTGTTTTGAGTAAGGTTTTTAGTTTCGGGAGTCCAATGTTGGTGCGGTGGCCGACGTATCCATACACCAGGACCCTAAATTCTGATTTCCAACTCAGTACACAAAAACATTGATTTCATGTGTTTTTGAAATGTTTTTCTTTTGATCGCTTTTGAGTAATCTCACCTGGTACAACTTATTGATTGTGGAGCTTTTGTTTCTTTATAGGATGCCTCTGCGTATATAGCCATCTAGGATTTCTATAAGGGATCATGATGACGGCCCACCGAGTGATGAGGCTTCGGTGCATGGCCCTCTTACAGTGATGGTACCTTCAGGTGGTGTGCCAGTAGCACCACTACTCGTAGGGAAATAGTTTCCACCAGCCCCACCAGTAGATAGTGCTTGCAAACTTATCATGTTGCACAAGTTACAATGGCAGTGGCCTATGAGGTTTTGAGGTGATACAAATCTTTAAGAAACTGAGGATTGGTTGGAGGCTGCGTCTAGAGTTTTCTACCTAGTTGGGAGACCATCAGACCAGATGGCTATCCTAGCTTCTCGCCTCTTTCAGGGAACAATAGAGAGATGGTGGATCCTGACACTTCAGGTGCATGATTAGGAAACCCTCACCTAGTTAGACTTAGAGAGCCTCTTTAGGGTGGAGTTTATACCAATGAAACTATGCTCTATGTATATTCAAGAGCTACTACACATACAGTAGGGAAGCCTAATAGTACCCCAGTACTCAATGAGATTCACTGACCTCTCCTGCTACTCTATATATATGGCACGAGACCCTTTCTTCAAGGCCCAGACCTTTGAGCAGGGTCTTTGACAAGAGATTGGAGCATTGATGATATCACTCAACAAATCGATGCAGAATAGAGTGCTAGAGTGAGTAATTCTGGTGTAGAGCTTCCTAGCTGAGGAGGCACCGACAGCGAGAGACACCACAGGAAAACATGTAGTTGAGTCATCTTCATCAGGAAGTAGGAAGATGATGCAGAGGCCTAAGAAGTCCAGACCTTCTAGTGGATGACCCCATGATGTAGGGTCGGAGGTGCAAAGCTCACAGGATAGAGGATGTCAGCAGAGGAGAAGACTGTGCTACTTGTATGGCGGGCAGGGTCACATGGCTCGTGACTGCCCGACCTGCTGCACTGATGATCAGTAGACAGTCGAGGGAACACCTAGGCAGAGATAGAGATTCAATCAGGGTGGTCCATAGGGTAGCGGACGTGACAGAGGAGTCATCCATGCAATAGTTAGTGGGCGGCGATTTGGGGTTCTATCGCCACCACCTCCAAGTGGTCCACCCCGACCTTAGGGAGCATGAGGAAAGGGATGATCTCAGCTTCAGGCAGCTAAGGCCTATGACCATGAAACTCCATAGATGATACAAGGTATGATCTGTGTCTAATCCAACCTAGCTACAGTTCTTGTAGACATAAGTTCCAGTCACTCTTTAATTTCCACGACTCTTTTTCATAGTTCAGATATTCTGATAGAGTCGTTGGCTTGATCCTTATGTTTAGAGACTCATACGAGAGAGGATTTGATTATTACACACTAGTGCCAGCAGTGTGAGCTTACTCTTGTAGGTGAGATCTTTAGTTGGGATCATTTAGTAGCAGCATCGAGGCCTTACGATGTCATCTTGGGTACGGACTGGCTATCCACAGTCCATGCTTAGATCGACTGTTTTAGGTGCAAAGTGTGGTTTTTCCATGAGGATGGGACTGTGTTTTCCTTCATCGGCAAGAAGGGAACCTTTTCAAATCAGGATGAACTTTCTCATAGGAGGGTGTATCTGATCACTCATCAGTTGGCTAGCATTACCCTCAGAGCAGTTGACGAGAAGATTCTGAGCTATCTTGTAGTGGTGGACTAGTATGTTGATGTCTTTCCTGAGGATGTTATGAGACTACCTCCTCACAGAGAGGTATACTTCTACATCAACCTATACCCTGGGACAACATCGATATCTACACCATCATATCTGATGCCTCCTACGAAGCTTTGTGAGTTGAGGGTACAACAGAGGACTTGAAAGGGAATGGGTTAATAAGGCCCAATTTTTCTCCATGGGCAGCCTCGATTTTGTTTTCCAAGAAGGCATATGGGAGTTTGAGGATTTTCTTGGACTATCAGTTCCTGAACTAGGTTACCATGAAGAACAAGTATCCACTCCCGAGGATTGATGATCTCTTCGATCAACTAAAGGGATCTCAGTGGTTTTCAAAGATAGGCCTCAGATCAGGCTATCATCAGCTCAGGGTATAAGATTAAGATGTACCAAAGATGACCTTCAGATGCCGGTATGGACACTATGAGTTCTTAGTGATTCCTTTCAGCATGACCAAAGCCCCAATAGTGTTAATAGGACTCATGAACTGTACCATCCATCCTTACCTCGATTGCTTCGTGGTGGTCTTTAATGACGACATCACGGTGTATGTAGAATCAAAGGAGGAGCACACCACTCATCTGTAGATAGTTCTTGATACAGTCCAAGAGCACTAGATTTATGGTAAGGTCTCGAAGTGACAGTTCTGGATACTTGAGGTCCACTTTATAGGACACATTATCTTAGATACTGTAGTTGCAGTGGATCTAGCAACCCAAGAGTGTGACCAATGTGCAGAGTTTCCTGGGGTTGGATGGGTACTACCGGAGATTCATACTTGACTTTTCTAGAGTAGAAACACCCTTTTCAGCTTTGACAAAGAAAGGAAAAACTTTCTTGTATACAGAGAGATTATAGCATAGTTTCCAAGAGTTGAGGCAGAGAATAATGAGTTCCCCCCATCTTGAGGCTAGCAGAAGAGGGCGTTGGGTTTGTAGTCTACTATGATGCATCATGGATCAGACTAGGATTTGTTCTAATGAAGGAGTGAGTGGTGATATTATATGGCTCATGAAATTTGAGACAACATGAGCATAACTACACTACCCATGACCTAGAGTTAGTAGTAGTGGTATTTTCCTTGAATATGGGGTGACACTAATTGATGGGTGGACGATTTACTTTCTACTCTGATCACAAGTTTCTCAGGTATATCTTCTCATAGAAGTACCTGAAACAGATACAACGCTGATGGTTGTATTTCCTACAGGACTATGAATTTGAGATAGCCTAAACTCCTAGGAAGGGGAACATATTGGTAGATGCACTCAGTAAGAGGTCCTCTTTATAGTTTCCGAGTACGACGATAGAGGAGCTAGTCGCAATGTAGATATCCTTTGTGGATATTGATGGAGCAGATTAACTCTAGTCTATGACGGTCACTCCCCCACTCCTTCAACAAGTTAGGGAGGCACATCTTGGGGATGTTGACTATGAGACCCAGCGTGCTTAGATATCCTTAGGACATACTCATGAAGTATTTTCTGAAGGTGGGGAGCATGTCATCCTTTTCAGAGGACGCACCATGATATGAGTGACTCTATGAGAGGAGGTGTTGAGGGAGTTCCAAAAATCCCCTTTGGCGGTACATACTGTTGTGGAGAATATGTACCAGGGCCTTCGTCTTCAGTACTAGTGGCCAGGGATGAAGAAAGGAGTGGTAGTGTTCATTTCATAAAGCCTCAGTTTTCAGCAAATGAAGGTCGAAAATTAGGTCCCATTAGGCTTAGCACATCCAATTAATGTGCCAGAATGGAAGTGGGATGAAATCTCCATGGACTTCGTGATAGGGATACCACGTAAATCCAGGGGCCATGATTCCATCTGGGTGATTGTTGACCGACTCACCAAGTTGTCCCACTTTCTACCCATCCAAGAGCAGGGGTTAGTAGAGGGATTGAGATCCCTCATGTACATAAAATAATAAAACATCATGGGGTGCCAGCAATAATCGTTTTAGATTGTGATGCTCATTTTACATCCCGGTTGTGTAAGGGATTATAGGAGGCATTTGGGACTCAGTTACGCTTGATCACTACCTTTCACCCTCAGATAGATGGTCAGACGGAACAGAGCATAGAGACGCTTGAAGACATGATCCATACTTGCATCATTGATTTTGGTCATAGTTGGGAGGATCAACTTACCTTGGTGGAGTTATAATTCAACAATAGATATCACTCCACCATCGACATTAAATCATTTGAGGCCTTGTATGAGAAACCATGTAGATCACCTCTATGCTGGACAGACCCAGGGGAGTCAGCACTTATGGGTCCATAGTTGGTATGGGCTACCACTAAGATGGTGCAGATCATCTAGGAGAAGATTAAGACTTCAAAGAGTAGACAAAAACTATATACTAAAAGAAAAAGGAGACCCTTGTAGTTTGAGGAGGGAGACAATGTATTCTTACAGGTCTTACCTCAACGAGGTTTGTAGAGAATTGGCCAGGGTGGCAAGCTATCTCTGAGGTTCATCAGACCTTTTCATATTCTCAGTAGAGTTGGTGAGGTGGTGTACTGCCTAGATATCCCCCCATAGATGCACAGGGCTCACGAAAGTTTCTATATGTCGTAGTTAAGGAGACACGTTCTTGATCCATCGCATGTCATCAACTGGGGCGAGCTGGACATTGACGATGGGGTGACTTTTGTGGAGTTCCTAGAGGAGATAGAGGATTGATAGGAGCAGGTCCTTCATGGATTATCAATACCTCTGGTTCAAGTTCAGTAGCATCACAGGAACCTCCAAAAGAGAACAAGGGAGAAGGAGGCTCAGATTCGTGCCCAGTACCCCCATTTGTTTTCTTATAATTTATTATGGCTTTTGGGGACGTAAATCACTAAGGTGGAGAGAATGTAAAGACCCTGAAATTTTGTATAATTTTTTTAAAATTATAAGAAATTATTACGAGACTGAGAAAATTGATGTCATGTGATTTTGAGGTTCGGAGAGCCCAGAAAAAATTTCAAACTTTTTTTAAGGTACATTCAGTAAACGCGAGGACATGATTTTATATCTTTTAAACTGGTGCTCAGATTGAAAATCTGAGGGCACTGTTGAATTTGTAGTGTCGAGATTCTCTTAAAGAATGATTAAATTTAACCAGAAAGGGTTGGATGAAAAAGTTAATTTTTGGACATTTCAAAAAAAAAATGATAATAAAATAACCATTGGGTTATTTTATTCTATTCCCACCATTGAGAGACGGATGGTGAGACCACATGGTAATGTCATGCATTAAATAAGATACATTTAATGAGTTTATCCACTCATTTTGTAACCACAACGCTCATGGTTTAATAAAATCATTAATTAGGATTCATTATTGAATCATAATAATAGACCAACGTGGGGGTTAATTTCTTTTATTTAATCAAACTATGGAATGGGATTTGGGAACCGATGAGAGTAACCTCTGAAAAAATGTCTATGACATCATCCTATTGTAAAGAACAATGTTTTAACAATGCCCATTGAGGATTCGATCCGGAGATCAGCGAACACCAACAAACATCTATGAACAACAAATTCTTCTCCTTTGTCATTTGCGAATCCTACGTGTTCAAGTTAGGGGGTTTCTAAGTTTAATTTCTCACCTTTCCAATTCATGGAAAATACAATGAACACAGACCAACCAACTAATGGTTTGATCCATATTTCATTCTTTATTGAGAGAGGATGATGTGTAGTTTCATTATGGGGTTTTAATGATTATTACTCTTCTCCATGCTTAAAATGATAACGTGGAGGGTGCGGGCCAATCCAAACAAGGCCCAAACCATCCGCTGATCTTAGTTTTGATGTGTTCTTCATGGGAGACTAAGAAACACGATGGAAAGACAAAATTGAGGGACACGCAGTGAAGGTGGCATCTTGGGAGGCCTGAAGGCATAGATAAGAACGAAATCGTACCACTGGAGCTTCACCAATGGCCTGAGGAAGCACCGTCGGGGGGGGGGGGGGGGGCGACACCAGTGACTATTAGAAGAAGGTGGCGCCCGCAGGTGCTGTGATGGACTGGGGGTGGTCGGTCATCGCCGACCGCACTAATGGTGGGCAGCTCCAGCTGCGGCGGTGGAAGACCTGTGTCTGCGGGTCCTGCCCTAGACTGATCCACCGGACCGGTCACCTAGAGGGGTGGCAGCCTCCACCAGTTGAAGACCCGAACAGACCAAGTCTGTTTGGGGGGGGGGGAAGGTGAGTGGTATTCTTGACTATAGAAAAATGGCCAGCTTTAGCCAGCTGTTTTGGTAAATCGGGCGGCACCCCACTAGCGCCGCCATCCGGGAGAACTGACCAGCATGCAGGCCAGGATTCCTGGATGGTCAGACCCACCGGATTTACTGAACCTACGAGTTGGGTCATACCCACCAGCTGGGTTGGACCCATGAACCGGGTCAGACCCACAAGCTAGGCCATACCCCTACCAGACCTGATCAGTCCTGTTATACTAAATTGGGCGTATCTTGCGAACTGGGTGTCCAATTGACACACCATCAGCGGCGTTGGGACCCCTGGGATGAGATGGTTCTTTTGAGATTCTCTACTTGGGATTTGGAGAAAGTCTAAGTATGGACAGGTTGGATCAAACCCAAATCAAACCAGGCCCTCGGTACTAAATTTCCTATAACTTACAGGCCAGGAATCAGATTGATGCGTCGTTTATTGTGTTAGAACCCTTATGAAATGGTAGTTCTTCATGTTACTTATTTGTGGAGATTCATGAAATTTGAGGTAAAAATGATGGCTTGAGGAGAAGAATCCATGAAACTCAAGTGCACCAAGTGCAGGAATCCTGTGGATGGCTGTCAAGTGGAGAGAAACCCTTTGTGGATTGGAATCAGTGACTTACAACCCTTTGTGGATCGACATCAGTGAATTATAACCCAGTGTGGATCAACAGTAGCATGACTCGACAAGGACCATCCTTAGATCGACCTGTTGTGGATCAATGACTTATGGCCTTGTGTGGATTTACAACTTATGACCCTATGTGGATCAGTAGTAGCGTAACCCGATGAGGAGTAGCCTTAGAGAAGGCCGTCATGAATCAACAACTTATGAACCTCTGTGGATTGATGACTTACGACCCTGTGTGGATTGGTGACTTACAACCCTGCATAGATCGGTAATGAAATGACTTCTTTGTGGTTCAGTAGTGGAAATTCTCAATGGAATCAGATGATATAAATTTATGACTAATCATCGTTATTCATGTTCTTTAAGTTATGTACCTGGTGTGAGATGTATTTTACATTGTTCTTTGTGATTGAGATCACGCTTCATGGTTTTCCTTTTGGAATTCTGGGAGACCTTCAGGGGTCTCGTGGTCCCAACTGGGTATTGTTATACTCACCCCTGCACAGGATTTTCCCGGACCTTGTTGTGTCTTGTGCAGACAACAGAAAACTTTGACTAAGATTTGGGAGCCATGAATAGATGGTGTACGGAGGTTACTGGTTGATGTGGAGAGTAGTAGTGACGAGATTTACCTACCCTTTAGGTAGGATCCTTGGCGGATGACCTCAGGAGCTATTTTTCCTTTTTTCTGTACTTTCTTTTAGTTGGGTCCGTATACTGGTCCCTTTCTTCTTCAGTTCACACATTTACTTTCAGTATTTATACTAAGTGGTTTTTTCTTATTTCATAAATGTTATATGTTTTTTAGGTTTAAATCAAATACCTTCCCTTTTAGGGATATTACTTTCCAATGCTAGTCGTCAACCCCTGGCCTATGGTAGGTGGGCTTGGGGTTGTCACGGAACGGGCCCCAGGGGATGGTTTGTGACATTTTCAACTTGTAAATAAATTATAACAAAAAAATAAACATATTTATAACATCATATATTAACTTATTATAATATATTATTACCTGTTTGTTATTAATCTTTCATTATTTTCACTATTTCAAGTGTTAATTTCCTAGTTTGTCGAGTAAGTTTTAACTTGTTATTTGTTGTTCTTACTAATTATATCACGATTTATTCATATCCAGAGTGTATAAAATGATTTAAATATCACATATATCCTATATATATATTTATTTATAATTATCCATAAAATTTGAAGATTTTAAATGAAATGAACTATTCATGGATATGGTAGACTATATGTACGCATGAACACTACATTCATTTCTTCAGAATATTTAAAATAATGAAAATTAATTGATACATAGGTATATTATAATTATAGTATCATATCTATGTCATATATGTTACATATTTTTATTAAAAATAACCTTTATATGTTCCATGTATAGTGTGAATGAATCACATCGCTTTGAGGAGGTGGTAGTCCCCACTTCCACAAACAATGTTATCGTATTCCCAAAAAATGGAAATCATAAATGTATATGTTATATAATAATTAAAGAAGAATAAAGACATTACAAATATCATATATAAAATATAAAAATAGGTTGTACATCATAATTTCCACCATGATGGGAGGTGAATGAAAAATGAAGAATCATCGTTTTAGGAGGCGGTAGTTCGTCGTACACATAAATTGTGTGTTTGTTACCCATTAGATGGATGTGTGTGTAAGTTAAGGTGAAAAACATAACATAAAAAATATTAGTATATTTATCATAATTTTTTTTATATAATCATGAAATAAGAATAATTTATGGATTGGTGAAATAAATGAAACTAAAGAGCTTAAGGAAGGGTGTAACCTCTTTTTTGGGTAACTCGTTTTGGTTTGCACCAAAGGGGTTTCTCAGATTGATTTTTACCAAAATTGATGATTATAGGATGATTATAGGTATTTTTAAGATCTATTTGGGTATATATTTTTCTATAATAAGTGTATTTATAGGTGTAAGTAAGTGGGATGGTTTAGTTTCTTTTTTATAGTGGAGGAGGAGTGATATTCTTGTAAATTTTTAAAAATGGAATTCTACCCATGTTTGTATTATGAAAAGTGGATCCAATGATAGAAAACATTAAATTAAATATATTATAGTTTCTTAATATGAACATAAAATTGATCTTGGACAAGTTTCTATATCATTTTGGCCCTTAAGTTTAAGGTTTAGTCCCTTATTAAGTTAATTTTTCTCTTAATCATTGTAATTACTTTTAATCATTTTCACTGATATTTTTGTTCAAAAAATAAGTTGACCTTATTTTAAATTATAAATTATTATAATTAAAAATATTTAATCCATTTTTTCCAATTCCAATCACAAAATTGGAATAAATTATTTTAAATTTAATCCCACAGATTGGACGAAAAATCGGGTTTTTAAAGTAAAATTGATCAAAAGTTTGCCAAGATTTTATATCCAATTTCAAAGTGAAATTGATTAAAATTACCTTAATTGTATTAATATATTTATAATTGATCCAATTTTACTTTAAACCCAATTAATAATATAATTTAACATTATAAATAGACTAAAAAGTAGTGTTTGAATTAAAATTCAATATTTTTCACTATTTTTCAAATAGTAAAACATCACAAAAAAATAAACAAAATTCCCCATAAGCTAAATATTATCTAAATATTTTAAAAATGGAAGTTTATTTTTACATATTAAATTTTTAAAAGTTCCAAGAAATGGATTTAAATTAGTTTCACCATTAAAATGTGGTAAAAGTACCTTTATAAAAACATATGTTTTTTATGTGTAAAATTGGTTTTATTAATATATTATGCCTATAAAATATATTAGATGAATTTAAAAAAAATATGTGAATAAATATTTAATATTAATATATATGACATTAAAATCACTCTCTAATTATAATTAATTTAATTTATTAGAATAAAACACCCTTACGAACATAAAAACATTTCCTTTATATTCAATTGGATTTTATATTCATTTATAATTAATTAGAAACATATGAATTCATGTTTAATTTTTTTAAACCATATATTTTTATAATTTATTTAATTCTATTCATTACAACTTGATTATATCTTATTAAATGATAATATTTTTAAAATATATTTTTGTTTGATAAAACTCGGTCTTGTGTGTAATGCAAGTAATTGATGAAAATTATTGTTACATGAGACGCAATCTAACTAAGTATTGTGTGAATTGAAAGTTATATCATAGATCAAATTTATTTAAAATAGAAAATATATTATAATTTCTTGGTTTATTATATTTCCTTACGTGCTTGTTGTTGTGTATCTTACACGCTATTGAATACAATGTTAATACTTTAGAATTTTAGATTGTTAAACACATCAATTAATACATATGAAGGTTTCACCCTAATAGAACTCCAATGCATTGAATAAATAATTAATCTCTATATATGAAATGTTTTATGATACCTTCTTGAATAACCTTGGTAATTATGATTTATGAGACCATGGTGATAAAACTTGGTGATATTCTTATGAATGTCTCATTTTTATGTTGTAGCCACATTTCCATGTTATGATTCATTTTATATCTATTATGATATAACTTATTTTCATTCGATTATTCCTTACCAATATTCCTCTTTGTCACATGGTAAGAATCTATTTTTATTTATTGCCTTATTTATCTTTATGCTCACCCATTTATTTGATGTATTCCCCCAAGATATGAGATATATTAAATGTGTCTTTAGATGAACCTATGAATAATATTTTCAAGTGTATTAGAATAATATTAATATTTTACATGTATTATGTTTCTAATTTCAGATACTCTGAACCTTAAAAATATCCTATGTATTATTAAATGTTATACCATGTAATTAAAGGTTTATGAAATAAAAAAGGAATATCATTATAGTTAAACCCAATAATATTGGAAAAAAGAGATCCCAACCATGTTTTCATTCTATATTAAGTGAATGAATTTTAGGGAAGCATTTTGGAAAAATTATTTGAAGTTATTTTTCACAATTTATGTGAAAAATTAGAATTAATTACCCTATAATATCTTAGAATATTCATTTATTTCAATGATAAATGTTTTTTAAGATTTTAGTTCCATGGAGAATTTATAATGATATATTATATATCACTGTGATGAATATTTTTGAGATGGTCCATCCATGTTTAACAGATTAATAAAATTACTTGTATGAAGTTATAATAGAAGAAAAAAGATTTTGAATTGGATGTGATATTATTATGTTGTCTCTTATTTTCAATACTAAAATCACATCAAACTTGAAGGGAATGTTTTTTCTCGTGAGAGGAAAAGTCACTTTGGGTTTTTAGAGTTTATTATAATTGTATTGGGATAGTTTAGACCTTATTTTGAATCATTTAGCTTAATTATTCATGTTAGATCTCAAAGAAGAAATTTGTTTAAGGGAAAATGAACCATGTACAGTTCAAACTAGAATTTTGGTAAGTAAAATTACTCATGAAGAGTTTTCAAGGCCCATATAGAGTTTACAAAAACTGTACATTGATGATATTGTATAGAACTTGGAAATATAAAGACCCATATAGAGTTAACATGTATGTTATGTCGATGATATACAGTTCCCTAAACCAAATTTATAGTTTATTTAAGTCCAACATAGAGTCCATTTGGGAATAATGTAGAGTTTTATAATCTTACATAGAGTTGAAGGATGAACATACAGTTACAAAATTTGTGAAATTTTTAGTGTTAAAAGATTTATAGTATTTTTATATTAGATGTTGTAAATGATTTTAGGATGACTTAAATGAATTATTTTGGATTAAATCTTATTTTAAGTATCAAAAAATGGAACTAGATGATGTACGTTATGCCAAAACTCAAGGAAATAAGTATCACGATCAATTTATCATGATTCTAGAAGAATTTAATGATGGAGAATAAACAAGCAGTCATGTGAAGTTTCACACCATGAAGAATATAAATTATACAATTCTTAGTAAGGTTTTCTTCAATGAAAACAAATATCATGAGTTTATCTATCATGATTCATATAGAATAATGAATATAGATGGAAAGAATAATTTTCAGGGTAATTTCTTAATGTTAATGAAGGTTACATGATTTTTTATTGCATGAATATATTCATATGAAGTTTTTAATGAATGTTGATATAATGGATATAATAAGGAATAATTACATGACTATGGAATAATAATTATCATTATATTTACTATATATTATATGTAGTTTTAAATTTTTTGAGAGAATTTCTGTGAGTGAGTATTTAGTGGATTGATGATTCTTCTTGCGGAAAATTCAACTGATTTAAAATTCCAATATTTGTAAATCTAACTGAAGATAAGGATAAAAGATTCAATATAATTTTAATTACCTAATATCATGGTAATAAAAATTATGTATTCATATGTTTTATATGAAAATATAAAATGATACAGAAATAAAATAATAAAATTATGTTGTCGATTATAAATATAAATATATATTTTATACAGGTCGAAGATTGATGTGGAATGATAAACACTGTAATTATTAGATAGAAATATTTTTGATGATGTGTGGATATAAAATAATAAACAGACCATAAATTATTTTTATCAAAGACTAGAAGAGTATATATGAAACTAGAACTGAAGTTATGTGTTTCTGAAGAAGAAAAAGGTGATCAAATGTAATTATTTGTTCACTGAAGGAGTAAAATAAAGGGATATTATTGTGAATTCTAGTTCAAATATAAATATAAGCAGTCATATAGCCAATGTAATAAAAGTACCACTTAGACCTATTGTTGTGAAGAGGAAGAATAAGTTGTGTGAATTAGTTTTTTTATGAAAAATAAAAAGGTTTTTCTTATATGATATTATGTAAGTAAGAATAAGAAGAAGAAGTAGTATGTAAGTAAGTATCACATCAACAACTTGTAGATTTTGTATTATTGAAGGACATTCCATTTAATACCCAAACGTCTAACATTGTAAGGTGTGGGGGGAACCTGAGAGTGGTATGAAACAAAGAACTGTTAGGAGATGTAAAAAATGAGTTTAAGGGTTATAACATACTCTTATTTAGATCATAGAATGATTCTAGTGTGTTATCTGATCTTGGATTAATCTATATCACACTGAGTACTAGCATTCTTACATTGAGAGGTGGACCTTTAAAATATATTTTACTTCTTGCATGGGTGTGTATGGAGGTGTTTCATGAAACAATGAACGTGATAAGAGGGAATTACAAATCTATTCACATTAACTAGTGATAGTGGTAAAATAAGATAATGGATAAAAATTATAAATTGGATTTAAAGTCACCAACCCTAATTACCCCCCTTCTTAGTGTTGATCCCAAACCTAATTATTCCCCTTAGATATTTAGGTTCATTTTAGCCTCTATTTTCATTTTTCATGGGTGATTATCTCTTCTCAACTCAAATCCAACTCCATTTGATATAAGAGAGAAGTTTTCATTAAATTATTCATCCCATAGTATTCCAGTTTTTGGTGTAGAACATTCACTACCAAATGAAATAGATTTTTTTTGAATAAGTAGGAAAAACTTGTAAATTTTTCTTAAAAAAAATTCATGGTAACTTGGGATAATTTATTTTAAGCATCCATATTTTTTTAGTAATTTTATTCAATCATATTCAAGTTGTTATCAAATTTAATACACATAGATTATGTCTTACTCAACTCATACTCTTTTATAGAAAACTATAGATATACATAATTAAACATATTATATTATTTTGAAACTCCAACCTTAGGAATATTTATTTCTTCAGTGTAATCAATTTATTTCTCATATGAATATCCTTTATCTTTTTCAAGAAATTTTATTCTTTCAAAATATTGGTGTTTTACTCAATACATTCATAGAGTTGGCCTTTCAACATATATTTATTATAACTCTATTCTTAAAACTCATCACTACTAGAAGTGAATTCATGTTGCTTCACATTATCCATAATGGTTCTATATTTTTGAGTGGTGTTGTCATCTTTTAACTCATTACTTTTTGATAAGTCTCTATATTTTTTTTATTTTCTTTTCTTATTCTTTCTAAAAATTATTGGGTACATTTCTAAAACTACTCATTCTTATTTTCCCCATTTTTTCAAAAAAAATACATCTTTTTATTATGTTTAGTTTTTAAAATTTTATCTTTGGAAAATCAACAAACAAATGCCTAATACCACCACAACTAAATCATTTTAGAGTAAGTATACCTTTTATTTACTTCTTCCTATTCTGTTTTTTTTAAACAAGAGACATGATTTTTTTTCATTTTTTTCATCTCTTTCTTAATCATCTTCTAAATCTAAAGATGACTTGTCCTTATTCTATTTAATCTTCTGACCCTTCATTGATTTTTAATTATATCTCCTCTTTGATTTATTCTTGAACACTAGATATTTCCCCATCTAATAATAAATAATAATATTATTTAATTAATCAAGGGATTAATTGTATTTATCTATGAGTGGAAAAACATTAGTGTTAAACCAGTCTAGGAAGTTTCTCATTAATTTCTAAAAATTATGGATAAAATTATAACTATATATATATATATATATCATAAATTTCTGAACAAAGCAACATAGATAAATGGTAAATTTATTGGTGCATGAGAGTGAGGTCTCAGGTTAGAATCTAAGGGGATGAAACATGGGTGCGGGCATGAGTGAGCAGTTCTCTAGCACTAATAAAGGTAAAAAATAGGTTCATAGAAGAACTGATAAAAGAAGGTGATGATCATTGAGTTTTGATAAAATTAGGGGTTTCCTCCCCATAGAATATCTACTTACAGAAACAAAAAAAATTGAATTTTAACAATGCTTTTTTATCATTGATAAAAATGACCCCCCCCCCAACTGTGCTTAAATCAACAATGCATTTTTATTGCTCATAAAGGGTTTTTTATAGTGATATTAAAATGGGGTTTGTAGTTGTGGGTAGTGTGATAACCAAGCCACCACAAACCCTTGGACATACCTACTTTGGATCTATGATAGAAGGATAATCATGGTGTTAGAATAATCAATAAATATCCATGAGGACCATGAATCATTCTACTCGTATCATGTGATCATGAAACTACAAATACACTAAGCCTCTAGGAAGTCATGTTCTCAAAATTATTTTGGCATCGAGAGCTACTCGATATTCAATATACATTGAGAACATATCCCTTGGATTTTTTTTAGCATCGAGTGCATCACATAGAATTCCCAAGGCATCGTCGTATCCCTACCCTATGCATAGGTCCCTCAACTCTGTCATCACAAGTCATGCACACTCCCCTCTAAGGGATAAAAATCTCATGATAGTCTACCTACCTTGGTATCTAAGAAAAATACCATGAAAACACATATAGAATGGTGGGACACATGAGAAAGCATATAATATCATCAAAATTAAGGTATAAAAACAATACCTGTAATCAACAATGAAGATTAATAATAATCTACAAAGTACTCATGGAAAAAAGTGTCACATATGGTACTCATGGGATACACACACACACCCACCCACATGTGATCATAATCTAGAATGGTTATCAAAATTTCAACAAATAAAATCATCATGGAAACAAGTGTAGATATAGTCCAAAAAAGGAAATGAACTTCCTAAATCAGGGTTATCAATGTTAATGATAAGTATAAACCACCTTGTACGGTTCGATAACTGGAGTGGAAACTTCAATAGTCAATAACACCTCCTTGAAGGCCATGCTATTATAAATTTTACACATCTAAGATTGAAGTTCATTAATAGTCCATAGAACCAATTATTTTATTTCAAAAATAAATAAAATATTGCATGCGATGATACTTTCTCTCCCCTGAATAATTTCCGAATTATCATTCGAGGTCAGTGCATGCATTCATAAAATTATCCTTAAGAATAATTATAAACCAAATAATTATTCCTCGATAATCTAAATAATTATCCTTCAATAAATTTAAAAAATTATATTTTTAGAATTGTCTTATTATAATTTATTACAAATTATCCTTTGATAAATGGTGCAATTATCTTTTGATAATTTTTCTATTGATTATCCTTTGATAATTTAGTGAAATTACCCCTCAATAATTATTGATATTTTTCATTCAATAATGTGTATAATTATCCTTTGATAATTTCAATAATATTTTTCACATAAAATCTCCCTTATAATTATCCTTTGATAATCCCATGCAGTTATCCTTTGATAATTTATTGTAATTATCGCTTTATAATTCTTCGAAATTATCATTGATATTTAAAATATGAAAAAATAAGGATTAGATTAAATATGAAAAAAATACCTCACCAACTTCCGAAAAAAAAACTTTGGATTAAATTGCTTCTCATCGAGACAGACCCAATGGAACCAATGGGGCATCAATTAGATCAGTATTTTAGAAGTTATTGAAGAGATAAGTTCTGAATAAATAATAAACAAAAAACTAATAATAAGAAAAGAGAGATATAAGTATGATGGGATGAAGATAGGTGTAAGAGGGAAGGGTATTACCTCCACAGCGTTGCGCACTAAATGGTCCACCTATGGCCATTTTATATTATTTTTTGTCTCATTTATTTAATAACATTTTATTTCAATATTACATTTACCATTTTTTTTCTCTCCCACTCAAGTCGATGTGCCTCCCCCAATAAAAACTTCAAATATTAATTTATTTAATTTTGCTTCTTTTAAATCCAATTAATCATTGGTTAAATATATATTAAAATTCATCATGTATATATACACTTCATATATATATTCCAGGGTAATGCATATATATATACACACACTGACACACACACAAACACACACACATATATATTTATATGTATATTTACCTCAATATATATATACACATTATATATATATATTCACACACACACACACACACATATATATACATATATACTTAACCAATATATATATATACGTTATATATACACACACATTATATATATATATACACACACCAATATTATTTTCCCAAATTAATAATAATAATAATAATAACTACATTATTTTATTATTATTAAAACTAAACCATTATTATCACCATAAATGTTTCACCAATAAATTTCATTAAAAAATGAAAACATGTATTGAGCAGAACATAATAACATCACCATTATTACTAAACATCCAAATAAAAAATCCCCCATGGTGAAACATCACTCATAAATTAAGTGAACTTAATTACACATGTAACTTCCATCTTTCTCAGCATAAATAATAATAATATAATTATCATTACCCATATGTGTGATGTTACTAAAAACTCAACGTTCACAAAGGTTATTTAATGCCTAGGGTAAACCCCTAATCCAAGATGTAATAGTGGTCTTAGATTTCTTATTCAATACCCAGTTTGAGAGATATTCAATTATTTTTAGAAGAATATAAATAAAATTAGTAAATAAGTTATCCTCACATGTGATTCTATCAAACAGTTGATGCACACAAAATTCATGTCTCTCCTAGGGTAAACCCCTCATCCTAGACCTAACGGTGCTCTCAGATTTCTCATAAAATGTACCATTTGAGATATATTCAGTTATTTTTTAAAAAACATGTGTGAGTAATATAATATATTTAATATTTTTATTTCATCTATTTTGATTCTCTATAGGCCTTAGAATCCCATACTATCTCAACACCTAACTCCAAAAGTATTTTATAAAATATTCCAAGGAGTTAACTAGGATATTAACATCCTAAAAAGTCACTTAAACCAATATATTAAAATAGTTTTATTGAAAAAACACATTTTCACATAAAAATCATAAATTATTATCAATTAGGGTTTTTATTGTCATTAAAAAATTAGGACATCACAATTCTCCCCCTCCATCGACTTATCATTCCTGAGAAGTATCACTAGCGGTCTTGTTCAACCAACTCAGGCCACTTAACTCAAATATAAAACTCACACTCTCACATCTTCTCCTGGATTCTTCCATGATGCTATCAAATCAAAACTAGTGGCATAATCTTTCCTCTCAACATCTTCTTTCTTCTGTCTATGATCAACACCAGACCCACCTCAAAAGATGCGTTAATCTCTAGCACAATGTCTGCAAAATAAACAACATGTGCAGGGTTGGGTATGAACCTCTGAAGTTGTGACATGTGGAACACGTTTTTCATACCTTGATAGTGATATTGGAGATATGGAAGATATACCACTACCCTATCCGATTGGTGATCTCAAAGGGTCTAATAAAATGAGGTGCTAGCTTTCCCTGCTTCTCAAGATGTTTGTGCCCTAATTGAGGAGTCACCCTCAAGAAAACCTGATCTTTCAAAGTGAACTCTAAGGGTCTCCTCCTATAGTCAACATAAGATCTCTTTCTACTCTAAGCGGTCATCACCCACTTTGATATCATCTACACTCTCTCATAGGTCTCCTAAACAATGTTAGGGACAACAAACACTGCCTCACCCGCCTCATACCAACTGAGTGATGAGTGACGCGACCTCCCCCACAACAACTTATTTGGATTTATGATGTTCTCACCTTTATCATTACTAAAAAATCACTGATAAAGGGGGTACCTTTATCAACGCTAAAAAACACTAATAAATGGTGCTTCTATCATCACTTAAAAAGGTACTGATAAGAGAACCCCTTTATTAGTGGTAAAATAATTTTTTAGTGATGATAAAAGGTATATTTCATAAAAAGAAGTTATATATAATTAAAAATCATATAATAATATATAAATATATTTATATTGATATAAATATAAATTATTTACAAAATATGATTTATATAATATGAAATATGTAATCACACTAAATATATAATATATTTAGTGGAAATGGTTTATAAAATAATTGTAAAAATTATTATTAACTAAAAATTTGCTAAATATTATTAATTTTTAGTCATTTAATAATAATTTGAAGATAGAAAAATTCAATAAATTAATAAATGATCTTAAATAAGCTGAAAACATTACTCAAACATCAAATAAAAATAACTTTTGATTTGGGTGTCCGTTTGAGCTGTACCACTTATCAAATTGAAGCTTGAAAAATGATCTATTCCATGGTGACCAGGTTAAACCCGTTCAACATTTTTTTGGTTTAAAAAGTCCTCAAAGGCCTCTAAAACTTGTTTTTTGTTTAGGTACCCCAATTTTTTAACATTAGATAAAATTTCATCCTCGTTTAAGGGATTCTTATTATCTCCTTTTGGTGGAGAATCAATTTATTCTCAAGGATTAAACTCATAAGGATATTATGATGTTCAAATTTTATCATTTTTCAAAATTTAATATTATTTATAATTAAATATATGAACATATATACATATTTGTATATATTTACACATAAAAATTAATTTTATAAATAAATATTTAAAAATATTTTCATATAAAATATATTTCTAAATATATAAAACATATATAAATAAAAAATATTATCAAATTTATTTAAAATAAAAATATATGTATATTTATAAACTTTTATAATGTATGTATATATAAATATATTTTTATGTGTGTATGTATTAATAAATTAATATATATTATCTATATTTTTTAATATATGTATATAAATATTAATATTTAATATATGTGAATAAATATAAATATGTCTTATTATATTTATAGATATGCACATACATAATATATATATATATATATATCTGTGTCTGTATGTGTGTTATACATATGTATTGTAACACCATATATCTTTTATGTATTTTTCCTTTTAAATAAATATTGTAAATAAATAAAATTCCAAATTTATAGACAATAATGAAGGAATTTTTTTTAAATTACTAATTTTAATGCACCATTACAATAAAAGATCTTAGAACTAATTCCGTAAACTTATAACTAAGATTAGTAATACAATTGGAAGGCCTCTTATAAATATATTAATTCCAATGGTATAATCTACTTCTCATGAATCTACCATAATAATAAAAATAGTACCAATAAGGATAGAAAAAATACATAGTGTGAGAGGGAAATAAAAAAATAATTTTAGGATTAATAAATTGAATTTGAGAGTTAAAGTTTTATCTGAATACCTCTAAGTATCAGTATTTATAATTGATTGTTTTTCACTGTTAGAAAGTAACTATTGGAATTTTAATTATTATATTAGTAATAAAAGTATTAGTCATTAGGTTAATTAAAAATAATTTTAAAATAATTTTAAGTTAATGGTTATAAATTATAGTAAAAATATTAATAATATAAATTACTACATAACCAAATTGAAAAATATTTGAAATAATAATAAGAAACTATAACAAATTTTTACTACTTTGAAATAGAAAAAAAATTACTCAACCACCAAAGGTAGCCTAGTGAACCACTCTTTTGGGGGGAACTGGCCAATAACTTGATGGGAGTCTACATATACCAAACATGCATAAGACTTCTGGTTTTGAATGGGTATCATGCCCACTAAAGTTATAAGAACCCATATATAGGTCTTGCTGGGTTCAAAGAGAGGTTGGGCAGTGGCCCACAGAGCCCTTATGGTAGGTCTCATGTGGCGTGTGCTTGTGATTTTGGTAGGTATTTTTCATGACTTGTGTGATAATCCATCGTCCAACCGAACATGAAATCGATGTGGGACAAAAGACTATGGCACTTTTTATCCACCCGTTAAAATTCTAGTTATAATCTTGGACGTCCATCTGTTCAAATACAAACAGTTCGATCTTATCTTCATTGTTCGGCTTCCCCGCATACGCGAACCAGTAAACCCTCGACACTGAGTACCTCCCACTGCTACTCTCTTCTTCAAACCATAGCCCAGTTTAATGTTTAATCTTCCAAATAGTGTGAATAAATTATCAAAAATATATATATTGAACCCTTGATGAAATATTAGATATCATTTTTATTTATCTCTATCATCTTTAGTAGAAAGTAATGAATAATATATATATATAACTCTATCATGTCTATTTATTTATAATTTACACTAAAAACACTTGTGTTCCATCTATTTTTTTTCAAGGTTTAAAATCCCTTTTCAGATTTTCAAATGGAACAATGAAAATATGTAAATATTATATTTAGTATCAAAGAGGATGAATCAAACAGTTTGAAACCCCTCAAAACGCCTTTGTTAAAAAAGAAATATAACACACTACTTTGCCTCACCAAAAATAGTCGATGTAAATAAAATATACATAATGAATTTTCTATATAAAATCATCTCTTCCATCACCCCAAAAGACCCGAATCATCACACAAAACTCCTTCTCCTACATTTTCTCTATATCTGGAAACCAATAGCTTTGGGTTTTTTGTCTATTTTACAATTTAAGGTAAGGGAAGTGTTTTTCATTTTCAACTATTTATCCACTATATATATTTATATATTTCCTTTAAAACCCATTTAAGAGAATTAACTTTATAAAATTATTCTCTGGTAAGCTATTATATTTTCTTATTTTATTTTGATCTATGATGTAAAACAATAAAAAAACTCTATTTTTTTATTTTTTAACTTTAAATTTGAAGAATAATTCATTTTTACTAAAAAAACTATGTTAATGATAAAATTTGTCATTTCATATAAAGTATTACCTTAAAAAATAGTGGATGTTATCATTTTATGTGTGCCTTCTATTTATAGAAAGATGTATATGATAAAAGTTATTATTTTATGTGTGAAATTTATTTATACATTCATGAATTTAATTTAAAATATTAGATATGACCATCATCTAAAGATATTGTTGACATTTCATGCATTTTAATTAAAGAATTCATTTTAAATTTATAAAGAAGTTATGTTTATGTTATTTAAGCGTAATTATTTTGAAGAATGGATTTCTCTAAGTTATTTTAGATTTTCATAAGAATGATATTTTTCTTCGTAAAGATGTATTAAAACTATTTTATTCTATGATAGTAAACTATAAATGATTTTGAAAGGTTTTTGGATTATGAATGATTAAGACAGAACCTCTAAAATGTTTTCTTAAAATTTGGTACATAAGTATCGAATGATATGATATGGTATAGGGAGTAAACTCATGACCTCGAGGTGATATTATCCTATAAGTGATACTGTTAAGTGGTTGCATGTTTTTTGGGTCTTCCAAGTATCATAATTAATCGACAAAAGTTTATTATTTTCAAAAGTTTTTAAATTGAGAAATACAAGAATTATTTCAAAGAATTATTAATTTTAAAATAAATGGTTTTCAAAATACTATTAAAGTTTTTTTAAATAGATATTTCTATGATAAGGGTTTATTTTATGAAATATTTTATTTGAAAACATGTTTTCAAAGGATATTTCTTGTTTTCAAAGAAAAGTATTTTAAAATGCATTTAAAACCCCTTACTTGGAAATTTATTTATCTCCATATGTTTTAAGTTATTTTTAACTTGTTATGTATAAATTTGAATGGTGCTTGTTTTGTAAAAGAAGTTAGTTCATGCGAAGGAAATATGATAATTGTATAATTTTTGTAAAAATCTGATATAAATGTATGGTTTTGTCTTATTACCCAAAACATTGACTAGAAAAGGTCTTGGAATGTATAAAGTACTGTGTATTGTTTAGTTAATTATTAAATAAAAAAATATATAGAATTTTTAGTACTAAATCCATAAGTACGGGTTTGGGGATTTAAATTTGGTATCATAGGAATGGTCTAGATAATTTTAGAAAATTAGGAAAAAATAATAATTTAAGTATTCCTCCTTAGTAAATTCCTTTTTTCCCTTATATTTTTCAAATGAAAGGGATAAGAATATGGAAAACCCATTAATCTATTCATGGCGAGTTAAATAAAAAGAGAATTCTAAAATCATTATCAAATGATTTTGATCCCTATTTAAACCTTATACTTACTTGTATACATATTTAAAATATACCCAAAACACTTGAGATACACTGATTCTTCCGAGGATTAGCCTTTTCCAATTATTCTATTGTGCATACTCAACTTTATTTTGATACATGAAATGAAAAATATAATGATGGAATTTTAAATTTTTTTACCATATCCGATCAATTTGAGTCTTTAGTGGACTTTCTAGAATCTTTATAAGAGGGTGAACTTCGTGCAACCTATATTTGTCATGCTTTGTGTTTTAGTTTATATGGAAGATTCAAAGACTTATAAATATTATAAGAGGATTAGGTTCAACTCTTATCTAGGAATCAATTTCACTTATATGTCTCTAAATTATATACAACTCATAAATATGTCTCATCAACTTATTTATGTCTACATGAGTTTAACCTAAATTTATCAAGTTTTATATCATAAAAAAAGTTTAAGAAATTGAAACTACCATAAGGATCAGTTTGATTTTAATAAACCTACATTTTCATGAGAATCAATAACATTAGATATTTTAGTAAATGTAAAGATTATTTTTTATAGTACAATTTAATGATTGGTTATAATAATAAATTTTATTTGTATAGGAACATCAAAAATAAATTTTGAAAGAAGAAGAATTAGGGAGTATGAATGAATAAATTATGAGGGTGCAATTCATTTAAGGGGGAGAATGTAACACCTGATATCTTTTAGTATTTTTTATTTTAAATAAATACTTTAAGTAAATAAAATTAAAAATTTAAGATAAGAATGAAGAACATTTTATTAAATTACTAACTTCAATACACCATTAAAAATGAAAGATATTGGAACTAATTCTATAAACTTAAATCTAACATCCGTAATACAATTGGAAGATCTATGATCAATGTAATAATTCCAAAGGTATAGTCTATTTATCTTGAATATTCCATAATTAGAAAAAGTGTAGCAAGAAGGATATAAAAAATACAAAGTGTAATAGGGAAATAACGAACCATTTTAGGAGTAAGAAATATACTTTGAGGGATGAAGGTTTATCTAAATAACTTAGAGTATAGGTATTTATAAGAGATTGTTTTTTACCATTATAAAGTAACTATTGGAGCTTTAATTATTATATTATTAATAAATGTAGTAGTCTTTAAGTGACATAAAAATAAATTTGAAATTTTTTTAAGTCAATAGTTACAAATTATAGTCAAAATGTTAATAATATAAATTACTAAGTAACCTAATTAAGTTTTTTTGAAATAATAATAAGAAAATAATAACAAATTTTTACTACTTTGAAATAGAAAAAAATTTACAAAACCACCAAAGGCAGCCTAGTACACCACTGCTTAGGTGGGAACTGTCCAAGACCTTGGTGGGAGTCAACATATATAGTAGGTCATGTAAGCCCACTAGTTTTTAATGGGAATCACACCCACTGAAATTAGATGGGTCTATGTATAGGGCCCACTGGGTTTGCGGAAAGGTTAAGAAATAGCCCGCAGAGCCCATGTGTAAGGCTCTTGTCCTGTGTGCTTGTGATTTTGGAAGGAAGCTATCCCAACTTGGATGATAAGGCATCGTTAAATTGAATGAAAAATAAATGTGGTACAAAATACTATGGTACTTTCAATTCTCATTTTTAAATGACAGATATAATCTTGGTCATCCATTTGATCAAATCCAAACTATTTGATCTTCTCTTCATTTTTCATCTTCCCCATGTACATGAACTAGTAAACTCTCGATCTCAAGTTCTTCCCACCATCATTGTCTTCTTCAACCCATAGCTCAGTTCAATGTCTAATCTTACAAATGGAATGAGTAAATTTTAAAAATATATATAAATTGAACCCTTGACTCAATATCGGACATCATTTTTATTTATCTCTCTTAGCTTTGACAACAAGTTATGAATATAATATATATATATATATATATAACTCTATCATGCCAATTTCTTTATAATTTATAGTAATAAACACTTTTGTTCATTTTATTTTTTCTAGGTTTCAAATCCATTTTCATATTTTCAAATGTAGTGATTAGAATATGTAAATATTATATTTATTTATCAAACATAATGAATCAAACACTTGTAAAAGCTTCAAAATGCCTCTGTTAAAAAAAATACAATACACTACATTACTTTTCCTAAAGTAGTTGATGTAAATAAAATATAAACAATGAATTTAATATATAAAAAACTCTCTGATTTATCCTCAACACACCAAACTCACCACCCAAAACTTCTTCTCATTATTTTTCCTCATGTACAGAAACTATCAGCTCTAGGTTCATTCATTTCACAGTTTAAGTTAAGGGAAGTGTTTCTAAATTTCATCTATTTATCCACTATATATATATTTATATATTGTTTTATTTTAAAAACCTTGTAATGGATTTAGTTTAATAAAATTATTCTATGATAATAAATTATATTTTCATAGTTTATTTTGATCTATGATATAAAACAATAACAAAACTATGTTTTTTAATTGATTAAATTTTATTTTAAATGATATTATATTTTTATTAAAAATTTATATGTTAAAGAAAAAATTTATCATTTTAAGTATAGAATAAACATGAAAAAAACAATGGAAGTTATCATTTTATGTGTGTATTTTATTTACAGTTAGTTGTAGATGATAAAGGTTATTATTTTATTTTTAAAATTTCCTTGTATATTAATGAATGTAATTAAAAATATTAGATATTACCATCAACTAAAAATATTTTTGATATTTCATGAATTTTAATTCAATCATTCATTTTAAATTTATAAAGTAGTTATGTTTATGTTATTTAAATGCAATTCTTTGGAAGAGTGTATTTCTCCAAGTTCTTTTATATTTTCATAAGAATGGTATTTTTACTTATAAATAAATAGTAAAATTATTTTATTCTATTAAATTAATCTATGTAAGATTTTGAACTGTTTTTGGATTATTAATGATAAACTCATAACCTCAAAAAAAAACTTTCTTAAAATTTGGCACAAAATTATTTAATGATATGGCATGATATGGCGAGTAAACTCATGACCTCAAGGGGACACTATCCCACAATTGATGCTGCTAAGTGGCCACATTTTTTCTTAGGATCTAAAATTATCATAAGTAATCCAAGAAAAATTATTATTTTTACAAAAAATTATAAGGTGAAATCTAAGAATTATTAATTTGAAAATAAAGGGTTTTTAAAATACTATTAAAGGATTTTTTAAATAGATATTTCTATGTTAAGAGTTTATTTTATGAAATATTCTATTTGATAATTTTTTTTCAAATTAGATTTATTATTTTCAAATAAAAGTATTTTTAAATGGATTTAAGACCCCTTACTGGGAAATTTAATGCTCTCCCTATATTTTAAACTTTTTTCATGGGTTAGGTAGAAATTCAAATGGTCCTTGTTTCATAAAATATGTTAGTGAAGGGGAAAAATATATATTAATTGTATAATTTATGTACAACACCGATATAAATGTATGGTTTTTTCGAATTCTCCAAAATGTTGACTAGAAAAGGTCATAGAATGTATAAATTACTATGTATTGTTCAATTAATTTTTAAATAAAAAAATACAATACATTTTTAGAACTGAATCCAAAATTTAATGTTTGAATCTTTATACGTAAGTATTTATTTATAAACGCACAAAGAGAAAAAATATTTTATAAATGAATTTAAAATAATTATATTAATATATATAAATATACAAATAAATATATAGATAAATAGATAACTATATATATTGATATATCATAAATTAGATAATAAAGTAACAAAGAGAAATGGTAAAGGTACAAGCGTATGAGATTGGGGTCTAAGGTTCGAATCCAAGGGGGGTAATGCAGGTGTGGGCATGAGTGAGTAGTGCATTAGTGCTAATAAAGTGAAAAAATAGGGTCAAATGAGAACTGATAAAAGAGAGGGGGTGGTAATTGAGTGTTTATAATAGTAGGGGTGTCCTTTATATCAAATTTCTATTTACAAAAAAAATTACTTTTAACATCGTTTTTTTAGAAATGATAAAAATGACCCCCTTTAACAATTCTTAGATCGACAATATTTTTTAGTGTTGATAAAGGTCTTTTCTAGTGTTGTTAAATGTGGGTTGTGTTGTAGTGGTTCATGGACTAACCAAGCTACCAAAAACCCCTGGTCGTACCTACTTCATCTCCATGCTAAAATGATGACCAAGGTGTCAAAAAAATTAAGGGCTAGCCATGACGCTCATGAATCACACAACTCAACATAATGTGATTGTTTAAATAAATTTACACTATGCATCAAGGAATTCATCTTCTCGGAATTCAATAGGCGTTGAGAGCTAATATAAATTCACTAGACATCATGAATATACCCCTTTCTCATCCACTTGGCATCAAGTGCATCACAGGGAATCCCCGAGGCATCGTTTTATCCCCACCTAGTGTATAGGTCCCTCATCGCCATCGTTGCAAGTCATGCTCACTCACCCTCTAAGGGATAAAGATGTCCCGATAGTTCACGTACATCGGTCTCTAAGAATAATTCCACAAAAGAACACATATCATGGTGGGATTCGAGAGAAAGAATATCACATCATCATAAGTAAGGTAACACAACAATACATGTGATCAATATCGAACCTGAATAATAAGATAAAAAGTACTCATGGAAACAAGTTTTACATAAGGTTTTCAGGGATACACACAGACCCACATGAAATCATAATATAGAATGATCATCAAAATTATAAAAAATACAATCATTAGGGTAATAAGTGTATACATGATCCCAAAAAGGTAATAAACTTCCTACCTAGAGGTCTTCAATGCGAATAAGAAGTATAAACCACCCAGTGTGGTTTGATAGTTGGAGTGGAAACTTTAAAAGTCAAGAACACATCCTTGTGCTCCTTGTTATTGTAAATATAAAGATGACTAAACTCAAGGTTTTTCAAAGGTTACTAGGAAAAAACAAATTATTTTATTTGAAAAATAAATAAAATATCACATGTGATGATACTTTCCCTCTCCAAAATAATTTTTGAATTATCCTTCTAGGTCAGTTCATACACTCATAAAATTCTACTTAAGAATAATTATAAAACAAATAATTATTCCATAATAATATAAATAATAATCCTTTGAAAAACTCCATAAATTATTCTTTTAAAACTATCTTATGATAATTGCTTGAAAATTAACCTTTAAAAAAGTGTATTATTATATTTTGATAATTTTTTTATAGATTATACTTTGATAATTTAGTGAAATTAACCCTCCATAATTCTTGATAATTTCATTCGATAATATTCATAATTATCATTTGAGAATTTCAATATTCTTTATCACATGATAACTCCCTTATAATTATCCTTTCAGAATTTGTATAATTATCCTTTGATGATCTCATAAAACTATACTTTTATGATTCATTGTAATTAGTGCTTGATAATTCTTTGAAATTAACTTTGATATTTAAAACATGGAAAAGGAAGTATTAGAATAATATGAAAAACATTCCTCACCTCCTTCAGAAACAAACTATGGATTAAATTTATGCTCATGAAGACATACACAACAGCACTCACCACACATCAATCAGATCGGTATTAGATAATTTATCAAAGATAGAAGTTTGGAAGAAATAATAAATAATAATAATAATAATAAGAGATAGAGGAATAGGGGGAGAAAGATAGGTGTTAGAGGGGAGGGTATTACCTCTGCAATGTTGTACACTAAATGGTGCACCTATGGCCATTTTTTATTAATTTATTTTCTCATTTATTTAATAACATTTTATATCAATATTGAATTTAACATTTTTTATCTCCCTCCTACTCAATTCCATACACCTCATCCTAATAAAAACTTCAAATATTAATTTATTTAATTTTCATTCTCCTTAATCCAATTAATTATTCATTAACTATATATTAAAAGACATCATATATATATACACATAATATATTTATATATATACCAATGCATAAATATATACAAAATATCACACACTGATATATATATATATATACACACATTATATATATACACACATTGATATTTTATTTCCAATTTAATAATAATAATAATAACATTATTTTCTTATTATTATTAAAAATATACAGTTATTATCACCATAAATGTTTCACCAAAAAAATCACTAAAAAATGAAACCATTTATTTATAAAGAGGTAATAATATCACCATTATTACCTAACACTACTACAAAAATGGGCAAGGGAAGCGCCACCTTATATCAGCACTAAGAAAAAATGCTGATAAATAATCCCTTTATCAGCGCTAAAATTTTATCACTGATACAGGGTAACCATTATCAGTGATAAAAAAGAGCTGATAAAAAGACCCTTTATCAGCACTAAAAAGAGATGATAAAGAATCCCTTTTTCAATGCTAAAATGTTAGCGCTGATACATGAAGGATTTATCAGCGCTTTTTTAGCGCTGGTAAAACTATAGTCCATTTTTTTATAAAGTTGGTCGCACAGTGCCCTCATTTTATCGCGACCTAAAGCTCTCACGGTACTGAAACCCTACAACTCCCCTCCGCTGCCTTCTGAGCTTTGCGTTGCGAGACCTCCACCGCCCTCAAGATTTCCATTTCCGGACCTCCACTGCCCGCTGAGCTCCACGTTTCTGTACCTCTGCCACCCTCAAGCTTCGCTTTGCTGAACCTCCACTGCCTGCTAAGCTTCGCATTTCTAGAGCTCCACCGCCCTCAAGTTTTTCATTGCCGGTCCTCCGCTGCCCACTGAGCTTCACGTGCCGGACCTCCGCCGCCCTTGATCTTCGCATTGTCGGACCTCTGCCGCCCTCAATCTTCACATTGCCGGACCCCAAAACAAGGTTCTAGATATACTTGAAATAAGTTAATGATATGTTTAAGGCATGTTTTCCAAATCATTTTTTGATTTTGGGATTTTACTATTTATGATTGTGATGAATACTTTACTTTATGTTTGGTAGTTGGTACATGAGAGACCTTAGATTTGTGAGTAATAAAATGGGTTTTACTCTATTTAGCCTTGAGTTGATCACTTGAGTCTATTTTTTATGTCTCCAAGAGGCCTCGTTTATATTGATTGTCTGGTCACATAACCAGGTGGTGTTCCGTGAGTGAGTCAATTTCCATTAGAACCTACAAGTCAAATATCATCCTATGTTTCTCCAATTAAAATTAGTTTCTTTCCCATAATTATTTTAATGGATGATTTTGTGATTATGAGTTACTCCCATTGATTACCTTTATTATTTACTTTTTCTACAGTTTAGTTTTTATCTAACCTTGATTATTAATTTTTTCTTTTATCACTACTCCATTATTCTAGGATTTTCTATTAGTATAATTTTTTTTACTATAAATAAAAATGTGGAATCTTTGGATAATGTTTGACATGGGTTGGTTTTCTTTAAAAAGGATTTCTTAATATGTGTGTTGTTCTTTTTATAAAAGTAGATTAAGTTAGAAAAATTGAATTCCTTGTGAATTTTTTCATTTATAAAAAATGAAATATATATTTTAAAAAATGGTTGACCACAATGTTTTATTTTTTTAATATATTGAATGTAATTTTTTAATAGATGGAGTGAATCTGTGAGTTAGATAAAAACTTGTTTTCATTTATGGAAGTGTTGATATAGTTCAATGAGTGAGATGAGCAAATGATATATAATTTTTTTGTCTCTTAATATCCCATGATATTAAATGGGAATCAATCCTTATTTAGTTCTTCAACATGGTGTGGTAAGTGATTGGAATCAAAAAGAGGGAGCCCTCTTGGTTGAAGGATAAATTAATTTCAAAGTATTATATCATACAATAGGGACATGAAAGGTGTTTTTTAACTTCATGCAATGAGAACATTGGACACACATTTTAATATCTTGTGATTAGGATTATGATAATGTATTTTAAGGTTGAATATATTTTACCAAAATGTCACACGATTTCATATCATGCAACTAGAACATATAGTGAGGGTGAGGTGAATTTTCCATCCATAGAGTCCCTACACCATGTGAAATATGGGTATAGGATGAAAAAGGTCTAAGTTCATGATTCATGGACCAAAGGGGGTGTGTCCCAGAATTTTTGGTGTGTCATGCAAGAATAACGACCTTATGTGAGAAAGTAGATGTATCATTCTATATTATTCTTGTGTTTGGTCTGAGGTGATTTAAGGAAACTATAATGAATCTAAAGTAATTATATTTAATGAAGATGAATAAATACTAATGGTTACGCTCTATTAATCTCTATTTTCATAAGGAATTAGTTCTCTTCTACTATATTTGGAAGTCTTGTTTTGTGTACTTGAACCATAAATACTAATATTTGAGATTCAAATAGGATGAAGATGAATAAAGATTGGATGGATTCTAATCATTTGAAAATAGAGTACGAGAATTGAGTGAAAGAGTTCATCAAATTTTTAAAGGATCACGCAAAGGATCCTTCTCAAATCCTTTTTCCATGTTTACATTGTTGTTATTCTATACTACTTACTCTAGATGAGTTGGAAGAACATTTGATATGTCACAGAATAGATCGAAGTTATAAATGTTGGAATAAACATGGAGAAAAAGAGAATGTAGCTATTGGCTGGGATAAAATTACGTTTTATGGATCATCATATATGAATACAAAAATGGATAATGAAGAAGACTGTATGGAGGATGTGATTACAGATGTCAATGATGATGAAGATCATATTGAGGAAATGACAAATACAATTGAATATGAACTCCGTGATTGCCCAAAATTGTTTGAGAAGTTAAAGAGTTGTGCAAAGATGTCATTGTATGATGGTTGCACCAAGTATACAACATTGTCAGCTATACTGATGTTGTATAAATTGAAAGTAGGCAACGGATGGAGTGATGTAAGTTTTATAGAACTACTTTCTCTCTTGAATGACATGCTCCCTGAAGATAATGAGCTTCCAAGCCAGACATAAGAAGCTAAATGAATGCTACGCTTGATGGGTATGATTTCTGAAAGAATACATACATGCCCGAGAGACTGTATATTGTTTCGGAAGGAGAAAAAATCACTTACAGAATGCCCAAAATGTGGTGATTCTTGATACAAGAAACATGAATCCAATCCAATGAAAGTTGTATGGTACTTTCCAATCATTCCAAGGTTTAGGTGTCTATATGGAAGTGAAGAAACTGCAAGAAAATTGTCGTGGCATGCAGATAAAAGAAATAAAGATGGGAAATTAAATCATCCAGACGACTCTCCTCAATGGAAGAAAATTGATCATGAGTATCCTGAATTTGGAAAAAGCCGAGAAACATTCGTCTTGCATTATCTATAGATGGAGTAAATCCTTTTAGTTTTCAAACCATCACTCATAGTACATGGCCTGTTATGTTGGTAAATTATAACTTTTCACCCTGGTTATGCATAAAGCAGAAATTCATCATGTTATCTATGCTTATATCAGGACCAAAACAACCAGGTAATGATATTGATGTTTATTTTACTCCTTTGATCAAGGATTTGAAGTTATTGTGGGATTCAGGTGTTATGTTGTATGATGCTTATAAAAGTGAATACTTCACATTGAGAGTGATGTTGTATGGGACAATAAATGATTTCCCTACTTATAGAAATTTGTTAGGCTATATCATTAAAGGAACTCAAGGGTGCCCTATGTGCAAAGAAGATACATAATCAATTAGTTTGAAACATTCAACGAAATCTGTGTTTCTAGGACATCGTAGATTTCTACCCTGTCGTCATAAGTACCGATCTTGGACGACATCATTTAATCGAAGTACGGAATAATGCACAACACCGTCTCCACTAATATGTGATCAGCTATTTGAGAAAGTAAAATATGTGAACAATATTTTTGGTAAACCATTTTCGAAAAACCTTACAAAAATCGGTTGGAAAAATAGATCGGTTTTTTTGAATTACCATACTGGAATTGTTTGTACGTCAGATATTTTATTGATGTGATGCATGTGGAAAAAAATGTATGTGATAGTGTTATCGAAATGTTGCAAAATTCCCCTGGAAAAACAAAGGATGGAATTAAGGAAAGGTTGGACATGGTTGACATGGGAATACGAGAAGAGTTGGCTCCCGTGAAGGGTGAAATTCAAATATTTATTCCTCCAGCTGCTTATACTCTTTCTAGGGAGGAGAGATACCAGTTTTGCAATATCTTCAATGATGTAAAGGTTTCACAGGGGTATTCATCAAATATCAAGAACATTCTGTAAATGACTGATTTGAATATAAAAGGTTTGAAATTACATGACTTCCATGTTTTGATGCAAGATATAATTCTTATAGCTTTACGTTGCATTTTTCCCAATAATGTTCATCATACGTTAACCAATTTTTTTTTCAAAGCTATATGTAGAAAAGTTTTAGACTCGGTGAAATTTCCTGCTATAGAAAAAGAAATTGTCATCATATTATGTGAATTAGAAATGTTCTTCCCACCAACATTATTTGATATGATGGTTCATTTGATGATTCACTTGGTGAGAGAGATTCGACTTTGTGGTCCTATACACTATAGATGGATGTATCCTATTGAACGGTATATGAAGATTTTGAAAAGGTATGTTAAAAATAAAATTTGGCCAGAGGGTTGTATAGTGGAGCGATATATTGTTGAGGAAGACATTGAATTTTGTACCGAATACCTATCTGATGTGGAAAGCATTGGCCTCTCAAAATCTCATCACACTGGACGCATTGAGGGTGAGGGAATTTCTGGAAGAGATTTTGTGACGATCAACATTACAGATCGGGAGCAAGCCCACCATTATGTTTTGCATAACAGTTGGGAGGTTTCTCCATATATTGAAACTCACAAAGAAATTCTTAGGTATTTGAATCCATCAAGGGCTGAAAAATATTTATCAAATACAGATAATCATCAGTTTATAGGATGGTTTCAGAACCATATTTTTAAGAAGTTGGATGAAAATCCGAATTCAACTTCAGAACGACTTCGATGGCTAGCCACTCGACCAAGTGTGTATGTATTATCTTACAGTGGTTATGTAATTAATGGATATACATTCTATAAAAATGAACATGATGAATATAGTACCATGAAAAATATTGTAGTTACATTAGTGTCTGAAGTGATGCATGTTTCTAGTAGTAAGGAAAGAAATCCAATTTATGCACATATGTCATACTTTGGAATTATCAAACTAATATGGGAGTTGGATTATATGACCTTCCAATTGCCTATTTTTCAATGCAAATGGGTTGATAACAATAGTGGTATTAAAATATATGAATGGGGATTTGTGACAGTTGATTTTAGTAAAGAAGGGTATAAAGACAAACAATTTATAATGGCATCACAAGCGGTACTAGTGTTTTATGTTCTAGATCCCACAAACTGAAAGTGGTCGATTGTTCTGTTAGTGTCCAAAACTACTGAAGGTTCCAATGAAAATTCAGTTGAGGATGATCCTTTCAGTTCTACGTCGCAATCATTTCGGAGCGGTCACTAGTGGGAAAATTATTTTTAACGTCGGTAGTTTAACATCGGTTCTAAGAGACCGACATTAAAAGACCCTTTTGGCATCTGTTTTATAAGAACCCGATGCCAAAGATCAAAATAAAAGTTTTAGATAATTTTCTAAGCTTAAATTTGACAGGTCTTGGAGTTAAAACAGACTTAAGGATCAAATGTTATAGACGTCGGAAGTTTGAGATTATATGATTTGATTTTTGGCATCGGTTTTTTTCAATAACTGACATTAAAAGACCCTTTTTGGAGTTGGTTTTTCAAAAAAAAAGCAAAATATGAAAATAAAAGTTTTATATAATTTACCAAGCTTCAATTTGATAGGTCATGGAGGGAAAACTAACTTACGAATCAAAAGTTAGGGGCGTCGGAAGTTGGAGATTATATGACTTGATTTTTGGCGTCAGTTTTTTTAATAACCGACGTTTAAAAGACCCTTTTTGCATCGGTTTTATAAAAAACAGATTCCAAATATCAAAAAAAAAGTTTTATATAATTTCCCAAGCTTAAATTTTAGATGTTGTGGAGTGAAAATAGACTTACAGATCAAAAGTTATGGGATGTCGGAAGTTTGAGATTATATGACTTGATTTTTTAGCATCGGTTTTTTTAATAACCGATGTTAAAAGGACCTTTTTGGCGTCAGTTTTACAAAAACCGATGAAAAATATCACAATAAAAGTTTTAGATAATTTCCCAAGATTCAATTTGATAGGTTTTGGAGCAAAAACAGATTTATGGATCAAAAGTTATGGGTGTCGGAAGTTAGAGATTATATGACATGATTTTTGGCGTCGGTTTTTTTAATAACCGATGTTTAAAAGGCCCTTTTTGGCATTGGTTTTACAAAAAAACGACACCAAATATCAAAATGAAAGTTTTAGATAATTTCCAAATCTTTAATTTGACAGGTTTTGGAGTGAAAATGGACTTACAGATAAAACGTAATGGATGTTGGAATTTGAATATTATATGACTTGATTTTTGGCGTCGGTTTTTTTAATAACCGATGTTAAAAGTACCTTTTGGGCGTCGGTTTTACAAAAAACCAATGCCAAAGATCAAAATAAAAGTTTTAGATAATTTCCCAAGATTCAATTCGATAGGTCGTGGAGTGAAAACGGACTTACAGATCAAAAGTTATGGATGGTTGAAGTTTAAGATTATATGACTTGATTTTTGGCGTCGGTTTTTTTCAATAACCGACGTTAAAAGACCGTTTTTGGCATTGATTTTACAAATAACCGATGTTAAAAGTCACTTTTTTTCATTTTTTTTTCAAAAAATGATGTTAATACACCAACATGAGAATATTTTTAGCATTGGTTATATATTTAACTGATGTTAAAAGTAAAATTTCAAATACAAGGCTTCGATATTTCAATTTTTTCCCAACACGCGTTCCTATTTTCAAAATCCCGCTCAAATTTTATTGAATCGCCGCTGTATAAATTTTCATTTACACTATATAAAAGCTCATCCTCTTTCTTTCAACATTTTTGAAATCTTTTATACAATCAATATTTCAAATATTCTTCAATCTACGATTTGTACAAGGTATTTATTTTCATCATTTAATTTCATTATTATTGTTTTTCTTATCACTAAAAATCTTATTATTTTTATAATGATGATGAAGGATTCTTCTAATCGAGATACAAAAATAAAACGTTTGCATAAGATTCATTTGTTTTTGGGAAATTTTTTTATCACTCACTATTTTCATTACCGTGTGAGTTCTCCCTTAAAACGAAGTGAAATAATGATAAACAACATATCGATTCAAATGGCCCAATAAAAGAATTAAAGTTAGTTTCAATAATTAATTATATTTTTTTGTTCATTTGGCATATTCATTTTGGTTCTTTTTTTTCATGTATTCTTCGAAAAAAGTTGTATCGATCGACCCATAATGAGGTACAACTTATGGCGACCATAAACTTTGATCCATAAGTCCTTTTTAGCTCCATAACCAGTCAAATCAAAGATTGGGAAACGATCTATATTCCAATATTTAGAGTTTCAAGGTTTTAAGGTCGGTTTTTTTGAAAACCGACGTGAACAATATTTTTTTTTATAAAACATATTTTTTGTGTCCGTTTTTATCAAAAAACGATATTAAAACTCATGTAAAAGCTAGATTTAGACGTCAGATTTCCAAAAAACCAATGCCAATGACCCCCGAGGTCATGAATTTCGGCATCGGTTTAAAAAAAACTGACGCCAAAGACCACCAGGGCCTGATTTTTGGCATCGGTTTATATAAAAAACGACGCCAAAGATCCCCAAGGCCCTGAAATTTGGCGTCGGTTTTTATATAAAACAACACCAAAGACCCGCGTGGTGAAGATTTTTAATGTCAGTTTATAAAAATCGACGTTGAAACATATATTTTTTATGTCGCCTTTATTGACGTCGGTTAAAAACTGATGTCAAAATATAAAAAAACCAATGTGGAAATACATTTTTCCAATAGTGGGTCCCAATGTAGATGATTTTTTGTATGTTATAGGTGACCACAATGAAGGGATTTGGATAATCGATAGAGGTGTCAAATACCTTCAGCCTTTAAAAAGAAAGAGAGTTCAATAAACAGGTTATATTTTGTTTGTAATATAGATCTTGTTATCTCATGTTATTATCTTATCATTACTGAATTTATGTAATCTAAATTAATTGTTCAACCAATTTTGTAGATAATGACTTCTGAACATTCTGGTGATCCTATCCTTAAGGCCGAACAAGTCTCTCAAGCTACTGCTACGGCTTCTGCGGCTGCTGCTGCAGCTACTACTGCTCCTGCTTCTGCTCCTGTTGTTGCTCCTACTACTCCTGCTGCTCCTGCTGCTCCTACTGCTACGGCTCCTGGGGCTCCTGCTGCTCCTAGTGTTGAGGTCCAACAACCATCAGAACATGCCGTTTCTACCATTTTAGATGAACATATAGATGATGTTGATATCGATGAAATGGTCGGTAATGAAGGATCGACGTCACAGAAAACACAGGTGTGTTGTAGTTTGACGGTGTTAGACAAAGTTCTTAAGGCGAAAAGCAAAGGCATCAAATTTGACGTTAGATGGAATGCATGAGGCCAATATTTGAATCCCAACAAGGCTATGTTTAGTAGTTACATTGGAGTTTTCACTCGGCAATGAGTGCCGATTGACATAGATTCATGGCACCATGTTGTGTCCGGGCTGATGGTTGTGATCTGGGAAGAAATTACGGTAACATTGGGAATTTATTTCTTTAATTTACTAGAAAATAAAATAATGAAACAATGTCTTACTCTTCTCAATCTCTTGAAGAATACATTTATAGTAGACGATTCACACAAGGATTATATACTAAGGCTTGTAGGAAGGATTCATTGAGGTTTTCACACTATTTTAACAAGATTTAACCTGAAAGATTCCAAAGGTAAAATAAACCCGCACCGACCCATTTTCTACACTCACCTGATATCCCAAGACGCATGGGATGCATTTATTGGCTGTCTTTGGGATGAGAAGTTTCAGGTACATTGTGGGTGATAATACATTGTTTGAGGATACATGTATTCATCACTTTGATTGTCAATATTTCAATTATGAAACAACAACTCTGTAAAGAAAATAAGGAACGTGCATCAAAACCTACATACCCTTATCATAAAGCAAAGATGGGGTACACTTCACTATAAAAGAAAATGGTACGTATTTTATATTTACAGTAATATTGTTAGGTTCCAACAAACAACATCATAATTATCTTTATATGTTTATACGTAGATTGATGAGTCTAAAACCAAATACACTTCCATCCCACATCATGTGCTTTGGAAGGAGGCACGTGTGAATAAGGAAGGGAAGCAAGTAGATGAGAACACACAAAAAGTGTGGGAAATCTGTGTAAGTATGACACAATGATAAAAATATTTGTTTTAAATTGATATTACATAAAAATAGTTAGTTATTTTCCTATATCCAACAGTCATAGGAATCAGCTACTCCTGTAGTGGATGCAGACCTATTATCGACGGCTTTGAAGCAGCTAGAAAAATATGGTCATGTCAGGGGTGCGGGGTTTGGTGTGACACTCCGAGTATATTTTGAGAAGAAGAAAAAAATGGATTATAGAGATGAAACATTGAAACAAATGAGTGAAAAACTAGCAACCCATGAAGAACGATTTCAATAGAAGGTAGAGTTGATAGTAACTTTTATTGGTGGGAAGCCAGGAGAAGGCACAACTCAGGAACAACCAGTGTGTGACGATCCCGCCCCACTCCCCACCAGCTTTGAGGCGAGCCATTCCCCTCAAAGAGCTATCTTAGCTATGGTAATCAATATTCTAATAATTGTTCCCATGAAATGTGAATCAGACAAACACTAATACTTTTCCTATACTGATCTTCTACAGGGTGATAATGATTGTGATTTATATCTTTCAACACCCACCTATCACCTTGTAGCGAGGGATACAGTGTTCAACATCCCAGATGACACGCTGCATAATAGAACACTTCCGAAAGATCATCTGAAAGTGATGATTACTGTAGCTCATGAGCCAAATGCAGAGCTACCTATTCCACTTAATGACGATGATATCCATATGGTCGAAAAGGCTATTGGGACATTCATTGCATGGTCATCACAACTTTTAAGAGTACATGCATCCAAAGAGGTATTTATTTCATTTTTTTCAAGATAAACCTTTAACAATTAATGAAAAAATGGTCTGAACCAATGAATGTTATTATAGACGGAGAAAGGGAAGGGGGTAAAAAATGTCGGCTCAAAACCATCTAAAGGATCGACCAACCGATCCCAAGGAGCTACTGAAAGCACAATAACACCAACCGTTCTCTATCCACATATACTAGCATTGAAGACTCGTGTGGATATGAAGCTAAGAGGTGGTAATAGTCATATAGTGGTTTTCAAATAGAATATATACGATGTGGAAAGTCAAGATTTCGTTGCTGCTGAAAATGTAAATGGGATCTTTGAAAATGGTTGGCTAGGAATCACAATTGTAAATATATAAATGAGGTACGTTTTCATGAATTGATTTTTTAAAAGCTGATATAATGTGAAAATTATGACTAAATGAATTTTATATTGTTAACAGACGTATGTATTAAATACAATTGAAGGAATTTTTCCATGAGACAAAATTTGGACTTGTTAGTCCTCATACCACATCATCACATCTAACGAAAATAGAGCCATAAAAAAGAATGAAATAGTGAACGACTTTCTGAAAACATTTGAAAGCAAGATTACATATGACAGACTCTTCTTAATACCAACCATGCAGGGGTAAAACTCTATAATTAAAGCATATCAATTATATTTTGACTTATTTTATTACTTATTCCTTTTTGTGTTTTCAGGAAATATTGGATGCTAATTGAGGTGAACTTAGATACTCCAAATATTTATTTTCTGGATTCAAAGCAAGGATATCCATCAAACCGACCACACATGATGGAGTTTGTGAATCTATAAGACACTACATCCTACATTTTAGGTCTAAAAATCAAGTAATATAATTTATATTATCTTTTACTGATGATTATGTTATGATAGGGAGGTGTATCATTATCATCTAAAAAAAGTAACGAGGACAGGTGCTAAGCATAAGGAGGTGATCAAGTACTACGTCTAGTCAAATATCAGGGTATATATAATAAAATTTCACTATCCAAACACATCTCAACACAAGTTACTTATTCTCCTAATGATCAATTTTTTTACAGTGTCCAAAACAAACAAATGATAATTATTGTAGTTATTATGTTTGTAAATTTATGAAGGATATCGTTTTTCATCAAGAAACAAGCATCCCTAAAGAGGTATTTTCAAAAACAACTTCTAGTTCATTTAATTTAATTATTAATTCTTTATTTTTATATTTTTCAGTAATACTCTGACTGCCGAAAAGCATCATACACACAAGACGATATAGATATGTTCATAAATGAGTGGGTTGTATACCTTATGATAGATTGTACACAAATAACATGAAGATCTGACTTGGGGATGTGTACAATTGGTGGTCATTTTTGAGAGGGGTTTAGGGGATCAAAAGATAACACATTGTTGTATGTAAATGTTCATAGGAATATTGTAATTGTTATTAAATAAAACATACTTTCTCTAATGATTCAATTTCCCATTTTAACAGATGATATGCACCGACAACATGCAAGAATCATGAACCACTCAAAGGGTCTCTCTTTTGTTTAAAATGGATATTTTTAAGTGAAAACAACAACTGGCCTACGGAAATCTGACCAAACACATTTGGATTGTGTTGATACTTTAAGAGAACGATCCAAGAGTGCGTTGGGGATGTGTAAAGTCAACCTCACCTCAATACGAGGCATTTTTTTGGTCGGTACCCACTCAAAGGGTCTCTCTTTGTTTAAAATGGACAGATTTTCAAGTGAAAACAACAACTGACCTACAGAAAACTGACCAAACACATTAGGATTGTGTTGATACTTTAAAATAACAATCACAGGTGTGTTGGGGATGTGTAAAAGTCATCCTTTCCTCAATCTGAGGCACGATATGGATGGTACCACTCAAATGGTCTCTCTTTTCTTTAAAATGGACAGATTTTTAAGTGAAAACAACAACTGACCTATGGAAATCTGACCAAACACATTCATATTGTGTTGTAACTTTAAGATAATGATCCAAGGGTGATTTAGGGACATGCACGAGTCATCCCTACCTCAATAACAAATCACGGTGTGACCGATATGACTCAAAGGGTCTCTCTTTTGTTTAAAATGGACACAATTTTAAGTGAAAACAACAACTGACCTATGGAAATCTGACCAAACACATTCAGATTGAGTTGATTCCTATAATAGAACGATCCACGGGTGTATTGGGATGTGTATGAGTCATCCCCGCCTCAATCTGAGGCACGGTGTGGCCAGTACCACTCAAAGGGTCTATCTTTTCTTTAAAATGGACAAATTTTTAAGTGAAAACAACAACTGACCTATGGAAATCTGACCAAACGAATTCGTATTATGTTGATCCGTTTGGAAAACAATCCACAGGTCCTTATTGACATGTATGAGTCATCCCTGCCTTAATCTGAGGCACGGTGGGGCCGGTACCACTCAAAGGGTCTCTCTTTTCTTTAAAATGGACACAATTTTAAGTGAAAACAACAACTGAACTATGGAAATCTAACCAAACACATTTGTATTGTGTTGATACTTTAAGATAACGATCCACGGGTGCATTGGAATATGTACGAGTCATCTACACCTCTATCCTAGGCACGGTGTGCTCGGTACCACTCAAAGGGTATCTCTTTTCTTTAAAATAGACAAATTTTTAAGTGAAAACAACAACTGACCTATGGAAATCTGACAAAACGCATTAATATTGTCTTGATACTTTAGGAGAACGATCCATGGGTCCTTTGTGATGTTGAAGAGTCATCCCCCGCCTCAATCTGAGGCACGGTGTGGCTGGTACCACTCAAAGGGTGTGTCTTCTGTTAAAATGGAAAAATGTTTAAGTGAAAACAACAACTGACCTATGTAAATTTGACCAAACGCATTCATATTTTCTTGATCTTTTAGGAGAACGATCCACGAGTCCTTTTGAGGTGTAAAAGTCATCCTCATCTCAATCTGAGGCACGGTGTGGCCGGTACCACTCAAAGGGTCTCTCTTCTGTTTAAAATGGACAAATTTTTAAGTGAAAACAACAACTGACCTACAGAAATCCGACCAAACGTATTCGTATTATGTTTATACTTTAGGAGAACAATCCAAAGGTCCGTTGTGATGTGAAAGATTCATCACCACCTCAATCCGAGGCATGGTGTGTCTGGTACCACTCAAACGGTCTCTCTTTTCTTTAAAATGGACAAATTTTAAGTGAAAACAACAACTAACCTACGAAAATCTGACCAAACACATTTGGATTGTCTTAATACTCTAAGATAATGATCCATGGTGCATTGGAAAAGTTATGAGTAATCCCTATATCAATCTGAGGCATGGTGTGGCCAGTACCAGTCAAAGGGTCTCTCTTCTGTTTAAAATGGACAAATTTTTCAGTGAAAATAAAAACTAACCTACGGAAATTTGACCAATCACATCGGATTGTCTTTATATTTTAATAGAACGATCCATAAATCCTTTTTGATGTATACGATTCATCACCGCCTCAATCCGAGCATGGTGTGGCCAGTACCACTCAAAGGGTCTCTCTTTTGTTTAAAATGGAAAAAATTTTAAGTGAAAACAACAACTAACCTACGGATTTCTGAAAAAAACATTTGTATTGTCTTGATCCTTTAGGATTAATATAAAGGGTCCTCTGTGAAATGAAAGAGTCATACTCGCCTCAATCCGAGGCACGGTGTGGCTGGTGCCACTCAAAGGGTCTCTCTTCTGTTTAAAATGGAAAAAAATTTAAGTGAAAACAACAATTGACCTACGGAAATTTGACCAAAACACATTAGGTTTGTCTTGATATTTTAGGAGAATGATCCATGGGTCCTTTGTGACGTGTTTGAGTCATCCCTGCCTCAATCCGAGGCATGGTGTGTCTGGTACCACTCAAAGGGTCTCTCTTCTGTTTAAAATGGACAGAGTTTTAAGTGAAAACAACAACTGACCTACGGAAATCTGACCTAACTCATTAGGATTGTGTTGATACTTTAGGAGAACGATCCACGAGTCCTTTGTGACGTGCACGAGTCATCCCCGCCTTAATCCAAGGCACGATGTGGCCGGTACCACTCAAAGAGTCTCTCTTTTCTTTAAAATGGACACAATTTTAAGTAAAAAAACAACTGACCTACGGAAATCCAACCAAATACATTTTGATTGTCTTGATCCTTTAATAGAATGATCCAAGGGTGCGTTGGGTATGTTTATGAGTAATAATCTCCTCAATCCGAGGCACGGTGTGGCTAGTACCACTCAAAGGGTCTCTCTTCTATTTAAAATGGATATATTTTTAAGTGAAAACAACATCTGACCTATGGAAATTCGACCAAAAACATTCAGATTGTATTTATCCTTTAGTATAATAATCCACGGGTCCTTTGTGATGTGTATGAGTCATCCCCGCCTCAATCCTAGGCACGATGTGGCCGGTACCACTCAAAGCTTCTCTCTTTTGTTTTGAAATGGACAAATTTTTAAGTGAAAACAACAACTGACCTATGGAAATCTGACCAAACACATTCAGATTGTCTTCATCTTTTAGTATAATATTTAAAGGGTCCTTTTTGAAATGCAAGAGTCATCCTCGCCTCAATCCGAGGCACTTTGTGGCCTGTACCACTCAAAGGGTCTCTCTTCTGTTTAAAATGGACAAAGTTTTAAGTGAAATCAACAACTGACCTATGTAAATTTGACCAAACACATTTGGATTGTCTTGATCTTTTAGGAGAATTATCCATGGGTCATTTTTGACGTGTACGAGTCATCCCTTCCTCAATCCGAGACACGGTGTGGACGGTACCACTCAAAGGGTCTCTCTTCTGTTTAAAATGGGCAAATTTGTAATTGAAAACAACAACTGACCTACAGAAATCTGACCAAACTCATTAGTATTGTGTTGATCCTTTAGGATAACGATCCACAAGTCCTTTCTGATGTTTAAGAGTCATCCTCGCCTCAATCTGAGGCACGGTGTGGCTGGTACCACTCAAAGGGTCTCTCTTTTCTTTAAAATGGACACAATTTTAAGTGAAAACAACAACTGACCTACGGAAATCTAACCAAATGCATTAGGATTGTCTTGATACTTTAATATAATGATCCATGGGTGAGTTGGGGATGTTTAAGAGTAATCCCCGCCTCAATTAGAGGCACGGTGTGGCCGGTACCACTCAAAGGTTCTCTCTTCTGTTTAAAATGAACAAATTTTTAAGTGAAAATAACAACTGACCTACATAAATTCAACGAACACATTCGGATTGTCTTGATATTTTAGTAGAATGATCCACCGATCCTTTTTAACGTGTAAAAGTCATCCCTTCCTCAATCTGAGGCATGGTGTGGCCGGTACGACTCAAAGGGTCTCTCTTTTGTTTAAAATGGATAAATTTTTAAGTGAAAACAACAACTGACCTACATAAATCCTACCAAAAGCATTCATATTGTCTTGATACTTTAGTAGAATTATACACGGTACCTTTGTGATGTTTACTATTCATTATCGCCTTAATCCAAGGAACTTTGTGGCCGGTACCACTCAAAGGGTCTCTCTTCTGTTTAAAATGGAAAAAATTTTAAGTGAAAACAAAAACTGACCTAAAAAAATTAGACCAAACACATTCGGATTGTCTAGATATTTTAGTAGAATGATAAAAGGTTCATTTTTGATGTGTAAGAGTTATCCCCGCCTCAATATGAGGCACGGTGTGGCCGGTACCACTCAAAGGGTCTCTCTTCTATTTAAAATGGACAAATGTTTAAGTCAAAACAACAACTGACGTACGGAAATTAGACCAAATGCATTAGGATTGTGTTGATCCTTTAGGATAATGATCCACGGGTTATTTGTGACATTTATGAGTCATCCATACCTCAATCAGAGGCATGGTGTGGCCGATACCACTCAAAGGGTCTCTCTTTTCTTTAAAATGGACACAATTTTAAGTGAAAACAACAACTGACCTACGGAAATCCAACCAAATGCATTTGTATTGTCTTGAACCTTTAATAGAACAATCAAAGGGTGTGTTGGAGGCATGTATGAGTAATACCTACCACAATATGAGGCACGGTGTGGACGATACCACTCAAAGGGTCTCTCTTCTTTTTAAAATGGACATATTTTTATGTGAAAACAACAATTGTCCTACAAAAATTTGACCAAACGCATTCGGATTGTCTTGAACTTTTAGGAGAATGATCCAAGGGTCCTTTTTGACTTCTATGAGTCATCCCCGCCATAATACGAGGCACGGTGTGGCTGGTACCACTCAAAGGGTCTCTCTTTTGTTTAAAATGGACAAATTTTTAAGTAAAAACAAAAACTGAACTACGAAAATCCAACCAAACGCATTCGAATTATCTTGATCCTTTAGGAGAATGATCCAAAGGTCATTTTTGATGTGCATGAGTTATCTCCACCTCAATTTGAAGCATGGTGTGGCCGGTACCACTCAAAGGGTGTCACTTTTTTTTAAAATGGACAAATTTTTAAGTGAAAACAACAAATGACCTATGAAAATACGACCAAACGCATTCGGATTGTTTGATATTTTAAGATAACAATCCAAGGGTCCTTTGTGATGTGTACGAGTCATCCCCGCCTCAATACAAGGCACGGTGTGGTCGGTACCACTCAAAGGGTTTCTCTTTTGTTTAAATTGGACACAATTTTAAGTGAAAAAAACAACTGACCTATGGAAATCTGACCAAATTCATTCAGATTGTCTTGATACTTTATGAGAATGATCCATGGGTCCTTTGTGATATGTAATAGTCAACCCCACCAACCCCCTGGACCACCCCCACTCCCTAGACACCAACCCCCCTGGACACCCCCACCCCTCTGGACACCCCCACCCCCTAGAAAGCCCCCTCAAACCCCTAGACACCCCCACCCCCTAGACACGCCCATAGATAGACCCCCAACCCTCCCGGACACCCCCCACGCCCTGGACAAACACCACCCCCTGGACAACACCCCCACCCCTCCTTGACACCACCCCACCACCTGCATACCCCCAACCCCCTATACACCCCCCACCCATGGACGACCACCCCCACCCTCCCACACACCATCCCACGCCACTTGGAGAGACCCACCAACCCTCTGGACCCCCCGGACATCCCCCCACCCCCTACAAAGACCCCCGACACCCTGGACACCAACCCACCCCCATGGACACCCCATAGACAGTCCCCCCCACCTGGACACCCCCCTCCTGGGACACCACCCCACCCCCCTTAGACATCCCTACCAACACCCTGGACCGCCCCCACCCCCTGGACACCCCCACCCCCCTGGACACCCCGATCCCCCTAGACTCCCCCATCCCACCCTCATGGACACCGCCCCACCCCCCTTGGATAGCCCCACTAACCCCTCGGACTGCCCCCACCCCCCGGACACCCCACCACCCCTGGAAAGCCCCCCCCCCCCCCCCCCCCGACACCCTGGACACCAACCCACCCCCCTGGACATCCCCCCCCCCTCACTTGGACATCCCCCTCCTAGACACCACCCCACCACCTAGACACCCCCACCCCCTGGACACCCCCATCCCTTCGGAAACCCCCTACCCCCCCTTGGACAGCCACCCGAAACCCCTGAACAACCTCCCCAACCCCTTGAATTCTGAATAGAATTGTTTATGTATTTAATTAACTTATGAATTATGTGTTGATGGTGTATGGGTATACTTGGTGTAATTATCTTTTGATTTATGTGTTAATTTTTTATGGGTATACTTATTGAGATGTTGAATTATTTGCAGGTTCTATTTGGGTGTGCTGCTGCAGAATTTTTTTTTTGCAGCAGACATGGCATTTATCAGTGCTTTTTTAGCGCTGATAAAAGAAGACTTTATCATCAATAAAAAAGCGCTGACAAAATACACATTTATCAGCACTAAAATAGTGTTGTTAAAGTAATCCTTTATTAGTGATCTTTTAGCGCTGATAAATGTGTATTTTATCAGCACTGATAAAGGGGACCCCCTTTATCAGTGTTGAGCTTTACATATCTTTTTTTTAGTGCTGATAAAGCCCGTTTTGAGCACTGATAAGGCCCGATTTTTGTAGTAGTGTAACCTCCCATTAAAAATACTCTCATGTAAAAACATCACTCATCAATTAAGTGAACTTAATTACACATGTAAATTCCATTTTTCTCAGCACAAATAATAATAATAATATAATTATTATTACCCTTATATGTGATTTTACTAAACACCTGATGCACACAAAGGTTATGTCGTACCTAGGGTAAACCCTTCATCCAAGACCTAATATTGTTCTTGGTTTTATTATACAATGCACTGTTTGGGAGTTATTAAATTATTTTCATAAATATATAAATATATAAATAAAAATATTAAATAAATTATCCTCACATTTGATGCTACTAAATTCCTAGTGCACACAAATGGTATGTCATTCCTAGGGTAATCCCCTCATCATAGACCTAAATATGGTCTCATACTTCTCATACGATGTATTGTTTGAGACATATTTAATTATTTTTAAAAAATCTGTGCGTATAATATAAAATATTTAATATTTTTATTCTATCTATGCCGATTTTCTACAGTCCTTGGAGTCTCGTTCAATCATGGTGTCTAAATCGAAAAATATTTCATAGAATATTTCAATGTGTTGACTCATCTTTTACCCTTATTTAAATATATTTAAATAAATATATTAGAATATTTTTATTAGAAAGATACATCTTCTCATAAAAAATCCTAAATTATTATCAATAAAGGTTTTTATTATCATTAAAATTTAAGATATTATAGTTCTCCCCATATATCAAATTATAATCCTTTAGAAGTACCTCTAGTAATATTGTTCAAAAAAATCATTATACTAGGTTTGAACACCAGACTCACGCTCTCATTCTCCTCCTGGATCCATCCATGCTACCACCGAATCTGAACTACTAGTGTTATATTTCCTCACAACACCTTCTCACTCTGATATATGAATCACACTAGACTCTCCTCATAAGATACATTGGTATACAACTCAAAATCCTTGTAATCAACAACATGTTTAGGTTCATGTATTTACCTTCAAAGTTGTGACACATTGAACACATAATGCATAACTCAATAGCGTGAAGGGAGGTCCAAACGATACGCCACTACCCCAATCCACTCGGTGATCTCAAAAGGTCCAATAAAATGACGTGTTAGCTTACCCTAATTTACCAAAGAAAATTTCCTAACCAATGAGTCACCCTCAATAAAATCTAGTCTTCCACAACAAACTCCAAGGGTTTCCTCCTATGGTCAGCATAAGATCTTTTTATACTCTAGGTAGTGATCAACCTCATCTGTATCAGATGCACTCTCTCAAAAGTCTTTAGAACCATGTTCAGGCCAACAAAAAATGCCTCACTTGCCTCATGATAATAGAGTGGTGAGTGGCACAACCACCCACACTACCATAGATTTGGATTTATCTAGTGCTACCCCTTATCAGTGCTAAAAAACACTGATAAATGAGATACTTTTATCAGTTTTTTATTAGCACAGATAAATATATTTCTTTTATCAATGTTAAAAAAGTGTTGATAAAAGTACACATTTACTAGTTATTTTTTTAGTGCTAATAAAATTACCACCTTTATCAGTGTTTTTTTCTAACGCTGATAAAGGGTACTTTTATCGGTGCTAAAATTATTGCTTTTAGTGCTCAAAAAAGGTGTATTTCTTGAAAAAAAATTATATATCATTAAAAATAATATATAAATATTTAAATATATTTATATTGATATAAATATATTTATATTTATATAAATATAATATATTATATAAAATATGATTTATATAATATGAAATATGTCATAACACATAATATATAAGATATTTAGTGGAAATGGTTTAAAAAATAAATAAATAATAATATTAATTAAAATTTTGATAATTATTATTGAGTTATAGTCATTTAATAACAAGTTGATGATATAAAAATTCAATAAATTAATAAATGAACATAAGTTGAAGACATGACTTGAACTTTAAATGATCATATATTTTTATTCGGGTGTATGTTTAATCTCGACCATGTATCAAATTGAAGATTGAAAAAATATCTACGTCGTTGTGTCTTGAGGAAATCCCAATAATAGTTTTTTGTGGTCAAAAGGCCTGGAAGACCTCCAAAATTGATATTTTTTATCGAGGTACCCCCATTTTTTCAGATTTGATGAAATTTCATCCTAATTTAAGGGAGTCTTCTTATCTTTTTTGGGTATAGATTCAGTTTATTCTCATGGATTACACTCATAAGGATATTATGATGTTAAAAGTTTATCATTTTTCATAATGTATTGTTATTTATAATTAAATATATACACATATATACAAATTTTTACATATTTACAAATAAAATTTTAATTTTATTAATAAATATGTAAACATATTTACATATAAAATATCTTTCTAAATATATAAAGAAAATTTGAATAAAAAATAATATCCACTTTATTTAAAATAATAATGTGTAAATATTTATATAGCTATATAATGGATATATATATATATATATATATATATATATATGTTTTTGTGTATTGGTATTAAAAATGATATATATTATCTATATATTCTAATATATGTGTATAAATATATAATATATAATATATTTAAATAATTATAAATATGAATAATTATGTTTATAGATACACACATATATATAATATATATAAATGTATGTATGTTTTAAATATGTTTGTACGTATGTGTTTATTTATTTATAAACACACATACCCACAAAACAGATTTATAAATTTATTTAAAAATAATTGTATATATATTAATATATAATTAAATATATGTATAAAAAATACAACTAAATATATATATATAAGGTGCAGGCGTGTGAGGGTGGGGTCTCATGTTTTATTCTAAGGGGAGGCCCATGTGGGTGTGGGCATGAGAAAGTAGTGCTCTAGCACTGACAAAGGGCCAAAGGAGGGTTAGACGAGTGATGATAAAAGTGTGGGGTCGGCATATAGCACTGATAAAAGTTGGGGTGGCCTCCCTACTGAATATCACCCCTATTTACAATTTTTTTAACTTTTAATAGTGTTTTTAGCACTGAAAAAAATGAACCATTTTAACGTTGCTTAGATCAATAACGTTTTTTTAGCACTGATGAAGGCTTTTTATAATGCTTTTAAAAGTCATTTTTTTATTAGTTCTATAAATATCCTCATAAGGTGTTATATAAATTGAATCCTGATAACTATTATTGTATGTGGACTCATTCAAGGAAAGATGATCATCCCATGCTCCACTGAACACTAACATGAAATCTCAAAACATATCCTCCAATATTTGTATAGTATTCTCAGATTTTTTATCAGTATGAGGATGGTACAATATTCTCGATATCAGCTAATTCATTGGGGACATCTGTAAGTCCTATAAAAACCATGACATAAAAAGTGTGTCTCTATCTAAATCAATGATCAAGGGAACTCCATGGAGGCATACAATCTATCAGACCTGGATCTTTCCTAAATCCTCTACTAAGTGAGTCTCTCTAAATGGTATTAAGTGAGAAGACTTCCTTATCTGATTGAAAATAACCCATACTACAACCAAAATCATTGGGGTCCAAGGTAATAGTCCCACAAAGTCCATCATGACCTCCTCCCACTCCCACATGGGTACACAAAGTGGTTAGAGAAAACTGTCATGACCCCCTCCCTCTAAAGATACCCCTCCATGGATGGAAATGGAGAAAGGGTGATAATGGAGCCCGAATCCCACCTCCAGTAGGCCCTGATTTGGAGATTAGCACCAAGGGTGTAAAAATCTCATAATATGGGAAGCGTTACCCTTTATAAGAAACAAAATCAGGATATAGAATAAATCATCCAATATAACTCTAAGACATAATATAAAATAGAAACCCAAACAATCCCACATGAATGCATAAAATAAAACTCATATAGATATAGTAAATTATCCAAAGGAAATACCCAAAAGTAAAGCTAAAGCAGTGACACAACAACTGTGAGGAATCTGAGCTAGTAAGGTCTAACATGGTTCATGAACTACTCTTGGAAATCTGAAAATAGTTTTATATACGTAGGTTGAGAACATAATTATACTCAATAGGAAAACCAAAGTCTCTCGTGCACATATGAAAGAAGCATACTAATTTACTTGTGAGAAAATAGTAGAAAAAAAACAACACCTAAATAGGTATACTAACCATCCCAACATTACCAAGGCACACTAACCAAATAATGAACACCAAGTAACATAATAAAAAATAAATAACATCGATGATAGGGTACCCCACACCACTTTCCCACTGATTAACTGCTCAAACCCCAGTGGAAAACATCTTGTAACTCCATCCTATTTTGAATAAACCACATCATATCCCACTCACACACACCTGGTCCTCATAAAACATCTCAGCCACATACACCTAGGCCTCACAACACATCAAATCTCATCCCAAAGACACCTGGGAAATCCCATCACAACTTATCCTGAAGAAACCTGGGACATCACAACTCATCCTAAAGATACCCAGGATACCACATCACGACCACCATATAATGCACTAACAAACTTCTGTCCATCACAGCCTATGAAATACCTACCTCACCTAGAAGAGGGATCATGGAAGAGTGGGTGGTCAACCATCCATCCTCCCACCAGGATGTTGGGAAAGACACCCCCCATGTGACTATGCGGGTGTCCAGTATATAGTGCTCAACGTGGGTGGGGTGTATATAGAAATCACAAGGAAAATACAAGAATATATATATATATATATATATATATATATATATATATATAGTACCAAACATTAAATTTCAACCTATGGGTTCTTAAAAAAACAACCAACTCGTAACACCGTCACATTTTCTTCCACCTCTAAATGCATTCATTAAATTATTCTATAGTAATTTCAGAATCTGAAGAGCCCTGGAAATCTAATATGGATTCACATTTACTACACATTTAACATCCATTTATTTAATTATATATAATAAACCACCTTTAATCACACAACACATCATTAAATTATTTATTAACAATTCTCATCCCAAAAAAAAAAACCAACCCATGTCATTTTAAAAATTATTAAACAATTATTCATTTATTCCATCACTACTTAGGCATCTAGAAAAACACAACCACATATCACAAAAACTCAACATACCATCACCTCGCTACCCTAAAATAATGGCAAAAAAACCACTTATCACCCCACACCCCAACCACACATCGATGTACCACAAGAAAGAGAACACATTATAACACATGAAGATCCATTTATAGATTTAAAAAAGGGGATTTTATCACATTATTCCTTATTTTAGGGGTGTTATCACACAAACCAAAATCTTAGGGCAACCATTTCATTATCCATTTATAAGTGATTAATAAATTTCCATTTAGGGAGATATCACAAAAATCACAACCAAACTAGAAAAAACAATAGATATATCCAGTAAAAACAAAGCCCCCAACGACTATAATTTTTAGCAGGTCATCAAGTCCAAACAATCCACAACATCATAAAAACAATAAAGCTTTAAAAACATATGGATCAAACCCCTTTACCCATTTCAATTTCAACTAGTCAATTATTTATCTTAGATTAAGCCAACACAACCATAATACATAGATAAAAAAATTAAACCCCTCCCACATGATATATAATAAGTAGAAATAAGGGAATACCTACCTCAAAGAATCTTTTTAACTTGCTTCACATTGTATGGTGAATAAGAAACCTCCCAAAAACCATTATTGCACAAGAAACTTGTGGATCACCCTACATCACACAAAATGGTGGTTAAAAACGCAACCCAAATGCACCCCAAACCAAAGAAACACCACCATAGTGAATACCTAGGAGAAGAACATAATAAAAATGATGGGAATTAGGGGAGAACTCACCACACATCAAAGATGGGAGCCCAAGGATTGATCCCCATAGAAAGAAATATCCAAACACGGAAGGAGAGGGTCTCTAGATGCCTATAAGGAGAGAAATACATTGGATATAGGGTTCGGAGGAAAACCTAAGTGGATAAAACATTTAAAATTGTACAACATTAGGTAATTACATAACATTTAATCCCCTTTCACATCATATAATCCCAAGATTTTAGGTTCCTCCAAAAAATGTTTTCCTTTTTATTATTTAACCCTGAAAACTTGCACTTTGTGAACCAACTCTGGAAAAGATATGAAACCAAATTTCACACTATGTAATACACTTACATGAAATTTACTTCTTGAAACTATAACACCCAAGATTTCATAGTTTGTTATCTCTTAAAAATATTTCAATAACTTAAGCTACACGCAACACCGAGTTCGAGTGCCCCATGACTTACCAAACTAGCCATTAAAAAAAGAGGTTATGAATAGTATTAACCACATTTTAAATTTTATATATATCCTATATAATTTTAACTTTCATCTTTTGTGTTTCTTATACATAATATAAGAAAAAATCAATTTTTAAGATAAAAGATGTATGTTTTAAAAAATGCAGTTTTACTACCTTTTGATGGAGAAACCTCATTAAATATAGTTATTTTTACTTTTATATGTTATATTATACAAAATAAAATTTTTCTTTAGAATAGGGACATCAAAATTTACTTTGGGTAAATTTTTGGTATTTTTCTGATAAATTCATATTTCATAAATAGTGAAAAATATTGTATTTTAATTCAAAACTGCCTTTTAATATAATTTATTTATATGATTAGATTATATTTTAATTGGTTTTAAAGTGTAATTAGAATATATTTTTACCATTTAATCCAATTTTTTTCATTTTAATTAATTTCACTTTGAAATAGGACATAAGCAAGTGTCAATCTTTTGATAGATATTATTTCATAAAAACATGCTATTTGTTTTGACAATGAGAATTGATTTTAAATTAATTAATGCAACTTATATGTTTTGAATTTTTAAAAATAGACATCGTTTTTGAATTCGGAATATCAAATATATTTTAGGCTTAATTTTTGGTTTTTTTTCTGAAAAATTACAATTTTTGATGAACAGTGAAACCACTAAGTAGTAGTAAAAAAATGACTTTTTCATTTAAATAAAATTTTACCGCTTCTGTGAATTGAAGTTAGAAAATATAACATACATGTTTGTTATTATTAAGTAAAATTTGGTTCAATAAAATGAAAATAATTTTTTTGTGAATAGTAACTTTTGACTTTTATTTACCACGGTTAAAGGTAAATAAGGTAATTCAAGGTAAAAAGAATATTATAATAATACAAAATTAAATTAACACTTGTACTAACCTCATTGGATTAGTCATGGCCTACCATAGGAATCCTTGGGTCGATTTAGGGATCCCATGGAGCCACATGGAAGTGATAATGACACTTTAGATTAATTAATTTAAAGTAAAGACAAAAATGACACAAACAAATATCTTTTAGTAAATTAATTTTTACATGGGATTATATAAGTTATAATTTAGACTATAAATATTCATTGGAAATATAAAATTATTTCCTAAATTATGGTATTTTTTTTATAATTTTTAGACATCAAATAAATAATATTATTTATGACAAAAAATGATGCAGTATTTACCTCATTAATAAATGATTTAAATAAATAAGATTATAAATATTAAAATAACATAAAAAACCTATCCAATTCTTGTTGTATGAATTTATTTCGACCACAAGTCATTTTATCTTATATGTTAATGAGTTTTGGACCTTTAGAAACTAAAAAACATTATATAATAAAATAATATTTTCACACATTCCTAAAGAACCCCTCCTCCCCCTTATAAAATGCCCTCACTTCTAACTCATTCCTCACAACTCTCAAGCCCTTTGGACTGTCCAAACCCTACAAAAATAATCTCTAAATATCCCTCTATTTCTCTTAGAAGCCTTACCTTAGGTAGATGGCACATCAAGAAGTCATGTTGGTTCAAACCAAAGGGAGTTACCCGAATTAAAGGTAACGATTTCTCTTAAATTCTTTTCTATTATTTTACTTCTACAACACCTTAACTATTTTCATTCCATTATTTTATAAAAAAAAAACAGTATCCTCAATATATTAGGATGTTATTATGATAATTATTTGAACTACACTTACACACACCTGCATCCATTGGGTAAAGAACATACTGTTTCTGTGGATGGAAAACTAACGCCTCACGAAACGATGATTGTTCAATTATATCCTACTGTATCTTATGGTGGAAATTATGATGAAACTGTATTTATATATGATATATATTATGTTTATTTTTTCTTTATGCTTCTGTATTTTTAATTTATAGCATACCTTTATGGTTTCCATTATGTGTAAACGCGATAATTTCATTTGAGGAAGTGCGGACTACCACCCCCTCAAAGTGATATGACTCATTCATACCATACGTGGGACATATGAAAGATGGATTTATTGAAATTATATATTATATTATAATATAATTATAATATAACTATGTATCATTAATTTTTTATTCAATTAAAATATGAAATAGAAAAGAAAGTAGCATTTATGCGTACGTACGACCTACTGTATCCATAAACGGTGTCTTCTATTTCAAATATCTATCTATTATGAATATTTATATTCTAAATATATATGATATATAAATCAAAGTTTATATTCTGGATGTATTTAAAACATGATCTAAATGATACGATGAAGAATAACAAGTTAAAACACGTATGATAAAGAAATCAATTATTACCCAAAATGTTAATTTAACATGGAAATCATTATTAAATGGGTAGTATCAAGTCATAAATGAATCATGTATGATATAATATATATGAATATGGTTATGGTATAATTTAATAACATACCTTGTCCATTATACAGGAGGTTAAATGTACCCTCGACCAAAGGAAAGTGAAATGTAAGGGTTAATTTCACAATCTCTTTATTATCCAAGGTTATTTTTACGCGAATATCTACTATGACATATTTATTATCCATGTACAGGTTTCATAAAAGAGTTTTCAAAGGTATTATTTTTAATTTAATCTTTTACTAAAAAATTATTTTAAATTTTTTAAATATTTATTCTTCTAAACCTTTATCATTAATGTCCATGTTTTCAAAATGGTTTAAAGATTTATTTATAAGGACATGAATGTTTTAAAATGTTAATTCCTTTTAATAGTTTCAAAGTGGTATGGGACACTTTGATTCAAAAATGTATTTAAATGTCTTCCTTTCTAAATTGTGTGACTTTTAAATGTTTTCATGAAAAATAGATATTTCTCTCAAAGAGTTTTACAAATCATTTTCATCTATGTCAACATCCTTTGATTTATTTTAAACTTGTTTGAAGTTGATTTATTATGATACAAATCTTCCATATTGTATTGAAGTTTTTGTGATATTTTTGACTGTGGATGTGTTATTTTTATACCATTCATGTTTTATGGATAAAGTATTGACATTTCGTATGCTAGTTTTAATATGAATGTTTATGTTATGTTTCAACCTTTTCATATGAGGAATGTATTGGACATAGTAAGTGATGGGTGGAGCCCACTATAGCTCCTCGATGCATCGTTAGGTCTCATGAGACAATTACATGTGGAATTGGCCAAGGCCTTTCCCAATTTGATATATGGTTTTGGCCAAGGCCATAATCATTTTTAGACGTCTTGGCTGAGGCCTTGAAAAAATGTTTCAGAATGTCTGGAATTATAAATTCCCTCATTATGAAAATATTATTGATGGTTCATGTGGTTATTAGACTAGTAGAATACCCATGGATATGTTTTATTATGGAATTATTTACTCATCTCATATCCCTGCCATAAATTTTTCATGTTTATTATTTGTAATGTCATGTGTTTTAAATTATTCATCATGCCTAATGTTTATGTTATCTTTCGATGTATTGCTTACCCTTACTGAGCATTTGAGCTCACCCCTTTCTTATGTTTTATTCTCCCAGGATTCCAAAAAGTATATTATGATTTATAACAAGAGTTAAGCTAGGGGATTAATGGAGTTCTCAAAGGATCATTTATGTTGTGTTTTATTTTCTAATGTGTAATGTAGCATTCATATATGTAATCTATTTTCCAAGACTGCTAAATTGATTGGTTGTTCGGGACTTGATTCTTTGTAATCATGGAAATGTTATGTAATAATGCACTGGCTCCGGGCTTCTGGGGTCAGGGAGTTACAGTTGGTATCAGAGGAAGTTTAACAACAACCTTGAAAATATATTTAGATAAACTCTGATTAGAGAACATTAATAGAAGATAGGTATTGAGGATTAGTATAGAAGAACATCCTAGTATTTTGGTAATGTAGAGATTTTTTGTATTTTCTAAGCAATACATCCCTGTCTGGATATGATCAGGTTGAGGTAGCTCTGGCACAAATGTACCTAAGAGTGAAAACTCTGATAAGGAGTTTCGGGCTTGACTTAAGGTATCCTGGTACACGACAATGGGCCTTGTTTCACTCTTGTTTACAACACTCCTGGGGGATATTCTTAGGATAATTCACATTTTCATTACAATCCATTATGAAAGATTTAGGATTAAATACTTCCCAAAAGAAAACATTTTATGATTATAGATTATATTGATAATATTTTCAATTTATGTTCGGTATTTTACAAGTTTGAATTATGCATTGCGATTCATAAACTAACCTGGTGTTTTCCATTATTTAGAAATGTAACCTATTAGAATGAATGAGAATTCGAGTAATACGCATGATCAAAAGATTAAGAAGGATCATATATTTCATGGTATTAAGCCAACATTTAGAAGGGAAATAGTCTCCCACATATTCTCATAATATTAAGTAATATTATCATGTGTTAATAAGATAAGTAAAGAATTCTATGAGCCATATGGCTTTGAAGGGAAGCCAGAGAAAAAAAGGATAGAAGAGAGAAAGATGGATAAATGGAAGAGGGGAAAGAAGGATTTACCCATATGTGATAATTTTGGAAAGAATCACCTTGGTAAATTATTGAAGGAAAATAGAGTTTGTTATAAGTGTGGAGAAAAAGGACACCAAGTACGCGATTTCAAGGGATAGAAAAATGTGTCAAAGGTACAATTCTTCGTCTACAAGGAGTTGGGAAACTACACCAATCAATGTCCAAATCATCATAGTATACACCAAATGCTTCTATTATATAATAATCAAGTTATGATACTACCGAAGATGAAGAGGAATGATTATATTTATTATGTTGTTATTAAATTATTGTGTCATTTGAGTGTTGTATTAATGATGTACATGTTATAAGAATTATATAGTATACAAAGATTGTACTGCAGTATTATTTCATTAAGGACTTGAGATTGTGTGGAATCAAGAAAAGTGACTCAATGGGGGTTAATTTTTTTTGGAAAATTTATGGTTGAGATAAAGATAAACCATAATATGGTTCTGATACTAAGGTAGTGATTTTGGAATAATATATGATTGATTTGGATAAATTATATTGGATAATCTTGACTACCTTGAAACTGATTAATGATATGTATATTCCATTATTGTTGGAGTTTACAAAATTTTTTGATATAAGGAGTATATCCAGTATTCTATAAGGAATAAGGGAGAATGAATGTAATCAATAAGGTTTTAGGGTAATTCTGGGTTTTACTGTGTTTTAAACGAATACATGATGAAGGTATTCACATGTTCTTACATGGAAAAAATGATCTTCATTATGTTTACCTTCCTTATAAATTATTGACTGTGAGTTTGGACAGAAGTATTTTGGATAAGTCTAAAGGTTAGAATGGATTAATTTTGACATTGGATACTATTATTAAGGTTAAATAATTTCTTAAGATTATTTTTGGATTTTTATAAAAAGGACAACTTGGAGGTCAGGCAACAACTCATTGCGTCTGGCAAGGGAGTGAGACTTGAACCCACAACCGAAGAGCGACAAGGGTGAATCACCTACCACTGGCCTACATGATGTCCTAGTTTGTATAATGTAGTTTTTTTAAATGTTCTGATAGATAAATTATAAATTCATTTTTTTGGAACCCTATACAAATAGGATAAATAGAATGTTTTTGAATTTTATTATCTTTTGGAGTGAAATATGAGTTTGTGGTAGGAATTAGATGAAGGATGAAACTCTACTTGTCAAGTATATTTTTTTCCTCTTATTATATGAATAAATTAATTCTCAAACTATAGGGAATGGATCTTAAAACCAAAAATGTTTTATCCTATTACCTTATATTTTGTTGAACTAATGATATTTTAAATCATCATAGATTGATGTCTTTGGGGCCCTCAATTTTACACTTGTTTGTGATTGATGACCTCAATCAATACCTATAAATATTTACGTTTTTCCTCCAATTATGCATCTCTAATTTACACCAATGTTCTCATAATAAAGATCATAATATGGTGGTGACTTTTTCATTTCCCTTTCCCTCTAATTAAGACTAAATTTTATTAAACCAATTTCCGATGTGGGTTCCCTACAAAGGTATTTTTCTATTTTTAACCATTTATTTTTGAAAAATAATTCCAAATTGTGAGGATGCAATTTTTTAAGGAGGGGAGAATGAAACACCCTAATATTTGATAGTATGTTATCTCTTCAAAGTATTTCAATAACTTACGCTACACGCAACACCGAGTTTGAGCACACCACAATTTACCAAACTAGCCATGCAAAAAAAAGGTTATGAATAGTATTAACCACATTTTAAATTTTATGTATATCCTATATAATTTCAACATTCATATTATGTGTTTCTTAGACATAATATAAGAAAAATTCAATTTTTATGATAAAAGAGGTGTTTTTCAAAAAAATTAGTTTTACCGCCTTTTTATGGAGAACTCTCATTAAATTTAGTTTTGGTCACTTTTATATATACTATTTGATAAAATAAAATTATAATTTATAATCGGGAATTCAAAATTTACTTTGGGTAAATTTTTGGTATTTTTTGGATAAAATTCATTTTTGATGAATAGTGAAAAATATTGTATTTTAATTCAAAACTGACTTTTAATCTAATTTATTTGTACGGTGAGATAATATTTTTAATTGTTTTTAAAGTTTAATTAGATTATATTTTTACCATTTAATCCAATTTTGGTCATTTTAATTAATTTCACTTAGAAATTGGGCATAAACAAGTGTCAATCTTTTGATAGATATTATTTCTTAAAAACACGCTATTTGTTTTGACAACGGGAATTAATTTTAAATTAATTAATGCAACTTCTATGTTTTGAATTTTTTAAAATAGATATCATTTTTGAATTCAGAATATAAAATATAGATTTGGCTGAATTTTGGGTATTTTTCTGAAAAACTTCAATTTTTGAGGAATAGTGAAACCACTAAGTAGTAGTTAAAAAACCAACTTTTTCATTTAAATGAAATTTTACCGCTTCTATGAATTGAATTTTGAAAATCCAACATACATTGTTATTATTAGTAAGTAATATTTGGTTCAATAAGATGAAAATAATTTTTTGGTGAATAGTAACTTTTGACTTATTTACCACAGTTAAAGGTAAATAGGGTAATAAAGGTAAAAAGAATATTATAATAATAACAAATTACCTTAACACTTGTCATATCCTTATTGGACGAGTCATGGCCATCCATGGGAATCCTTGGGTCGACTTAGGGACCCAATGGAGCCATGTGGAAGTGATAATGATACTTTAGATTAATTAATTTAAAGTAAAAACAAAAATAACACAGACAAATATATTTTAGTAAATCAATTTTTACATGGGGTTATATAAGTTATCTTTTCGAATATAAATATTCATTCTAAATATAAAAATATTTACTACATAATGGTATTTTTTTATAATTTTTAGACATTAATTAAATAATATTATTTATGACACAAAAATGATGCAGTATTTACCTCATTAATAAATGATTTAAATAAATAAGATTATAAATATTAAAATAACATCCAAAACCCATCCAATTATTTTTAGATGTATTTATTTCGACCATTAGTCATCTTATATTAGACCTTAATGAGTTTTGGACCTTTAGAAACCTAAAATAATTATATAATACAATAATATTTTCACACTTTCCTAAAGAACCCATCACCCCCTTTATAAAAGCCCACACTTCAAACCCATTTATCACACCTCTCAAGCCCCTTGTCCCATCCAACCCCTACCCAAATAAGCTCTAAATATCCTTCTATTCCTCCTATAATCCTTACCTTAGGCATAAGGCACTTAAAGAAGTCCTTTTGGTTCAAACCAAAGGGAGTTACCCGAATTAAATGTAATTGTTTCTCTTAAATTCTTTTCTATTATTTCAATTCTTAAACCCCTAAACTCTTTTAATTCATTTCTTTTATAACAACACCAGTATCCTAAATATAATGGTATGTTGTTATGATAATTATTAGAACTACACTTACACACACCTCTATATAATGGGTAAAGAACATACTGTTTCTGTGGATGGCAAACTAACGCCTCATGAAACAATGATTGTTCAATTATCTCCTACCACCTATTATGGTGGATATTATGATGAAAATGTATATATATATATGATATATATTATGTTTATGTTTTATTTATGATTATTTATTTTTAATTTATAGCATACCTTTATGGTTTCCATTATGAGTAAACGTGATAATTTCATTTGAGAAAGTGCAAACTACCACCCCCTCAAAGTGATACGAATCGTTCATAACATACGAGGAACATATGAAGGATAGATTTATTGAAATTATATATGATATTATACTATAATTATAATATAACTATGTATCATTCAGTTTTCATTCAATTAAAATACGAAATAGAAAGAAAAGTAGCATTTATGCGTACGTACGACATACCGTCGCCATAAATGGTGCCTTCCATTTCAAATATCTATATATTATGAATATTTATAGTCTAAATATATATGATATATAAATCAAGTTTTATATTCTGGAAGTATTTAAATCATTATCTAAATGATACGATCAAGAATAACAAGTTAAAACACATACGATAAAGAAATCAATTATTACCCAAAATGTTAATTTAACATGAAAATAATTATTAAATGGGTAGTATAAAGTCATAAATGAATCATTTATGATATAATATATATGAATATTATTATTTTATAATTTAATAACATACCTTGGCCATTATATAGGAGGTTAAATGTATCCTCGACCAAAGAAAAGTGCAGGGTAAGGGTTAATTTCCCAATCTCTTTATTATCCGAGGTTGTTTTTACTTAAGTATCTACTGGGACATTTTTATTATCCATGTCCATATTTCATAAAATAGTTTTCAAATTTATTCTTATTAAGGGAATATTTTACTAAAACATCATTTTAAATGTTTTAAATATTTATTCTTCTAAACCTTTATCATTAATGTCAATGTTTTCAAAATGGTTTTAAAGATTTATTTATATGGACATGAATGTTTTAAAATATTAATTTCTTTCTAAAGATTCAAAGTGTTATGGGACACTTTGATTCAAAAATGTATTTAAATGTATTCCTTTCTAAATTGTGTGACTTTTAAATGTTTTCATGAAAAATGGATATTTCTCTCAAAGAGTTTTACAAATCATTTTCATCTATGTCAACATCCTTTAATGGATTTTAAACTTGTTTGAAGTTGATTTATTATGATACAAATATTCCATATTGTATTGAAGGTTTTGTGATATGTTTGACTGTGGATGTGTTATTTTTATACCATTCATGGTTTATGGATAAGGTATTGACATTTCTTATGCTAGTTTTAATATGAATGTTTATGTTATGTTTCAACCTTTTCATATGAGGAATGTATTGGACATAGTAAGTGACGGGTGGAGCCCACTATAGTTCCTCGATGCATCGGTAGGTATAATGAGACAATTAGAAATGGAATTTATTGAGGCCTTTCCCAAATTGATATATGGTTTTGGTTGAGCCTAAATCATTTTTAGACGTCTTGGCCGAGGCCTTGACACAATGTTTCAGAATGTCTGGCTTTACACATTCCCTCATTATGAAAATATTATTTATGGTTCATGTGGTTATTCAAGAATACCAATGTCTATGTTTTATTATGGAATTATTTACTCATCTCATATCCCTTCCATAAAGTGTTCATGTTTATTATTTGTAAAGGCATGTGTTTTAAATTATTCACCATGCCTAATGTTTATGTTATCTTCCGCTGTATTGCTTACCCTTACTGAGCGTTTGATCTCACCCCTTTAATATGTTTTATTCTCCCAGGATTCCAAGAAGTGTATTTTGATTGATAAGAAGGGTTAAGCTAGGGGATTAATGGTATTCTCAAAGGATCATTTATGTTGTGTTTTATTTTCTAATGTGTAATTAAACGTTCATGTATGTAATCTATTTTCCAAGTCATCTGAACTGATCGGTCTTTCAGGACTTGATTTCTTGTAATCATGCCAACGTTAGGTAATAATGCACTGGCTCTGGGCTTCTGGGGTCAGGGAATTACAGAAATAGTTTTGTTTCACCTCTAGATTCCACCCAAAACTCCTGGAACCTCCCTCGAACACCTCCAATACTCAAAACTTACAAAGTAACAGTCTGAGAGGGAAAGAAATGTTACATAATATACCTATCAAATTATTTTCTCCCTCAAGAATCCAAAACCAAACCTATAAGGAGAGGGTTCAGAACAACCACCCAGCTAGATACCTCTTGAGGATCTTGTCATGCATCAAATGATACTACCAGCCAAACACACCAACCCAAATGACCAAAAAACTCACTCCAAAACAACAATCCACCTCCTCTCACACAACTAAACTACCACACAACCACTGCAAAACCATGAAAATCTCTACGAAACCCAAAAAACCCAATACCACCAATGAATATAACTATCTCAAACACATGAATCAAGGAATTTTGACTTCCATGTCAAGATATTGTCTAATCTAGGTAGAACTAACTCACTTTTATGGGTTTAATCTCATCGGAGTTAATGCATCTAGATTAGGAATTGGGTCCTCCACATTTTGTATGTCAGGAATTTATCACACATCACACCACACACATAATAAACCAAGGAAAACATATCATATAATAAACAAAAATATCTATACATCAAATTACAAAGAAAACCATAGAAAAGAAGAACTCAAAATAACTCTGGGTATTGGGTACACATATGTGTCTCTCACTCCCAAGTACTCTCTTCTAATCCACCATGCCTGCATAGCACCTGAACCAAGGGAATGGTCCATCCAAAAATAACCTTCTCTTGATGATCCTAGATCTCTACTAGTCATTCCAAAAACATCACATCATCATTGATATCCAAATCTTCCTAGTCAATGACATGGGAGTCATCATGAAGATACTGATGAAGATGAGATATGTGAAAGACAGTGTGGATCCTCTCCAACCGTGTTAGACATTTCAACTAATACATCACCTCACAAACTCACCCCAATACCTCAAAGGGCCCAAAACACCATGGAGAAAGATTACTCCCTCTTAAAAACCATTGATTCCCACCTCAGGGGGAAACCTTAAAGAACATGTGGTTGCCAACCACAAACTCTAAGGTCCTCCTTCAGCAATCGGTATAAGAATTCTTCAGGTTATGCATTGCTTTCATCCTTTTATGAACAAGCTAAACTTTCTCTTCCATGATCTACACCATGTTGGGACCAAGAACAATTATCTCCCCAACCTCCGTCCAGCACAATGGTGAATGAAACTGTGTAACACCCCAAGCTTCTACGGTACGTTTCCCTTTGAATAATGCAATAGCGTGTGTCGTACGCAACATCGAGTTCTAACACACACCACAACCGATCAAACTAGCCGTTATGAATAGTAATACCTAATTTTTAAAATTTTAGATATTTTATCTCTCAAAATGGACTTCATTTTTGGATTAGGAGTATCGAATTTAGCCAAAGGTGAAATTTTGGTACTTTCAGATAACTTTAATATTTTGATGAATAGTGAAAATTACTAAATTTTAATTAAAAACAACTTTTTTAATCAAAATAATTAATACTGAAAAATTATGAATTTGAGTGGTTTTAAAGTATATTTAGAATATATTTTTACTATTTAATACAATGTTTGTCATTGGACATAATTTCACAATTAAACCAGAAATCAACAGGTACCAATCTTTTGATAGTTATTATATCTTAAAAACACGCTTTTTATTTTGACAGCAAAAATTAATTTTAAATTAATACATGCCACTTATGTATTTTTAATTTGGAAAAATGGATTCCATATTTGGAATCATGATGTCCAAATTCTGTAAATAGGTAACTTTTATTTTTAGACATTTTGAATAATTACTTCGGTAAATATTTTATTTACCACGGTTAAAGGGTAAATCCGGAAAATAAGGGTTAAAAAATAATATTATAATAATACTAAATTACCCTAAAACATGTCCTAACATTATTGGTGGATACATATCTGACCATGGACATCTTTGGGTCGATTTTGGGACGCCATGGAGCCACTTGTAGGTGATAGGGACACATTAATTAAATTAAGTTAAAATAAATACAAAAAATGACAAAAGCATATATCTTTTAGAAAAACAATTTTTACAAAGGGTTATGTAGATACCCGAAGCTTAACGTACATAGATATTACATTACTTTTGCGGAATACTTAGTACATAACAAAAACACACACACAAGGATCGTAATAGTTTAGTGTCTTTGGAAACTCGGAACGTAATCTTCTAATCGTGGTGAAAGATCTTCAATATCTCCCATAAAGATCTTCCCTTTTTTTTACCTAAAACCTTTCTTTATATCCTGGGGAAAAGAAAACATAAAAGGGTGAGATCAAATGATCATTAAGGGTAAGCAAAAGAAAAAATCAATCACATCATATTCATAAGAACATAACTTTTGGAAATCTTAACCTGCAAAAGAGAGCATAATTTAATATCATGGGATAAATCATAGTAGTGAAATGAAATCCCAATAAGCATAACTTAAAACATGAAACTTTGTGCCATACACACATAATCATAGAGAATAATTTCTTGTTAGTCAAGACTCATTGCCAAGACTATCTTAGTGGACAAATTCCCTTTCTGAACCGAGTCACCCTCGTTTCAGTCCTGTTTCACTGAACCGGTATAACCTACCGTTCCAGCCATGTCTATCTCATGAGATATAAAATCTTTACCCAATGCATTGGAGGGAGATATAGGTCCCACCCATCTCTTAAGGATACCATTCTTATGTGTGCCACAAAATCATAAACCATACATCATTTCATAACCCATGTAATAAAAATGGGATTCTTAAACATCATGACATCATAAAACAATTCATATAAGATAAAGGAATTCATAAAAATAATTCCATCACAAAATAATAAAATCAATGTAATAATAGGGATAAAAATAGAACCCTTTATTATCTTAGATGGAAAATAATTTTGATAAAACACTTGAACTCCATTCTTGAGGAAAATATCCTTTCTTCTTCAAAAACATTTTTCCGTTCTTAACATGTCATACAAATTTAAACTAAAATAAGTTGATTAAAAATAAACTTGAAAACTTGTAAAGGAATCTTCTTGGAAATAATGTTTTAAAAATCCATTCATGCTGTATAAGTTAAAAAAACATTCTTCGTACTTTTGTCGGAAAAGTCAAAAAGTACCCCGTACAAAAAAAAAACGACAAAAGATTCCTTTCATATTCTTTACTAAAAACTCACCGAAGGGTAAAATTGGATTTAAACTATTGTAAGTGGATGGAAACGATATTACATATTGAGGGAACATGGATGTGGATGATAAAATACACCCCAGTAAATACCAAAGTATAAACAATCTCGGATAAAAATGAGATTGTGATATTTCCCCTTACCTTAGGTCCGACTTGCTTTGTACGTGTCCGAACCTCCTGTATAATGATTTAAATCATGTTATTGACTAATTACAGAATCATATTCATTGTTATTATATCATATATGGTCCACTTATGACTTTATATTACCCGTTCTTTTGTAAATTCATGTTAAAGAAGCGTTTTGGGTAAAATCGTTTCATTTATTGTAGGTGTTTTTAACTTGTAATTATTAATATGATTACTTGGATCATGATTACTTATATCCAGAATGTAAAACATGATTTACATATCATATATATTCATAATATACATATATATAATATATTGATAAATGAAATGAAATACACCATTAATGGAGACGGTAGTCCGTACGTACGCATGAACGCTGTTTTCGTTTCCTTATTAAATTGAATAGAATTAAGTAGATGACATACATATAAATATATAGTATCATTATTATGTCATATATTTCATTATTACTTATTATATATACTTTATAATCATTCATGAATGGTTAATCATTGAGAATGAATCTCATCGGGTCGTGGAGATGGTAGTCCGTACGTACGCATGAACGCTGTTTTCGTTTCCTTATTGAATTGAATAGAATTAAGTAGATGACATAAATATACAGGATTATTATTATGTCATATATTTCATTAGTACTTATTATATATACTTTATAATAATTCATTAATGGTTAATCATTGAGAATGAATCTCATCGCGTCGTGGAGACGGTAGTCCGTACGTACGCACGAGCGATGATATCGTTCCCATGGTTGTGGAATTGTGTTGAAGTGTATGTATACTATTTCAGTATCAATATAACTTTATAATAATAATATATAGTTACTCATTACACCATTATACCCATCCAATTAAGGTGGTGACGGAAAATAGATTACACCACGGCGTGGAGACGGTATTCCGTACGTACGCACGCGCGGTGATTTCCTTTTTCTGTAGGATGGATAGAAGGTTAATTAGAGTTGTTTCATAATAACATATCAGTATATAAGAAATACTGATGTTATTACTTTATCATGAAACAACTAAAGAAGAATAAGTTGAAAAAGAAAGAAATTGAAAAAGATCGGTAATGGATATTTCCTCTTTTTGACGCGCCTTCACTTATCCTCCACTTAAAGAACTAAGGATGGTCTTTGAAGAAGACCAGGACCTCTAGGATGATACTAGGGAAGTGGAGAAGAGATTTTGGCAGGGGTTGGCCGAGCTTGAAGGCTCAAAGTTGTGTGAGGAAGAGAGTGAGGAGGTGCCCTTTTATAAGGGAGGAGAGGGGCACCTTAGGAATATCTCAAAATATTATTTTATATTAAAGTAAAAATCGGTTTATAATGGTTCCAAAGGTTCTTATTTCGAAGCTAAAGTGGGTATGGGTAGAAATCCTATCAACCAATAGGATTTAGAAAAGTTTAGGTTATTATTTTAACCTTATCAATTAGATTTAACTTTAAGTTAAATAATTTAACTTTTACCGTGTCTTTTTGTTTTCTTACACTATATGGTTAATACACTTAATATAACATGCCAAACGAACCCCAAATTGTTTATTATTAATATATATATCCTTATATAAGTCATTTGGCCGAACCTTAGATTTTTAGGAATAAAATAACAATTAATAATATAATATTTGATTTAAAAACTATTTTGTGTCAATTTTGACACTATTTGATATATGATTTTTGTGAAAGTCATAACAGAATTATATGTTCGAAACAAGTTGATTAAATCAACACTAATATATCATAGTAACCTAGAAATTTAGTTTAATTCATAAAGAGTCTTAAATTACATTTATTTTGGTATTTATAATATCAATTATGTCAATATTTCATTAATAAGATAATTACTGCATCATCTTTGTGTCATAAATAAATTAACTTATTTGACGTCTAAAAATTACAAATAAAATACCATTATGTAGGAAATCTTTTTATCTTTCTAATGAATATTTACAATTGAATTTATCTTATTTATAACCCTATATTAGAAATGTTTTAGTAAATAAACTTTGATTTTAACTCTTTTAACTCTTCTTTGAATTAAATAATAATAAATGTCCTAATCTAATCCAAGTGGGCCTAAATGATAATATTTTACACTTAAGGTTGTTTTTGGTCGAGATACACTTGTCCAATAGGATTAGGACATGTGTTAGGGTAATATTAATATCATTGTTACCCTTAATTACCCTATTTACTTTTAACCGTGGTAAATAAAAGTAAAAAGTTACTATTCACCGAAAATTATTTTCATCTCATTGAACCACATTTTACTTACTGACATCAACCGTGTCTCTCGAATTTTTGAAATTCCATTCACAGAAGCGGTAAAATTAAGTTTTATGAAAAATTTAGTTTTTTAACTACCACTTAGTAGTTTCACTATTCATCAGAATATGAAAGTTATCCGAAAAGTACCAAAATTTCTCCTTAGGCTAAATTCGATACTCCGAATCCAAAAATGAAGTCGATTTTGAGAGCTAAAATTTCTAAAATTTTAAAAGGTGGTTATTACTATTCATAACGACTAGTTATAATAATATTTTAATAGCATATCGTTGTTTAGTGAAACTCGGTATTGCGTACTACACACGCTATCGAGGAAGGTCGCGATTGCGTGTAATGCAAGGCAAGTCAAGGATGTGTGTTGTGAAAGCTCCTTTTGGTGTAGCGTACAACACAAGACATTAATAAAATTAAAAAGAATATTTTTTATAAAATCTCAGGCTGTTATATTCTACCCCCCTTAAAATGAATTTCACCCTCGAAATTCATCGGGGTTATAAATGGTTTACTATTCGAAAGTTTCTTTAATAGAAACCCACATCGTAAAAAAAAGAATACCAAAACTTGGCTAAAGTATGAAATGTAACGATTACCCAAATAAACTAATCACTGGGTTTCCACATAGGTGAAAATATGGATATGGAAGAGAAATCTAGCCATCATGTTCTGATGGAGAGTGGTAGAGAACATGGTTATGGAAAAGCCAGTAATCACAAATCCATAGATTTGTGATGATATAAGGTACCATCTGATTCATCAGTTATAAGATCACTAGGACAACATTTTTGGTTTTCAAGATCATTTCCCTAAAGTTGAAAATTTGCTTAGAATAAATACTTACTTTATTTTGGTACAATCTCACTGTTGTTCGTGCCTTGAACAATTTCCACTTCATCTCTTAAATAAATGAAGTTGAATTTGTTATTCATGAAGTGTTAGCAGATCATGTGATAGAATGACGGGTCATTCCATCTGTCTCAAACAAAAGGTTAGCAAAAATTATATACATAAGTCGATCTATAGTGAGATTAATCATATATGGTTCCTAAAATGGACTTATACTTCATATATCATACTGATTAATATAATAAAACTAGTTTCTACTAAACAGGGACTTCCTGTAGGCCAGTGGTAGGTGATAAAGGCCAGTCGCACTTCGGTTGTGGGTTCGATTCCCACAGCCTTGTCCGACGCCATGAGCTGTCGCTCGTCCTGCAGGTTGTCCTTTTTCTAAACCTATATTAATATAAAATCCCATCAATAATATCGAAAAAACTTTTATCCTTAAACAATACTAACTTATGTCCAACATAATCCATTCCAATCTTTAGGCTTATCCATAATACTGCAGTCCACTCTCATAACATAGTGAAAACGATTACCAGAGATTTAACACCATCGTCGATCCCCATATATCATAAGGTATGTTTTGTTGGTCACATTCCAAACATTCAAAGTCCTTAATCGTGTATTCTCTTGAATACCATAGTGAAAACATGAATGCAGTTAAAAGTTAACACTTTCCATATACCAAAATCCTCAAAATTCTATATACTCAAACCATGATATCACTTAGTCCTTATATCAATCACGAGCTCATGAATACTGTTAAACATTTTGTTTTCTCGTTTTCCCTTCATTATGCGCATATCAACTTATTTCCAAAAATATCTCAATTACTTTGAATACAACATTAGACCAATACATAAATATTCCAATACTCCATGATACAATATTATTTTGGAATCCCATTACATAAACACTTAATCATTCCACCACATCGTTGTCATATTCAACATCGCCAATAGTGATCGCATGTGACTTCCCTTTGTCCTTTGCCTTCAGTGGTTTCTCATGTTGATCATCACTAACCCTTGGATTAGGGCATTTATTAGCATAATGCCCCATTTCCTTGCACTTGAAGCATTGAAGTGTTGGTGGTGCGTTCTCTGCAGTGTTTTCTTTATTCACATCATTAGAAACCCTTTTTCCATTACTTCGACACTCAGCTACTCGATGACCTTCTTTTCCACACTTAAAACATTTTCTAGTCCCTTTAAGACAATCTCCACCATGCTTCTTTCCACACTTTGTACATAAGGAAACATTCATCTTCTTTTCACCATTATTCTGAGATTTCTCCTTGAACTCCATCTTTCGTTTCTTGTCAAAACCATGAGATGGATATGTAACACCAACTTCCATTTCTACCTTGATAGCACAACGCACAATTTCTTCATAGCTACTGAAGTCTCTTATAGCTAATGCCCTTCGAAGACTTGGTTTTAAGCCAATAAAAATCGATCAACTTTACTTTCAGGTTGGATGATAATGCCAGATTCATACCTTGCAAGTCTTGTAAAATTCGCTTCGTATATACCAACAGATTCATCATCCTTTTTCTTTAGTTCAAGAAACTCCTTCTCCATATTTGTTCGAAGAATAAGAGGGAAGTACTTACTGAAAAACAAGTTCTTGAACTTGTCCCATTCCATGGACTCAATTTCATCTCTTGGCCTCGTATTCTTGATAAGATTCCACCATTGATCAGCTTCACCTTCCAAACGATATACTGCTAAGATGACTTTATCATGTTCAGAACATTGAAGAACTGAAAATATCTTTTCAGTGGTACTGATTCATTGTTCAGCAACAAGTGGATCGGAAGTCCCACTGAAAGAAGGTGGACGTTGCCTCATGAAGGACTCAATAGAATACTGTTCCTTTCTCTGCTCATTTGGAAGTCCAGAATGATTCATAGCTTGTGTAAGGATAGAAATAAGATTTTTCACTCCATCTCCCATAACATTTGTTTGTTCAGGAGGACAATCATTGCGTTTTCCATTGCATTGATCAACACGGTTCCTTCGGGTTCCAGCCATCGTCTAAAACCCAAAAAGAATAGTGTGAGAGGAAAAAATCATGCTAGGGAAAACAACATAATAAAGGGGGAGTACCTTCAATATCTAACATCTTAGGTTTAATTCTATGATCGTTAGCATAGTTCTAGTACTATAACCTATACGTATACTTAACCTTAGGGACATCCCTATACATACCGTAGAAATATCTCTAGGGATCTCACTAACGTTTTCGCATCCTAGTTTCCAAAGGTTGACTAAACCTTTCCTCTGATACCAACTGTAGAGACCCGAAGCTTAACGTACATAGATATTACATTACTTTTGCGGAATACTTAGTACATAACAAAAACACACACACAAGGATCGTAATAGTTTATTGTCTTTGGAAACTCGGAACGTAATCTTCTAATCGTGGTGAAAGATCTTCAATATCTCCCATAAATATCTTCCCTTTTTTTTACCTAAAAACTTTCTTTATATCCTGGGGAAAATAAAACATAAAAGGGTGAGCTCAAATTCTCAGTAAGGGTAAGCAAAAGAAAAAATCAATCACATCATATTCATAAGAACATAACTTTTGGAAATCTTAACCTGCAAAAGAGAGCATAATTTCATATCATGGGATAAATCATAGTAGTGAAATGAAATCCCAATAAGCATAACTTAAAACATGAAACTTTGTGGCATACACACATAATCATAGAGAATAATTTCTTGTTAGTCAAGACTCATTGCCAAGACTATCTTAGTGGACAAAGTCCCTTTCTGAACCGAGTCACCCTCGTTTCAGTCCTGTTTCACTGAACCGGTATAACCTACCGTTCCAGCCATGTCTATCTCATGAGATATAAAATCTTTACCCAATGCATTGGAGGGAGATATAGGTCCCACCCATCTCTTAAGGATACCATTCTTATGTGTGCCACAAAATCATAAACCATACATCATTTCATAACCCATGTAATAAAAATGGGATTCTTAAACATCATGACATCATAAAACAATTCATATAAGATAAAGGAATTCATAAAAATAATTCCATCACAACATAATCAAATCAATGTAATAATAGGGATAAAAACAGAACCCTTTATTATCTTATATGGAAAATAATTTTGATAAAACACTTGAACTCCATTCTTGAGGAAAATATCCTTTCTTCTTCAAAAACATTTTTCCGTTCTTAACATGTCATACAACTTTAAACTAAAAGAAGTTGATTAAAAATAAACTTGAAAACTTGTAAAGGAAGCTTCTTGGAAATAATGTTTTAAAAATCCATTCATGCCGTATAAGTTAAAAAAAACATTCTTCGTACTTTTTTCGGAAAAGTCAAAAAGTACCCCGTACAAAAAAAACGACAAAAGATTCCTTTCATATTCTTTACTAAAAACTCACCGAAGGGTAAAATTGGATTTATACTATTGTAAGTGGATGGAAACGATATTACATATTGAGGGAACATGGATGTGGATGATAAAATACACCCCAATAAATACCAAAGTATAAACAATCTCGGATAAAAATGAGATTGTGATATTTCCCCTTACCTTAGGTCCGACTTGCTTTGTACGTTACCGAACCTCCTGTATAATGATTTAAATCATGTTATTGACTAATTAAAGAATCATATTCATTGTTATTATATCATATATGGTCCACTTATGACTTTATATTACCCGTTCTTTTGTAAATTCATGTTAAAGAAGCGTTTTGGGTAAAATCGTTTCATTTATCGTAGGTGTTTTTAACTTGTAATTATTAATATGATTACTTGGATCATGATTACTTATATCCAGAATGTAAAACATTATTTACATATCATATATATTCAGAATATACATATATATAATATATTGATAAATGAAATGAAATACCCCATTCATGGAGACGGTAGTCCGTACGTACGCATGAACACTGTTTTCGTTTCCTTATTGAATTGAATAGAATTAAGTATATGACATACATATAAATATACAGTATCATTATTATGTCATATATTTCATTAGTACTTATTATATATACTTTATAATCATTCATGAATGGTTAATCATTGAGAATGAATCTCATCGCGTTGTGGAGACGGTAGTCCGTACGTACGCATGAACGTTGTTTTTGTTTCCTTATTGAATTGAATAGAATTAAGTAGATGACATAAATATACAGTATCATTATTATGTCATATATTTCATTAGTACTTATTATATATACTTCATAATAATTCATGAATGGTTAATCATTGAGAATGAATCTCATCGCGTCGTGGAGACGGTAGTCCGTACGTATGCACGAGCGATGATATCGTTCCCATGGTTGTGGAATTGTGTTGAAGTGTATGTATACTATTTCAGTATCAATATCACTTTATAATAATCATATATAGTTACTCATTACACCATTATACCCATCCAATTAAGGTGGTGACGGAAAATAGATTACACCACGGCGTGGAGACGGTATTCCGTACGTACGCACGCGCGGTGATTTCCTTTTTCCGTAGGATGGATAGAAGGTTAATTAGAGTTGTTTCATAATAACATATCAGTATATAAGAAATACTGATGTTATTACTTTATCATGAAACAACTAAAGAATAAGAAGTTGAAAAAGAAAGAAATTGAAAAAGATCGGTAATGGATATTACCTCTTTTTGACGCGCCTTCACTTATCCTCCACTTAAAGAACTAAGGATGGTCTTTGAAGAATACCAGGACCTCTAGGATGATACTAGGGAAGTGGAGAAGAGATTTTGGCAGGGGTTGGACGAGCTTGAAGGCTCAAAGTTGTGTGAGGAAGAGAGGGAGGAGGTTCCCTTTTATAAGGGAGGAGAGGGGCACCTTAGGAATATCTCAAAATATTATTTTATATTAAAGTCAAATCGGTTTATAATGGTTCCAAAGGTTCTTATTTCGAAGCTAAAGTGGGTATGGGTCGAAATCCTATCATCCAATAGGATTTAGACAAGTTTAGGTTATTATTTTAACCTTATCAATTAGATTTAACTTTAAGTTAAATAATTTAACTTTTACCGTGTCTTTTTGTTTTCTTACACTATATGGTTAATACACTTACTATAACATGCCAAAAGAACCCCAAATTGTTTATTATTAATATATATATCCTTATCTAAGTCATTTGGCCGAACCTTAGATTTTTAGGAATAAAATAACAATTAATAATATAATATTCGATTTAAAAACTATTTTGTGTCAATTTTGACACTATTTGATATATTATTTTTGTGAAAGTCATAACAGAATTATATGTTCGAAATAAGTTGATTAAATCAACACTAATATATCATAATAACCTAGAAAATTAGTGTAATTCATAAAGAGTCTTAAATTACATTTATTTTGGTATTTATAATATCAATTATGTCAATATTTCATTAATAAGATAATTACTGCATCATCTTTGTGTCATAAATAAATTAACTTATTTGATGTCTAAAAATTACAAATAAAATACCATTATGTAGGAAATCGTTTTAGCTTTCTAATTAATATTTACAATCGAATTTATCTTATGTATAACCCTATATTAAAAATGTTTTAGTAAATAAACTTTGATTTTAACTCTTTTAACTCTTCTTTTAATTAAATAATAATAAATGTCCTAATCTAATCCAAGTGGGCCTAAATGATAATATTTTACACTTAAGGTTGTTTTTGGTCGAGATACACTTGTACAATAGGATTAGGACATGTGTTAGGGTAATATTAATATCATTGTTACCCTTAATTACCCTATTTACTTTTAACCGTGGTAAATAAAAGTAAAAAGTTACTATTCACCAAAAATTATTTTCATCTCATTGAACCACATTTTACTTACTAACATCAACCGTGTCTCTCGGATTTTTGAAATTCCATTCACAGAAGCGGTAAAATTAAGTTTTATGAAAAATTCAGTTTTTTAACTATCACTTAGTAGTTTCACTATTCATCAAAAATTGATGTTTTTCAGAACAATGCCAAAATTTCATCCCAAGCTATATTTCATATTCCGAATTCAAAAATGAATTCTATTTTACCAAATTCATAACATAGAAGTTGCATTAATTAATTTTATAATTAAATCCCGCTATTAAAACAAATAGCGTGTTTTTAAGAAACAATATCTATCAAAAGATTGACACTTGTTTATGTCTGGTTTAAATGTGAAATTACATCCAATGACCAACATTGTATTAAATTTTAAAAATATATTCTAAATATACTTTAAAACCACTCAAATTAATAATTTATCACTATTAATTATTTTGATTAGAAATGTTGTTTTTTATTATAATTTAGTAATTTTCACTATTCATCGGAATATGAAAGTTATCCGAAAAGTACCAAAATTTCACCTTAGGCTAAATTCGATACTCCGAATCCAAAAATGAAGTCCATTTTGAGAGCTAAAATTTCTAAAATTTTAAAAGGTGGTTATTACTATTCATAACGACTTGTTATAATAATATTTTAATAGCATATCGTTGTTTAGTGAAACTCGGTATTGCGGACTACACACGCTATCGAGGAAGGTTGCGATTGCGTGTAATGCAAGGCAAGTCAAGGATGTGTGTTGTGAAAGCTCCTTTTGGTGTAGCATACAACACAATACATTAATAAAATTAAAAAGAATATTTTTCATAAAATCTCAGGCTGTTACAGGTTATATATGTTGTATTTTATACTATAAATATTTATTAGAAATATAAAAAGATTTTATACATAATTATATTTTATTTATAATTTTTAGACATTAAATAATTTAATTTATTTATAACACAATGATGATGCAGTAATTACCATAATAGTGAAAAATTAAAATACTTGATATTATAAATACCCAAATAAATATAATTTGAGACTTTTAATGAATTAAACTAATTTTATAGGATAATATGACATATTAGGATTGATTTAATTTAATTTTTTAGAGGTAATCATTCTGTTATGATTTAAAAAAAATCAATTTTCCAAATAGTGTCAAAATTGACATAAAAGAGTTTTTAAAACAAATATTATATTACTAATTGATATTCAATTCCTAAAAATATAAGGTTCAGCCAAAAGACTTATATCATGATAGGTGTATCATTAATGGACCACTTGGGGGTCTCTTGGATGTATATAGTAAGTTTATTAACCATATAATATAAAAATACAAAGAGACATTGTTAAAGTGAAACTAATTAACTAAGAGTTAATACTTAAAGATAAGGTTAATATAGTAACCCAAACCTGTCTAAATCCTATTGGTTGAGTGGTTTTCTACATATCCCCATTTTAACCTTTAAATAATCCACTTTGGAGCCATTAGAAACCGAATATCAATTTATTATAAAATAATATTTCTAGCTTTTCCAAAGGTGCCTCTTACCCCTCTTATAAAAGGGCACTCCAACTTCTCATTAATTCACACCTTCAAGTCCTTTTGGTTTGGAAAACCCCTACCCAAATACTCTATCAACTTCCCTCACTTCATCCTAGAGGCCTTCCTTTAGTCAAAAAGCCAACCTAAGGATCCCTTTTGATCAAATCAAAAGGAAGAACCCGAAGAAGAGGTAATGATTTCACCACCTTTTTTCAAGTTCCTTTCTTCTTCCACTTCTTCTTTCTTTTTTATTACCATTATAAAATAATGAATTCAGTATCTCCTATATACTTTAATATTATTATAAATATGGTACAACCATATTCAACATTATATCCATCTTTTGAATGACATGTCACCATACGTGCGTACGTGCGGCTTACCGTCTCCACGTCGTGGTGTAATTGTTATTCAATATATTATTATTTGGATGGGTATAATAATGATTTTTAATTCATGTAAATAATAAATATAACATTATAATGATTCTGTATATATTATATACCATCCAATTATATATTATTTTAATATCAAAAGAATGATATTGTCGCTCGTGCGTACGTACGGACTACCGTCTCCACGAACGCGATGAGATTCATTCTCTATCGTATCCATTCAAGTATAATTATCATTTGATGATTTAAAAATAACTTTTAAGTACTTGATATAATTCTGGATATGAATAAGATACAACCTATCCATGACAAACATGGCTTATGTAACAAAACATATCAAAGAAAACGAGTAAGTTAACACCCGAAACGACGATAATACTAAGATATTATTAACAAAGCAATGTTAAAAGATCATATATGATATCATATTAATATATATGATTCTTGTATAATTTAATAACAATTATTTAACCATTATACAGGAGGTTAACCTACCCTCAACCAAGGAAAAGTACAAGGTAAGGGTTTATTTCGCAATCTCTTCATTATTGGAGGTTGTTTATACGTAATAATCTACTGGGTTTCTTTATCATCCACATCCATGTTTCTTAAAAAATTTATTTCAAAACATTTTTACTAATTACTATAATATGGGTTAAAGTCATTTATACCCTTTTTGACTTTTATAAGTGGTTTATAAAGGAATATTTCTGTCGTTTTCCAAACAAGGACCTTTTTAACCTTTTCGACAAAATTAAGGTAAGAATGTTTTTCTTAACTTATATGGCGGGTGCGGCTATTTTCTGCTATTATAAAATTGTCAAAGCTTCCCTTAAAAGCTTATAAGAATATTTTCAAAGAAAATTTTTTATTTTATAAATATATGACTCTTAAATTATTTCAAAATAGAAAGAGATATTTCTCTAAAAAGAGTTTGGATTTCATCTATGTCAACATCCTTTGATGGATTTTACGCTTATTTGAAGTTGATTTATTATGATACAAAACTTCTATATTGTATTGAAGGTTTTTTGATATGTTTGAATATGGATGTGTTATTTTTATACCATTCAAGGTTTATGGATGAAGTATTTACATTTCATATTCTAGTTTTAATACGAATGTTTATGTTATGTTTAAACCTTTTCATATGGGAATGCATTGGACTTAATATGTGATGGGTGGAGCCCGCTATATCTCCTCGATGCATCAGTAGGTCTCATGAGACAAAATAGTGTCTTGTCATAAGGCCTTGACAAAATCTTATTTGTAGTCTTGGCACGAGGCCTTGGCTATGTGGTTATGATAGTATGTCATTATGCATTCCATCATTATGAAAGTGGTTATTGATATTTCATGTGATTATTCGATTAGTATAATATCCATGTGAATAAGTAAATGGCGTTATTTCATTTTATTTTTTCCATACTATGTTGAAGTTCAAGTTTAAAAGGTTTTTGTTTTAGTTATAAATTTCCTTAAATGTTTTTTCTTATTTATGAAAGCTTCCGCTATATTGTTATCCTTACTAGGCATTTGAGCTCACCCCTTTTCTATGTTTTATTTTTCCCAGGATGTGAAGAAATAATTTATGAATGACCTGCAGGGATAGTATGAGGGGATAAGAGTGTGGACTATGCATACTATGTTGTTGTAGTTTTCATTTTTATGATGTAATGTCAAACATTATTAATGTATCTAGTTATTCCAAGGCTACTAAACTAATTGGTCTTTCGAGACTTGATCTTTCTTGTGATCATGCCAATGTTATGTAATAATGCACCGACTCTGGGTAACTGGGTTCGGGGCGTTACAGTTGGTATCAGAGGAATTTTAGTACAAACCTTGGAAGCTAGATTTAGATAAACTCTGATTAGAGAACATAGACCTAAGATGGACTTTGAGGATTAGTATAGAAGAACTTCCTAGATTTTTGGTATTGTAGAGATTTTGTGAGTTTTCTGAGAAATACATCCCTGTCTGGATACGAGCAGGTAGAGGCGGCTCTGGCACAGATGTACCTAGGGGTAAAACCTGAAAACACCGCTTTGAGCTAGACTCGAATGGGAACTGGTGCACGACAACGGGCTTTGCTGTACTCTTGGTTACGACACTCCTGGGGGATATGCTTAGGATAACTCTCATTTTATTTAAAAATCATTATGAAGGGTTTATGAGTATATACTTCCTAAATTAAAACATTTTTATGATTATGGATTATATCCATAAATAGTTCAATTTATGTTAAGTGTTTTATAAGTATGAAATTATGTATTTTGATTCATAAACTGATCTAGTTTATGCCATTGTTTAGAAATGGCGCCTAGTGGAAGAAATGGAAACCGTATCAATGCACGCACTCCATGTAGGGATTTCAATCCTGCTCAAGATAATTATAGTGGAGCTGGTGATGCAACTGGTGTCGATCATCTAATCACCATACTGGGACAACTCACTCAGGTTATGAATAATAACCTTACCCGTATGGAGCACCCTGATCCACAACGTGGAGGATCAATGTTAGATCGCTTCATGAGGCAACAACCACCAATGTTCAATGGGATTACAAATCCATTGGTAGTTGAGCAATGGATAAGTTCCCTAGAGAAAATATTTTAGGCTTTGGGAAGTAGTAAAAGGGAAAAAGTTATCATGGAAGTTTACCGCCTCACTGGAGATGCTGATCAATGGTGGTCATTGATTCAAAACATGAAGGAAGATGATGAAGTATAAAATATGGAATAGAGGGAGTTCAAAGATCTGTTTTTAGAAAAATACTTTCCTCGTGACCATCGAGCAGATATGGAAAGACAATTTCTGAGTCTGAGACAAAAGGAGGATGAGAATGTCGCAAAGTATAAGGCTAACTTTACAAGGTTATCAAGGTATACTGGAAATTATATACATAACCCAAGAAGTAATATTGATCATTTCTTTGATGGGTTAAAACCATTTCTCCATCGAGCATTAGTCTCACAATCATTCTCATCGTACGAAGACATCGTCTCATGTGCTATCAAGACAGAAAAGGAATTCTATAAGTCTTATAAATTTAAATAAAATCAAGAGAAGAAGAGATCTGCTGATCAATATGGGAATGGAAATAAGGGGAAGAAGGGAAAGGTTGAATATCCATCCTATGGTAAATGTGGGAAGAAACACCTTGGTACTTGCTTGAAGGGAATGGGTGTCTGTTACAAGTGTGGTGAAAAAGGCCACCAAGCTCGTGATTACAAAGGGAAGAAGGAAGCTACCAATGTTCAGTGCTACAATTACAAAGATATGGGACATTATGCAAATGAATGTCCTGAGCGTCAAGGGAACTTACCTTAGAAAAGGCCAAGGGATCAAGACCAAGCTTATGTTATCACTAATGCTGAGGTAGAAGCTCCGAAAGACGTGGCGGTAGGTAGTTTAATGGTTTCCTCAAGTTTAGAAAATGCATTATTTGATTCTGGATCATCGCATTGTTTCATATCTTCCCAGTTTGCTAAGAAAATTAGATATTTCCAATTTTATTTAACAAGGGAGTTGTCAGTTAAAACTCCTAAGGGAAGTATCATTGCAACAAATGTTTGTGAATCAGTCCCCAATAGAGCACATAAATGTTCTTTATCCACTGATCTCATCGTCATACCTATGATTGAGTTTGATATAATCCTCGACATGGATTGGCTTTCAGACCATGATGTGAAGATTTATTTTAAGAAGAAGGAGGTTACAATTTTTGATGATGATGATAAGGAACACCTATCTTTAGAGAAGAATTGTCACCACCTAATTCTTATCTAGATCCACCCCCAGTAGCTCAACTAAATTCAATTATTGGGGAGGAAGAGGATGAAATTATAGTGGGTGAGGAAAGGAATGTTCAAATAGAGGATGTACCTATTGTGAATGAATATGTAGATGTGTTTCCAGAAGATTTACCTGGACATCCTCCAGAACGAGAAGTTGAGTTTTCCATTGATTTAATTCCTGGATCAAGGCCTATATCGAAGACCCCTTATAGAATGACCACTATAGAATTAGTTGAACTAAAGAAACAACTAGAGGAACTGAGTAATAAGGTATTTATTCGCCTTAGTGTTTCTCTATGGGGAGCCCTTGTTCTTTTTGTTAAAAAGAAAGATGGATCTATGAGGTTATGTATCGACTATAGGGAGATAAATGTTATAACAATAAAGAACAAGTATCCCCTACCTCGCATTGATGATTTATTTGACCAACTTAATGGAGCTCAATACTTTTCAAAGATTAACCTTTGATCTGGATACCATCAATTGTGTGTGAAGAAGGAAGACATTCTGAAGACTGCATTTTGAACCAGGTACGGGCATTACGAGTTTACAGTAATGCCTTTTGGATTGACTAATGCACCCTCTGTATTCATGGATCTGATGAATAGAGTTTTCACGGAATATCTCGATGAATTTGTGGTGGTATTTACTGATGATATCTTGTTATACTCCAAAATCTATGAGGATAATGAAAATCACTTGCGCATTATCCTGAAGACTATGAGAAGACATGAATTATATGGGAAGTTTAGCAAGTGTGAATTCTGGATTCATGAGATTTCTTTTCTTGGCCATATTGTCTCTAAAGATGGAATCTCTGTTGATCCTTCTAAGAACAAGGCAATCCAAGAATAGCCAGCACCGACGAGTATAGCTGAGGTACGTAGTTTTATTGGTTTAGAAGGTTATTATCGACGTTTCGTCCAGAATTTTTCCCGGTTGGCTAACCCATTAACAAAGCTCACACATAAAGGGGTTAAATTTGTTTAGAAAAAAGAGTGTGAAGAATGTTTCGAAGAACTGAAGAGAATATTAGTCAATTCTCCTATATTTACTCTACCATCGGGGAATGATGGGTTCGTTATTTATAGTGATGCATCGAAGAAAGGACTTGGTTGTGTCCTTATGCAGAATGATAGGGTTATTGCCTATGCATCACAACAGTTGAAAATTCATGATCAAAACTATCCTACTCTTGATCTCGAGTTAGCAGTTGTGATCTTTTCTTTGAAGATATGGAGGTACTACCTCTTTGGTGAAAAATGTGAGATTTATGCTGATCACAAGAGTTTGAAGTATATTTTTTCACAAAAAGAACTCAACATGAGGCAAAGGAGATGGCTTTAATTACTCAATGATTATGATTTCATGATACACTACCACCCGGGGAAGGCAAACAAGGTGGAAGATGCTTTGAGCAGAAAATATCATGGAGTTTTGAACAATATGAGAATTGAAAGGGACCCAATTTTCATGGATCTAGTGAAGATGGACATGGGAAAAACCAGGGAAGGTGAAACATCAATTCTTTTTCAAATGGTTTCCAAACCATCTTTACTAGAAAGGATTAAGAGTTCTCAGACCGATGATGAATAATTTCAAAAGAAGATTAAAGCTGTGAATGATGGAAGATTGAGAGACTTTGTGTATGAAGATGGAATTTTGAAATTTGGGAAGAGACTTTGTGTTCCTGATATACCTGATCTAAAAAGGGAATTTCTGGATGATGGTCATAGTTCCAATTTCTCTATACACCCTGGGAGCACCAAAATGTATAGAGATTTCAAGGAACATTTTTGGTGGGACAACATGAAGAGGGAGATTGATGATTTTGTGTCAAGATGTATGGTTTGTCAACAAGTGAAAGCTAGAAGGCAACAGCCTGGTGGAGTATTGCAACCTCTTCCCATACCTGAGTGGAAATAGGATAATATCACGATGGACTTTGTCATGGGACTACCAAAGACTCCTAGAAGGAACGATGCAATATGGGTTATTGTTGATCGTCTTACCAAGTCAGCACATTTTCTTGCTATAAGAGAAGATCTACCACTGGAACATCTAGCAAGAATATATATTGATGATGTTTTGAGACTTCATGGAGTACCCCTATTGATTGTTTCTGATCATGATTCCCATTTTACTTCAAGATTCTAGAAAAGTCTTCAGAAAGCCTTGGATACTGAACTTCATTGGAGCACTGCCTACCACCCTCAAAGAGATGGACAATCAGAATGAACTATTCAAACCTTGGAAGACATGTTGAGATCCTTCTCACTTGACTTTCAGGGTATGTGGGATCAATATTTACCTCTGGTAGAATTTTCCTATAACAATAGCTTCCATTCGAGTATTCAGATGGCACCATATGAAGCGTTATACAAAAAGAGATGTCGCACACCAACCTGTTGGGATGACATTGGTGAAAGAAAACTTGTTGGCCCAGAACTGGTGGAGGAAATGATGGAAAAGGTGAAGGTAATCCAAAACCATATCAAAGAATCTCAAAGTAGGCAGAAGAGCTATGCCGATAATCGAAGGAAGGATTTGGAATTTCAAGTCGGTGATCATGTTTTCCTGAAGGTATATCCATGGAAGGGAGTCATATGTTTTGGTAAGAAAAGTAAATTGATTCCCAGGTACATCGGACCTTTCGAAATTCTAGAACGAATTGGGGTTGTAGCTTACCGATTGGCAATGCCGCCAAGTCTCTCCAAAGTTCACGATGTGTTCCACATATCTCTGTTAAGGAAATACATGCCTGACCCAATGCATGTACTCACCTATGAGGAATTAGAACTAGAACCCGATCTGTCTTATTGTGAAGAGTCCATCAAGATTCTTGATACGAGAGAACAAGTACTGAGAAACCAGACGACTCTTCTGGTAAAAATCTTGTGGAGAAACCATAAGATGGAAGAGGCAACGTGGGAACCTGAGGAACTTATGATGAAGAACCACCCAAGTCTTTTCATGCTGTAGTATTCTAGAAATTTTGAGGAAGAAATTATTTGAAGGAGGGGAGAATGTAACACCCCAAGCTTCTACGGTATGTTTCCCTTTGAATAATGCAATAGCGTGTGTTGTACGCAACATCGAGTTCTAACACATACCACAACCGAACAAACTAGCCGTTATGAATAGTAATACCTACTTTTTAAAATTTTAGAAATTTTATCTCTCAAAATGGACTTCATTTTTGGATTCAAAGTATCAAATTTATCCTAAGGTGAAATTTTGGTACTTTTTGGAAAACTTTAATATTTTGATGAATAGTGAAAATTACTAAATTTTAATTAAAAACAACTTTTTTAATCAAAATAATTAATAGTGATAAATTATGAATTTGAGTGGTTTTAAATTATATTTAGAATATATTTTTACCATTTAATACAATATTGGTCATAGGACATAATTTCACAATTAAACCGGAAATAAACAAGTACCAATCTTTTGATAGTTATTATATCTTAAAAACACGCTTTTTTTTGACAGTGGGAATTAATTTTAAATTAATTTCTGCCACTTTTGTGTTTTGAATTTGGAAAAATGGATTCCATATTTGGAATCAGGATGTCCAAATTGTGTAAATAGGTAACTTTTATTTTTAGACATTTTGAATAATTACTTCGGTAAATATTTTATTTACCACGGTTAAAGGGTAAATCCGGTAAATAAGGGTTAAAAAATAATATTATAATAATACTAAATTAGCCTAAAATGTGTCCTAAAATTATTGGTGGATACATGTCCGACCATGGGCATCTTTGGGTCGATTTTGGGACCCCATGGAGCCACTTGTAGGTGATAGGGACACATTATTTTAATTAAGTTAAAATAAATACAAAAAATGGCAAAAGCATATATCTTTTAGAAAAACAATTTTTACAAAGGGTTATATATGTTGGATTTTCGACTATAAATATTCAGTAGAAAGAAAAAAAGATTTCATACATAATTATATTTTATTTAAAATTTTTAGACATTAAATAATTTAATTTATTTATGACACAATGATGATGCAGTAATTGCCATAATAGTGAAAAATTAAAATAATTGATATTATAAATACCCAAATAAATATAATTTGAGACTTTCAATGAATTAAAATAATTTTATAGGATAATAGAACATATTATGATTGATTTAATTTACTTTTTTCGAAGTAATAATTCTGTTATGATTTTCAAAAAAATCAATTTTCCAAATAGTGTCAAAATTGACATAAAAGAGTTTTTAAAACAAATATTATATTATTAATTGATATTAAATTCCTGAAAATCTACGGTTTGTCCAAGAGACTTATATCATGATAGTTGTATCATTAATGGACCACTTGGGGGGTCTCTTGTATGTATATTGTAAGTTTATTAACCATATAATATAAAAATACAAAGAGACATTGTAAAAGTGAAACTAATTAACTAAGAGTTAATACTTAAAGATAAGGTTAATATAGTCACCCAAACCTGTCTAAATCCTATTTTTTGAGTGGTTTTCAACCTATACCCACCTTAACCTTTAAATAATATACTTTGGAGCCATTAGAAACCGAATATGAATTTATTATAAAATAATATTTCTAGCTTTTCCAAAGGTGCCCCTCACCCCTCTTATAAAAGGGCACTCCTCCTTCTCATTAATTCACACCTTCAAAGCCTTTTGGTTCGGCCAACACCTGCCCAAATACTATATAAAATTCCCTAAATTTATCCTAGAGTCCTTACTTTAGTCAAAAAGCCAACCTAAGGATCCCTTTTGATCAAATCAATAGGAAGAACCCGAAGAAGAGGTAATGATTTCACCACCCTTTTTCAAGTTCCTTTCTTCTTCCACTTCTTCTTTCTTTGTTATTCCCATTCTAAATAATTAATCTAGTATCTCCTATATACTTTAATATTATTATAAATGTGGTACAACCATATTCAGTATTATATCCATCCTTTGAATGACATGTCACCATACGTGCGTACAAACGCCTTACCGTCTCCACGTAGTGGTGTAATTGTTATTCAATATATTATTATTTGGATGGGTATAATAATGATTTTTAATTCATTTAAATAATAAATATAACATGATAATTATTCTGTATATATGATATAACATCCAATTATATATTATTTTAATATCAAAAGAATGATATTGTCGCTCGTGCGTACGTACGGACTACCGTCTCCACGAACGCGATGAGATTCATTCTCCATTGTATCCATTCAAGTATAATTATCATTTGATGATTTAAAAATAATTTTCAAGGACTTGATATCATTATGGATATGAATAAGATACATCCTATCCATGAAAAACATGGCTTACGTAACAAAACATATCAAATAAAATGAGTAAGTTAACACCTGAAACGACGATAATACTAAGATATTATTAACAAAGCAATGTTAAAAGATCATATATGATATCATATTAATATATATGACTCTTTTATAATTTAATAACAATTATTTCACCATTATACAGGAGTTTAACCTACCCTCAACCAAGTAAAAGTACAAGTTAAGGGTTTATTTTGAAATCTCTTCATTATCGGAGGTTGTTTATACGTAATAATCTACTGGGATTTCTTTATCATCCACATACATGTTTATTAAAAATTGTATTTCAAAACATTTTTACTAATTACTAGAATATGGGTTAAAGTCATTTATACCCTTTTTGACTTTTATAAGTGGTTTATAAAGGAATATTTCCGTCGTTTTCCAAACAAGGTCCTTTTTAAACTTTTCGACAGAATTAAGGTAAGAATGTTTTTTTTAACTTATACGGCGGGTGCGGCTATTTTCTGCCATTATAAAATCGTCGAAGCTTTCCTTAAAAGATTATAAGAATATTTTAAAAGAAAATGTTTTATTTTATAAATATATGACGCTTAAATTATTTTAAAATAGAAAGAGATATTTCTCTAAAAAGTGTTTTGATTTCATCTATGTCAACATCCTTTGATGGATTTTACGCTTATTTGAAGTTGATTTATTATGATACAAAACTTCTATATTGTATTGAGGGTTTTGTGATATGTTTGAATGTGGATGTATTATTTTTATACCATTCATGTTTTATGGATGAATTATTTACATTTCGTATGCTAGTTTTAATACGAATGTTTATGTTATGTTTAAACCTTTTCATATGGGAATGCATTGGACTTAATATGTGACGGGTGGAGCCCGCTATAGCTCTTCGATGCATCAGTAGGTCTAATGAGACGAACTAGTGTCTTGGCACAAGGCCTTGAAAAAATCTTATTTTTAGTCTTGGCACGAGGCCTTGGCTATGTGGTTATGATATTCTGGCATTATGCATTCCATCATTATGAAAGTGGTTATTGATATTGCATGTGATTATTCGATTAGTAGAATATCCATGTGAATAAGTAAATGGAATTATTTTATTTTATTTTTTCCATACTATGTTGAAGTTCAAGTTTAAAAGGCTTTTGTTTTAGTTATACATTGCCTTAAATGTTTATTCTTATTTATGAAAGTTTCCGCTATATTGTTATCCTTACTAGGCATTTGAGCTCACCCCTTTTCTATGTTTTATTTTTCCTAGGATGTGAAGAAGTAATTTATTAATGACCTATAGGGATAGTATGAGGGGATAAGAGTGTGGACTATGGAGACTATGTTGTTGTAGTTTTCATTTTTATGATGTAATGTTAAAATTTATTAATGTATCTAGTTATTCCAAGGCTACTAAACTAATCTATCTTTCGAGACTTGATCTTTCTTGTGATCATGCCAATGTTATGTAATAATACACCGACTCTGGGTAACTGGGGTCGGGGCGTTACAAACTGTCTCCTATAAAAATCCTCAAATGGGGTCATGCTAATGGAAGAGTGATAGTTATTATTATAATAAAACTCTTCCAATGGTAGGTGTCATACCAAAGATCCACCGAAGTATAATATGCACACCTAAAACATATCCTCTAACATCCGAATAGTCTGTTCCTTCTACCCATCTATTTGATGGTGGAAAGTAGTTCTAAGGTGTAACTGAGTTCCAAAAGCATGTTGTAATCCCCTCCAGACTCATGAGGTAAAATTTGTGTCATGATCCTAGACAATGGACCTAAAAAATACATGAAATTTCACCAACTCATCCATGTATATCTTATCCAAGGAATCCATTATGCCCAACTCCTTAATCACTATGAAGTGGGCCGATTTCATCAACTGATCCATGATCACCCAGATAGCACCACATATTACCTAAGTTCTGGGTAACCCTATGACAAAGTACATCAATATGTCATCCCATTTACACTTTATAAAATCCATGGGATGAAATAATCCACTAGTAAAATGATGTCTAACCTTTAATTTCTGGAAAACTAGACATAAATCCACAAACTCTACCACTACCCATTTCATCCCGGGCCACCAAAACTGTGTCCTCAAGCCATGATACATCTTGGAAACTCTTGGGTATACCTCCAAAGGAAATATAGGAAACTCATGAAGGAATTAATTTCATATTTATAACAAAACACACAACCTTTCATGAAACTACATCTAGTTCTAACCATCCTCCGACCATCCCTATAGAGTATCACCAAGGCCAACATGATCACACTTCACCTTTGCCTCTAAGTCTCCCCACTAAGACTCCTCCATCTAGAGCATCATCAAATACTGTAACATAATTTGAAACAAAAAGACTCTAACACCATCTACTATTTTATCTAAGTGCAAGGATTCCAACTCCTCCATCGCCCTCTAAGAATCTGCAAATTCCCAAAAAACATCCTTTTGTGACTTTCTGCACAAAGCATCGGCCACAAAATTCCCCTTTCTTGAGGTGTAGGAGATCTCAAAATCATAGTCTTGAAGTTACTCCATCCACATATACTATTATAGATTCAGATCATTCTGGTAAAATATATACCTCAAACTCTTGTAATCTGTGAAGACCATAAAGCGCTCCTGAATGATGTAATGTCACCATGACTTCAGTGAAAACACAACCGCTACTAGCTCCAAATAGTGGGTGGAATAGTTACACTTGTGGGAACATAACTACCTAGACCCATAAGAGATCACTTCATTTTGTTGTATTATCTCTCACCCCATGACCAAACGGGAAGCATCACAAAATACTTCAAACAACACACCCTCCTTAGGAAGATGAAGCACTAGATCACTGACTAACTTCCCCTTTAGGTAAACTAATGCTACCTAGCACTGATCACACCACACAAAACCTTGGTCTTTCCTAGTAAAAGCTATAAATGTGGATATAACTCATGAGAGATTAGGTACAAACCTCTGATAATATCCTGCAAGACCAAGAAAACTATGAACCTCTTCCACATTCTTGGGTGACTCTTAAGAAAAAACTGCTTGAACCTTCAATGGGTATACTTCCACACCCTACTCAGACACCAAATACCTAAGTAAATGCACCTCTCATGTTAAGAACTTACAGTTGAACAACTTTTCAAAGATCTTGTGGCATCGAAGAATGTGAAATATTGTTATGAGATGCTTTGTGTTCTCTTCCTCTGACTTCATGTAGATTAAAATATCATCAATGAATGTGACAATGAAATGATCTAGGAAATCATGGAACATAGATTTCATAATCCCCATGAACACCCATGGTGCATTCATAACACTGAATTTCATGACTACAAACTCAAAATTCCTATACCTGCATCTGAAGGTAGTCTTTGGGATATCACCCTCATTCGGCTTCAACTGGGGGTATCTAGACAGTAGACCGATTTTAGAAAACCAAATCAACCCTCTCAGTTGGATGAAAAGATCATCTATCCTTTGAAGAGGGTAACCGTTTTTGACCATCACCTTTTTCAAATTATGGTAGTCTATGCAAAACCTCAACCCACCATCCTCCTTGGAAAACAACACTGGAGCACCCCCATGGTGACACACTTGGCTAGATAAAACACTTTTTCATTAGATCATCTATCTGAATCCTAAACTCCCGAAACTCATAATTTTCCATTAAATAAGGATCCATCTAAATTGGAGAATCACCGGGATGCAAGTCTATCCCGAACTCAACATCACATCGAGGGGGTAGTGTCACAACCTCCTTGGTGAAAACATATATAAACCCATCAATGAACTTGGGAACATCTACCATATCAACATCCACTAATTCCACTAAAAAATATTCCAATAAAGAAAGAAGGGTCTCCACACACTAAATTCCCACCAGAAAACCCTTCTTTCCAAAAACATCACTATTGTATATACAAATTTGAAAACACGATTCTCCTATGAAATCAGTTGATAATAGCATGTATGGAATATGACCATTCAATGCCTAGGATGACATCATATGGATACATATGTATCAAGAAAATATCCTCATGAGATTGATGTGGCCCCATCATCAATCAACACTCTCGGAACAAATTACACAAGGTGGTATAGTCTCCGACTAGCATACTAAACACCAAGGGCATGGGAATCCTATCTATGTCTAGTCCTATAGCATGGGTTAGAGTGGATGAAACAAAGAAAAGTGAAGCTACTAAATCAAAATAAGGGTACTAAACAAATTGATCATACCTCTGATGATATCTGGGCCCTATGGAACTACCACCTCTATTGCATGTAATTAACCATTCCCATCTACTCTTCCACTATAATATTCAAAACCTCCACGACCGTGCTCGGGTCACAATACCTAAACATGAGGAACATTCTGCGGTTGGACTCTACCTACTCTATCTCCCCTCGGTAGAGAAAAAGCCAATTTCCCCTGTTGATGAAACAATCTCTCTAGAAACTGTTGTTGAGGATGGCATTGAACCTATCCACCTTCACCAAACTGAGCTCAAGGAACCATTGGGTACTGGTTCTAAAGATGGCCACAAACCCCAAAACAAAAACACACTGGCATAAATCTCCAAGGAAAATCATGGAAACCACTGGAACCAAACAGCTAGAAAGGAATTTGTTGTGGTAAACTCCTTGCCAGTCGAAACCTCAAAGTTCCTAAATCCTAAGACCTAACACTGAAAAATCTTCTCCTCGAGAAACCCTAATAGTTGCCCTCTCAAGGAAAATCTCATCATGAGTGCATCTTCTCGATCATCTCTTCCTTCTTCTAAACATCCAAAAATGTCAGAAATGTAAAAGTAGTAACTTCTTACTGGATATAAGGACGGAGTACCTCGTCAAGACTTCTCACATGAGACTCGTCATTTGGAAAAATATTTAGGAAAAAACATAAAAGGACCTTTAACTTGATTCATAGATCCCACACCGACATGCTCCCCTATTGAAGAGAAAGAATCTCATACCTCTTTACTGCCTTCATGTTCGACGAAAAGAAATCTTCCTAGAACTCCTTCTAAAAGAAGACCCACAAAACATCATCCTCCTTCCACTCTCCTAGATACAACTTCCACCACTGATGCGCTGCACCCTACATCTGACCGACTACCAAAGCGACCCAGTACTCCATCGGGGCCTGAATCAAACTAAAAATGATCTTTAGTTCCTCTAGACAGCTCTTTATCTCCACATATGAAACATTACCCTCGTACTTTCACAAAGCCTTCCATTGGAAAGAATTAAATTCCTATGCCACTAATCATTCTCCTCAACCATATCGACCTTATGATATCAATTGGATCAGCCAGCTGAACCTCAATTGCATGAGCCACATGCACACAATGAACATAATACACAACTGAAAGGAAAAGAAAGATTTCTCAAACCCGATAGTGTAGAATTTTTATTAATATTTATTCTAATTAATTTCATTCATTTTATACATTTTTACATTACTAAAACATTCCAATTAAAACAAGAACACAATTCATTATAATGCATGTACCATTCCCAGGTCTCAACCCTGAAAGCTGGTTCATCTCACATGTTCGTTTAATAAGCTCCAAGTCTGTTCATTAGAACATGGGGGACCTAAAATACCATGTCCTAGCTTGTCTTTCTGGACTATGTCATACACCAAGGTCAATTAGAACTATTCCCATACCACCTCATGCAATCCTCACTATTTCTAACTCCATACTCCATTCTATCTCTCTATCATCCATTTGATACCACTCTGTCATGACCCCCTCCCTCCAAAGATACCCCTCAAGGGCTAGTAATGGAGAAAGTAGATAAAGAACCCTAGGTACCACCTCTAGTAGACCCCTACTTGGAAACTAGTACCAAGGGTGTATAAATATCACAATGTGGGAGGAAATTCCCTTTATAAGAAACAAGATTAAGAGATATAATGAATCGTCCACAACAACTCCAAGAAAAAATAAAATAGAGAAACCCAAACCATCCCACATACATGCATAAAATAAAAATGATACAAATACAATAAAGTCTCCAAAGAAAATACCCCAAAGTAAATCCAAAGTAGAGACACAACAATTGTCATGGATCTGATCTAGTAAGGTATTGAACAGTCTGTGAAATCCTCATGGAAACCTAAAAATAGTTTTATATATGTTGGGAGAACATACAAGTATACTTAGAAGGAAAACCAAAGTCACTCATGCACATGTGAAAGAAGAATACTAATGCACCTATGATAAAACAGTAGAACCAAACAATGCCTAAATAGGTATATTAACCATCCCAAAATCACCAAGGCATGATCACCAAATAACTCAAGCCAAGTAATATAATATAATTTAAATAACATCGATTATAGGGTACCCCACACCAATTTCCCATGGATTATTCTCTCACACCACAATGGAAAATGTCCAGGTGTTCCCACCTCTTTTGAATATACCACATCACATCCTACCCGCACACACTTGGGAATCACAACACATCCTGCCTATACACACCTAGGCCTCACAATATATCCTTCCCGCACACACATGGGCCTCACAACACATCCCTACCACACACAACTATTCCTTAAAATGCATCCCAGCCGCACACACATGGTCCCCATAACACATCACATTTCAACTTGAAGACACCTGGGACATCACATCACAACTCATCCCGAAGACACTTGGGACAACACATCACATATCACCCTGAAGACACATGGTATACCACATCACAACCACCATCTAATACAATAACATACCTCCATCCACCAAAACTTGTTCAATACCTACCCCACTTAGTAATGGGAGCAAGGAAGTGTGGGTGGTCATCCATACATCCTCCCATCGGGATGTTGGGAAAGACCCCCCCCCCCCATGACTATACAGTTTTTCGGCACATAATGCTCAATGTGTGTGGGGTGAATATAGAAATTACAAGGAAAATACAAGAGTATATATATAGTACCAAACGCTCAAGCCCAAAATATGGGTTATCAAACAAATAACCAACTCACAACATAGTTACATTTACTTCCACCTCTAAATGCATTCATTGATATCTACCACAGTCATTTCAAAAGGTAAAGATCCCTAAAAATCTAATATGGATTCACATTTCCTCCACATTTAACGCCCATTCATTTCATTATTTAACACCAGACAAAATTACAACCCATCATTAAATTATTTATTAAAAATTTTCATCCCAAACCAAACCAACCCATGTCGTTACAAACATTATTAAACTATTATTCATTTATTCCATTACTAATTGGTAATCTAAGAAAACACAACCAAATATCACAATAACTCAACATACTATCACCTCACTGCCCCAAAAGCATGGAAAAACAAACCACATATCACCCCACACTCCCAACCACAGATCATCATCCCACAAACACAACCACACATCATAACACATCAATATCCATTTACATATTTACAAAAGGGTATTTTATCACATTACACCTTATTTTAGGGGTATTACCACACACACAAAAAAATCCTAGGGAAACCATTTAATTAGAAAAGTTTAGGTAATTAACCAATTTACATTTAGGGTGATATCACAATAGTCACAACCAAAGCACCAAACACAACAGATATATCCAACACAAATAAATCCTCAATGGACACAATTTTTAGTAGGGAATCAAGCCCAAACCATCCACAATATCACAATAACAATAAATCTATAAAAAATATGGATAAAACTCTTTTAACCATTTCAATTTCAATCAGACAATTATTTATCTTTGATTAAGCTGAAACAACCATAATCCATAGATAACAAAAGTAAAACCCTCCTGCATGATACACGACAAGGATAAATGAGGGAATCCCTACCTCGAAGAAGATTTTTTACTTGATGCACACTAGAGGGATAAGAAGAAACCTCCCTGAAACCATAATTACACATGAAACTTTTGGATCACTCTACACTATACCAAAGGGTGATCAGAAACATAACCCAAATACAGACCAAAATAATGAAACACCACCAAAGTGAATCCTTGGGAGAAGAATGGAATAAAATGGATGAGAATGAGAGGAGAACTCACTACAAATCAAATATGGGAGATCAAGGATCAATACCCATTGAAATAAATCTCCAAATATGGAAGGATAGTTTCACTGGATGCCTAGAACGAGAGAAAGACTTTGTCCATAGGGTTTAGAGGAAAACCTAAGTGGCTAAAACCTTTAAAACTATATAGCATCGGGGAATTACATGACCTTTAATCCCCTTTCAAGTCATGTAATCCTGGGATTCCAAGTTCTACTAAAAAACATGTAACCTTTTTATTATTTAACCCTGAAAACCTACATGTAATGAACCAGTCCTAGAAAAACTGTGAAACAAACTTTTATGTCATGTAATACACTTACATGTTTGTTTATTTCCTACAGTTGTTCTACTACACCTCCAGCTTACACAAAAAACTCTTGGAACCTCCCTTGAACACCTCCAACACTCAAAACTGTCAAAGTAATAGACCATAAGGCCACAGACCATTACACAAACTACCAAGTATCTAGTGCTTGGACTTCCTTTTATAAGAAGGGAATATGGAGATGAAACCAGTAATATCCCTCTTCATCTTAGCCACCAAAACTAGAGTCTCAAGTCATGGTACATATTTTTTTCTCTAGGATGTACTTCCCATCTAGAGAAATGGTAATCCCTCATCAGTTCCCCCTTTATGGGGGCAGAGACTAAGACTCTCCCATGTACATTATCACATAATTTTTTTCACCGATCATCTGAGTATTGACTCACCACCAAATAGTTGTTTCCTCATTAAATAACATTATGAGTATGACTTCTGTTCATCATTTACCTAGTACAAAAGATAATATGGGACCACGAAGGAGAAAAACTCATAAAACTCAATTCATATGAGGTATACATCCACAAATCATCCAATAAGATCATTAAGAACCACTGCTCCTCTGAGGGCCTCTCACTAAGATCCTACTAAACCTATGTCTTACAGCTAAGAGTATCTACATTAAAATTACCCTTCCTAGGTTCATACTCCATATAAAAGGTAAATATCTATAGATACTCAACCCAAAACCTCTATATTAGGCTTAGGTAACTCTATGTAAAGATATATTGAGGTCTCTTATTGTATGTGTAAACAATAAATGTCTCACTAGAGAGATAGTGTCTCCAAAATGTTAGATCATAGACCATAACTTCCATATCGAAGTCATGTATAGGGTATTTTCTCTCATGGGATCATAGATGATGAGACCCATCATCTACTACCTACTCTATATGAATAAATACTACTCCTAGACCAATTCCTAATGCATCACAGTACACTACATAACCAATCCTAGGCTCTGTGAGTTTTATTACTGGAGTTTTAGTCAACCTTATCTTTATCTCATTGAATGACTCATCACACTAGTCCAATCAAAGTAATTTCACTCCCTTCATTATTATCATTTTTATAGGTGATGATACTGGGGAGAAGTTTTGGATAAACCATCAGTAATATCCTCTAGAAACCATAAAGATCCTAATCTCAAACATGTTCTAAGGATGTATCCAAAACATGACTACCTAATCTTTTTCTAGGTCTATAGATATACTGGTCTCAGAAACCCCATGTCCTAGGAACTTTACCTCTTGAATCCAAAAGTCTCATTTCGATATCTTGGTATAAATCATGTGTGCTTGAAGCATACGCAAGACTATATCTAGGTGTCTAGCATGTTTCTCTGGTATTAGCGAGTAGATAAAGATATCATCAACGAACACTATAATGAATGAGTCCAAGTATGGATGGAAGATCATTTTCATGAGATCCATGAATAATGATATTACATACTTAATCCCAAAAGACATTACCAAGTACTGATATAATCTATACATACTCTGAAATGTTATATTCTGAATTTCCTTCTTTCTAACTCACAACCGGTGATAACCCAATCAAAGTTCAATCTTGGAGAACCACTAGGTTCTACATATCTAATTGAAAATATCATTGATCATGGGAAAGGGATATTTTTTCTTCACTATCACCTAGTTTAGTATCCGGTAATGAATGTAGATTTGAAGACTATCATCTTCCTTCTTGGTGAAAAAAATAGGTGAATCCAATGGTGAAGTACTAGGTTTAATAAATCCATTCCTCTCCAAGTTTCCTATTTGTACCTTGAGCTCATTCAGATCAGATGGTGTCATATGATATAGAGTATCAAAATAGATGTGCTCTCGGAATGAGATCAATATCATCATAAATGTACATCCATTAGAGTCTCTACTAGATCAATATATATACTCTAACATAACAACCTTCTTAGTTAAACTAATTAAATATGATAAATATATATCATACAATATGGAAACCCAGATATATCAAACAAGAGAAACTATCCCAAACAAATAGCACAAAACAAGGCATTTAATTAATAAACTACTATAGAGGAATATATATATATATATATATATATATCATGTGAACCTACATTCCTAGTCATGATGCATGAATGCACCCAAAATCTCATAAATCACATATAAACATTGTGTGAATCACCCAAGGTGAATTTAGTCAACCATAATAGAAAAACTTAAATTTCTCAATTTATGGAAACTCAGAGGTCCAATATACAATATTCTATAGGAACTGGCATAGTTCCCTTGGATGAGTCCCAACTATCTTATATTTTATCTATTTTATCCCATTATAAGAAAAGGAGAATAAAAAGTCAGTGAATCATAATCATGTCATACCATTTTTAAAATCCCAACCTGAACCTCTAGGTCCGAGCTGTATTACCACATAACCTCACATGTATCTTCCTATAGGCAAGAGGTTTTCGACTAGATTTGAGGGCCTAAGTCCGATAGTGGGGAGACTATACCCCCAGTATCATGTCATTATATCAACAATAAAAAATAATGAAAATAATAAATCATCATAGAAACCATGTGGAATAACTGAATAAATGGAATACATGTCAAATAACTAGAGAAACTCCCAAAAGTGGAAATCCTCTCTATAGTAAATTAAGTAGATATATAAATAAATGGTAATTTTTTTGTCTTGTCGGTGTCCATCCTATCTCACCACTAGCTCCACACTCCTTAGCTCAGCAGTCCTCCACAGTGCCCTTGCCTATTGAGGGATCCCATATAAAATCTATAAGTGTGCCAAAATGCTCGAGTAGGGTGAGAGTAAAAGACTCAGTAGGACACCACCAATGCATCTTTAACCGGATGTTCTCAAGTATACAAGTTTGTGGCCTAATAATAATAAATATGTAACATGCATAGTAACAAAAATTCCAAAACCGAGTGGTTGTGTAGTAACCCAACAGTTACAAACCTCCACACTACAAGAAAATAGTATTTTAGCAGTGGTTTTCAAAAACGCAGTGAAAAAACCACCACTGAATATTTGTAAAATATTTTTTTTATAAATATTTTAAAATTTATTCCAAAAAAATTACAAGTTTTTTAGCGATGGTTTTTTAAAAAAACCACCACAAAATTGAAGAAAAAATTTTAAAAAATTATTTATTAATTAATTATTATTTTTTATTTATAATTTAAAATCAAATATAGTTTATTATTTATAATTTTAATTATTTATAATGTGTCAATTAATAAATATTTATAAATATTAGCTAAAAATGTTTTTAAACTGAAAACAAATCTTCAATAAGTTGAAAAACAGAATTCGGCATCAAATGACCCTAACATCTGATCCGAGAGTCCATTTCAGCTCCACAACCAGTAAAATTAAAGCTTATTAAATGAGCTAAAACCAATTGAGATTTAAATAATGTGATAATGAAAGAAAAAAAGTATATTCAAATTTCAGAAGTGAAAAATTGAACTCAAACTTCAAACGACCATAACTTTTAACCGAGTATCTGTTTGGGATCTACCACATAACAAATCAAAGTTTGCGATTAGCTCTATTCCATTTAGGCCAGGTACCAAATCTTTGAGTATTGTACCTCTTTTTATTCCTCTAGAAAGGTTCAAAAGGCCTTCAAAATCAAGGTTTTAGTTGTAAACCTTGATTTTTTAAAATTCAAACGGTTATAACTTTCAATCCAAGTATATGTTCGGCCTCTATCACATACTATATCGAAGATCAATTCATGATATTCAATTTGACTGGTTTTGGTTCTACAAAAGGAGTACCATATCAGATATTATGACCATTTCAGTATTTTTAGGGTTTTTAGAGGTTCTTAACATTTTATGATTTATTTATTTAATTATTTATTTATTCATTTATTTGTTATTTATCTATTTATTTAATATTTATTTATTAATTTATTAATTATTATTTATTTATATATTATATATTATATATTATATATTATTTATTTATTTGTTTATTTATCAATTTATTTATTGATAAATTTATTTATTTTTATTTTTTTATTTAATATTTAATAATTATTTTTTTATTTATTATTTAGTTATTATATACACATTAATTATTAATTTATTTTTAATTTATTAATTAATTATTAATAAAATATTTATTATTCATTTATTATTCATTCACACATTATTTATTTATTTATTATTTATTTACTGTTTATACATTATTTATTTATTATTTATTAAATAATTATTCATTATTTAGTATTTATTTTTTATTTTTTAATTATTAATTATTTATTAAATATTGAATATTAATGATTAATGATTAATTTTTAATTATTATTTATTATTTATTATTTATCAATTAATATTAATTATTAATTATTAATTATTAATTATTAATTATTAATTATTATTTATTATTTATTATTTATTTATTTATTTATTATTTATTATTTATTTATTTTTAATTTACTAAATATTACTTTATTACTAGTTTTTTTATTAATTTATTATTTATTTATTATTTATTTATTCAATATTCGTTATTTATCAATTATTTATTATTTATTTATTAGTAATTTCTTAATAATTTCTTAATTATTTATAAAATTTTAAATATTAATTATTAATTATTAATCCTTAATAACTGATTATTAATTATTAATTATTAATTATTAATTATTTATTATTCATTATTCATTATTCATTATTTACAATTCAGTATTTATTATTTATTATTCACTATTTATTATTATTTATATATTTATTATTTATTTATTTATCTTTTATTTATTAATTTATTATTAATTTATTTTTTATTTATCATATATTAAATTATTTTTAATTAATTTATTATTTATACATTACTTATATATTATATGTTATATATTATATATTATATATTATATATTTATTATTTATTATTTAGTGTGTGTATGTTTGTTATGTGTTATTTGTTTTTCCAATATATATATTTATATATATATAAGTATATTAAATTCGATTTATTGGCCACATAAAGAGCCCGCTCGAGTGGTAAAGTCTGTAGAATAAGCAAGAGGTAAGGGGTTCAAATCTCACCCAACGTAGAATTTCTATATATGGCATGGTCATGTGCATGGAGATGGGCATAAGCATAGTAATAATAAATAATAAATAAATTACGAAAATAAATAAATAAATAAGTAAACAAATAAAGTAATTAAGAAAAAAATAGGTAAATAAATAGAATAATTAAGAAAATTAATTGATTAATTAATTATGAAGAATAAATAATAAATAAATATATAATAAATAAATATATAATATATAATATATAATATATAATAAACAATAAATAATAAATAATAAACAATAAACAATAAAAAAATCAATTAATTACCAAAATAAAAATTAAAAAAATCAAAAACTTAATAAAATGATTCAGCGAAGGTTTAAACCACCTCTAAACGAAAAAAAATCGCTGCTAATTGATTGTCGACACCCGATTTAGCAACGATTTTATGAAATCATCATAGAATGATTTAGCAGCGGTTTAAACCGCCGCTAAATGAAAATTTTGGCGTAGTGCCAACCGTAGTTGCTTCAACACTATACCGGAAGGATAATCCATGTGTCATAAGAATCAAGGACTATCTATGAGGATCATTAATCATTGTTCGAACTCAAAACTTGTTACGCACCCAAACAAGTAGTTTTGGATGAATCGAGAATGTAAACCACCCTGAAACAGTATTCTGGGAGTGAGGATCGGGTTGTGTTCAGGATTCATCTATTGAGAGTAAATATCCATTTTTGTGCATGAATGTCGTGCACACTAAAGTTGACTTGTGGTTCCGCTGATCCCGCTGAGGTTGAAGTCACACACAAGGTCCATATGCATAAGAATGTTACGTTGCACACCAGAAATAAGTGTTCTATTCAAACTCGTCATGCAACCATCCAGTTGAATGAAAAAGGTGATGTCGAACCTAATCTCTTGCACAACAATGATCTAGTGGAAGACTAAGAAGAGTGAAACCTTATTCCACAACCAAGAAGTTGTGAACCGACATCTGAGTATTTTAGATATATATAGAACCTCACCCCCAACCATAGAGAGTCTCACTGGAAGATAATGTGACACTCCTATGTGTGTAACTCCCTCTCTTCTACAAAAGCATGAAACACAATAGATAATGGACCATCAAAATTTGAGAACTTGCACAAAAAACCACTTGTGGACCTAAACATGACTTGGCCTACAGTGGATTGATCCTTGTGCAACTACTTCTAAGGCTAGTTAGGTTTATGAAAAGAGAAGCTTCCTTCACACAACCCTAGTATGCATGAAATTGAAAATATTGTGTAAAGTTATCCCCTTTGAATACATGGTTTTACCTAGTTTTATATCCCCTTTCTCATGATACTCTTATATGCAACATAATAAATTTGTGTACAATAACTTCTTGTTCCCCTACCTGATGTTAACTATGATTCTAGTGTATCCATTACCCTACCTATTTCTTCTATAAATAGGTAACCTAATTCCTATTACTCTTAATCATAATGAACCTAACATTGGGCCTCCTAATTTTCTCTCTACCATGGTAGTGCCAATGCCATGCCCCACCCAGAGGCACATGATTAGTGGTCACATAATCCCTAGGGTGGAATATTCAAGGGAAACTATGCACCTATCTTTGTTGAGGGTCCTTATTCCAGATCTTACTCTTGCCTTGACACGGACCCCCTTGGGGAGTGATCCCTCCCACATCTGAGCTAAATGATGTAAAACTACTTAGATCCATGTCCGATTCATATATAATTAAACTGAATAATAATTTCATCAGTGCATGATGTTAGACTTTAGCCTTACCCTGTGTGATGAACATAGGATTCATCATGTATGAATGGAATACGATGAAACCACACCTCCTACCATGTGTTATGAACACAATATTCCCCATGTACAATCATCATGAGATCTCACCTTCTCTCCATCCGTCAAATATAACACTCATACCGGGTAGCTCCACATGTAATCCCCACACCATCTTTTTTCCAACATCAAATTTGACTCCCTTACCGAGATGTTTCCATGCATAAACCCCACACTATACTTCTCCATCATGGTATGAAACTACACACTCAAGAAATATCCATTCATAATCCCCATGCCATCCCTATTCGACACTCCTTCCTTGACACAATAATCTTTACTGCATGTGTTAAACTGCATGGATCAGTCCTATCACATGACCTTAAACTATGGCATCGAATTGCATGGGTTTTGATACCTGAATCTTAAATAGGTTACATAAGAAGCCTCCCTGAGGTTCAATCCTGACATCCATAATCCTGGTGTGATATCTTCCCTCCTAAGGACACACCCCATCGATCCATATCAATAAGATATTCTGATCTATCTCCCCAAGATGTTAAACTCATGCCTCAATCTGCCTCAATAGGATGTTCTGATCTATAATATTGGTGTGAAATATTCCCTCCTAGGGACACAACCCATAGATCCATCTCAATAGAACATTATGATATATCTCCACAAGATGTTAAACTCATGACTGGATACATCTCAATAGTAAATTTTGATCTGTAATCGTGGTGTGAAATCTTTCCTCCTAGGGACACCCCATTGATCTGTCTTAAAAGGATGTTCTGATCCATCTCCACAAGACATGAAACTTATGACTCGATCCATTTCAATAAGAAGTTTAGTTATGTAATATCAATGTGAAATATTCCCTGTTAAGGACACATCCCATCGATCCATTTCAACAGGATGTTTTGTTCTGTCTCGGTAAGATGTTAAACACATGCCTCAATTCATCTCAATAGGACATTATGATCTATAATCCTGGTGTAAAATTATCCCTCCTAGGTATATAACCCATTAATTCATCTCAATAGGATGTTATGATCATATACCTACAAGATGTTGAACCTTTTCTCATCCTACCCCTACAAGATGTTAAACCTACTCCCATCCTATCCCCATAAGACATTAACCCTTTGTTAGTCTCAAAAAGACCTTAAACTTTCACCCTGGTCCATAAAACCTACCTCTATAGTAATCATGAGATGCCTAAGGTTAAAATATTTGGAAGTATTATTCCCCTAATTTCAATTAACTTTTGATAAATATGGGATGCCATGGGATTTATTCCTAAGATTCCTCATATGATATTCCCTCCAAAAGATAAATACTATCAGTTCCCAATATACCAAATGTTCAGACATGCCCAGATGTCCCCAATGTGACTACTCACCCTGAACAAAGGATGATTCCCTATCAAGATAGAATCAGCATATTTAATTGGTCTCCATATGATTTGGAACTGGGAATGTGTTCCACAAACATGAATTTAATATATGAGGGAGACCCCGACTAGGCAATGAGCTTCAATGAGGAATCCATGGAAGGATGAACTAACATCCCATCGTCCCATTTCAATAAAGGAACATAAACCACTGATGAAAGGGATAAAATATTCCTACCTTTAGAAAGAGGGAATGCAGGGAAACAAGAAAGTAGTGTTCCAAGTTTCGGGCAGAGGGATGACACTGCGACCCCTGCAAAAACATTAGAAGTAGAAAATAGTGAACCCAACGTGAAACTATTATACTCAACTATGGAGAAAAGTAGTGTTTAGTAAATTAATTTATTTTCATGTGACCATATTTTTACATTCAATTCCAGGTTCTACTACGAAAATGGTGGGTCTAGCATGAAACTCACATGCCAATTGGGGATGTGAACATTGGGAATCCTCGATCTGTGACATCATCAGCGTAGACCTCTCTTTGCTTCAGGATGATTGGATAACATAGAGGTATTAGGAATCGATTTTATTTTAGTAGTAATAATGGATGAATATGCATGCCTTATAGGACTCGAGCATAGTAAGTAATCAACTTGGTGCTTACATACATCAGTGTGGGAGAAACCTTGATGTAGAAATCCCACAAAACTACGCTTCTACCATGGATCCCACCTAACCTTTATCTACTAGGTTACCATTCCACATATCACCCTTTTAGATCATCTAGAGGATGGTGATTGACACTGTGGTGTGCTGATACAAGTAGGAATGGGTCATTACCATAAGGGATATGGCCCACCATGACTTTGAGGTATCGGTGCCTCATCAAAACTACCACATCCAATGGTCATATAGGGGACCCCCCTTTTGATGAATAACCACTTTAGGAGTCACTCCCTATAGTGATATAACAACTCACTCCCTACACCGAGGAGGTAGAGTAAGTTAGAGTCATGCCTGCAATGAACACTACCCATGAACCACCTAATAGGGCTCCCATTAGGCCCTATTAATTATAACACCAACTTTTCCTACATTCCAAAGAGTAGGTGGACTTCACCCCCACTCCATTGACATTGGTCCAGAGAACCCAACACCGATGTTGGGGGAAAACCTATAAAATCGCCTGAAAAAGGGAATCTTCTATGGATACATTGGTCCCTATCATCACCATCATATCCCACCAGATCCCTAAAATAAGTGGCCGAGGATCTGTCTTTTCCTAATTGGTATTTAGACCCAATCCACCACAAATGAAGGTTGGGATGACTCTCTCAATCTATGACACCATTGACAGCTGTTTCCGACTATATTGTGACTATTAAAGTTAGTGTGAAGGTCCTACCTACACCATCACCAAATAGAGTTAAGGTCATCCCCACTCTTTCAAAATTCAATACATGGTCATCCACATACTTCCACCAATCAGTGTAGAGGTCCTCCCCAAACCATCACAAACCAGAGTAGAGGTCTTCTCTTATCTTTAAATAGCCAGTACGAGGCCCCCCTGTACTCCCACTAGTAAGTGCAAAGGACCTACCCACATCATCACCAACCAGAGTAGAGGTCCTCCCCACTAAATTAATAGTTGTCAAAAAGGCTCTATCCATTTTCCAACCATTCAACATGGAAGTCCTCCCCAATCTCCCTCTATTCAATATGGATTTCCTCCCTGTGTTCCCACCAATCAGTGCAGAGGTCCTCCCCACACCACCAGCAGTCACCACATAGGTCCTCCCAATTCCATGAGTAACTAAAGAGGAGGTCTTCCCCACTCCACCATAACCGAATGTAGAGGTCCGCATTGATCTATCACTAACCCACATGGAGTTCCTCCCAGTTTTCCCACTAGTTAGAATGAAAGTCCTCACAATACCACTAAAACCCAAAGTGGAGGACCTCCCCGCTACTTCATCATCCAACACAAAGGTTCTCCCCATTCTCCTACCAACCAAAACATAGGACCTCCCTACACTACCACCAACCATCATGGAGGTCCTCCCCATTACAAATATATACCCTTACCTAAAGAACCACCCCCAGGGAAGAAGGGAGAACACCCATTGCTTGAGGTAGGACAATAATAAGCACCACATAATTGTTGATCTCCCATATTCAAATGTGACGGATGACTCAATTATGGAACCTTTATCCTAGAAACTAGAATCTAGGTAAGGATGCTAAGAATTAATATTCTCAATTCCAGAAGTCGAGGTCCATAAGATCCCCAAATCCCTCCATAGGTACTTACAGGTGGAGGATGCTCTGGATCCCTTCCAAGGGATCACAATGCAACCATCTCTGTGACCGCTAGTTTCCCACCTCTATAAATCCACATAATAAGTTGGAGATATTTTAGGATATGGGTTGACGCCTTCAGATGTAGATCACTCCACTAATCTATAAATGGATATCACCTCCCTCTATCATGATGCATTGGTGAGAACCCTATCATATATGGATATGGTCATGAAGCTAGTCTACCTCTAAGGGAAAAATTAGCATGCAATAGAAAAATAAACCATGCAGAACTTCCTCTTTGTATAAATCAACTGGATAGTAGTTTTGTATCATTGTTGCAACCCATATCTAGTCCTGTGTTGATTGGGGTTTGGGCTTACAATAACCAGACCCTTCCTCTGACCAAGAGGGTTTGTGGAAGGCCCTAGTATCCAATAAACTATTAGTGTTTTTTTGAGACTTTGAAATCACTGAGTCCCTTACTATGGATCATGTAGTGTTTTTACATTGGATTATCTAGGTGACATTTCACCAACTTCATAACCATTAATTGGACTACCCAGGGATCCACAAGCATGTTAATTCCATCGAACAATAATACATAAATTTTGAGATCACATCGCTCTTGGTAACACTGTGCCTTGAGTCATATGAATATTATTAGACCCTTAAAAAAACCTATATAAAGAGCCTCACAGTACTCTATTGAGTTATGGAAGAAGCATCTCTACATGTATAGATTATATTTTGGGGCTGTATGTTTCTCTTCTTTTCAACCACATCTTGCGCCAGTCCTTCCTATCCACCGATAATGAAATTTCACCTTTGGATACCACCATGGTGAACATGGTCATACACAAAATTTAAGAATAACATAGGAAAAGGGCAACCGATGTAGGGCCTAATAGAGAAGATTTGGCCCAAAGGCTAACGTAGTACTAGGAAGATCCTCTAACAAGTGTCCTCACTCATCAACAACAACAAACACATGGCCTCAAATATCCCCCCAATGAGGAATTGTTGCTTCCCCATTGAAATATTGACAATTTCAATGGATATATTGATCCCTCACACTCATTAGAGACTATATTGGATGAAAAGATGAATCCAATAGTATCCAAATTCTTTTAGCAACTCAAGGATTACAAAAGGTTCACTGCCGATCTCATTGATGAGTGGCACCTGGATTATAGAAATGCCTTTAAGGACCCTATTTCTATTTTGGTGGATAATATGGTCCTCCTCAGATAGATACCCATATTTGAGGTTGTTATACCCATGCATCCAATTAGAGCACAGACTAGGGGATACAACAATAGATCGAGGTATGAGTCATCGAACCCACCCGAGCCGCATAATTATCTTTTTTGGGATTTAGGCCATGCTGCTCTATGAGTTGATAAGCCCATTCCCTGATTTTTTGATCCCAATCCTTAATTTGATGATCCTAACAATGCATTGGTGACTATAGATCGTCGCCAAGATGACTTGAAAGTTTCTCTCACTGCTCACCTTAAGGCCCTATAAACACACCATGTAGAAATACCTATTGATGAAAAACCATACCCGACATGGGTGGACAATGTCCAAGAACCCTTGGAGTTTGTAAATCCTATATTCACCCCATTAAATGGAATGATTAACCTGATGTGGCACTTGACCCACTTTACTTCATGTGAGGCCCTATTTTGGGGACCAAAAAATAGTAAGAGGCCTCCAAATTCTGATCTTTCTTCTAGAAACTGGAAGGACTCGCATTTGTTTGGTACAACCAGCTACCCTTAGATTCTATTGCTGGTTGGGAGTACTTTTGTAGATATTTACTATACCAGTTTCACTCCACCCCAAACAAGATATGTATTTTCTTCCTCTTAAAGTGAAAATAGAGGCAATATGAGTGAGTCATAAAAATTTTTACCCTGTTGAAAGGCCTCATGTATTCACCCTACATGTTGTTGTATTAGGATAAGCTTCTTAAGATGTGTGTGGGAAATATTAAGAGTGATTTAGTCCCTAAACTCATTTCTCAGAACTATCCAGGTGGGTTTTAGGAGTTCTTTGAAAAGTATCGGCATCCATAAGAAGCCTTTAATTATAATATACAATAGTTGTGCATGTTTCCTCTTCCATCTCCCATGAGATTACCTAAAAAAGAAGAGACTTCCGCATCCATTCATATAGAGATTGATGAGACAGTGCACTTACTGGTTTATTTTCTATAAGATCCTCACTGAGTATATCCCTATCAAGTACAGTCTCACCTAGCATAAAATCATCAACTGCCGCCTCACCAAGTGTAGCTGCCTAAATGATAGAATGTGGCTCCATCCCCTATCAAGGAAAAGATTCCATAGTTTATTTACAAGATAGAATAGACTCAAAATATACTTTTAGGGATTCATAGGTATCGTGATACTTCATTTGTTCCCTAAAGAAGGGAATTCTTAAGAGTTCATAGTGTAAGAGGCCACAAGAGGCCAGACTTACTAGTCGTACCAACAACCATATAATCCTTAAACACACTATCAAGGAATGATTTGTTTTCAAATATTAGCTATATGACCAAGTGAATCATGGACTAGTAAAGTTGAGTGATGTTTTGACATAGGTGACATATGTTTCCACTATTCCTGCTACTGACAGTTAAGGCTATGGTGAGTGTAAGTACGATTCTAGCTAGAGGATGCAGAAATAACAAGACTGGTTGGCTGGAAAAATAAGTTTCTTGCTCTCATGATTTCATCAGAGATCATTTTAGAAAGCCCAAACCTCCTATATTTTTATACCTCCTCTATCTTCTACCTCCATATCTGCATCGAAGCCTTCAGAGTCTCATAATAATAGGAATTGATGAGACAGGGGAAATCAGAGTCCCCTATCAGTGTTGAATCCATATCTCACTCTTAGAAAATTCGTGCCTCCTAAGTTAGGAGATGATTCCAAGGTATTCCCAACCATGGATGACCCCACCAATGATGAAAAAGAGTATGCCTCCATGAATTTTGTTGAGTTAGTAGATAGCTTCAAGATTCCTTACAACAAGGAATGCAATAGAAATCTCCTAGGTTCCTCTATCCAATGTTGTTGAAGGGATAGCCAAGGAAATGAAAGACATTAGAATGTTCAAGATAACCAGTCTATTCATGATATTGATACTAGGAATCAAGTTTTGTGGAGATTTCAGCAAGAACTAACCTCTCATCCTACTCTTTCAGATATGCCTCCAAAGAAGACAATGTTAGTTAACCGAGCAACTCAGTCGTGACCGTGCCATGATCAACCATGTCCATCCAGGTCTATACCTCAACCAAAGAAAATCATCCATTAGTTATTTAGATAAGGACATCTATTTGGCAACAAAATATTTACAACACTATACAGATCCTAGTTTTTTAGTCAATAGCATCCAATCTCCCCCTTCTAAAGGGAAACCCTCTATAGATAGAGGCATGTGTTTGGCATGTAAATATGATGTGTTTAAGAACCTCTCTGAAATACCATCAAAGATTTTGATCCATGAGGCTATATTATTTTCAAAATAAATGTGTGATGACCATGTAGAATCCATGAAAATCCCCCTCCAGTTTGAAGCTGGTGTAGCTACTACAGAGGCGAACTATGCTGAAGAGGCTGAGTATGAGGAGTATCAATACATTATATTATTTTCTAGGGAAGATGTGGGTGTAATCATACATGGGTGAATACATCCACTTGACTACATATAACATTTTAATTTCTTGGGGGTCCACCACTTTCTAGTGGATACTATATCCAAGATCAATCTCATTCCAACCTAAATGCTTCAAATGATGGGATTGAGAGAAGTAGATATGACTCTATCCAACCTAATGATTAATGGTTATGATAAGAGTGATATAAAACCATATGTAAAGGTTAATTTAAAGAACTAGTGTGCAAGGTTTATATAAAGAATTGAATTCAAGGTAGTCTCATAGGATACCGCTTATAACAAGCTGTTGGGTTGACCTTGTCTCTATTTGAACACAAAAATCCCTTATTCATATCACTAGTGCCTCAAGTACTCCTTTAATCATTGAGTAGGGGTCTTCAAGGTGATGTTTCCTACTTTTAATCATGCTAATCCCACTATCTAGGCATAAAATAATATAAGAGAGAGTGGAAATAGGTTTAGACCCATGAGGTTGAGTTCATAAATGCTCTTGATGATCTAATGACCACTGCATTCAATCCATGGGAATACTTGAATGAAATTTTTATTCTCCCAATTCATCGGTTAGAGGACACACCATCATACCTAGTGAGTCGTTTCATTTTCTCAAATAAAAAGGTTTTTGGAATCCCCAATAAGAAGGAGGACCCATATATTACTTTTTACTCCTACAATAGACATGATCATGTGATTCTAGAAGCTCTTAATACTATGAAGTATCGAAAAGTTCTCCCTATGACCTCCAATCCCAGGCATTCCTTCCTATTTCAAAGATCATGTATGACTCAAAAAAAGCTGACTCCCCACCATATTTTTGACATCATGAATATAACCCATCATCAAAGGCCATATAGAGTCAGTTTAGAAGCTTCTGTCACCACCGTTTTAGCAGACCAAGAACCCCTTGGTGAGGATTTTGTGTCTTCCAGAGTAGGAACTAGTACTTCCCCTAAGTTTAATGTCCTTAAATAACTACCTCCCCCCACTAATTCTTCTATCTTAGATGATTAATATGATTTGTAAGATGCCCCTCCTTCATTTTAAGATGGTGTCTCCACAACCATTGATGAGTTAAACCATGTGAACCTTAGTACTGAGAATTATCCAAGGCCAACACTGATCAACGTATCCATGTCTCTAGAGGAGAAATAGTAGCATGTGTTCTTCATGAAATATCATTATGATGTGTTCTCCTAGAGCTATGATTAGATGCGAGAATTAGACCCTCAGGTTTCTGTTCACCATATTGGCCTCTCATTGGGTCATTATGGGTTCAAGAAGCCTCCTAGAAAGATGAATTCCTCTCATAGTTCCATAGTTGAGGCAAAATTTGATAATATTATCAAATAAAACTTTTTCATGGAATTCTAGTACCCTGAATGGATACCCAATATCATACTATATAAGAGTAAGAATGGGTATATAAGAGTATGTTTTGACTTGTAGGATCTCAACTTCCATTTTATGAAAGATGATTTTTCCATTATGATGACAGAGTTATTGATTGATGCTATAGTCGGGTTCTAGACCCTCTCCTTCATGGATGGATACTCTGGATACAATCAGATATATATGGCCCCCTAGGATGAGTATTTTATAGCCTTTAGGGCATCCTAAAGGACCTTATTCTATCAGGTGATTCCATTTGTCTAGAAGAATGCAATATCCACTTTTTAGTGGTCCATACACCGCATCTTTATGCCAATTATTGGGAAATTGGTTGAATTCTACATGGAATTTTTGGTGGTCAATTATCACTAGCATCAGAAGAATCTAAAGGACCTTCATAAAGTGTTTATATTCCTTGGTTTCTAGTACTTGAAGATGAATCGATTGAACTTCACTTTCAGAGTTACTTCTAGGAAATTTCTTGGATTTGTCGTAAGATATAGAGGCATTGAGATAGACCGAGAGAAGATCAAGGTCATCCGCTAAATTCCTCCCCCAAGCTATCTTTAGGATTTGTGGGGCATCTAAGACCTCTTAGCTTATATATACATATTTATTTAATGTTTTGGATGGAAAGTGTAATCCCTTCTAGAGACTCATGAAGAAAGGAACTGTTTACTAGTGGGATGAGGAATTATATAATGCATTTGAGTACATCAAGTAGTACCTGCTACAACCTCTGGTTCTAATGAAACCCATCTAAAGGAAGCCTTTATTCATCTATGTGACAACCTAGGAATGGTACCTTGATTCCCTTATAAACAATAACGGTAAAGAAAAACATTTATACTATCTTAGTCACATAATCCATGACATGGAGACCAAATACTCCACCATCAAGAAGAGCTATCTCATACCAGTTTTCATAGTATAGAATTTTCAGCATTATCTAGAGAATAATGAGATATAGATGGTGTTCCAAGTAGACTTAATAAAGTATATCCTAAATTTACTCATGATGAAAAGACTATTGACATGTCAGGCAATGATCCTCCAATAGTTCAACATTAGGTTCATCCCACAGAAAGTCTGTCAAAGGACAGGCATTGGAAAACTTCCTGGCTATGAATCTGAACCATGAAGAACTAACCCTGGATGTTGATTTACCAAATGAGAATATACTTTTAGTGGATCAAGTTGTTCTTTGTTTGAATAATAATTTTTAAGTTTCCTCCTAAATCCTAATCGATGGAAGGATTAAAAATCCTATGATTAACAGACTTGGCATGGGGGTTGTCTTCACCACACCGACCCAAGTTTTCCTACCATAATATTTCCTATTTTTAGAAGGCTGCACAAACAATGAGGTATAGTATCATGTTCTCATTACTAGTCTCAATTTGTACCTTAAGATTTATTTCCCCAACTTTCTTGTGAATAGAGACTCTGGGTTATTCATCAAACAAATCAATGGTGACTACATTATTAAGAAGAAAGAGATCAAACCCCTGTTGGATCAAACCCACCAGATGATGGCCCATTTACCTTCCCATCTGGAGGTGACTTATGTTTCCCAATCCCAAAATGGTCAAGATGATGCCTTGGAATGATTATATATGTCTCTTATAGGGCATGAATCGGATGAATTGATCATCCATCTGGTGCATAATAGGGTTATTTCTCACTCTATTTTAGATGTTGATAACAAGTAGGTTAACCAAATAGTTGTTGGTGCTTTTGTATCAGGGCCCTCAAGTACCCACACAGCAGAGAAAAAACTTGATTGGACAACTCCCATCATCAAGTATCTCCAATGTTTAATTCTCCTACTAGATTGAGTTGAGTGTGAGTGAATCTATTGGCGTGTAGTGTAGTTTACCCCCACAGTGTTCCTAGCCTTGATTTAACCCTATAGAGATGTGGGTTTGATGGAATTATCCTATTTTCAAAAAACAATATGAGATCCATCCGGTTATGAAGTAATTCCATGTTAGGTTCTATGGTTCCCATTAGGTGTGGTTGAAGCTCTCTCACCAGATAAGAAGGTTGGGATACATCTGGCCCACCATGGTCCACAACTACATAAAGTTTTATAATAGGTTCCATTCATTTTAGATTCAAATTAAATTAGTACATCGATCGCTAGAGACCCTCCCCAAAACCAAGTATTCATATACCATTTTAGTATGGGGATTGATGTTATAGGGCTATAGACACTAGTGAAAACTCACTAGTGCAGGTTTATTTTGACCACAACAGATTTCTTCTCCAAGTGGAAAGAATATATTCCCCTTAAGTAATTTAAAGCCCAATTTTTGAACAAATTTATGAGGTCCCACATCATCCATTGATTTGGAATTCCTCAAGTTAATCTTACAGTCAATGGAACCATCTTTGAGGATTCCAAGATGAAGAAATTTTAATCCAAGTACAACATTCAGTCCAACCATAATTATAACTTCTACACACAGGAAAATGGAAGGATTGGGGAATTCAACAAGACCCACTACTAGAAATGGTGGTTTTCCCAAAAAATATATACCAAAAGATTGAAGAAACTATTGGTATAATGTAAAAAAATCCACATTTGCCAACAGTTTTCTCAAACCATTGGAAAATGTGTTAATATAGTTAAGCTTTCCCAACAGTTTGAAAAAACAATTGGGAAATATTTAGTTCCTCTAACATATACCAACGGCTTTACTAAACCATTGGTAAAGAGACGCTTTCCCAATAGTTTTTAAAAATTGTTGGGAAAGTTTTCACCCAAATACCCAGTGCCCCAGCTCCCACTCATCCCAATTATAGACCTACTCCAGAGCTCCTCCTGAAGTCTTCTTGGCCGTCAAACTCCTTCTAGCCGCATATCCTTCTTCAATCAAACAAATTTTTATTTATACACTTCAAATTAGTAAGTCTTACCTTAGTTTTATTGTTCTTCCTCTTTTTTTTGATGTTTTGATTTCGGATAAATTAGAGTTATTTATGTCTTTGGAGTACTGAACCCTTTGGTTTGTTTTATGTTTTTTTGTTCTACACTTTAAACATGGAAAAGGGTTTGTTTAGTGGGGTTTGTTTAGTGCTGGGGGGTAAAGGGTCTATTTTATGTTTTTTAAACTTTAGTTTAGTTGAAAATTTGATTTGGATTTTGTAATTGGTCGAATGATGGATTGGAATTGTGAACACCCCCCACCCCCTAGACACCTCCCACCCCCTGGAAAACCCCCCACCCCTTGGACACCCCCCCATTTGGAAGCCCCCCCTGGACACCCCCACCCATTAGACAACTCCCTCCCCCCACCACCTGTACACCCCCACCCCACCCTCCCTTCATGTTATACATGTTTGTGTAACATTTTATGAACCTTTCAATAATTTATTCAAAACATGTTACTCTTATTTTTTTAAATTTCACTTTTGAAAACTCTCAAAAAAAATCTTCACTTTTGTGGACAGCCCGCCCACCCCCCACAAGAAAAAAAATCCTTTTGTATGGATAAAATAAAGTTTGATATACACATACAATTATTTATCTCTATGATAAATACAACTACACATGTGATTATTATAGAAAAATGGTGTTATACATGTTTGTGTAACATGTTAAGAACCTTTCACCAATTTATTCAAAACATGTTACTCTTGTTTTTTTAAATTTCACTTTTGATAACTCTAGAAAAAATTCTTCACTCCTGTGGACAGCCTGCCCACCCCCCTGAACACCCCCTACCCCCTGGACAGCCCGACCACCACTGTGGATAGCCCGCTCACCCCCCTATACACCCCCACCCCCTGGACACCCACACCCCTTGGACACCCCCACCCCCTGGAAAGCCCCCCCAACCCCCTAGACACCACCCCACCCCCCTAGACACCACCCCACCCCCCTGAACACCACCCCACCCCAGACACCACCCCACCCCCTGGACACCACCCCACCTCGGACACCACCCGACCCCCATGGACACACCCCGAACAACACCCCACCCCCTGGACACCCCATGGAACCCCCCCCCCGGACACCACCCTACATCACTGGACATCCCCTCCACCATTTACACCCCCCACACACACCCTAGAAACTCTGTACCCCTCTGGATAGCCCCGCCACCCTAGTGGATAGCCTGCCCACCCCCTGGACAACCTCTTCTCCTGTGGATAACCTCTACACCCCCTGGACACACCGTACCCCCCTGGATAGCCCCACCCACCCCCTAGACACCCCATACCCCCTGGATAGCCCTGCCCACCCCCATGGACAGCCCCTCCCACCCCCCTGTATAGCCCCTTCCACCACCTTGACAGCCCCCACCCTTGTGGACAACCTTGCCCACCCCCTAGACAGCCCCACCCACCCCCCGGGACAACCCCTCCCCCGTGGATAGCCCCCCCTCCCACCCACCCCCGTGGATGGTCCGTCCACCCCCTGGACACCCCGTACCCCCTGGGCAACCCCACCCACCCCCATGGACACCCCCTACCCTCTAGATAGCCCCCACCCTCATCTGTGCACACCCCCTCCCACCCCCTGGATACCCCGACCTCCTGGATAGCCCTGCCACCGCTGTGGACTGCCCCACCAACCCCTGGATAGCCCCACCCCTAGAAATCCCACCACCCCGTGGAAACCACCCCACCCCCCCTTAGATAGACCCCCCCACCCCTTGGACCGCCCCCACCCCCTGGACACCACCCCACCCCCTGGACACCCCACCCTCTAGAAATCCCCCCAACCCTCTGTACCCCACCCCACCCCCTGGACACCCCCATGGACAGCCCCCGACCCCCCCCCCCCCCCCCCGGACACCACCCCACCCCCAGAAACGCCCATGGATAGCCCCCCCCTCCACCGTTGACATCCCCCACACCCCCTTGGACACCCCCATGGATATCCCCTCCCCCCACCACTCTAAACAGCCCCCCCCCCCCCGGGACACCCCCATCCCCCCAGACACCCCCACCCATCTAGACACCCCTACCCCTCTCGAAAAACCACCCAAACCCCTAAAGGACCCCCAACCCCCCCTGAATTATGAATTTAATTCTTTATGTATTTAATTAACTAATAAATTATGTGTTAATGGATTATGTGTATACTTGTTGTATGTGTATACTTGTTGTAATTACCTTGTGAATTATGTGTTAATTCTTTTAATGGTGTATGTAACTCTGACTATGATGGGATCCCATAAATTTGATTGGCCTCTCACCATTATGATATTTCTCCACCAAATAAATTGAAATGGGTTAGTTGGAAGAGTGGTTGTCATGTGAATATTGAAATGGGGAAAACTATGTCATGGTACATGTCATGGTTGGAAAATTCTACTATTTTTATGCAATATTGTATGTGTTTTTTGTTTATTTTAAGTTAAAATTATTCTATTTTAAGTGTTTTATTTTTTTTATTCTATTTTAAGTGCAATGTTTTCTATTTTATGTTTTGTTTTCAGCTGTGTTTGCAGGTGTATGCAGTGCAAACCTGTGTTTGCAGGTGTATGCTGTGGAGGGAATGGGTGGCTGTTGTGTTGTTTTCTAGAAAAACACTATACCAACGGTTTTAAACCATTGGTAATACACTATACCAACAGTTTTGAACTGTTGGTATAGTGTATTTCCAGAATATTTGTGCCAACTGTTTTAAGGAACCGTTGGTAATACTATATACCAATGGTTTGAAACCATTTGTGAACTACATGTAATCTATATGTCCCAATGTTTTATCAACCGTTGGTATTAATATATACCAACGGTTTCTATAAAACCATTAGCATATTGAACATTAGAGTTCCATATACCAATAGTTAGAGGAAAACCGTTGGTATAGGCCTTTTTCAATGGCTTACTAGCCAACGGTTTGAAAAACCGTTGGTATATAGTATACCAACAGTTTTGAGGCCTATACCAATAATTTCAAACCGTTAGTATATATTTTATTTCTAGTAGTGACCCTCTTTAACATCCTATAGAAAATTGTGAGCAAGAAAAAAATTCCAAAAAATATCCCTAATTTTCTCTGGTCCTATCAGAAAAAGCCTCATAATTCCACCCAGGGAACCCCATATTCCTTGGTATATAGAACCAAGGCAATATTTCCTATAAAGTTTTAGTTTTCATTACTCTAAATAGTTTTTTTACAACTAGTAGATTCTAGAAAAAATGAAATAAGTCTATATAACTAAGTTAGAATCCCTGGAATAGAATAGGGTCTTGGACATGCATGATCTAAAGAGGAACTAGAATAGGGTATAAAAAGAGTTCAACAAGAAGGGCCGCCTTCTATTCTTCCTCTAGTGTGACAAGGTGATGGATCTCCAAACACCAAGGATACCCAAAAAAAATCCACCAAAGTTAGAGCCCAAATGGGAAAGAACTTACATCACTCGTAAGGTCTATTCCAATGGAGAATACTCTTTTATCACCATGGTCTGGGAGCGTATCACACCTCCCACCAAATAAAATATTCTCAAGTAGTACTTCATGTGAGGATCTCTAATTGGTCCAAGAAATATGACCATAAACTTTTTCAAATTGGTCAAATCTATGCAACCTTAAACTATAATATCATGGTCTTATCTCTAAGACTATAAACTAACAGAATCCCCCTGGTTTAATCATCATGAACCTAAACTATTTTCCAACCCTATATTCCATGCCCTATGACTTTAAATTAACAAAATCCATAGTCTAAGTTATAAAAATTTAAACTATAAATCCTTATGTGTGTAGCACATGACGTTAAACTGTGATTTTACCATGTTCAAAACTAGGATGCCTCATATGATAATTATTGGATGATCTAAAAGTTCTTACCCTATAAAAAATTAGGGTTACTAATACAATAAGTAAGAGATGGTAAAAAAATGTAAGATCTCGGCCTTTTCTGGAGTAATCATAGGTGTTTCTTTTAGTTAATTTTTGTTTGTTATTAAGTACCTTGGGGATGGGGTATGACTTGGGGTGTGTTTGGGTGAAGTTTCTAAGGAATAGGTAAGATAGGGTACAGTGCACGGTTTGTGCAAGGTTTTTCCAAACTCTGCACAAGCTAACCATGTAGATAGTGGATGTCAGAATGATTGGCGTGCAGTTTTCCTAACCATGCTCCATCAATCCATGAGAGTAGTGTAAGACCACATGGTTGGCACACTATTTGGCCTAACCATGCGACCTCCGAGGTGAAACCGTGTGTACGACTCCGTTTATTCATAAAATTGGTTTTAAAACCACATGAACCCTTGAAACCTCTCAAATTATACCTAGACTCAGTCTTAAAAATATCTAGGTGTTCCCAAATCCTTATTGAGGGATTCCAAGGTGATACGAACACCATTCTTCGAGATCAAAATTCCAAATTGAAGATTTTCTCTCCTCCCGATAAGTGGATTTCATCCTGATGCTTCTCCCATTCTTTCTCTTATATTTTCTAGATCTTTTCATGGAATATATACCCTATTTTCTTGAATCTAAACCTATGAGTTAATATCTATATATATTATTTTGGATCTAGATCTATATTTTCAAGATCTTGATTCCTTTGATCTTAATTTTGGATTTAGGGATTTATATCCGGATCTTGATCGACGTCATTGTGCCGCTCGGATTTTGGGGATTTCCATTGGAATAACTTCCATCAAGAAACCAAGGTAGGTGGTTTAAATCGAACTCCCATAGTCATGATCTTGATACATGTATGAGTTTATGATTTCCTAGATTCTCTTGATGATTGATTTCCTAAATTGGAGTAATTAGAAATGTGGAATTGAATTGAGTTTGCCTCGGTGATTAATTGAGAATTGAATCATGGAACAAACGAAGGAGGGTTAACCAAATAGATATTTTGGAGATTTTTTATGGGTTGAGATATTGTTTTGATTGTGATAAAATAATTAATTGGGGGGAATTAAGTATGAAATAATGATGTAGTCCATGTAAGATAATTGATTGTTAGAATTAATTATGTGCCATGATGTTGACCAAAGAGAATTAATTGTGAGAATTAATTATGTTTCATAATGTTGATCAAAGATAATTAATTGAAAGAATTAATTATGAAATGTTGAGATTTGATATGGATAATTAATTTTGAAGAATTAATTATGGAAAGATAATGGTTTTGATTGATTAAATAATTGATGAATTAATTAATGGATTCGGTGCTTAGTTAATTATTGATTTAACTAATGGCCTTTGACTATTTAACTAATTGATGGATTAGTAATGGAATAATGTGGAGAATTATTTTGAATTAAGGAATGATTAAATGGGTGAGATTTTTTTGGTGCTAGAAATGGTGTTCTAGACTAATTAGAAGTTGGGACTTGGAAATAACGTTCCTACCCAATAGTTATCCAAGCATGAGATTATGGGGTGTTGGGAATAATGACCTACATAAAATGAGAAAAGGGATTCTATGCATGATGACCAATACTCAACGAGATTGTGGTTCTAGGAATGATGACCTACACCAAATGAATGATAATAATGAATGATGATTCAAATGATATTGTGGTTCTAGGCATGACGACCTACACCAAATTAATGATAATAATGAATGATGATTCAAATGGGAAACATGAATTGAAACTGGGCCTAATATGTTGATTAAAGAATAAATTAAAATGTTATAACTGTTTAAATAATTCATTGTATTTATTTCTTGGTGAATATGTATGAACTATCTTTCTATTGGACTCGTTTTAAACACCGTTGGTGGTGGCCTACTGAGTTTTACTCACACCCTATTCGAGCCACCTGATCAGCACTTGAGTAGACTTTGTTGTTATGGGATAGGATAAGGGCAAGGCCTTGGGGTAGGATGCAGTTTGGGATTGGAGCATGGGAGAGGGAACCAAATGTGGTTTGGGACCCGTTTGGGGGTCGTTGTGTCTTTACTTTGAGTTTCATTTTACACACTTGACATTTTCATTGTTATAGCATGTTTTAAATTTCATTTGAGTATTGTTTTTTCATGTTTTTCTTATCATATGACATGGATTAGTTCAGGTTATTTATATGCTTCCTCACATGGTTATTTTTATTTTCTTCCATTGGTGTTTTATTGTGATAAAATAGGGTATAGTCTCCCCAATACTGACTTACCAGACCCTTGCTGGTAGTCTTCACCCTCTGGTGTATGGGGAGGCACGCTTGAGGGCATGTGGCCAACCGGCTCAGGGCACTGTTTAGTGGATCCCTGGTTAGGATGTCACAAAGTGGCATCGAAGGTCATTTTATTTTCTTTCTTCTTATTTTTTCCTTACTATTTTTGGAAAGGTAGACAGGATACTAGGAATAGTCAAGGCTTGGTTATGAGCTCGTGCATGGGAGTTTCAAACTCATGTATGAGGGAAAATCCGAGTACTTAGGGTGGGATTGTTGTGATTTATGTTTTTTTGTTACAGTTGAATATTATTTCACCTTGGGTGACACACTTGTGGTGTGATGTGATTTTTGTTTTAAAAATTGTTGAATTTTGATTGGTGGCCTAAAGAGGCATGATTTTTGAGTCTTCATGCATCATTATAGGCACTTATTTTTGTTGTAACATGCATCATTCTAGAAACTCATGGGAAAACATGTTATGGTTATGTTGTTAAAATTGAACTATTTTCCATGTCGTGTGATTGAAATAAAGATGAAAAATGAGAATAAATGGGTGTCTAATTAGAACCTTGATTAATGAAATGGGTATTATTAATTAATTTATTATTGAATTAATTAATTTGAGATAATTTTATTAATTAATGGGGAAATTGATTAATGAGAATGTAGGTACACTTGTTAACCAAGACCTAGGAGTAGGATGGTGGAGGGTATTTAAAATGACTTGGTGTTGACCATGTGGTGAGAAAAAGGGGAAAGGACATGTTGAAACTTATTGCATTAGTATCTCCTCTTATGTAAATGTTATAAGGTTGAGTTATTAAACCTAAGATGTGTTTTTGGACTTTTAGAGATATGCCTCCATGACGCTTGTTAAGGGAGAGACTGAGGGGTATGGCCTGGAATGAACTTCAAGACGAGGAGATTGAGGCACCATTGGTGCAAGATGACGAATAAGGGGAATATTTCCAAGATAACATTGCTCGTTTCATGCAATTTATGGAGAGAGACCCAGGGCGGGTTAAGAAAATCATGTCTGATTTGACAAGGGAGTTTCTGCCGCATCACCCTCCTACTTTTGCTAGAAAGGATGGACCTGAGGGAGATGAATTCTGGATTGAATCCATAGAGATGATAATTAACCATTTAGAGACTCTGGATAAGATGAGGTTTAATTTGGCTTCCTATATGCTACATGGTTCAGTGAAGCGCTAGGGGGACATTCAGGTACGGTCTAGACAAACTGATGAGATGTTATGGAAGGGCTTTCTGGAGAAGTTCTTGGAACACTTCTATATAGAGATGCTGAGAAAATAAAAGGATTTAGAGTTTATTCATATGACCTAAGGAAGCATGTCCATAATGGAATATTCATGACATTTCATGGATTTAAAGTGTTTTTATCCAAATTTGGCAGAAGATGAGGCTTATTCAGCAAAAGAATTTCAGGATGGACTTAGGTGGGAAATTAAGTTCCAAGTGAATATCTTTATACTGAAGAAATTCTTAGAAGTGGTTAATTTGTCTCTAATTTCAGAGGGGAACCTGGAGGAGGCTTCCAGTACTGGAGAGGTAACTGGACGATCAGAGAGTGTGCCTTCCAAGAGCAAGAAGCACCGCTACGAGAATCTTAGTCCGGATAGTGGAAAGTAAGGTAGACAATTAGGATAATCAGTTGTACCAGATCTTTCTCATGTTCTTTTCCACCAGTGCGATAGGCAGGGAAACTATCATACACATTGTCCTCAACCACCAGTGGAGTGATGGTTTTGTGGCAATATGGGACACCTGTAGAAGTTCTATAGGAAGTAGTGGCAGACTGGTGCTGAGGGAGTAGCTGCTCAGAGTTAGAGTGTGGGAAGGGGGTATTCTACACCATATAGGTATGGCTACTAGAATTCTACTGGAAAAGGTTGTAGAGGCAGTGGACATGGTGCTTTAGGGTATGAATTCCCATATTAGTAGAGTGGTGATACTTATGGGAGTCAAAAGACACCATAGGGAATAGGGGTAGGACAGTTACATGCAATGTAGCCTACACTTGTGGAGAACGAGGCTGGTCCATCAACAGTGATAGGTACTAGTATATTTTCTTATACTTTAGATACTTCATTGTTTGATACTGGTTCCTCTCATTCCTTTATATCTTCAAATCTTGTTAATGTCTTGAGCCTGGAGATGGAGTTCATAAGTAGGGTGATGAATATCGATACACCCTTGGAAACACAGTCTAGGGATATCTATTTATGCAAGGGATTTTCACTAGAGATTGGAGAGTATCGTTTTATTTGGGATATCTATATCCTTGATATGATAGTATTTGACTTGATTATTGGGTATGGACTAACTAGTCACATACCAAGCCCACATAGATTTTTACCGAAGGAGAGTGGCCTTTGAATCTCCTGAGGGTGACCAGTATGTTCACCGTGGAGAATGGGATATCCATACAGGCCGAGTGAGGATAATTACTCAGCAAATAAGAGAGATCAGAACCCAAGTTACTAGTATTTTACTCGATGATAGGAGTGGTAGGAAATAATTCCTTCCACTAATAGTAGAATTTTTTTTAGGATGTATTTCCTAAAGACATTTCAGGATTCCCACCTTAGAGAGATATGGAATTCACTATTGATCTCATGTCAGGGTCTGAGTCGGTATCTATTCCACCTTACAGAATGGAATTGACTGAGATTCAAGATCTCAAATTTTAGTTGGAGGAGTTGTACAATAAATGGTTTATTCATCCAAGTACATCTCCTTAGAGATCACCTGTTTTGTTTTCAAAGAAGTCTGATGAGAGTTTACGATTTTGTGTCAATTACCGGAAGTTGATAAAAATGACAGTGAAGAACCAATATCCTCTTCTGTGCATTAATGATTTGTTTGACCAACTGAATGGGGATTGTGTGTTCTCAAAGATTGATATGAGATCAGGGTATCATCATGTGAGAGTTCGGACTTCTGATATACCAATAACTACTTTTAGAAGTTAGTATGGCCTTTATGAGTTTTTTGAAATTCCATTTGGGTTGACAAATTATCCAACAGTATTTATGGCCTTGATGAATAGGATCTTCCATCCATACTTAGATCAGTTTATGGTGGTGTTTGTGGATGAAATCTTGGTGTACTCTAAGACTCATGAAGATCATTCACAACATCTTGACATTGTCTTGGGTACACTAGGAGAGAACCAGATTTATGCCAAACTATCTAAATGTCAGTTTTATATTTAAAAGTTACACTTTTTGGGAATAGAATCTCAGAAGAATGTGTGGCAGTAGACCCAGAAAAAGTGCAGGCAGTGATCTCTTGAGAGAAGACAAAGATTTTTTTTGATATCTAAAGACTTTTGGGATTATCTTGCTATTATAGGAGGTTCATCCAATACTTTTCCCATTTTAAAACACCACTTACAGGTTTGAAAAAGAAAGGGATAAAGTTTTATTGGATAGGATCATGCGATAATTCTTTCCAAGAGTTGAATAAACACTTGACATCAGCACCAATTTTGATCTTACCTGAGTCGGGTGAGGAGTATACGGTGTATTGTGACACTATTGAGTCAGACTTGGAGTTGTGTTGATGCAAGGGGATAGAGTCATTGCCTATGGGTCTCTACAGTTGAGACCATGTGAATGTAATTACCCTATGCATGACCTCAAGTTAGAAGTAGTGGATTATACTCATAATTGATGGTGACACTATCTTTTGGGTGAAAAGTTTACAGTTTTTATGGATCAATGAAGCTTGAAGTATAACTTTTCACAGTGTGACTTGAATATTTAGCAGTGAAGGTGGGTGGAGTGTATGCAGTCCTTTGATTTTGAACTAGCATATGCACCCAGAAATGGGAATAGTGTGGCTGATTCCTTGAGCAAGAAAACTCAGACTCAGTTGGTAGATGAGTCGAGTGCAAAGTAGAAGATGATGACTTTATTGGCAGAAATGCACGTAGTAGTTCAAGAGAGTTTGGAGAGGATGACTCTGGTTTCTATAACAGTAGAGTCTACACTCTTAAGATGGTTCAGGGACAGGTAGTACGATGATTTTGAGTGTTTATCCTTAAGGTAAAACCTTGAATGTGGGGAAACACCTTCAGACTAGATAATAGATGAGTATGAGATCATTTATTTGAAAGATCAGGTTGTTGTGACTACAAGTTTGGGAGAGGAACTCATACAACAATTTCATGCTTCAAAGTGGGTGGTACATCCTCAGTTGAAAAAAATTTACCATGACCTACGATGCTGGTTTTTGTGGATAGGCATGAAAAATGATATAACAGGATTTCTAACAAGATGTTTCACCTATCAGCAGGTGAAGGTAGAGCATCAATGACCCGGAGGCCTATTCCAGGCATTACCTATTCGGAATGGAATTGGGATGGCATGACTATGGATTTTGTGGTAGTACTTCCAAAGAATCTTAGGAAGAGTGATGCTATTTGGGTCCTTATGGATTAACTAACAAAGGTAGCACACTTCTTGACTATTAGGGAAACCTTTACCATAGAGCAGTTGGTAGAACTGTATGTGAGAGAGATAGTTAGTTTTCATGGGGTGGCATGAACTATAGTTTTAGATTGTGATTCGTGCTTTACTTCATGCTTCTGGAATGGATTATAGGAGGTTCCTAGTACCCAGGTTCTGTTAAGTAAAACCTTCCACCCACAGACAGATGGGCAGTCAGAGTGTACCATATAGGTGTTAGAGGATATGCTACGAGCATGTGTTCTTGACTTCAGTGGTTCTTAGGATAATCACTTGGATTTAGTGGAGTTATCCTATAATAATAGTTATAAGGAAACTATACATATGGCACCATATGATGAACTTTATGGGAGACCTTTTAGATCACCACTATGTTGGTTAGAGGTGGGTGAGTCAGAGGTATTGGGACTGAGTCTCGTTCAAGAGACATCAGAACAGGTGCAGTTGATTCAGAAATGTATGGCTATGGCTCATAGTAGATAGAAGTTTTGTTCTAATAGATGGAGATGACCCCTATATTTTACATAGGTTGATCATGTATTCCATTGGGTTTCCCCTAGATTGGGTCACCACAGGATACTGAGGCAAGGCAAGTTGGTGCCTAGATTTGTAGGACCATTTGAGGTGCTGGAGAGAATCAAGATGGTGGCGTAAAAATTAGTACTTCTGTAGAAATTAAATGTTATGCATGATGTTTTATATGTGTCACAAATATGGTGGTATCACATAGACCCTTCTCATGTGATTGATGTGGAAGAGGTTGACCTCGAGATAGATGTGTCCTTTGAGGATCATCCGATACATGTGCTAGGTTACAGTGATAAAGTGTTATCAGGAAAGAACATATTGTTAGTTCATGTGTTATGGAAACATGGAAGTGTTCAAGAGGAAACATGGGAAATAGAAGTATACATGTGGTCTCAATAGACCGATATTTTTGGCCCGGAATCTTAGAGAAGTTCGAGAGTGCATCTTGAGGACAAGTTGTTATAAGGTGGGGAGATTATAATATCCTAGCCTTTTCTAGAGCAATCTTTATTGTGTTTTTAGGTACTTTTTGTTGTTTATTAAGTACCTTTGGGATGGGGTATGACCTAGGGTGTGTTTGGGTAAAGTTTATAAGGAATTTTAAAGATGGGGGGTTGTGCACAGTTTTTCCAAACCGTACACTAGCTATCCATGTGGAAAATGGAAGTCAGCATGGTTGTCACACAGTTTTCCTAACTGTGTGCCATCAAGCCATGAGGGAAGTGAAAGACCAAACAATTGGTGCACGGTTTGGCCTAATTGTGTGGCATCTCATGTTAAATTGTGCACGCAACCTAGTTTATTTCGAAAATTGGTTTTAAAACCACCCGAATCCTCAAAACATCTCTAATTTGACCTAGGCTCAGGATTGAAAATTTCTAGGTGTTCCCAAAGCATTATGGAGGGATTAAAAGGAAATATGAACACTATTTTTCAATATATAAATCCCGGATTTAAGATCCTCTCTCCTCATTGTAAGTGTATTTCATCCCGATGCTTCTCTTGTTCTTTCTCTTAAATTTTATAGATATTTTCATGGATGATCTCCCCCATTTTCTTGGATATAAACCTATGAGTTAGTATCTAGATCTAGGATTGTGGATATATATCTAGATTTTAAAGATCATAATTCCTTTAATCTTAATTTTTGGATTTAGGTATTTAGATCCGGATCTTGATTGGCGACGTTGTGTCGCTCAGATTTTGGGGATTTCTGTTGGGCTAACTTCTATCAATAAACCAAGGTAGGTGGTCTAAATCAAACTCCCATAGTCATGATTTTGATATGTGTATGAGTTTATGATTTTCTATATTCTCTGTATGATTGATTTCTTAAATTGTAGTAATTAGGAATGTGGAATTGAATTGAGTTTGCCTCGGTGATTAATTGATAATTGAATCATAGAACAAATGAATGGGGGTTACCCAAATAGATATTTTGGAGATTTTTTATGGGTTGAGATATTGTAATTGAGATATTGGATTGATTATGATAAGATAATTAATTGGGGGGAATTAATTATTAAATAATGATGTAGGTCATGTAAGATAATTAATTGTGAGAATTAATTATGTGCCATGATTTTTACCAAAGAGAATTAATTATGAGAATTAATTATGTGTCATAATGTTGATAAAAGAAAATCAATTTTAATAATTAATTATTAAATGTTGAGATTTGATATGGATAATTAACTGTGAATAATTAATTATGGAAAGATAATGGTGTTGATTGATTAATTAATTTATGAATTAATTAATGGATTTTGTGCTTGGTTAATTGTTGAGTTAACTAATGGCCTTTGAACTGTTTAACTAATCGATGGATTATTAATGGAATAATGTGGAAAATTCTTGTGAATTAAATAATGATAAAATGGTTTATATTTTTTTGGTTCTAGACATGCCGTTCTAGACCAATTAGAATTTGGGACTTAGATATGGAATCCCCCCAATAGTTATCCAAGACCGAGAAAAGGGGTGCTAGGAATGATGACCTACACCGAATGAGAAAAGGGGTGCTATTCATGATGACCTACACTAAATGATATTGTGGTGCAAGGTATGAATACCTACACCAAATGAATGATAATAATGAATGATGATTCAAATGATATTGTAGTGTTAGGCATGATGACCTACACCAAATGAATGATAATAATGAATAATGATTCAAATGGGAATCATGAATTGAAACTGGGCCTAATATGTTAGTTAAAGAATAAATGACAATGTGATAACTATTTAAATTATATATTGTATTTATTTCTTCGTAAATATGCATGAACTATCTTTTGACTAGACTTGTTTTAGACACTCTTGGTGGTGGCCTACTGAGTTGTAATCATATGATATTTGGGCCACCTGATCGACACTTGAGTAGACTTTATTGTTGTAGGATATGATAAGGGCAAGGCCTTGGGATAGAATGTAGTTTGGGATTGGAGCATGGGAGAGGGAACCGGATGTGGTTTGAGACCTGTTTGGGAGTCATTGTGTCTTTACTTTGAGTTTCATTGTAGACACTTGACATTTGAATTGTCATGGAATGTTTTACCTTGTAGTTGAGTATTGAATTTTCATGTTTTGGTTATCATATGACATGGATTAGTTATGGTTATTTATACGCTTCCTCACTTGGTTATTTTTATTTTCTTATGTTATTGTTTTATTCTAATAAAAGAGGGTATAGTCTCCCCAAGATAGACTTACCTGATACTTTCTGCTAGTCAGTACCCTTTGGTGTATGGGGAGTCACGCTTGAGGGAACATGGCCAACTGAATCGGGGAACCGTTTAGTGGATCCCAGGTTAGGAATTCACAAAAACCTTACCACATCTAAAATCGATATTCCTCATGTGATGTGATATGAACCAAAACTAACTTCTATAGAACAATATGTTAAACTATATCCTTACCCCAGGTCATAAGTATGGGATGCCCCATGGAAATCATGGGATGCCTCAATTCCCTCTTCATAGAGAATTTATCCCAGTTTCAGTGTTAGTATCATACTATTCTTCATTCCAGAACTACGTGTGTCTTGATTCCCATTCCCATGGGATATATAGTGATTCCTAGACCTCTCTTCTCTAGGTCTAGCTATAACTTTACCAACCCTTTAGCCCCTTGGCCTCATTTATAGTCCAAGAATCATGACCTTCAACTGCATTTAGTTAATCTAAAGGTGTTTATATGGTATAAGAGCCTATTTGGATCCTTTCACATCAGGTTTTTTATCCCTTATACCACAAAAATACCCTTGATACAGATATATTCTCATTTCAATCATGATGAATTTAAATTGTTTTCCATATCCACACTGGTCCATGCATTATGACCTTAAACTATGTACAGTTTGTTCTGAGATATTTATGCAGCACGTCATCCTACATTCCTTATTTTTATGTTGGTTTCTACTTCATTTGTTCTATGAAAATTATCTCAAAATAATGTTTACATTTTCCTAGAAACATGAATTTAAACTATTTTACCATAGTCCAAGAAAAATCACTTTAAACTATTTTCCATGCTCCAAACACCACAATAATAAACTATGTGCAACAGGATTCAAGATTTCTTCATGTGGTGTAGGTCCTCCTTGTCTCATTTCATGTCAAGTTTTAACTCTTATGTACCACACAATAATCCTCAAAGCACCTCCCCATAGTCTAATCATTATGAACTTAAACTATTTTTAATTGGTATAAGCACTATAACTTAAAACTAGGATCCCTAGTCCAAGAATTATGACCCTAAACAATGTGAATATTACCCTTACTTGCATAGTTTGCTTCATCCCTAGTGTTTAATCAAGCATATGTCTCCAACTATTTCTAGAACTATGTGTGGCTTGATTGTAATCCATATGGGATACATTGTGATACCTAAACTTTTTATATATAAGACCAACCACAAATTTGCTACAAGACCATATGTTACCTAGGGTGTTATCACCATGAAATTATCCCATGGTCCTCCTTTTTAGGTGTAAGCCCCATCTATTTTCCTTGACCTATTATCAAGATGATATTCCCTCATAACCCGATATGTGGAATAAAATGATGGGCAGATTAAGGTTTAACCATCACCGACATCCTTATATTTACAACATATTAAATTAGGATACCTGATAAAACACAATTTTATTGAATATATTATTTATAATAAATGAAATAATTTCCACACATTGTGTTAAATATTTTTATTTATAGAATATTTGGGATTAGATCATTCATTTGAAAATTTTATAGAAATTCCAGTTTTACCCTTTTAAAAATTATTGTATTATTTTGGAATAAAATATATTTATGTAAACTATTTTGACTTGAAATTTTGTAACTGTGTTCCTGACATAGTTTTCTAAAAACTCTATTCAGTACATGGGAGCTAGATGATTCATTTGAGTGGTCTAAATGGTCCATGAATTCAAAGATGGATTGGATTTATCAGATTGGATATAACTTCAGTGTTTGGGTCATATCTTCTTCATATATACTTTTATTTGGACCAATTTTGGAGGAGATCCCTAAGACCAAATTATACAAAAATATTCCTCATGTAAGTGCAGCTAATTAATGCGTTTTGGAGGTCAGAAAAGCGGTTCAAGAGGGATTAAAATATTTGTTCGAATTTCCATTTCACACTTAAAAACGTTTTGTAACTGTAGCCCTCCAAAACTCTACTTAAATGAGATTTTCACTCTTTGGGAGGGTTGTTCAAGGCTTTGGGAAGTTTTTCCAATTTTTTTTCACTTGGGATCATCTTAAACCTCTTGTAAGTAATAAGGAATTGTGCAAAGAACTCTTCCAAGAAGACTCTCCCCTCCAACCTACACTTTGTGTTTCTTCGTTTTTATGATTGTAATGTAAATTTTATTCAATAAATATTATGTATTATTTTATTTTAATCTTTATATTTTTATTCTTGGTGTTGGAATATAATATTGGAGATTGTTGGGTCGGAGGTGATGGCAAGAGGGGGGGTGAATTGCCTTTTAAAAATTAATTAACAATTTAAAACAAATTTAAATGCAGCGGAAAGTAAAATGGAAAGACACAATTGATAACGGAGTTCGGCTTTAAACTCAAGCCTACGTATCCGCTCCCAACTCAACCGTTGGGAGATTTATACGACCGCTTGCTTTTTAATGGCTATAGCAAGAAACCCATTAGCCGTTTTAAGGTAGGCTAGATCACCTTCTTACAGCTTGCTTTTTTTATTATGGTTGTAGCAAGAAACCCAAATTGAAAGAAGGAAGAAAAAGGGTGGTTTGTTTTAATACAAACCCAATTAAGAACTAAACAATTGAAGTAAATAATTTAGAACAAACTAGAGGAAGCCTTGAGCGCCAAGAGGTGAGTGTAGTTGATGTAGAGGCAGCCCAAGCTTCAAGGATGGCAATTGGATCTCAAGTAGCCTTTGAGAATTGTCGTAGGAGCCTCAAATGATCAAAATAGCTTTGGTATGCTTCGGTATATGATCGGTGGTCTTCCCGGCATCCATGGATGTCTATTTATAGGAGAAATACTCCCAAATACTTCAAAATATCCGTTGGAGAGCTTTAGGAGCCGTTGGGGATCAAGTGGGCCAGCCTGGTCAAAGCCTAACGACTAGTTTGACTGAGCACACCGGCTGGCCGGTGCTGATCCACCGGCTGGCCGGTGCATTGGAAGGTGGAGAGTGCTTCTGCCCAGGAGCCACTGGCTGGCCGGTGAGAAGGCCACCGGCTGGCCGGTGGTGAGACAGTAGGTCTCACTATTCCAAGGAGTTCCACCGGCTGGCCGGTGAGGAGGCCACCGGCTGGCCGGTGGTCTGGACAGAGGGCATCCCATTCTTTCTGGGGCCACCGGTTGGCCGGTGGCCAGACACCGGCTGACCGGTGGCACCTGGCAGAGGGCAAGGCCTTCTGCCTGGTCCACCGGCTGGCCGATGGGCTGGATCCGGCTGGCCGGTGCCCTTACCGGCTGGCCGGTGGTCCCACACCGGCTGGCCGGTGGACTTGAAAACAGTCCACTTTTCCTTTTTTGCCACTTCTTGCTCCTGAAATCATGCCTATTAACAAGAACACTTGAAACAACATTAGATCACGATGAGAGTGATTGTGATCATTAAAATCCAAGAGAGTGGGGTACAACAATCTCCCCCTATTTTGATGATCACAATCACAAAAAAAAACTTTTAAAAAAGGTATGAAAGCTTTAAAAAAGGGTATGTCAATTGAAAACTTAAATAAACAATTTGAACTTGGAAAACTTAGAGACGTGCCAAATATAATGATCTTGAAAGCATTGAAATACTGAGAAAGGGTTATTTTTGAAATTGCAACCAAATGCCATTTTTTAAAGAAATCAATTGAAAACAATAACTTAACCATTTAAAACATATTTTGATGACATCAATAACTTAAAAAGGAACTTGTAAAAAGAGCATTTTAATAAATAACTATGTAATAGAGAAGTTTTCTCCCCCTTTGGGATTATCAAAATAGGAGAAAAATTATGAAAGAAAAATACTAATAAGTAATGACAAAAAGGATGGATAGATAAGATAACTTGAATTCCATAAAAGATGAAACGATACAAAGGAAGTTCAAAAAACAAATACAAATACAAATACAAGCCAAAAAACAGGAACGGCTCTATTCACTCCTAGAGGGCCGAGAGTGACGGCGGCGCCTGAAGGTCTGAGGAGCCAGAGGAGCCTGGACCGCCTCAAAGCGACGATCTAGAGAATCAATCCGTGAGTGGAGCTGATCAAACTGAGAGCTGAAGTAAGAGAACTGAAGATCGAGCCGGGTCTCAATCTGATCCTGGAAGCGTAGGAACTGATCAGCCGTCACCGGCAAGCCACCAGCATCAGCAGGAGGGGGCACAGCCTCAGCAGGCTCAGGTGCATCATCACCCTCTCTAGCCTCCTCATCAGCAGCAGCATCAGCCTCACCTTCGCTGTCACCACTTCCTGCCTCTTCATCATCATCACTATCCTCACTGTCTGAAAGAGGATAGGCAGCGGCGATAGCAGGAGGCATGGCATTGGCAGGAGGATGGGAATGAGTCTGAGGAGAGTAGGCCTTGAGAAGACCGTCCTTGTCAACAATCCATTCCTGACGCCAAGGGTGCCAACGAATGTTCATTCGTTGCACCATCATAAAATTTACTATGCTATCCTTCGTTGGCTGCTCGAAGGAAGTAGTATGAAGAGGCACATCAAGAAAGGAAAAGATTTTAGTCAAGAAGCGTCCGTAGGGTAGAGTTTTGGACCGGCGCGGGTGCTCAGCCACATAAGTCATGGCCCGGAACAGAAACCGGACCAAATTGAAGTGTATGCCTCGGGTGATAAATGAGAGAAGATAAATATCAATGAATTTGACATTATCATGATCCCCGATACGGGGCGCAAGGGAAGTTTGAATGAGTCGCTCAATAATACGATGGTTAGGAGAGAGTTGGGAGAGCTTGACAATAGGATTTGTGGGCTGCCCTGTGAGATGCTCAAGGGCTACGGCTATATCAAACTCACGGTCCCGAGGAAACTCCCCCTGAGCAAAAGCATGGGGTCCAACATGAGGAACCCCGAGCATCCGAGCAATCTCCAATGAAGTGATAGTGATGGGTTGCCCAAGAGCAGTGGAGGAGATGGTATCAATGTCATCAGAAACGGACCACGTCAAATGAGCATAGAACTCTTTGACTAGAAGAGGATAAATGACATCCTTCTCAGGGGGTTCAAAGAAAGAATGCCAATGTTGATACTCAATAATCGAGAAAAGCTCAAGACGAGCAGTAGACAGCCAAGAATAATCAATAACTCTACCCGGCAAAATGACTTTGTCATGCCAAATGTCCGGGAGTTGAGGGATTGAAGGAGGAGGAGGAGCTTCTTGAGCGATTCCCTTCCCTTTACGCGTGGATCGAGGTCCCATGATGGAAAAAGGAGCTAAAAAGAGAGATTGAGTGAACAAAGGAGTTTTGAGAGGACAAAAATCAAGAAGGGAGGCTAGGGTTTGGAGGGGCTGAGGTTTTAGGAGGAGCCGCCCGAGAGAGAAGAGAGAAATGAGGGAGGAAGGGTTTTAAAATCAATTTTAACCCTTCCTCGGTCGGCCCATTAAGCAGAAACCCGACACCACCGGTTAACCGGTGATGTACCACCGGTTGACCGGTGGCACTAAAAGTCATAAAAAATATAAAAAACAGAATTAAAAAAAAATTCTAATAAAAATAAAATATAAGCAAGCCAAGAAAGTCAAATATTTAATAGTGCTCATTGACGTATCATTCCTAACTCCCCTTTAATAAAATCAAAACGGTCAACCGGGAGCGGTTTGGTAAAAATATCAGCTAATTGGAAATCAGTAGGAATGAAGTCCAAAGTGATATCTCCTTTTTGAAAATGGTCACGAAGGAAATGATGACTTAAGTCTATGTGCTTTGTCCTAGAATGTTGTATTGGATTCTTAGAGATACTAATGGCACTAGTGTTGTCACACCGAATAGGGACATGATCATAGGAAAGACCATAATCCAAGAGAGTGTGTTGCATCCAAATAATTTGGGCACAACAATTGCCAGCGGCTACATACTCGGCCTCGGCAGTAGAAAGAGCAACACAATTTTGCTTCTTGCTACTCCACGAAACAAGGGACTTGCCTAGCAGATGACAGGTTCCACTAGTACTCTTACGATCTAATTAACATCCGCCAAAATCAGCATCCGAATAAGAAGATAGTTCAAAAGAAGTATTTGAGGGATAAAATAAACCAAGATTTTTGGATCCTTTTAAATACTTAAAAATTCTTTTGACCGATTTAAGATGGGATTCTTTAGGATTGGCTTGAAAACGAGCACAAAGGCAAACACTAAACATGATGTCAGGACGGGTCGCAGTTAGGTAAAGTAGACTCCCGATCATACTCCTATAAAGCTTGTTATCCACCGGTTTCCCGGCTTCGTCTAACGTAAGCTTACATGAATTACTCATGGGTGTACTAATTTCCTTTACTTGATCCATACCAAAACGACTTAGAAGCTCGTTTGTGTATTTGCTTTGGCTTAGAGAAATACCTTTTGAATTTTGAAAGATTTGAAAACCAAGAAAAAATTTCAATTCTCCCATAAAACTCATTTCAAATTCTTTTCTCATTAAATCTGAAAAATCAGTACAAAGAGATTCTTTGGTAGAACCAAAGATAACATCATCAACATAAATTTGGACGATTAAAAGATCTTTTGAAGTGTGTTTTAAAAAGAGGGTACAATCGGCTTGACCCATTTTAAAATCATTTTCTAAAAGAAATTTTGTTAACCGCTCATACCAAGCCCGAGGGGCTTGCTTTAAGCCATAAAGAGCCTTGGTTAACTTAAAAACATGATTTGGAAATTTTGGATCTTCAAAACCGGGAGGTTGTTCAACAAAGATTTTTTCAGAAATAAAACCATTTAAAAAAGCACTTTTAACATCCATTTGAAAAAGCTTAAAATTTAAGTGGGCGGCGAATGCCAACAAGATCCTAATGGATTCTAACCTAGCAACGGGGGCAAAGGTTTCACCATAATCGATTCCTTCTTCTTGATTATAGCCCTTAGCTACTAGGCGAGCCTTGTTCCGAGTTATGTTTCCTTGATCATCAAGTTTGTTCCTAAAAACCCATTTAGTGCCAATAATTGGATGATCATTGGGTCTTTCAACAAGAGTCCAAACATCATTTCTAGAGAATTGATTTAGTTCCTCTTGCATTGCAAGAACCCAATTCTCATCATTAATGGCATCATTAACGGTTTGAGGTTCTAGGTGAGAAATGAAGGCTTGATGTTCAACTTCATTGAGGATAGATCTTCTAGTTCGAGTACCGGCTTGAAGGTCACCTATGACATTTTCTAAAGGATGGTCTCTAAAAGGTTTCCAAACCTTAGGCAAGGTGGAAGGTGAAGAAGGTGAAGAGGGTTCTTGATGGTCATCCTCCTTGGGAGGAGAAGATGAATCATTCAAATGAAGCTTATCAAGCTTATCTTCAACATCCTCAATGACCGGGTGAGGTTTTGGAAGAGTTTCATCAAATTTGACATGAGATGATTCTTCGATGGTTTTTGAACGTTTATTGAAGACACGACAGGCTTTGCTTGAGTTGGAGTACCCAAGAAAAATACCTTCATCGGATTTGGCATCAAATTTCCCTAGGTTATCTTTTGTGTTAAGGATAAAGCATTTACACCCAAACACTTTAAAATAACCAACTTTGGGCAATTTGCCTTTCCAAAGTTCATAGGGGGTTTTCTTAAGAAGGGGTCTTACAAGGACTCTATTAATAGTATAACAAGCAGTGTTTACCACCTCGGCCCAAAAATATTGAGGGAGGTCGAATTCACTAAGGAGGGTTCGAGCGATTTCTTGGAGAGTTCGGTTTCTCCTTTCAACCACTCCATTTTTTTGAGGAGTCCTAGGGGCAGAGAAGGTGTGATTGTATCCTTGAGAGGAACACAATTCATCGAATTCTTTGTTCTCGAATTCACCACCATGATCACTACGAAGAGATATGATTTTATATCCTTTTTCGTTTTCTACTTTCCTAGAGAATTTCAAAAAGGTTTTACAAGCATCATTCTTGTGGGCTAAAAAGAAAACCCAAGTAAAACGAGAAAAGTCATCAACAATAACTAAGGTATAGGATTTTCCACCTAAGCTTGCTACGGGAGTAGGACCAAAAAGATCAAGATGAAGGAGTTCAAGAGATTTTGAGGTGGACACTTCCTTCTTAGATTTGAAAGAAGACTTGTGTTGCTTGCCAAGTTGGCATGGCTCACAAATCAAATCTTTCTTAAATTTAAGTTTAGGAAGGTCACGAATGAGCTTGTTCTTATTAAGCTTTAGAAGTGAATGAGAGCTACAATGCCCCAATCTTCTATGCCAAAGCCAAGACTCATTGTCAAGAGCACTTAAACATTTAACATTTTGGCTAGCTAGAGATTTTAAATCAATAATGTAAACATTTTGAAAACGGGAAGCAGAAAATATCAACTTGTTTTGAAAATCTAACACATTGCATAAATCATTTTGAAAATTGACTGAAAAACCACTATCACAAAGTTGACTAATGCTAATTAAATTATGCTTTAAACCTTTAACTAATAAAACATCTTTAATAAAAGAGGAGCTACCAAAACCAATGGTACCTATTCCGACGATCTTGCTTTTTGAGTTATCACCAAAGGTGACATATCCTCCATCGAATTCTTCAAGTGAGTTAAACTCGGAGGGATCGCCACACATGTGCCTTGAGCAACCGCTGTCGAGATACCACGAGCCTTTATAGATCCTACTCTTTTGGCGTTTATCCTACAAAATCAAGAAAGAAGAGATTTTGGTACCCATATAAGTTTGGGTCCGGAAAGATTAGCAAAAAGAGACTTTTGAACCCATAATGTTCTAGAGGTATTCCTTCTATGATACTCATCCGAGTAGGTAATGGATTTGGGTCTTCCATACCTAGCATTTTTACAATCACATTCATAAATCATGTGACCGGTCTTTTTACAATAATTACAAAATTTGTATTGAGAGCTCCCCCTTACAAAAGTAGTGGGTGCCCTAGAAAAAGTGGATTGCTTGTTATAGCCATGACCATGTGTGGTTCTAGCCGAACGCTGAGAACCTAGCAATTTAGTTAAGTTTTGTTCACCTTGGGTGAACTTGGCAAGAGATTCCTTCAAATCCTTAATGGTAGAATTTAAAGAATCTATATTTGGAATATTTTTGACTTTAAGGGCAAGCTCCTCATTTTCTTTGAGAAGTTTGTCTTTTTCGGAAATAAGAGTTTTGTTTTTCTTTTTCAAGGTCAAAAATTTAGAGGTAAGTTCGTGAAAACCTTCCTCTAATTGATCTCTTGCATTTTGAAGTTCTTCATAAGACATATTATTATCAAAAGAAGAAGATGAGGAAGAAGAGTGAGAAGAAGAGTGAGAAGAGGATACCTCATCAAATGCCATTAGGCATTTTCCACCTTCATCGCTTGAGTCGCTTGAAGACACGGAGTCATCACTTGCACTCCATGTTGATGCTTTGAAGGCCTTCTTGTTTTTCTTTTCTTTTAACCTTTTCTTGAAAATGGGGCACTCCGGTTTGATGTGGCCTTTCTTTCCACATTCAAAGCAAGTGATTTCTTTCTCCGCCTTTGGCTCTTCCTTTCGTGCCTTTTGAAATTTCTTCTTTTTCTTCATGAACTTGCTCATTTTCCTTGCTAGTTGAGCCATCTCGGATTCACTATCATCGGAGGAGCTTTCTTCCTTTGCCTTGAAAGCTATGTTCTTTTTCTCCTTGAAGATCTTTCCTTCTTTATCGGATTGCCTCTTCATGGTAATCTCATAAGTCATGAGTGACCCTATGAGTTCTTCAACCGGCATCTTCTTGACATCTTTCGCTTCTTGGATTTCCGTCACCTTTGGTGCCCAAGAGCTTGGTAGGACCCAAAGAATTTTCTTCACCATTGTTTCTGCTGAAACATCATCACCAAGGGACTTTCTCCCATTGCAAACATCAGTAAAACGAGTAAACATTTCAGTGATTGACTCGTGTGGGTGCATTGTGAAACTCTCAAAGTCTTGACGATACATATCTAACCTAGTGTCTTTGACTTTGTTGGTGCCCTCATGGGTCACTTCCAAAAGTTTCCAAATTTCGTGTGAGGTGGTGCAAGTAGAAATACGATTAAACTCATTACGGTCTAACCCACAATGAAGAGCATTCATGGCTTTGCCATCAAGCTCAAAATTGGCAATGTCTTCGGGGGTCCAATTAGATTCATCCTTACTAGAAAGAGTGTAGCCTTGCATAACAATTCTATATATAGGATAGCCAATACTTCTAAGAAAAGTAATCATTCGTATTTTCCAATATGTGTAATCGGTTCCATCGAAGTATGGAGCCCGAGTCATGGAATACCCTTCGGGTGCTTGTGAGGAAGAAGCCATCACTATGGATTTTTCGTTTGTAACCGGTTAAGGTATTACACAAACGCTCCCTCTGATACCAAATGTTGGGTCGGAGGTGATGGCAAGAGGGGGGGTGAATTGCCTTTTAAAAATTAATTAACAATTTAAAACAAATTTAAATGCAGCGGAAAGTAAAATGGCAAGACACAATTGATAACGGAGTTCGGCTTTAAACTCAAGCCTACGTCTCCGCTCCCAACTCAACCGTTGGGAGATTTATACGACCGCTTGCTTTTTAATGGCTATAGCAAGAAACCCACTAGCCGTTTTAAGGTAGGCTAGATCACCTTCTTACAGCTTGCTTTTTTTATTATGGTTGTAGCAAGAAACCCAAATTGAAAGAAGGAAGAAAAAGGGTGGTTTGTTTTAATACAAACCCAATTAAGAACTAAACAATTGAAGTAAATAATTTAGAACAAACTAGAGGAAGCCTTGAGCGCCAAGAGGTGAGTGTAGTTGATGTAGAGGCAGCCCAAGCTTCAAGGATGGCAATTGGATCTCAAGTAGCCTTTGAGAATTGTCGTAGGAGCCTCAAATGATCAAAATAGCTTTGGTATGCTTCGGTATATGATCGGTGGTCTTCCCGGCATCCATGGATGTCTATTTATAGGAGAAATACTCCCAAATACTTCAAAATAGCCGTTGGAGAGCTTTAGGAGCCGTTGGGGATCAAGTGGGCCAGCCTGGTCAAAGCCTAACAGCTAGTTTGACTGAGCACACCGGCTGGCCGGTGCTGATCCACCGGCTGGCCGGTGCATTGGAAGGTGGAGAGTGCTTCTGCCCAGGAGCCACCGGCTGGCCGGTGAGAAGGCCACCGGCTGGCCGGTGGTGAGACAGTAGGTCTCACTATTCCAAGGAGTTCCACCGGCTGGCCGGTGAGGAGGCCACCGGCTGGCCGGTGGTCTGGACAGAGGGCATCCCATTCTGTCTGGGGCCACCGGTTGGCCGGTGGCCAGACACCGGCTGACCGGTGGCACCTGGCAGAGGGCAAGGCCTTCTGCCTGGTCCACCGGCTGGCCGATGGGCTGGATCCGGCTGGCCGGTGCCCTTACCGGCTGGCCGGTGGTCCCACACCGGCTGGCCGGTGGACTTGAAAACAGTCCACTTTTCCTTTTTTGCCACTTCTTGCTCCTGAAATCATGCCTATTAACAAGAACACTTGAAACAACATTAGATCACGATGAGAGTGATTGTGATCATTAAAATCCAAGAGAGTGGGGTACAACAGAGATGATATTGGGTTTTCTCCTTTCAATCCATTTCTTATGCAAAACATCTCCACGATTAAAACTTTTCCCATGGAGGAGTGATTCTGTTCATAGTTGATCTAATACCTACTCCCTTAATTTATTTATTTTGAATCCATAAACATACTATAATTCATAAATTGTGATCAATTAATTTAGTTTTAATTTCTATGTTACTAGATCGACTTACACTTGACCGCGTGGTCAGGCTTGAGTAAATCGTGTGAGTGAAACCTCAATCGCAAAATCTAATCAACTTGGGATAGAATTATAGGGTTCAAGTCTCATCCCAAAACAAAATTAATTCTCAAATACAGGTATTTTATTATTTCCTAACTGAACATTGAACATAAGTTGGATTTTGGATCACAATCAAAGCAGGGTGGTGCGATTGGAAGTCCCAAAGTTGACATAAGGCTCATTTTTCAAATATTTGTGGTTGTTTTATTTTCCGTAGGGTTCAGGGGTTGAAAAGGTTTGGAGATCATAATTATTAGATTTATAATGATATGGGATAATGATAAATTAATGATAACAGGGGTATATCAGATCAACTATGTCTTCTCATATAAGTGTTTTTAATGAAATTGTGTCTTTGATTGATCCTTCTCATTTGTTGTTTAGTTTATTATATAAAAGTTACTAAACCAAACCACCACATATTGTGTTTCATTTGTTTTCACTTATTTTCTTAGTTCATTCAAGCCTATTAAGGGTTTTTTAATTCACTTCATCCTTGAGAGAATGACCGAGGTCATCCACTATGATGCACTTAGTAAAATCACATATATTTTTTGAGAGGGTGCATGACAACGCTCATAAATACCTCATATGACAAGTGTAGGATAACAATTAAACCAACATCCTCAGCACATGACATTAAATAGTATCCTTACCCCACATAAAATCAGGAAGCATCATAATGTGAGATTATTTACCCCATATAAAACCGGTATGCCTCTTAATGTGACATGATTTACCCTGTATAATACCGGGATGCCTCTTAATATAAGATGATTTACCCCATAAAAATTGGGATTCCCTGTATGAAAAGTATGGTATGACTATCAAATTGATTTTATCAACACATAACATTAAAATATATCCTTACACTATATAATTTCAGGATGCCTCATGTCATAATATATGATGACTCGTTATCCTTATTCGAGAGGTTACCTCCTTCTAGTGTTGGTCTCCTACCATCTAGTGTCATAGAACTACGTGCGAATTGATTCCCATCCCCATGGGATATGTAGTGATGATAGAATATTTTATCTCAGTCCATCTTTTTTTTTCAACTCATTACGGGGTCTATATCCATCAGGGTATGTTTTTTTTAGTTTTTTTGTGGTAGAGGGTCTCTTTGGCCCTCCTTCCACATCAGGTTGTCACTCTTTCATGCCCTAAAAATATCCTAAGGACACTAATTCCCCCCTTGGGTCCAATATCTATGAATTTAAACTAGTATATACCCCTATGATTTGAACCCCATAACCATAAACTACTATTAATACTAGTCTTAGTTGTATGACTTTAAACTACAAATCCCAACATGTAACAACCCAATGTTTTTAATGTAAATTCCCTTCTTATAAATATGCCATAAAATCACATAATAATGAACTACTAAGTGATAAGTGACCTTTAAACATAAGTTTGTCACTTTTGTGTTTGGAATTTTGAAAATCGGATGTACACGGTTGAGTTCAAGATATTTTTTGGAGTTCGATAAGAAAAACATAATTTTTTGGTGAATAGTAACCTACCCTAATGAATAGTAACATACCCTTATGAATAGTGATATACCCTAATTAATAGTAACCTCACCTATGATAGTATAAAAATAATATTCAATTTTGAAGTACAATATACCAATGTTTTAGAATGAAATAATGCATGTTTTTAAATCTAGTTTTGGATAATAAATTATGATTTTAATCAAATATTAAAATAATCATATTTAGAAAATTATTTTTGAAAAATGGACTTCATTTTTGGATTATACACGTCAAAAAATGGTCAGGGGGAATTTTTGATATTTTTTTGAAATACTTGAATTTTTTATGAATAGTAAAATATGGTAATTTACCGTATATATACATTATAAGCTAAATAAACTATTCCTAGAATCATAGATGATGTCACCACCCATGGATAGATTTAAAATGACCCATTTACTATTCTTGGTCATGATATACTTACTATTCTTTGTCTTGTGAAGAAATAATAAATTAAGGATTATAATATCATTAAAACCCTCCTCTCCTCCACTATAAAAACCCCCTTCACTCCCTCTTCTCTCCACTCCTCTCAAGCTCCAAGAATTCTCTAAATTATGCCCAAATCTCTCCCCAAGGTCCTCCCCCACGTCCAAAAGCTATCAGTCTCCTCAAAATACCAAAACCTCTCCCCTTAAGAGGTTCTCAAAGGAGAAAGTCTCAAGAGGTAAATTCCTCTTCCCAAATTTCTTATTTTCTTTTAAGTTCTTTTCTTTTTAATTTCTTTCTTGACCTCCCTTCACTATAATAGTATTATAAATCCATTAGAATACATGTACTTGAATGTCTTCATGCTAGTGGTAAATTTCATTATCTTCTTTCCCCACCCTTTTGTTTGAAAGAAATGAAAGCATCGTTTGAGATGGGCTAATTTAGCACATTCAAGGACAACGATTTATCAATTTTTGTTATTATCATTAATTTTGGTCATGAAACCATTTGTGTCATGGTTTAACCAGATTATTATATATGTAATATATCCTATTTTTGGTTATGTACTCTTTTGGTCCAAATGGAATTAAGTTTTAATGAAAAACACATTCTTTGTAATCAAATCCACCGATTAACAAAAACGGTTATCACTAAGGTTATATATATAATAATTCGACATGACTCTAAGTAACCTAATTGAAATTAAAACCATGTAATCTCCTGGATATTAAATAATGAATGTAACTTCAATTCTGGACAACCACTTTAATCTTGCATATAATTCAAACTTGAATATATGTGAACCGATCTTTTAAAGCCAAGTAAACAAACGAGCCCGAACAATGAAATTGAACCTTATAACTAATAAAAAAGGATTTTAATGAACTAAAAAGAGTTATAATAAATCAATTACATATATAAGAGTTTCCAGAATTATGAATTAATAATCCTAATTTTTTTATTCAGGTCATTAATAACAAGTGGAGAACACCACCAGGTTTAAGGTAAGGGATCCTCTCCTTTTCTCTCTTAATCAAGATTGTCCTCTATACTATGCCTTTATATGTGCACTAGAAAATGATGGGGTATGTTTAATAACCTCCCCCATACTTTCTTCCGGATTTATAAGTGATGAGAAACCCCATTTCTCTCTCATAAATCCCTTTCGGTCACACCCGACACCATGCCGATAAAATCGTAACGAATTCTACCCAAACCTTCTTTGTTCTTTCGGGTTGCCTTATCTTTCTTTCAAAATGGTGTTATCTAATATATCTATGTGAGTCTTATGAATTATTTTTATTTGTAAAATAATATTATATCAAGACCCATTCATCACATTCTTTCAGGGATATACATTATTTTGAAATATTCCCTCCTTAGAACTCTCCGATAAGCCAACCTGTTTTAAGGGGACTTCCCAAATTTTTACCCAAATTTCAAGTGCAGTCTATCCTATGTTTTAAAACACCATTGTATTTATAAAATAAGTGTTTTTATTATGAAAACTTTCTTGTTTAAATTATTGTTTTATATAAAATAATGTCCTCTTGTCTATTTGAAAAGCTCTAGAGTGTTTTCCTTAAAACTGCACTAAAATGTTTTAATGATAATGTTTCTAAAATAAATTTTTTTTATATATTGTCACTTATATTTGACACCAATTACCATTTTATATGCCTATTTTTACCTATTAATGTCCATGTATGTTCTAATCCCTTCCTTTCATAGACACTTTGGTGATACGCCCATTGGATATGTTTTATGTCATGACTGTGGTACCCAATTCTTTCCATGGGTAACCTTATGTTTATGTACGGTTGATTATGTATGATTATTTATGTGGAAATAATATTCATAAATATTTTGAGATGGGTGCACCCAGATAGCGCTTCAATGAATTGGGTAAGGTTAAGTCTCATGAGATGTGATGCGAAACGGGATTGGCGGTTAGCCTTGACCCGTACTGAAATGGGAAACAGGATTGGGAGTTAGCCTTGACCCGTACTAAAGAAATATTTTATAATTTTGACACATTTATATGATTCCATGTTTATATGATCCCGTGCTTATACTAAATTATTTTATAAGTTACATGCTTTTGATATCATTATGTCATGTATCCTAACTCATGTGCTTGAGATGTATCCTTATGTTCATTCCCTTGCTGGGATTTTTAGCTCATACCTTTGTTCATGTGTTCCCCAGGGTACCCTATGCAGATGTAAGGGCTCAAAGGAATTTAGGATCTCATTATGGAGATTAAATAAAGATGTGTTTTTTTAGCCCCATGTTTTGTGTTTAATGTACCTAGTCTTCCAAGACACTAGAATTAACAATACTTTACTTGTACTATGATAATGAATTATGATTAAAATCATGAAATGTTATATGTAAAAGGCTCGGGTCGCTATAGTTGGTATCAGAGGATGGTCTAGTTATTTTTGGAGATTAAGAATATAATACCTTAGTGAGAACCTTAAGTATGAGACTAAGTATAAGGAAAAAGTCCTAAATTTTGGTGAGTATAGAGTAAGTGGTTTATCTAGAAAACACATCCCTTTCGAGATACGAGCAGGTAGAGGTGGCTCTAGCACAGATGTATCTAAGGTTAAAACCCGAAAACACCACTTTGAGCTAGACTCGAATGGGAACTGGTGCACGATAACAGGTCTTGTTGCACTCTTGGTTACGACACTCTCGTGGGATATGCTTTGTTAGATTCACGAGCTTAGTACAAACCATTATTAAGGGAAAAAGAAATCCCATAAGAATATAAGTTAATGAATAGATCAAGGATAACCTAGGTTTTAACCTAAGGAATCACAACTTAGGATGTACTTATTCCTTATAAGTTTATCCCTTTATGTTGAATGTTTCCTTTTATGCTCAATAAATAAGTATTCAAGCCCCCTTATTGTATGTTATTCTTTCTTAGTTAATGACGAGAAATATAAGAATGTGTTCCAGAAATAAATGTGATAGGCAATGTGACAACCAACCTAATGATATGCTTGAGATGATGGGAGCACAAGTTGAAGATATTCTGAACTTTCCAAACCAGCTATTGAAAATCAAAATCAACAATTGGTACATAGTTGAATTCCCAAATTCATCAAGGAGGAGGAAGATGAAATCTCAAGGAAGTTCATCAGATAAAGGTGATAAAGGAAAGAAGACCAAATTTCCTTTTTGCAAAAAGTGTGGAAAGAGGCATCAAGTAGAATGTCACAAAGGAACCAAGAGATTTTTTAATTGTGGGAAGGTGGGGAATAAAATAGCCAATTGCTATAAAAAATGGATAATGTGATGAATAGAGATAAGGTTATATCTAATGTACCTTATATTGTTCATTGTCGTGAATTTGGAGAATTTGGACATTATCCATGAAAATGATCCATTGGAAGGGATGAAAAGCGTGATGAGCATCAACAATCTCTAAGGACAAGGGGACAATGCAAGTCCAATGTTGAGATATATCATGATGACTGAAATACATGTAACCTCTTTGCAATAATTTTGTATGTCATGCTGTATTTAATTTCATGCCCTATGAGCATGTCTTAAATGTTTTCTAGGAACATCGAGTTGCTACTTAAAATGATTTTATATCATTTGGGGAAAACTTTTATGATTATGTATCACATGTTGATGTTTGTGAAACTGTTCATCTTTGAAATAATATAAGTCTCCCTTTAGTGGAATCTGATGCAATTCTGGGCAAGGATTGACTTTATCCAGATAAGGCCAACATAAATATCTTCAAAGAAATGATTAGGCTACGTACTAATACAAAATTATAAAGTAATAGCATATGCCTCAAGGCAGCTGAAAATCCATGAGCAAAACTATCCCACGCATGATCTAGAGTTGGCGGATGTGATCTTTGAATTGAAAATATAGTGGCATTATCTCTATGGGGAAAAATGTGAGATATATACTGACCACAAGAGTCAAATATATATTCACACAGAAAGAGCTTAATATGAGCCAACGAATATGGATAAATCTCATCAAGGATTATGACTTCTCAATCCACTACCATCCTGGTAAGGCAAACAATGTGGCAGATGCTCTAAGTAGAAAGGATTATGCATCATTATCAATGATGAGAATTGAAAAGGATCCGATCTTCTTAGATTTGCAAAGGATGTACATAGGAATCATTAAGGGAGGAACATCATCAATCCTTTCTCAAATGATTGCTCAACCATCCCTCTTGGAGAAAATAAAGGTCGCTCAAAGAAAAGATGTGGAAATTCAGAAAAGGGTGGAAGCTATTAAAAATGTGAAATCCTCTAATTTCAAAATTTATGAGGAATGAGTTGTAAGATTTGGTACACGATTATGTATACCATCTGATATAGAGATAAATAAGGAGCTATTGAATGATTCACATATCTCGACCTTCTCTATCCATCCTGGGAGTACCAAAATGTACCGTGATCTTTGAGAACACTTCTGGTGGGATAACATGAAGAAGGAGATTGTGGAATATATATCAAGGTGTTTGGTATGTCAGCAAGTTAAAGTTAAGCGACAAAAGTCCAAAGGTATGATATATCCATTGCCTATACCCATGTGGAAATGGGAAAATGTTACTATGGACTTTGTCACGGGTCTCTCGAAGACTTCGAAGAGAAATAAGGCGATATGGGTTGTGTTTGACCGACTAACCAAGACATCCCATTTCATCACTATTCAGGAAGATCTCTCACTTGAACAACTTGAAAAGTTATATATGAAGGAAGTGGTGAGATTGCATGGTGTTCCACTCTCAATTATCTCTAACCGTGATCCAAGTTTCACATCTAAATTCTGGAGGAGTCTTCAACATTCTTTGAGTACTAAATTAAATTTCAATATGGTATATCACCCCCAAACTGATGGCCAATCTGAGAGGACTATTCAGATCCTTGAAGATATGCTAAGAACCTTCTCTCTTGAATTCAAAGGTGGTTGGGATTAGCATCTCCCATTGGTTGAGTTCTCATACAACAATATCTTCCACTCGAGTATTCAGATGGCTCCATATGAAGCTCTATATAGAAAGTGATGTAGAACTCCAACCTGTTGGGATGAAGTTGAAGAGAGAAAGCTACTTGGACCTGATCTTGTTCAAGAGATAACAGAGAAGGTTCAAGTCATCCAGAAACACATCAAATCTGCTCAAAGTCGGCAAAAGAGCTATGATAACAACCGTCGAAGGGACTTGGAGTTCGACATTACAGATAAAGTCTTCCTTCGAATATCTCCATGGAAGAGAGTCATGCGATTTAAGAAGAAAGGAAAGCAAATCCCAAGGTATATTGGCCCCTTTGAGATCCTTGATTGCATAGGATATGTGGCCTATCGGCTTGAAATTCCACCAAATATGGCTCGAGTTCATGATGCTTTCCATGTATCACTCTTGAGGAAGTACATACTTGATCCCTCACATGTACTAAACTCAGAGGTGGTGCAACTGGAATATGATCTCTCCTATGAGGAGCAGCCATTAAAGATTCTGGATCAGAGATATAAGGTTCTACGCAACAAGACAACCCATATTTTCAAAGTGTTATGGAGGAACCATAAGTTTGAGGAAGCAACATGGGAACTGGAGGAAGCAATGAAGGAAAAGTACCCACATCTGTTTTTGGCCTAGAATGTAAAATGAAATTTCAAGGGCGAAATCTCTTAAGGGGGGAAGAATCTAATGACCCAATGTTTTTAATGGAAATTCCATTCTTATAAATATGCCATAAAATCACATAATAATGAACTACTAAGTGATAAGTGACCTTTAAACATAAGTTTTTCACTTCTGTGTTTGGAATTTTGAAAATCTGACGTACACGGTTGTGTTCAAGATGTTTTTTGGAGTCCGATAAGAAAAACTTAATTTTTTTGGTGAATAGTAACCTACCATAATGAATAGTAACATACCCTTATGAATAGTGACATACCCTAATGAATATTAACCTCACCTATGATAGTATAAAAATAATATTCAAGTTGAATGTGAAATATACCTATGTTTTAGAATGAGTTAATGCATGTTTTTAAATTTGGTTTTTGATAATAAATTATGATTTTAATTAAATATTAAAATAATAATATTTATAAAATTATTTTTGAAAAATGGACTTCATTTTTGGATTCTACACATCGAAAAATGGTTAGGGTAAATTTTTGAGATTTTTCTGAAATACTTGAATTTTTGATGAATAGTAAAATATGGTATTTTACCGTATATATACATTATAAGCTAAATAAACTATTCCTAGAATCATGGATGATGTCACCAACCATGGTTCGAATTCACATGACCCATTTACTATTATTGTTCATGGAATACTTACTATTCTTTTTCTTGTGACGAAATAATAAATTAAGAATTATAATATCATTAAAACCCTCCTCTCCTCCACTATAAAAACCCCCTTCACTCCCTCTTCTCTCCACTCCTATAAAGCTTCAAAACATCTCTAAATTCTGCCCAAATCTCTCCCCAAGGTCCTCCCCCATGTCCAAAAGCTCTCATCCTCCTCAAAATACAAAAAACCTCTCCCCTTAAGAGGTTCTCAAAGGAGGAAGTCTCAAGAGGTAAATTCCTTTTCCCAAATTTCTTCTTTTCTTTTAAGTTCTTTTCTTTTTAATTTATTTCCTCACCTCCCTTGACCATAATATTATGACACATCCATTAGAATAAAATTACTGTAATGTATTCATTATAGTGGTAAATTTCATTATCTTCTTTCCCCACCCTTTTATTTGAAAGAAATGAAAGCACTATTTGAGATGTGCTAATTTAGCACATTCAAGAACAACAGTTTATCAATTTTTGTTATTATCTTTAATTATGGTCATGAAACCATTTTTTGTTATGGTTGAACCAGATTATTATATATGTAATATATCCTATTTTTTTTTCTTTAATCTTTTGGTACAAATGGAATTAATTTATAATGAAAAACACATTCTTTGCAATCAAATCCACCGATTAAAAAAAAACAGTTATCACTAAGGTTATATATATAATAATTTGACATAAATATAAGTAAAGTAATTAAAATTAAAACCATGTAATATCCTGGATATTAACTAAATAATTTTACTTCAATTCTGGACAACCACTTTCATCTTGCATATAATCCAAACTTGAATATAAGTGAACCGATCTCTTAAAGCCAAGTAAACAAATGAGCCCGAACAATGAAATTGAACCTTATAACTAATCAAAAAGTATTTGAATGAACTAAAAAGGGTTATAATAAATTAATTATTTATATAAGAGTTTCTGAATTATGAATTAATAATCCTAATTTGTTTATTCAGGTCATTAATAACAAGTTGAGAACACCATCGGGTTTAAGGTAAGGAATACTCTCCTTTTCTCCCTTAATCAAGATTGTCCTCTATACTATGCCTTTATATGTGCACTAGAAAATGATGGGGTATGTTTAAGAACCTCCCACATACTTCCTTATGGATTTATATGTGATTATAAACCCCATTTATCTCTCATAAATCCCTCTTTTTCACACCCGACACCATGCCAATAAAATAGTAACGAATTCTACCCGAACCTTCTTTGTTCATTCGGGTTGCCTTATCTTTCTTTCAAAATGGTGTTATATTATATATCTATGTGAGTATTATGACTTATGGTTATTTGTACAATATTATTATATCAAGACCCTTTCATCACATTCTTTCGGGGATATACATTATTTTGAAAGATTCCCCCCTTAGAACTCTCTGATAAGCCAACCTGTTTTAAGGGGACTTCCCAAATTTTTACCCAAATTTCAAGTGAACTCTATCCTATGTTTTAAAAAACAATTGTATTTATAAAATCAGTATTTTTATTATGAAAACCTTATTTGTTAAATTCTGGTTTTCTATAAAATAATGTCCTCTTGTCTATTTGAAAATCTCTAGAGTGTTTTCCATAAAACCGCACTAAAATGTTTTAATGCTAATGTTTCTAAAATACATTTTTTATATGTTGTCACTTATATTTGACACCACATACCATGTTATATTCCTATTTTACCCTATAAATGTCCATGTATGTTCTAATCACTTCTTTTCATAGACACTTTCGTGATACACCCATTGGATATGTTTTATGTCATGATTATGGTACCCAATTCTTTCCATGGGTAACCTTATGTTTATGTATGGTTGATTATGTACGATTATTTATGTGGAAAGAATATTCATGAATATGTTGAGATGGGTGCGCCCAGATAGAGCTCCAATGCATTGGGTAAGGTTAAGTCTCATTAGATGCGATGTGAAAAGGGATTGGCGGTTAGCGTTGACTCGTACTGAAATGGTAAACAGGATTGGCGGTTAGCCTTGACCCATAATGAAATGGGAAACAGGTTTGGCAGTTAGCCTTGGCCCATACTAAAGAAATGTTTTACGATTCTGACACATTTATATGATTCTATGTTTATATTATCCCATGCTTATACTAAATGATTTTATAAGTTACATTCTTTTGATATCATTATGTCATGTATCCTAACTCGTGTTCTTGAGATGTATCCTTATGTTCATTCCCTTTCTAGGATTTTTAGCTCATCCCTTTGTTCATGTGTTCCCCAGGGTACCCTATGAAGATGTAAGGGCTCAAAGGAAGTTAGGATCTCATTATGGAGATTAAATAAAGAAGTGTTTTTTTAGCCCCATGTTTTGTGTTGAATGTACCTCATCTTCTAAGACACTAGACTTAACAATCCTTAACTTGTACTCTGATGATGAATTGTGGTTAAAATCATGAAATGTTATATGTAAAAGGCTCGGGTCACTATACAACATCTTTATCACATGATGTAAAAATATGATCTTACCCAGTACAAAATCGGGTTTTTCCACACAAAAAGTATGGGAAGACCAAGAACTTTACCCCATACGAAACTAGGATTCCCCATGTGAAATGTATGGGATGTCCAAAAAAATTAGCCTATATGAAACCTCGATGCCTCATAATTTGAGTTGATTTGATATCATCATCATAGATAATGTTACTTCACCAACATCAATTTCATACGAATCTATATATCAGAACTACGTGTGGATTAATTCCCATACTCATGGGATTCATAGTGATGCTTAGATATTTTACATCAGGTCCAAACATTCCATCAATTCAATTTTAGGACTTCTCCATTTAGTCCAGTCTTGACTCTTTCCTACCGGCACATTTGTACAACGCATTTGAGTGTGTAGCAAAATAGATCCTAGGGAACTTAATTTTTCTTCTGGGACATTCTCCACTTCCAATTATGCACTTCACAGTTTCTATAATTTGGATAATAATTATAATATTGATCTGAATAGGATCCCCAATGGAATGGTCTCATGGAACACTATCTCACCTACTGTCTTGGGCTCATTACTTGAAGGATCTTCAGAAAAAACAACATCTCACATATTTTGAACTTAGTGAATGGTCGGTCTTATAGTTTTCATGCCATATTTAAATAACGTGAATATAGAACTTGTGTATCAAATATGGTCAACAGTTTTTCCTTATAATTCTATTATTACCCTTTCACAATTCAAGTCTTAAAGGTCGCAATCACCCTTATGGGGTTTGTCAATCACTTTCTCCCCTTTTTTGTTCTCCCTTTCAAGAAATTGGAAATCCATGCCGCTCCTTCTTTCTTTCACTAATAATGGATCATGTAATATTCGCGTTTGGGATTAAATTCTTCATAAGTAATGTTGAGAGATGCAATCAACCTATGTTCCAAACTCTATTTCCATAAACAATTATTCTAAGTCAAAGAATCATGACTCTAAACTCTATGCAAGTCATAGGAATGTGTTTTGTGTTTTGGGACTCTTTGGACCTCAATTGATGTCAGTTTTGTCACTAAACGACACTACATATGTCTGTTAGAGATTCTCACTCCATGGTCCAAGCATAATGACCTTAAACTATTTGAAATTTGTCTCAAAGTTGTTTTGTGTGGAATCAGGTGGCCTCTTAGGTCCCTCCTTTCATGTCAAGTTACCTTCCTTTGATGTTTCACATGTTCTTTTGAGACACTCCACCCTACAGTCCAAGATGTATGACTATAAACTAATATTCATGGTCTGAGCCTCATGACCTTAAATTGTGTGAAAGTTTTATCAAGAATGTTTTGTTCAGTGTCAGGTGGCCTCTTAAGCCCCTCAATTCATGTCATAAAACATTTTTATGATGACGCACACATTCCTTCAAGAAATAAATCCCGCAGATCAAGTCATTATAAGATTAAAGTATTTTAAATTGGTATAAACTCTATGACCATAAACTAAGATACCATGGTATAATATCAATGATCTTAAACTAGGATCCTAGGTCCAATCATCATGACCATAAACTATTTTCAACCTAACCCTTATGTTTTATGTGGAATGGGCCTCCCTTAGTCATCCTTTCACATTGGTTTATTTCCCTTTTGTGACACGTGAAGCACTTTAGGGTTCACATGGTCCAAACTCCATGACCTTAAACTAAGATCCCATGATCCAAATTCTATTCCCCTAAACTAGAAGTCCAATTCCAAGAATCATGACTCTAAACTATGTGAAATTCATCCTAGGAACGTGTTTTGTGGTGTTGGCATCCTTGTCCCTCAACACACACTAGCTTGTCACTCTATCACGCTACACTATCATTTTAGGATACTCATCCTATGGTCCAATCACCATGACCTTAAATTATGTTCAACCCACCCTTTATTCCTTTTCATGCTATAGAGTATTTTATGATCCCTTTTACTTATAGGCCCCTCTAGGGAGTACCCCCATTATTTCACACTCTTACTCCCCCACCACTATGGCTAGGTGGGTGTATTCACACTGGTTCACAAATCTTGGTCATAAGATATTAAATTGTATGACTCAACTCTTTAATCACATGTTTTTAAACTATGTTTCCATCATCCTCATCATATGACATTAAACTGTGTTTCCATCATCCTCACCATATGATGTTCAACTACATTTCTATCTTCCTCATTATATAACAATAAACTACATATCTATCATCCTCATCATATGATGTTAAAATGTGTGTTTATCATCCTCATGTTATGATGTAAAACTATGGAGCATCTTGGGACCTTTTCTATGAATCCCTTTCCTATGGTGTTATTCACTTACTGCATCATTCACGTTATTTGATCATCACTTGGAATATGATACAACACTCACCTTGGAAGACAATTTTTACCTTTGTTTAGACTGATATGCCTACCCATTGTGCTCAAATCCATAGTGGTGTAATTACAAGAGGGTTGAAATCAATTCAAATATTACATCACTTAATGTATACGCTTCTCATGTATCTTTATTTGGATCCTCCTCCTCCTCCATGTCTAAACAGGCCCCCCTTGATGGCATGGTCCCAGGACACACTGAATCACCTACTATCCTAGGAACACACCTCTAAGGACTTCATATGAAATTTTGAGATGGGTATCATGTTTCAAACATGGCCATTGGTAGACCCTCGTTTTTTTGTCCCCATCACTGTAAAAATGATAATGGATGTTATGTTTCAAACATGTTTAGTAGTTATCCTCCATCATCACACCACCCCTATTACGTTCTAGATCATGGGAATCGTGATTCATACTTTTCATTACCCTTTGTTCGGGTAGAATTTAAAAATCCTAGTGTTACCCCATTCATGCACTAGTTCATGATGGGAAATCAAGTCAAATGTTCAGAGAGACATGTCCTCCATCCATATCCTAACTCGGCCTAAATAATCCCAAAGGTAAGCCAACAATTATAGACCCCGATTGTTCGATGACTGTCTGAAACTCTATTATAAATGAGAAATCACTTGGTTGTCCCTTGTTTCTCACATTGAGCATGACTCACAGGAGTTTAAGGATTTATTTATGGTTGTATCATGAGTATGGTTGAAGTCTTATAATAATATGTGAAAAAAGAAATGTGTCCATTCATGTGAGAAGATTTAAAAAAAGATGCTTCAATAGTTAAAATGGGTCATCCACACATTGAAGCCTCTATTATGTCCTAAAAAGAATATTCCCCTATGGATTCACCCCATTGATCAAATGTTCCAGTCCATCCAACCTCGGGCGTATGACCTCAAGGTCCTAATATAGCCTCAGGAGCTCTACTTCTTCCTCAATAGCCACAATATGAAGTTCATCACCCTTGATATGCACCTGGTCCTTCTTAGGTTGGTACTCATCTATCTAATATATCACCTCCTTAATTTTATCCTCAAATGCTTCTAGATAAGTTATCAACTAAATTAGGACCCCTACTTGATCATTGAGGAAGGATATGGGCTCATTCACTTGCTCCTCCATATGTTTAATTTCTTGATCAACCTCTGGGAGATTCTGAGTTATATCAGATTTCTCCTTGAGCAAGGTGATGTCCAAATGATGAATCTTTGCACACACCTATTCAGAAAGATAGTTGTGGACTATTTCATGGATAGAATACATGTCCACCCCTCTGGTTCCCAAGTTCTGTCTCCAGTGGTGAAGGAAACCCATCTGGATCACTAGGTACAACTCCAAGGTCTTAGTGATGAAATGTCACATACTCCTATGCACCATTTTCTGAACGATGTGGTCCACTTTAGTAATGTTTAACCTATAGTCTTATAGCTCCATTAGTGTTTCAAGCTCATATTCTAGGAAATCCATAAGGAGAGAAGCATCTTGATTCTCCTCTGGGATCCTCTTAGTTGGGTCAGGCTCCATGTAGAGAGGATAACTGTCTTCACATAACCCTTCATCGACATCACCACCTCCATTATCCTCAAGATCCACCCCTTAAGTGGTATCACCTAAAAATTTAGTAAGGTTACATACCTAGACCATGATCAGGTCATCTTAGATGAACAGCTCCCCAAGATTTGGAACAAATACCAGGGAAGGTGGCCAAGATTCCTTATCCATATCCACTTGCTATGAATGCACCCTATCAAGTACTGATTGAAATAAGAGTGTGTCAGTTATTTTGATAAAAGGTGAAAAATTAGAGGAAACATAGATCATGTAGAAGAGAAATATGTACATAGGGTGAGTGTTTGGGTGAGGTATAGCCCTAGAGTCTCAATGGGTAACTCTACCACATGATATCCCTCTATGTTAGTTAGAACATCAATGGAGAGCATCAGACCCCCCAAAACTGATTGAACAGGAGAATCATAAGAACAAGAAAACACATTGAAACAAAATATCCATGAAATTTTGAAAAGGGGACATGTGGATTAAGATTTAGTCTTACTTTTAGGTGGAGAAATCACAATAACGATTTACCCAAGGAGACATGTTATTCCAACGGTAGATGCCATTGTTGGGATGTTAGGGTGCAGTTCCCTATAGATGACTAGGAGGATTGTGGGTTCCAAGAATGCCACTTTGACTTCATCGATGGTTCCTCTAGTTATAGAAACATTGGTTACAAGTCCTAGAGCATGCTCTCCATCACCTGATGGAGGACCATCATCCTCTCCAATAGGGATCCCCTATACATCTTGAGATTGTTCTTGTATAAGAAAAATCCTAGTTAGAGCCTCTGAATGAAAAATAGGGGAGGGAATATAATATATGAGTAAGTTGAAAAGATTAACTCAAGGAGATTTACTAGGTCAAAATCATGTATAGGGGAAATTTCACCACTCTACTGGGGACTCACCTGATCAGCAGCCATCCCCTAGTACTCTCCATCACTGGATCCTATATATCGTCATTAGTCGATGACTCCTTAATTGATTCTTTGGCAGGTGGAATCTACTCATGATTAGAATTTTCACTAAATATCACCCATATGAGAGAAGGCATCCACGTACACCAGGTATTCAAACCTCTTGTGGAAGTGAACCTTGTCAGTGATCCTAGAATGCCCCACCTCTAGCAGCTCAATCCCTTCTTGGGTTAGTATCTACCATAACTATTTCTCTAGTAGGTTTGTCCTCAACATTACCCAGTCCTCCCAAAGAATGAATAAATCATAATCAATAGTTGGATCTAGGAGATACCACATATTTTTTCTAGGAGCCTCCCTGGATCTGCAAGCCCCATCCTGAGAGCCTCCTACTTGATCCCATGACTACTTCTAGGTAAGTACCTCCCCTCCAAAAGGTAGTTGTGCAACAACACATTTCACCTCCCCCACTTTAGCTCTAGACTAACCTTCCCCTTATGCTTGGCTAACCTACAAAGAGAATCCCACCTGCCACCTTTCTACTCTGGCACCTCACTCAATGGTGTGATCAACCTTACATGATGGAATTGAATCAAACACATATATGTCGCTACACATTTTGTGGCATATTTCTGGGAGAGGCCATCATTGACATTAGTTCATAGTAGCATGATGGTCTCTCCTTATACCTCACCAATGAACATCCAACAAATATGATTAAGGATGCATGGATTTCACTCCTCATGGACCCCCATTTATACACTCTTCATCGTTTTTTGGACACTTTTGAACTATTAGGTAAACTGAGATAGAGTGTATAGATCACAATAGGAGTTTCATTCAATTATGTCCACTAGCACTCTCCCAAAAAGGACTGAAGGTACTCATTCTACTCCAAAGTCCCATTTAGGTTGTCCACCATCTCTCTAGTTGGGTTTGAAAACTAGTGGAATTTAAAGTTTATAAATTGTTTAATCTTGATCATGACACCAACTTCACTGAGCACCACTGGGCAAGCCCCAACAATGTAGAGCAGTGAGGGCCATAGACTAGAATTTATCGAGATGATAACATTTTGAAACTTGTATCCTCTGATTTTCAATACAATCTTGACATGAAATAATTGGAATGGGTCATAGATCCTCCTAGAAATGCTCCCCCTCACCACATAGACCAACTTCCTATAGAGCCAGTCTAGCACCAGTACCCCCAGATTAACCTCGTTACTAGACTCCATTATCCATGCCATCATGAGAATCCCTGGGCATATGCCCATTCATGCATCTCTGGATGAAATTTTACATCCACTAAGGAAGGTGACCAATAATATGGTGTAGTGAACTAATGGCTACTATCCTTCCACCATGTTGTATCCCCACTGCCAGTAGCCCCCCCCCCACTCAAAGATCAACTAGTATGATCTCGACCTACTTTTTTGTTGTGTCGTTGGACATTACATTGGTTGACCTATAATTTTCATGGTTGGGTCCTTCTTCAAGAACATACCCAACCATATCTTGAATGATATGACCTTATGTATGACAACCCTTCTTTTATTACAAACTTAAACATGATTTATTACATAAAACTTCACTTGATACAACAAATAAGATCGATAGGTTTAGTGTCTTTGGGGATTAGTATCATTACATAAAATCTTAAAACATGAAACACAACATTTTTATTGAAAACTTCCTTTACATGACCACTACATTCCCTCGTACTTAGCATTGCATGGGATAACCTGAGGACATTCATAAGAAAAGGGTGAGCTATAAAGCCCAGTAAGGGAGTACACATGGAATTACATGAGGAGTAAAATACATGTTAGAAAATAGGCATATCAATAGAGAATAAAAGAAACATGAACATAAATTCATGATAAAGCATGATATTCATAACATGGAAATGTGGAAACAACACTTAACATGGAATTAGCATGAGCCACGGCTCATTGCACATAGAGCATGAGTAAATCCTCATTGCACATGAAGAACGAGTAAACCCTCATTTAACTTGAATTATCATGAGTCAACACTCATTTCACGTGATGTATCATGATACTATACTTTACCCAATGCATTGTAGCGCTATAACAGCACACTTAAACATTTCATTTCATGCATAAGTGTGCCACATGGATCATAAAACATGGATTCATAAAACATAATCATTTATTCCATGATAAAGGAATGTGGAATTCATACATGAAACTTTATAATCAATAAGTAAATGTGTATAAAGGTGAATACCCTTGATGGAGAAATGGGCATGGTATTCACTACACAATGGCATTGGCTTAGAAAATCGATGCGATTTTGGCAGCATAACGGCATGACATAAGAATTCATAAAAATGGTTGATGAGAGAGAAAGAAGTTCCTCATAATATTTACATGTAATGGATAGTAAGGAGGTCATATAGATACATTTTCCAACAATTATATTGGAATTTAGATGCATGATACAAAAGTATTGCTTAAATGTAAATGAGGAGAGAGAAGTTCCTTTCGAAATTTCGGCATAGTAACGGGTGTACATGGGAGGCATTTAATGAGAGAGAAAGGGGTATCCCATAATTAAAACATAAAGAGGGCAGTATGAGGGAGGTGTGAAACCATACCCCAACATTTATAATTGAAATTAAAAGGGAAAAACAACTTAAAGAAAATTGGACAAAAATGAGAAAGGAAGAAAAAACCCTTACTTGGAAGTGTGCTTCCAAAGGCTAGAGAGAGGCTTGTGAGAGGCTTCTTGGGAGCTTGGGGAAACATGGGAGGATTCTAAAGAGAGTTTGGCAGAGTTTGGACGAACTCCAAAGGCTTTGAGTGGGGAGGAAGTGGGATCTTGGGTGGGTTTATATAGGAAAGGTGATACAATTCTTTATTATTTAGGTCTGGGTACCCTTACATTAAATTAATCCAAAACACAAACCATCCCATGGTTTTTTTCCATAGTTTTAGGAAAAGGGAAGAGGAAAAAAATATTTTATAAGGCCAAAGTCCGAACTTCTTAAAATAATAAGGTTGCTGATGTGGAGGTGAGTCACACTCCCATGGAAATTAATTTAAAAAGGCAAGGTGTCGAATAAGTCTTGAGGGGTCCATTAATGCTTTGAAAAGCGAGTCAAACAAACCCAAAATCACATTATTTTAATGTTAAAACATATATTGGCCAAAAATAAAGATTATAGTATTTTATTACATCACTATTAGGTCATTATGATGTCATAAAACACATTATATATTTAAACGGTATTTAATTTTTACCCAAAAATTTGACTCTCTCAGAAAATTATGAAAAATTCACTGTTGGATGATTTCGACATCCTGATTCCAGAAATAACATTTATTTTGTCTAAATAATTTTCTAAATATGTTAATTTTCACTTTTAAAATAAAACTGGCATTTATCGAAAATTCATGGGTTTTGACAGAAATGGCTTTCAAACCTTAATAAAAATTTTAATTGCATTCATAAAATTATAAGATCATTTATATTTAATAAAAATTAATTTAATAATAATAATATTACTTTATTAAAATATTATTTAATTCAAAAATCCCTTAATTTAATAAAAGATATTTCTTAATTAAATAATAACTAAAAACACCATTTGTACTTTAAAAATACTATTTACAATGCATCAAAAATGACTAGAAATTATATTCATTATTATATAAAAAAATAATGTACATGAACATAGTACTAATTATTTGATACATAACCCCTTAAAATAGCCGCATAAGACATAAGGGTAAGGTGTTCGATGGTGAAAGACTCTTGGGGTGGCTCGGATAACATCGCTCGAGTGGTAATTTCAATCAACTTCCACTTTTCCCGTAGACTGTCACGTTCAAGCTTGACATGATGAAGCTCAGCTTGGGCTTGGTCAAGGGAAAAGCCCAAATATTCCACCTCTTTTCCGAGCTCCGACTAATGGGCTTCGTATGGGGCAATTCTACTAGATGAGGCCATCGCTTCCTTTGTCTGAGTAAATTGGATTTGTTAAAGTCCTATATTTATACTAATCATGTGATCACTGTTAAAAGGCTATATTAGCAATGGTCAAAATTATTAACATAAAACCAAAGAAGTTGACATTTTATATAAACATAAAGATACATTTAATTAGATCAAGAGGGATTTCTATTAATGAAACTTTGGGTCGTTACAATATTCCTCCCTTAAGAAATTTCGCCCTCGAAATTTTTCTTTTCCCACAGTAAAACAGATGTGGGTAACTCAGCTTCATCATTTCCTCTGATTCCCAAGTCGCTTCTTCAAACTTGTGGTTTCTCCACAACACCTTGGCGAGGGGAATTGTCTTATTTCATAAAACTTTTTCTCTACAATCTAATATCTTCACTAGTTTCTCCTCATAAGAAAGATCATCTTCCAATTGTACCACCTCAGAAGAGAGTACATGTGAAGGGTCCAGTATGTACTTCCTTAAGAGGGATACATGAAATACATCATGTACTTTGGCCATGTAAGGTGGAAGTGCTAGTCGATAGGCCATAGCCCCGAAACGATCAATAATCTTTAAGGGGCCGATGTACCTTGGACTTAACTTCTATTTCCTTCCAAACCTCATGACCTTCTTCCACGGAGATATGTGTAGAAACACCATGTCTCTAACTTTAAACTCAAGGTCTCATCGACGATTATCTGCATAACTCTTCTGTCGACTCTGAGCTGCCTTGATATGCGGCTGAATGGTTTTTACCTTCTCCACCATTTCCTTGACCATTTCTGGTCCAAACAGATTACGTTCACTGACCTCATCCCAACATGTCGGTGTTCTGCACCTTTTCCCATACAGGGATTCATATGGTGCCATTTGGATGCTTGAGTGGAAACTATTATTATAAGAGAACTCAAGCAGAGGAATATGTTGATCCCATCCTCCTTTAAAGTCCATTGAGCATGCTCTCAACATGTCCTCAAGTGTTTGGATAGTCCGATTGGATTGGACATCAGTTTGAGGATGATAGGTTGTACTGAAGTTTAGTTCAGTATTCATAGCATGTTGAAGACTCTTCCAAAACTTGGATGTGAATCTTGGATCTCGGTCAGACACAATAGATAGTGGTACTTCATGAAACCTTACCACTCCCCTGATATATATCTGTTCCAGTTGATCTAAAGAGAAATCCTCCCAAATAGAAATGAAGTGTGCAGTCTTTGTAAGACAATCCACAACAACGCAGATTGCATTGTTGCCTTTGGATGTCCTCGGAAGTCCGGTGACAAAGTCCATGGTGATGTTCTCACATTTCCATTCTGGTGTAGGCAATGGTTCCATCACCCCCTTAGACTTCTGCCTCTCTGCCTTCACTTGCTAACACACCAGGAACTTTGATGTATATTCAGCGATCTACGTCTTCATATTATCCCACCAAAAGTTTACTCGGAGATCTCGATACATCTTTGTGATCCCTGGGTGAATAGAGAAATTTGAACTATGTGCATCATACAAAAGTTCCTTCTTCAGCTCCAGATTTTATGGAACACATAGTCTTTTCCCAAACCGCACAATTCCTTCTTCATTAACATTAAAATCTGAGAATTTTTCCTTTTTTATAGCTTCCACTTTTTCTTGAATTCCCACATCATCCTTTTGAGCATCCTTTAACCATTCCAAAAGAGACGATTGAGCAATCATTTGTGAAAGGATTGATGATGTTCCCTTCTCTATGATTCCCATGTCCATCTTCATCAAGTCTAAGAAGATTGGATCCTTTTCAATTCTCATTATTGACATAATCGTTGGGTCCTTTCTACTTAGGGCATCTGCCACCTTGTTCTCTTTCCCAGGGTGGTAATGTATTGAGCATTCATAATCTTTGATGAGCTCTATCCATCTTCTCTGGCGCATGTTAAGCTATTTCTGTGTGAATATATATTTAAGACTCTTTTGGTCAGTATATATCTCACATTTCTCTCCATAGAGATAATGCCGCCAGATTTTCAAGGCAAAGATCACAGCCGCCAACTCCAGATCATGCGTTGGATAGTTTAGCTCATGAATTTTCAACTTCCTTGAGGCATAGGATGTCACTCTATCATTCTGCATTAGCACACAGCCTAAGCCCTTTTTCGAAGCATCACTGAATACCACAAAAAGTTCCCCACTTGTGGGTAAAGTGAGCACGGGCGCAGTGATAAGCCTCCTTTTCAACTCCTTGAAGCTTTCTTTGCATTAATCACTCTAAGAAAAATTTACTCCCTTTCAAGTTAGCTTGGTAAGGGGGTTGTACAATCGTGATAAATTTCTCACAAATCATCGATAATATCTAGCTAACCCCAAGAAGCTACATATATTTGTTACCGATGTTGGCCTCGTCCATCCCTCAGTTGCATCTGTTTTGGAGGGGTCCATAGATATCCCATTGCTTGTGATGATATAGCCCAAGAATGAGACCTCCTTCAACTAGAACTCACACTTTCTGTACTTTTCATAGAGCTTCTCCTTGCGCAAAGTCTCTAGTAAAGTTTTTAAATGCTCCTCATGATCCTCCTTGGTTTTGGAGTATATTAGAATATCATCTATAAAGACTACCACAAAATTTTCAAGGTAATCTCTAAAGACTCTATTCAACAAGTCCATGAATATTTCTGGAGCATTGATGAGTCCGAAAGGCATTAATATGAATTCATAGTGCCCGTATCTTGTACGAAAAGTAGTCTTGGGGACATCTTCCTTCTTCACCCTTACTTGATAATATCCCGACCGTAAGTCCACCTTGGAAAAGTATTGTGCTCCACACAGCTGATCGAACAAGTCATCAATTCATGGGAGAGGATACTTGTTCTTTATCGTGATTTTGTTAAGTTCACGATAATCGATGCAAAGCTGCGTTGACCCATCCTTCTTCTTGACGAAGAGGACTGGTGCACCCCATGGTGAAGCACTTGGGCGTATAAACCCTTTATCCAGATTCTCCTATAGTTGTTTCTTCAGCTCTTCAAGCTCAACAACAACCATTCTATATGGAGTCTTGGATATTGGTAATTCCATGGGTATAAGTTCAATTGAGAACTCAACATCTCTTCTAGGACGAAGACCAGGTAGTTCCTTGGGAAACACTTTAGCGAATTCCCTCACAATAGGCATTTCTTCAAAGATGGTTTCTTCCTTGGACTCAATCATCTGATCCAGATACATGTGCTCATAAAGTAGTAATATACATTCTTGAGATTATGGAGCTAGAAGATATTCATCTTCCTCCTAACACTTGTAAAGAATCGGGGGTCGATTATCCATATGGAGTGTGATTCCCCTATCCCGACAATTTATGTTGGCTCTATATAAGGAAAGCCAATCCATGCCAATAATTTCATCAAATTCCACTAGAGGGAGTATGAAGAGGTTCACCAAGAAATTCAATCGACAGATTATAACATGAGAGGACTTATATTCATGGGATGCAATGATTTCCCCATTTTACGTACTCATCAACATCTTCACTTCCATGATTTGTGGTGGTGCTGGGATTGTTTTACTAAATTTTTGAGATATAAAAGAATGCGTAGAACCTAAATCAAAAAGTATGTTCGCTATTCTTGAATGAATAACTAGCGTACCTATCACCACTTCATTGTCGGGGTTCACTTTGGTAGAAGTGATGGAAAAAGCTCTTCCTTACTACCTTGGATGTTGTTGGTCGCCTCCGAAAACCCTTGGATTAGGGCACTGATTTGCAAAATGACCTGGTTCTTTGCATTTGTAGCATTGAACAATATGTTGAGGTTCGAACGGAGCGTTCCTCTCCTCTGTCGTAGCCATGGGTCTTTCTTGCCAAAAATTAATAGCTAGGAGCCCTTCTCTTCCACACCTGAAGCATTTCCTCGTCCCCTTGAGGCAATTTCCAGGGTGCTTCTTCCCGCACTTTTGGAAAGTGGGGTGCTGGATCTTCTTAGCACCGTTGGATTTATCCATCGGACCTCCAGAATTGAATTCCACCTTACGCTTCTTGTCCCCATGTTACCCCAATGATTCCCCGATCTCCATTTCTATCTTGAGGGCACATCGGACAATTTCCTCATAGCTGTCTAAGTCACGGATCGCTAATTCTTTCTTAAAGCTAGGCTTCAGCCCACCAAAGAAGCGGTCAACCTTACATTCGGGGGTAACGACAAAGTCGGAAGCGTATCGTTCAAGCCTTGTGAAGTTTTCCTCATACTCTCCAACAAATTCTTCATCTTTTTTTCTTGAGGTAAAGGAAGTCCCTTTACATCTTAAGCCGGAGGGTGCGCGGAAAATATTTATCAAAAAAAATCTTCCGGAAATCCTTCCATTCCAACGCCTCGATCTCCTCCTCAGGCTTCGTATTTTTGATCAACGTCCACCATTGATCAAATTTACCCTCCATACGATAAGTAGCCATGAGAACCTTCTCTTGTTCAGAACATTGAAGGATGGAGAAGATCTTTTCAATGGAGTTGATCCATTGTTCAGCTATTGTGGGATCAGATGATCCACTAAAAGTAGGAGGCCTTTTCCTCATGAACCTCTCGATAGCGACTTGTTCTTTCTTAGGGGGTTTGTACGTTCCTCTTGACCCATGTTTCTATTCAAAACTTGATTTAGATGAGAGAGAAGCGTGACAAAGTTCGCGATTCCCGCTCCCATTGGATTGGGCATCTCATTAGTACAGTCATCACACTGATCTTCACAATGGTTGTTAGCCCGAGTCCTCCTATTACCAGCCATTGGATGGAATAAAAGGAAAGTTAGGGGTAACACATAAAGGTTAATCCAAAGAAAAAAGTTGATGACTTATAAATAAACTTTTATTTCCTTACTCAAGAGTTTATAGGCTTCAATCTAGGCTTTTCATGACCTACTTTCTAACATATATTCGTAGGGTCATTTTTTAATTCCCTTAATAAGGGTTCATACTAAGATTTTGAATTTATTAAAACATATCCCCCGGGAGTGTCGTAACCAAGAGTACAGCAATGCCCGTTGTCGTGCACTAGTTCCCGTTCGAGTCTAGCTCAAAGCGGTGTTTTTGGGTTTTACCCCTAGGATACATCTGTGTCAGAGCCGCCTCTACCTGCTCGTATCCAGACAGGGATGTATTTGTTTGATAAACCACTTAATAAGTACTTACCAAAACATAGGTATGTTTTTATTATACTTAGTCTTGTATCTAAGGCTTTACGAGGGTTTCCTAATCCCAAAAATAACTAAAGCTCCATCTGATACCAACTATGACAACCCTGCTTTTATTACAAACTTAAACATGATTTATTACATAAAACTTCATTTAATACAACAAAGAATATCTAAAGTTTTAGTGTCTTTGGGGGTTAGTATCATTACATAAAAATTTAAAACATGAAATACAACATTTTTATTGAAAACTTCCTTTACATGACCACTACATTCCCTCGTACTTAGCATTGCATGGGATAACCTAAGGACATGCATAAGAAAAGGGTGAGCTATAAAGCCCAGTAAGGGAGTACACGTGGAATAACATGAGGATTACAATACATGTTAGACAATAGGCATATCAATAGATCATAAAATAAACATGAACATAAAGGCATGATAAAGCATGATAATCATAACATGGAAATGTGGCAACAACACTTAACATGGAATTAGCATGAGCCACGGCTCATTACACATAGAGCATGAGTGAATCCTCATTGCACATGAAGCACGAGTAAACCCTCGTTGCACTTGAATTAGAATGATTCAACACTCATTTCACATGACGTATCATGATACTATACTTTACCCAATGCATTGGAGCGCTATAAGGGCACATCCTTCTTAAACATTTCATTTCATGCAAAAGTGTGCCACATGGATCATAAAACATGGATTCATAAAACATAATAATTTATTCCACGATAAAGGAATGTGGAATTAATACATGAAAATTTATAATCAATAAGTAAATGTTTATAAAGTTGAATACCCTTGATGGAGAAATGGGCATGGTATTCACTACACAATGGCATTGGATTAGAAAATCGGTGCGATTTCAGCAACATAACGGCATGACATAAGAATTCTTAAAAACGGTTGATGAGAGAGAAAGGGGTTCCTCATCATATTTACATGTAATGGACAGTAATGAGGTCATATAGATACATTTCCCAACAATTATAATTGAATTTAGATTCATGATACAAAAGTATTGCTTGAATGTAAATGAGGAGAGAGAAGTTCCTTTCCGAATTTCGGCATAGTAATAGGTGTACATGGGAGGAATTTAATGAGAGAGAAAGGAGTATCACATCATTAAAACATAAATTGGGAAGTATGAGGGAGGTTTGAAACCATACCTCAACATTCATAATTGAAATTAAAAGGTAAAAACAACTTAATGAAAATTGGACAAAAATGAGAAAGGAAGAAAAAACCCTTACTTGGAAGTGTGCTTCCAAAGGCTAGAGAGGGGCTTGTGAGAGGCTTCTTGGGAGCTTGGGGCACCTTGGGAGGATTATAGAGAGAGTTGTGCAGAGGTTGGACGAACTAAAAAGGCTTTGAGTGGGGAGGAAGTGGGAGCTTGGGTGGGTTTATATAGGAAAGGTGAGAGAATTCTCTATTATTTAGGTTTGGGTCCCATTACATTAAATTAATCCAAACCACAGACCATACCATGGTTTTTGCCCATGGTTTTTGGAAAAGGAATGAACAAAAAAATATTTTATAAGTCCAAAGTCCTAACTTCTTAAAATAATAAGGTTTATTATGTGGAGGTGAGTCACACTCCCATGGAAATTAATTTAAAAAGGCAAGGTGTTGAATAAGTCTTGAGGGGTCCATTAATGCTTTGAAAAGTGAGTCAAACAAACCCAAAATTACATTATTTTAATGTAAAAACATATATTGGATGAACATAAAGATTATAGTATTTTATTACATCACTATTGGATCATTATGATGTCATAAAACACATTATATATTTAAATGGTATTTAATTTTTACCCAAAAATTTGACTCTCTCAAAAAATTATGAAAAATTAACCGTTGGATAATTTGGACGTCCTGATTCCAGAAATAAGATTTATTTTATCTAAATAATTTTATAAATATGTTAATTTTCACTTTTAAAATAAAACTGACATTTATCGAAAATTCATGGGTTTTGACAGAAATGACTTTCAAACCTTAATAAAAATTTTAATTGCATTCATAAAATTATAAGATCATTTATATTTAATAAAAATTAATTTAATAATAATAATATTACTTTATTAAAATATTATTTAATTCAAAAATCCATTAATTTAATAAAAGAGATTTCTTAATTAAATAATAACTAAAAACACCATTTGTACTTAAAAAAAAACTTTTTACAATGCATCAAAAATGACTAGAAATTATATTCATTATTATATAAAAAAATAATGTACATGAACATAATACTACTTATTTGTTACATAACCCCTTAAAACAGCCGCATAAGACCTAAGGGTAAGGTGTGCGATGGTGACAGACACTTTGGGTGGCTCAGATAACATCGCTCGAGTGGTAATTTCAATCAACTTCCACTTTTCCGATAGATGGTCACGTTCGAGCTTGACATGATGAAGCTCAGATTGGGCTTGGTCAAGGTCGAAGCCCAAGGATTCCACATCTTTTCTGAGCTCCGACAAATGGGCTTCGTATGGGGAAATTCTACTGGATGAGTTCATTGCTTCCTTTGTCTGAGTAAATTGGATTTGTTAAAGTTCTATATTTATACTAATCATGTGATCACTGTTCAACGACTATATTAGCAACGGTCAAAATTCTTAACATAAACCCAAAGAAGTTTCCATTTTATATAAACATAAAGAGACATTTAATTATATCAAGAGGTATTTACATTAATGAAACTTTGGGTCATTACATTATGAAAGGGGGGAGCATGATCCAATTTCTTCTTTAATTCCTCTAACAGTTGATGCATAGGGAGAGGATTCTACTACCTATCACCCCAAACATTTGGTGCTGGAAGTAAATCCTCATAATAGAACCCTATTAGTGAGATGTCACTAATGTAGTGCACATACCATAGTCTATTTCCCACCTTTTCATGGTGATGGTGGAAAGTGTTGGTTTCTAGAGACCAACAGCTGAAGAGATCTAGAAATAGCTCCTATTGAAGGTAAATATAGAACTGGGACATCCACACTTCTATATACAATCAGATATTAAGAAACTCAACCCCATAATATAGGAAATTAAAGCATACCTAGTATTCCTAGGCCCACTCATCGTTGAAGTTTCCTATACCTCACAGATCCCAATATATGCACCAGACCTTGTTGTTGTCCTAGATTATTCTTTGGAAGATGATTTCATAGATAGATGGTAACTCTTCAACCACTATCTTCTCCCTAGTAACTATCCTCATTCATTCAATCAGCATATAGATAGTGGTGTCTTCTTACCCCTGATAAGGGTTACCTAGAATGATAAAATTCTACTGAGAGAGCTTGTCAGAGAGGCTGAACTAGAAATGTGGCATATTGACTTCATTGCCTGGGATGGTCACCTTATCCATCCACCCAAATTTATACAATGGAAGGAAGTTCCTAATTATATAATTCCTCTAGGATTCATTCATCATTCCCAAGAGCACCTGATTATCAGAAATAACCCTCTTAGTTTGAGGAATTTCTATTTTTTCTTCCATTTTAGACATTTGGGCAATCACAACAGTGTCGATCTAAGATTTATTTGGTTGGATGTACATTTCAAAATAATATTTATATTCTAAGGAAGATTCACAGAACTATAAGATACATGTGCACAATGTTCACAATGGCATGAAACTTTGGAAGAATGCGTGAAAAAGTACCCCTTGGTCATGAAATCAGCTTCATGAAAGGTGGATTTGCACAAGAATTCATGGATACGCATGAGATTTCATGAAAAATATGAATTATACACATGAGAGAAGGATGGTCCCATGAGAAAGTCAGATTACTATACAAGGGTCCCCCTACTGCTATTTATAGGTGTTTCCCACCTGCTTGGGCGCAACGCACAATGTAGTTTCATGACCATAGGAAAGAGTTCCATGACCACATGGAAATGGGACACTTTCTTTGGTATTTCCCTAAAAACCCAAACTTCTGATCCCCTATATACTCTGATTCCAAGGGTGGTCATGTTTTGGAACCAAAAAAATATTACATACCAAAATAGGAAGTTTTAGATGAATTGAGCATGTGAACCACCCCCAAAACAACATTATGAGGATGAGGAATGGTTTTCTCACAAGATTTAGCTATTTCGCGTAAAGATACAGTTCTGAGCACAAATTAAATGAATTCCAAAGGTGGAATGTAGTTATAAGGATTCCCCTAAGGCTAAAGTCACACCCAATACTGATGCATGAAAAAGTGGTGTGTTATGCACCAGAAAGAAGTGTTTTGTATGACCCCATTGCACAACCATCCTGTTTAATGACAAATGCAAATTCAAACCGAATCTCTTGTAAAAAAAGATCCAACAGAAGACTGAGAATCGCACAACCCTATTTCACACCCAAGAAGTTTCATGCCAATAACCAAGGATTTAATCTATATATATAACCTCACCCCAACCTTGGAGAGGATATCTAAAAGGTGAAGCAGTACTCCCATGCATGAAAATATCTCTCTTCCATGAAAACATGAATCACTAGAGATAATGGACCATAAAAGGTAGAGCACTCACATGACAGACATCATGTGGGCCAAAACATGACTTGTCGTATGATAGAGTGATCCTCACAAAACTAATCCAAAGGATATTTGGGTTCATGAAAAGATAAATTTCCTTCATGAAACCCTATTATTAATACAAAACTAAACTCTATGCATAGTTATTCCCCTTTAATCCATGGATTTTACTTGTGCTATAGCATCTTTTCTCATGAAAATTTTATGCATAACAAGACAGAGTTGTGCACAATATCTTCCTAGTCCCCTACCTTATAATATTTATGCTTATAGTGTATCCATTACCAGACTTATTTCTTCTAAGAATAGGTAAAATAATTCCCATTGAACCAAAAATATAGGGACCCTAACATCAAGCCTCATGATTTAAACTCCTCTATGGAAATTCCAATTTCCTGTCCCAACCTAAGGCACACGAGCAATGTTCATGTAAGCCCCAAGGGTGGATTGTTTTAGGGAAACTATGAACCTTTCATGGTTGAGGGTCCTTATGTCAGATTTTCCTCTCACCTTGACACGGTCCCCCTTGAGGAGTGAGCCCTCCCACAACAGAGCTGCATGAAATAAAATTGATTAGTTCCACATCCTAGACACATGAAATTAAACTACATGGAAACATCCTCAACACATGATGTTAAATTGTAGCATTACCTTGTGTGATGAACATAGGAAGCCTCATGCCTGACTTGCATGGTATGACCCCACACCTATTACCCTATGTTATGAACACAGGATACCACATGTATGATCATTATGGAGTGCCAATTTATTCCCATTCATGGTATGTGATGATCATAAAGAGAAACTTCCATTCATAATCTCCACATTTTCTTTCCCAAATATTGGATGTGACACCAATATCAGGAAGCTTCAATGCGTAAGCCACATAATATAATTACCCATAATGGGATGAAACTCCACACTCAGATTGCTTCCATGCGTAATCCCTACACCATCCCTTGTTTATTCTCCTTCCGTAACATTAGCTTTTTTATCACATGATGTTAAACAGCATGGATCTATCATGTCACATGGCCTTAAATTATGGTATCATACTATGTGGGTTTTGATCCTTGTCTCTTAAATAGGATATATAGGATTCTTCCATGAGGTTCAATTATGGAATTTATAATCCTAGTGTAAAATATTCTCTCTTAGGGATAAACCCCATCGATCCATCTTAATAGGAAATTCTGATCTGTCTCCACAAGATGTTAAACTCTTGCTTCAATCCATCTCAATAGGATGTTCTGATCTATAATTTTGGTGTGAAATATTCTCTCTTAGGTACACACCCCATTGATCCATATCAATATAACATTATGATATATCTCTAAAAGACATTAAATACATGCCATAATCTACATAAATAGAATGTTTTGATCTATAATCCTGGTGTGAAATATTCCCTCCTACGGACACACCCCATTAATTTGTCTCAATAGGAAGTAATGATCTTTCTCTATATGATGTTAAAATCATGACTTGATCTTCCTCAATGGTATTTTCTAATCTATAATCATGGTGTGAAATCTTCCCTCTTAAGGACACACCTTATCGATCTATCTTATTAGGACATTATGATCCATCTCTAAGAGATTCTAAAATCATTCCATGATCTGTCTCTATAGGACGTTTTGATTTGTAATCCTAGTGTAAAATATTCTCTCCTAGGGACATACTCTATAAATCTATCTCAATAGAAAAATATGCTCTTATCCCCACAAGATATTAAATCTGTACCCATCCTGTCCTCACAAGACATTAAACCTGTGCCAATTTTATCCCTGCAAGACATTAACCATGTAACCATCTCCAGAAGATGTTAAACTTATGCCCTGATCTTTAATACCTACCCCATACAATAAACATGGGATACCTGAGACAAAAAGTCTTGGAATTCTTAAACCCCTGGCATCAATTAAATCATGACCGATATAGGATTACTTAGGTTCCATGCCAAATATGCCTCATATGATATTCCATCCACAAGAAGAATATTTATAGGTCCCCAATATACCCAATGTCCAAATGTGCACAGATGTTCTAAACGTGACTACTCACCTTGAACGAAGTTTTCTGCCCTGTCAAGACAAAAGAAACATAATTAACCGGAATCTGTATGGAAATGGAACCTAGAATGAGTTCCATGAACATGAATTTAATCTATAATAGAGACCCAAAATAGGAAAAAAGATCCAAGGAGTAATCCATGGAAGGAGGTACTGACATCCCATCATCTCATTTCAATCAAGGAGAACACATCGTCAATGAAAGGGATAAAATCCACCCACCTTTGGAAAGTGGGAATGTAGGGAAACAAGAAAGAATCATGTCAACTACTAGGTGGAGGGATGATTCTATGGACCTGAAAAATGCATCAGAAACAATCATGCTACTCGGAATCATGTTATCATTCAACTCATCATACATTGGGCATTAGGTAAGTCATTTTTAGGAATTTTCTAGGCACGAAGAGCTTCTCAGCATTCACTGGGAATCGAGAACATAACCCTTTCCATTCGTTAGCCATCGAGTACATCACACTACATATCTGAGACATCATAGTATCCCTACCCTATGCATATATAGGTACCTCATCACCATTGTTTCAAGTTGTTAACACTACCCCTCTAAGGGATAAACTTGTCATGATGGCCCACCTACCTTAAGATCGAAGAACAATACCACAAAATCACACATAACATGTTAGGATAAGCAAGAAAGAATAACATATCATCATAAGTAAGGTAGCATAATAATACATGTGATCAACATCGAACATGAATAATAAGCTAAAAAGTAATCATGGAACAAGTGTCACATAAGTTTCTTAGGTCCACACACATACACCCACATGTGATCATAATTTAGCACAATCATAAAAATTCCAACAAATACTATTATCATGCAAAAAAGTGTATGTGAGATCCCAATAGGTAAGAAACCCCATACCTCATGTCATCAACATAAATGAAAAGTATAAACCACATAGTGTGGTTTGATAGCTAGAGTGGGAACCTAAATAGCCAAGAACACCTCCTTGTGGGCCTAGTTATCATAAGTGTTAACACGTCTAAGATTGAGGTTCATCAATGGTTCCTAAAACCAAAACTAGTTATTTTATTTAAAATATAAGTAAAATATTGCATGTGATGATACTTTATCTCTCCTAAATAATTAATGAATTATCATTCTAGGTCAATTAATACTCTAGAAAAATTCTCTTTAAGAATAATTATAATCTAAATAATTATTATTTTATAATATAAATAATTATCCTTCCATAAATTACATGAATTAAAAATTTTTAATTATCTTATGATAATTTCTTAGAAATTATACTTTGATAAATGGTGTGATTATCTTTGGATAATTTATCTTTAGATTATACTTTGATAATTTAGTGAAATTACCTCTAAAAAATTATTAATAACTTCCATTTGATAATAGACATGATTTTCCTTTAATATTTTCGATAATATTTGTCACATTATAACTCCATTATAATTATACTTTTATAATTTGTATAATTATCCATTTATAATCTCATACAATTATCCTTTGACAGATAATTTTAATTATCACTTGATAATTCTTTTCAATTATCTATTATATTTAAAACATGGAAAATAAAGGATTAAATAAATTTTGAAAACAATTCCTCATCGCCTTCAGAAAAATTAACTTTAGATTAAATTTCTTCTCATTGAGATGAACCCAACATCACTGACGGCATATCAATATGATTAGTATTGGAGGAGTTTTCAAGATGAGAAGTCTAGAAGAAATAATAAGTAAAAATATTAATAATAAAAGAGAGATTGAGGCATGAGGTTAGGAAGATAGGTGCGATTTTTAAGTGTATTACCTCCACATAGTTGTTCACTAAATGGTGCACTTATGGCCATTTTATATTAATTTTTCTTCCCATTTATCTAATACCATTTTATAACAATATTATATTTTACATCTTTTTTCTCCCTCCTACTCAAGTCAATGAACCTCCTCCCAATAAAAAATATAAAATATTAATTTATTTAATCTTTATTATATTAAATACAATTAATAATTAATTAAATATATATTAAAAGTCATAAGATATATATACCCACAAATATATATACACTCACACACACACACTCGCACACACACACACACACATATAAATTTATATATATTTATGTAAATACATACATATATATATATATATGCATCTGGACACTTATATATATATGTACATATATACATAACACACATATATACGTTTTGTATATATACACACACGCATTATAAATATACACACACCAATATTATTTTCCCAATTTAATAAAAACAACAATAACAACAATATTTTATTATTATTAAAAACCTACCATTATTATCACTATAAATGTTTCACCAGAAACATTAATTAAAATAAATGAAAACATTTATTTAGAAAAAGGTGATAATATCAACATTCTTTAATAACCTCCCAATAAAAATCCCCCCCATGGAGAAACAACACTCATCAATTAAGTGAACTTAATTACACATGGAACTTCCATTTTTTCAGTAAAAATAATAATAATATTATTATTATTATTACCCTTTCCTGAAATGCAACCAAACAAACTATGAGAAAAATAGTTATATCACAGGTAGGGTAAACCTATCATCCCATACCTAACAGTGGTCTCATATTTCTTATAAGATGCACCATTTGGGATATATAAAATTATTTTCAGAAATATATAAATAGAAATATTAAATAAATTATCCTCATGTGAGATGTTTCCAAAAGCCTGATGCGTACAAATGTTATATCATTTCAAGGGTAAAACCCTCATCCTAGACCTAAAGGTGGTCTCATATTTCTCATAATATGCACTATTTAGGAGATACTCAATTATACTATAAAAACATCATGCGTATAATATAATATATTTAATATTTTTACCTTGTCTGCATTAATGCTCTATGGGCCTTAGAATCCCTTGTTATCTCATAACCAAACTTTGAAAATATTCCAAAGAATATTACAAGGTGTTAAATGGGATTTTATCCTTACAAAAATCCATTTAAACCAATATATTAAAAAAAATTCATTGAAAAAATACATTTTCACGTAAAGATCATAAATTATTATCAATCAGAGTTTTTGTTATCTTTAAAAAATTTAGGATATTGAAAATTTTAATATAACATATGTACTTCCACATATAGAACCATGAAATTCATTATGATATAGTTTACTGTAGAAAAAAATGTGGTTAACACAATCATGTCATGGTTTATCTTTAACACATATTTTTTCAATATTTCACTCGCATTGAAGCCCCATAGACTATATATACTTTAACCTTATGACACATAATATGTAATACCTTTTGAAATAATATAAAAAATTATTTTTAGATATCTTTTAAAAGTAATTTTGGAGAAACTATCATACATTTTCACTATATATTATATCATATGTAATAACCTATTAAACATCATCTAAAACTCTTTTTGAATATCCTCCAATGTAAATTTAAGGTAACTCTTATAGTTTTATAAAAACATTATCCTCATTAATAAAACCAATTTTTATGACCACATAATATTTTTTTAATATTTAAAATAATTATTAATTCTCTAATATATAATTGTAATCCAATAGAGGCATCTAAAAACATCAATATTACTCAAGTTACAAACTAACCTGACATGATCTCCATTAAATAGATATATCTTCATACTAGTTTACGTTGGATATATCATATATAATATTCATAATCATATAATACCATTTTCTAAGACATTCATTTACCATGAGACAATAATTTCAATTTCATATATCTAAATCATACATTCTCAATTCTCTAAGTATAGACTGACTAGATGAATGAATAATATATCATTCCCATAAATAGATGATCGCATAAAATTATCCTTATTTAAATAGATAGGAAAATAATATACCACTTATATAAGTATTTTTACAAACAATATCAGTATATCTTAATCAAATTCCCAAAATCTTACTTATCATATGAGTGGATGCATCCTATATTGGTTAAAACCCATCCAATTACATTATTAGAAAAATACCCAAACACACCCATATTAGTTTAACCTTAAAGATAGTGTAAAAAATGTAACACCATGAGATTTAAAAATAAAAAAAATTAGGTTTTATGGAATTCATGACAAAAAACACAAATCTTATATGAGAATGTAATACCCCAAGACTTTATGATATATTTATTTTTAAATAAATTCAATCTCTTTAATAGCTTACGGAACATGAAACCTTAGGTTTAAATATACTATAATATAGATTACTATTATAACAGAGACATTAAATTGGATTTTATAGATAGTACTAAATAAATTATAAAAATAATGTTTATCTATTGATTAGAAATAAAATAATAATCATTTAAAAGGAAAAGATAATTTTTTTCTGAAAAAACTCTATTTTTTTCTAAAAGATGGTTTAGTCTTACTTTGAACACAAAATTTGAAATTAATTTTTATTAATTTTAAAAAAAATTCTTTGATAAAATAAACTTCATTTTTTAAATATCAAAATTATAATATGTTTAATTTTTTGAAATGTTTCATTTTTCATTGAATAGTGAAAAACTGATTTTTATTGAAAATTGCTTTTCGTTTAAATAATTTACAAAGTTAAATTATATTTTAAATTGGTTTTAATGTAAAATTATTTAAATTATATTACAATTTAAATAATTTATTTTATTTTAATCAATTTCATGTTGAATTTAGATATAAAAACTTTTTAAACTTTTGAGATTTTTTCTATGGAAAACTGTTTTTGTCATGTCATTGGGTATAACTTTAAATTTGATTCTACCACTTACATGAATTGGATTTGGAAAAATGGATTCTATATTTAAAATCATAAAAGTTTATATTATATAATAAGGTAAACATAATTTTTGACCATTATGAATAATAAAAGTTGTTCAATTAATCATTATAGTTAAGGTAAAAATGGGTTTACTAGGGGTTTAAACTAAGAAGATAAGGGTTAAAAATAATATAAAACATTTCAAAAACCAATTTTAGGGACATATTTAAACATTATAACCTATAAGGTTTTATAATGGCTCATTTTAGAGCTTTTTTTTCATGAGAAAAACATGAGTACATATTATTCTTTTCAAATATTTCATGTTTGTCCTCTCCCCAACTTATAAAATGCCACTCCCTCCATTAACTTTATCAAACCTCTCAAGACATTTAGATCAATATAAACATAAAAAATATCTCCCAAAAATATTTATTCACATTCTAGATCCATTATTCTTCCCAAAATACCAACCCTGGGGTCCTTAGGAGAATATCCAAATAAGCTTTCTCTAAGAGACGGTATTTGTCTTAATGAAGTTATTTTGTTTTCTTTATTTTTTTGCACCTTAAAATATGTATTAAAAATTAAAATATAATAATTATGCCTAATATAATGATATTTTATTATGTTTATTTCATGATATTTATCTATCTCCTCCTCCATAAAATGGTAAATGAAATCATCAGTTGTGTGTATGGAGGACTACAGCTTCGCGAACCAATGTAACCCATTTTCAATCAACATATATAATGATTTTATATAATGAATTATTTAACGTATATATATAAAAATTATGATATTATAATAAGTACGTAATTATAATATCATATATACCTTCTTACTTTCTATGCTGTTTAAATTACGATAACATCACTCGTGTGTACGGTGGACTATTGCCACTTGAAATGATGTGATTCATTTTTCACTTATAATTTACATGGAATGTAATATGTATAAATTTAATTAATATATGTTACATATATGATATGATATTGATTATTTATAATTAATATATCACTTAATTTCTTACTCTTTCACATGTTAGGGAAATGACAATGTAGCTCGTGCGTACATACGACCTACCATCTCCACGAAGCAATGTGATCTATTCTCCATGTTTAAATTTCAATAATGATTATAAAATTTTATCTAATAAAAAAATGAAATTTCTAACATTAATATAATTCTATATATTATGGAAATATATATTATGCTCAAGAACTGAAACATTCACGTTAAAACATGCATGGTAAAACAATATAGCTATCTCCTAAAATAATAGTAATAATGAAATATTATTAATGAAAGAGTGATATTATTTTATATAAGGATAATATATGATTTTATAAATATTAATATTTTTATATTAACTCCCATGGATTTTAAAATAGAAAACTAAGTTCGATGGTGTATACGCAAAAGTGAACCCAAACAAACCATGATCATTTAAACAAGATCATTATAACATAACCATTATATTTTTGGGTATGAATAAAATTAAATACTTTATTAAAAAGTCATATACTTCCTACTCAACATAATTTTTTTAATATGTTCTTATTAAATATTTACTCAATATTTTGGTAATGTCTTTTTGTTCTTCAAAATGCGATTTCTTCTAAAATGATTTCTATTTGTTTTTGTAAAAGAAAATTATAATTATTTTATAGAACATTTAAAAAATGTATTTTATAAAATTAAATTTATTTTTTATATCATAATATCATGATTAACTTAGAGTGATTTTTTTTTTATTTTTCAAAAAATATTAATTTTTCAGTGAATAGTGGAAAAATACTTTTATAAAACTTTCATTTATTTTGATAAATTATGTAATTTAAAATTACCATTATTGATTAAATTTTATTTAAAAGTAACATAATTATTATTGAGTTATATTTAATCCAATTAAATACATTTAAATCAACTTGATACTGTATTTTAGAATAAGTTTATTTTTAGGCTTAAAAACACATGTTTTTGAAAACTTTTTTTAAATGTATAATTTTTATCTATTATAATTAATAAAAATAAAACTTAATGAGGAATGATTTAAATTAATTTTTTAGATTATATATCTATATTTATAAATTTAAATTCATATAATGAATATTACTAGTTATAGATTTAAAGTAAAGTCACCTTTTTCTTTCAAAAAATTCATTTTTTTCTTCAGAAAACCACTTTCCATCATGCTTGTGGATTCTATATTAAATTAAATAATTCCACCTATAATAATTGATTTTGATAAAATTTATTATATATTTTTAATCATAATAATTAATATTAGGTAATAATTTCAACTTAAATTTTGAACAATATTAATAGTAATCGTAGTAAATATTTATTACCACAGTAAAAGGAAAATAGGTTAAATAAGGGTAAAAATAATTTAACAACGACTAGAAACAAAGTAAACCAAATAGTATGAATATATATATATATATATATTAATATAATAATAACTGTATTTATTTTTTGACTTTATAAATTATTAAATAACAATTTTGATAAAAATTACCTTTTTTGATACGTTAAAGCATAAATTGTATTTGGGGTAAAATATAGTTTTAATGAAGAAAAACAGTTACATAAATGACTTATTTTAAAGGTACATTTTGTTTAATTTCCATTTTTCTATTTTGTGGGGGTTTCCCATGCATTTTTTGAGGAAAGGGTGAGTTTTCATGACTTGGTCCAAACCGTAATCCCATTTCCATATTTAAAAACAATTCTTTTTCTTTTATAAATCTTTCATTTTTCTACATTTTTCACCCACTTCACTTCAAAAATGGACTCCCCTATCCTATTAAAACAAAAATATCAATTTGAACCCTTTAAGAATCCATAATAATAGTGGATTTGGGTTTTTATTTAAGGAATTGGGTAATCCTGTAAGCTCATTCCCATTTTTAAAAACAATTTTTTGTTTATTTAATAACCTATTAATTTTTTATTATTTTTTGGTTATTTTACCTCCCAATTTAAGCCAACATCCCTAGGTGCGACCCCAGCTTCGCTTCTCCCGCTTTGGATTTCACTTCCATCGTGTATTAGGGAAAATCTTCTCAAGCTTTCTCAAATCGTCCAAATTTGAATAGGTAATTTGTTTCCTTAATAAGTCCTTTGTTTTTCACTCTTTCCCCCCATTCCAATTTCTACATGACCTCCTCATCCTTATTCAAAACACACTTGAATTTTTGGTTGTTTGAAAATTCAGTTATTTGTGTATTTTGGGATATTTCTTCAAGATCCCTCAAGTAAGTGGGTTTCCTTCTTTCTTTATCCCATTTTCTTAGGGTTTCTTCCCTTATTCTTGAAGTTCATAATGTTCAGAAATTAGGGTTTTGAAACTAGGGTTTTATCTTGTGTTTCATGGTCTAAAATTTTGGTTTTTGGTCTATTTTAACTCTAGTGTAGTTTGGAGGTGGTGCAGTTGAATTTTCGCACAAAGATTCAAGGGTCTTGATACTTGTGATAGGTAATTACATGGGTAATCAATTATAGATGAGTTATATTTTCTGAATTTCTATTTTTATCACAGTTAGCATCCATTATCCTTGCTGTAGAATTGGGTTTTTGTGACGTTTTTTAAGTAAATGCTTTTTGGGTACCAATTTTGTGTTAAATTGGGTGTTTTATATGTCTAATTTATCTAATTCCAAATGGGGTTTTCTTATAAATCATGTAATTGGTTTATATAAATTCTTTGGGTGATGAAAATTCTGTTTTAATGAATATGGGTATGCACATGGTGTTCAAGTGGGGTTTTTAAGGGATTTTGTGTGAAAAACATTATTATGTTCTGTGAAGTTAGTTTACTGAAATCTTAAGGGTTTTATTGAGTGGTGTAACTGGTGAAAAACATGTGTATATATTTTTTTGAGTTGGTTATGACTAGAACTGATGTTTTTATGTGATAATGGATTTTGGTATCATGAGATAATGGTTTGATCACAATGGGGGAAACCCGGGTACCTAGGAGGGCAGATATGTACCATTATGCTAGTGATCTGGATGGGTCTTATCCATGTTTCACTAAGAAAATGGATAATTAAAACACTACAAAAACTATGTTGATGATGATTGGGGTCCAATAGGTTATGGGTATGTTCCCTATTAGTGGCTTGTGCATGAGAACAGATTTTTCTATGGAAACTTTACACCGATGTATGAGGTACATGGGGCCCGAGACTACCTGGTGCCTAGGGGTGTTCCCAAGATTGGTGCTCATTGACTCTTGTGTATTTATCTATGGAATATGGGGGGGTTTTTCTGCAAAAATATAGTATCTTACATGTTTTACTTAAATTTTTTCACTCATGGAAAAGTCCTTGAAAAACTGTTTACATTTAAAATTTTCATTCTCTAGAAAGTATTTCCACCACTTCTTATGTATCAAAAATGGAATGTTTTTTATCTTGTATTGTTTACTATATTAAATATATTGGTGGTATCTTATTGTACTTAGGATCACACCCTACTTACACCCCTTGGGTGTAAGTAGACTTGATCATGTTTGACAAAGGTAAAGGCAAGGCCCTCGGTGATGGCAGTTTCGGTTGTTAGTCCCCTTCCTTGGTGTGGAGTTGTGGAGACAACTTGTGGGTGATGACCCCTTGTCATTTGGAGTCCTTGGGGCCATTTTGATTATATTTTTATGTGTCTTTGGAACTCTTGTTTTATGTTTGAAACTATGTATTATTTTCTAGATTTTTGTTTAAGTCTTGTTTGGCATGAATGTTTAGATTCGGTTTATCAATTGTTTTTGATGTTTTATGTATCCATATTCAGCTAAATCATTCCAAAACCAAAATATATGATACTCGGGCACTTGTGCCAGCCTGTGGGGATAGGGAACACCCTTTGGGCCTTGTCGGGGTCTGTGTTTGGTGTCGATTTTGTTGGCGACCATATTCGATTCTTGAAAAACTCTTTTTTTGATTAATTGATGATTTTTTAAAATAAATTATATTTAAATAAAATAGTATTTTTAAATCTTATATACTAAATATAAATAATAATATAATTTTATGATGTGAAAATGTAATTTTTAAAAGGGTTAAAAAACTGTTATTGTCAAAAAAACCAGTATCTTTCAATAAATTGGGATTATAATTTAAAATTTCAATTTATAATATTTATATAATTATTTTTATAAAATAAATATAATTTTTATAATTAGAACATAAAATTATCTGATGGTGATTTTTTCATAATTTTTTGAGACAGCTGAAATTTTAGGTAAAAATTAAATACGGTATAAATATATAGTGTGAATTGTGAAATCATAATGACCCAAAATTGATATAATAAATTATATAATGGATATAAATGACCAAATATATGTTTCCAATTTAAAAAATTGTGATTTAAATTTTATTTTATTAATTTTATAAAGACTTTATGAATCCTACAAAACCTATAATATATTTTTTGGTTTTAAATTCCTTTATTTATAAACTTGACTCACTTCAACATTAGAAAGGGTAATATTTTAATAATTTCATCGCTTGAACATATAAAATAATTAAATACACCTCTATTTTTCAAAAAACATGTGAAAACCCATGGGAAGGTTTTTATTTTTTGTTATTTTATTGTATAGGGTCCAAAACCAAAGTTTGGGAAATAATAAAGAACTCTCCTCAATTTTCTGATATAAAACCAACCAAGATCCTCATTATCTTCACTAAAAAACCGTTTAGAATGTCCTAAACATACCCTCACCTATCTATAGTCCTAAAAAGGTGTTTTTAATCTCTCATGTATATCTTGTAAAGCTTTTTAAATCACCCCCTCAATGTAATGGATTCTTCCTCTCTTCTTTTTATTCAAGCACCTCTTTTATGTTATGACACTTAATTTCCATTTGTTATTGTTTGGGTATGTTTTAATATGTCCCTAATACTTCCATTTTTATTTACATGTGATTAGTAACCCCTTTAAATCCCATTAATCCCTTCTATGAACCTTTATGTACACTCGGTATGCTGTAGAAATTGTACTGCAATTTTTCATACCAAATGTGAGGGGATTCTCTCTCTTATTTCCAATTCAAAAACCTCATTTATAGTTTGAATTGTATGTATCATTTGGTTAGGTTTTAATTAAATTATAAATCTCCCAATATTTTACAATTTATGTCATAATAATGAGATATCCTTTATCCCCTCTCATTGTAGAATTTAGCGAAGTTGTTGTTCTGTTGAAATTTAGTAAGAGATTATCTCCTTCTCCTCTTAATTCAAGGATTTTCATTATCTTATTCCATTTATCTGCAATAAATAATGATGGGATGTAATATTAAATATCTCCCCTAATTTCCTTATGATGTATAAATGATGGTATAACTCTTTGGCTCTCATTAATCCCTCCCATTAACATTTATGTGCCCCAGTTATGCTACTAAAATTTCACCACAATTTTCCATGCCAAACAATTGTGTAGTGAATACCTGTACCCATTTTCTATCAAGGGTATTCAAATTTATTTAATTATATTTATTTTAATTGTGAAAAAAATGTATTTATTCTACATTACTTGATCTATTAAATTAAATGTAATGAAATATGAACCAATATTTAATGATCTATGTGGCACACTTATGCATGTACATGATATGAAAGGGACAGGTGTGCCCAAACTTATAAAGCACTCCTATGCATCAGGTAATTTTATAGTATCATGAGACAACATGAAAGATATTAGGGAGTGAACATAATCAATCATAGGTATTTTTATACCATGTTATGATAAATTAGTGATTAGCATTAACCTATGTTTATGATTTTATGTTTAAAGTTATTTCTACATTGATCATGTTTATTTTATATTATCGTGTTATATCATGACTCATTATTCATAATTACGATTCTCACACATTTTATGTCCCATTTAAATTAATATTGTTTAACATGTAATATTATCTTCATGTTATTATTATTTTATATTCCCTTAATAGAATTTATAGCTCACCCTTTATTATGTACTTCCGAGGTTATCCCGTGCAGTTTTAGAGGACCCATGATTTTTTAAGATCTTGTTATGGAAGTTTTTAATAATTTTGTTGTATCCCATATTCAAGTTGTTATGTTGTATACCTAATTACCAAATACAATATACTTATCAATATTATGGGTGTATTATGTGTAATATTATGTAATAAATCATCAATTAATGTGTAATAAATACATGGGTTTTCATAGTTGGATTTAAAGGAATGTTTAGTTATTTTTGGGATTAGGATTAGAAAACTCTAGTGAAATACTTTGGGATAAGACTAAACATAATAAGACATACCTTAATTTTGGTAAAGTATAGAGTAAGTGGTTTCCATGAAAATAAATCCATGTATGGATACTACAAGTGGATATGGCTCTGTCACAAATGTATCTATGGGTAAAACTCGAAAGCACCTTATTGAGACTGAATCTATCAGGTCTTGGTGCATAACAACGAGACTTGATGCACACCTAGTTTGAAACTCATGATGGATATTCTTTGGTAAATTAAAAATCTCACTGTGAATCATTATTATGGTATCAAAAATTCTCATAAGATTATATTTTTGGAAATCGATCAAAAATAACATATATTGAAGCCTATAACTTCACAAGTTAAGGAATTACAAGAAATTTACAGGTTATCCATTTAGTGTTATTTTTTTCTAGATATGTTTTTAATATTTTAAAATTAATCATCCCTAATTTTTCTTTTATTCTATTCAATGGTTGGAAATAAGAAGAACCAAGTCAACAACCAATGTGATGGGCAATGCGATGAATGCCCAAATGAAATTCTTAACATGAAAGGATCTTAAGTAAGACATATTGTGATTATTCAAAACCAGCTGTCAAAAATAAAAGTTAACAATTGGAACATAGTTAAATTTCCAAAGTTATCAAAGAAGAGGAGGTCTCAATATCAAGTAATATTATCTCATAAAGGTAACAAATGAACAAAGATTCAATTTCCTGCGTGTCAAAAATGTGGAAAGCATCACCAAGGGAAATGACTCAAAGTAACTAAAAGGTGTTTTAAGTGTAAAAAATAGGCCATAAAGTAGCTAGTTTCTATAAAAAATTAAGAGTATGATGGAAGGGAATAAATTACATCCTATGGAACCATTTTTTAATGTATTATGTGTGGAAAATGTGGTCATTATCTGAGTCAATACCCTAACTAAATTGTTAAATACTAAACTAAGGACATATGTAATGAAAATCATTAAAGTTAAAGGATTTAAGTGTTTATGTATTCTTATTTGATATTTATCTTATAGAATTAGTTTATAAAATACATTATGGATATAAGAATCATGAAATATCTAAGTATTTTTTCACAGTAGTTTTTCTTTAAGGATTTGAAACATATTTTGAATAGTACTGATAATATATAAAAGTAATTTATTGATAATGTGATATTTTAGAAAACTCCTGATTAATGGATTGATAACACTTAATATGTTTTTGATGTTGGGATAAACCTAAAGAGTGTTGGGATAACCTTTTAAATAATTTATGCCACATTTGGTGATTTATGTGATGGAAGTTTTACATGATTATCGATAATTTGGGAAAACATATTACATGATCAAATATTTTTTTATTTTGTGGTGATTAATGATATTTTGAGAGATTTTTTATTTTTTTGAGGTATATATAACTATTAGGTTTATTATAAAGTATTATTTGAGAATAAATCTCTTATATTTTTTGAGGTTTAAGATAAAGGGTATGATAAAACATTTGAGGTTAAAACATTCATTAATGTCGAGGTTATTAGTGTTATTAGGGATATATGGGTATTTGTTTAAGGAATTATCTATATCAAAACTTTGGGATTATTTATGGAATTTTAGAGATTAATATATTATTATTTATTTATTTTCAGTATTATCTAACTTTATTCTAACTGTTTTTGATTTAGTAAGGATAAGAGGAATATCTTGTTATTTTTTGGTGGATTATGTGATCTGTTAGAATCTTATTCTAGTGATTTAGGTATAAAATAATCATCTTTTGATATCATAATTTAGAGAAAAATATGTGATTGTGGTGGAAATTGATTAAAGAATTGAAATTATACTCGTAAAGAAAGTATATTTCTTTATATCCCTAGTCTATATAGAAAAGGAATTCCTTAAATATATTAAAAGAATCTTAAAACCAAAATTCTATCATATTATGATCATTTTTTATGATTTTATAGTCTTTTTACCCATCACGAATTTCTGGTTTTTTGGTCATTAACATTCTCATAACCATGTTCTCTATCACAATCTATTAGTTTTTTAGTGTTATTTTTCTATTCCATGTCTATGTTTTCACATCCCACTAATGTTATCCAATATGGAAACCTGTTTATGTGATGACCATTGTACTTCCCTTTCTCTCTTTTCAATTGGATGTTTTATTTACCTTTTTTACAATGTGGTTTTTTTCTATAATGATAATTTCAAGTGTAAAAACATTTATTACCAAGATCAAGTTAAAATTGTGAGGATGAAATTTATTAAAGGGGGGAATAATGTTATGCACTGATTGTTTAAAAGTGAAAACTATGTTCAATAGTGTATGTGATACACAATACTGAACCCAAACAAACCATGATTATTTAAAAAATACTATTATAACATAGTAGTTATATTTTGGGGAATGAACATAATTAACTAATTTATCAAATATATATATATTTCCTATTAAAAATAAATTTTTTTAAAAATTATTATTAAATATTCACTCAATATTTTGGTAATTATTTTTTGTTCCTTAAAATATATTTTCTTCTAAAATGATTTTTATTTATTTTTTAGAAAAAAAATATTATAATTATTCTATAGAAAAGTTATAAAATTTATTTTATGAAATGAAATTCATTTTTATATCCCCATATCATGATTAACATGGTGTGAAATTTTGTTATTTTTTGGAAAATAATAATTTTTCTATGAATAGTAGAAAATACTCATTTTTTGTAAACCATCATTTCTTTTGATAAATTAAGGAATTTAAATTTACCATTACTATTTTAATTTTATTTAAAATTAACATAAGTATTACTGAGTTATATTTAATTCAATTAATTACATTTAAATCAACTTCATACAAGATTATAGAATAAGTTTATGTTTAGGCTTAAAACGCATTTTTCTAAAAACAATTTAAAATCCATAATGTTTATCTATTATAATTAATTAAAATAAACCCTAATGAGGAATGAGTTAAATGAAATTTTTATATTATATATGTATATATATATGAATTTAAATTAAAATAATGAATATTACTGGTTTTAGAGTTAACATAAAATCACCTTTTCATCGAAAAAATCTTTTTTCTAGAAAACTGATTTACATCGTGCTTGCAGGTTTTATATTAAATTTGATAATTACACCTATGTGAATTGATTTATATAAAAAATTACATATTTTTAATCATTATAATTAATATTATGAAATACCATCATCTTAATTTTTGAACAATATGAATAGTAACCATAGTAAATATTTATTACAATGGTAAAAGGAAAAGGGGTTAATTAAGGGTAAAAATATTTTAACAAGGACTAGAAACAAAGTAACCCTAATAGCATGAATTTTTTTTCATTTTAAAATAATAATTACTCTATTTATTTTTATACATTATAAATGATTAAATAATGGTTTTAATAATAATTATATTTTTGATATGTTAAAACATAAATTGTATTTGGGGTAAAGTATAGTTTTAATGAAAGAGATATTTTTGATTGATTCAATAATTTTTTGAATAAATTATATTTTAATAAAATATTATTATTTAATATTATATATTATATATAAATGATAATATAATTTTATGAAGTGAAAATGTAATTTTTATATGGGTTAGAAAACTATTATTGTCAAAAAAATCGTTATCTTTCAATAAATGGGGATTTTAATTTAAAATTTTAATTTATAATATTTATATAATTATTTTTATAAAATGAATATCATTTTTGGGTTCAATAGGTTGAAATTATCCAAATATTTTTTTCATAATTTTTTGAGACAGTCGGATTTTCGGGTGAAAATTAAATATGGTATAAATATACTGTGTGAATTATGACATCATAATGAACCAAAAGTGATATAATAAATTCTATAATGGGTATACATGAAAAAATATATGTTTCTAATTTAAAATAATGTGATTTTAAGTTTATTTTACTAAATTTATAAATTATTTATGAATCCTCTAAAATCTATAATATATTTTAAGGTTTTAAAATCATTTATTTATAAAAATAATTCACTTGTACATCATCAAGGGTAATATTTTAATAGTATCTTCCATTTAAAATAAAAAAACAAGAAAATACACCTATATTTTCAAGAAAACATGGGAAATCCCATGGAAAGGTTTGTGTTTTTGGTTATTTTATTATATAGATTCCAAAACCTAAGTTTGGAAAATAATAAATAACTCCTCTCTCTTTTCCTATATAAACCCACCCAAGCTCCCCATTATCTTCACTAAAAAACCATGTATAATGTATTTAATCTACACTCACCTCTATATATTCCTACCAAGTTTCCCCAATCTGTCAAGAAGCTCCTCCCAAGCTTTTGGAATCACCCTCTCAAGGTAATGGATTCTACCTATCTTCACCTCTTTTATGTTATGTCAATTAATTTCAATTTTTTATCATTTTTATATGTTTTAATACATCCATATAACTTCCATTTTTATTTTCATGTGATGAGATACCCCTTTAACTCTCATTAATACCACCCACAAGCCTTTATGTACACCAGTTGTGCTACCAAAATTGTCCTGCGATTTTCCCTACTAAAAGTGAGGGACCCCTCTCTCTCTCTCTCTCTCTCTTCTTTCAAATTCAAGAACATCAATTGTATTGAGCCTTTTAATTATCATTTTGTTATGTTTTCATGAACTTGTAAATATCCCTCTATTATCAAATTGATTTCCTAATAATTATATATCATTTTTCTTCTCTCATTATAGAATTTACCTAAGTTGTTTCTATGCTGAAATTTAGTATGGGATCCTCCCCTTCTCCACTTTATTCAAGAATTTTCATTATATTTTTCCCTTTATCACTAATGAATAATTTTTCGATATTATCTTCCATATCCCACTTATTTCCCTTATTATATCTAAATTATGAGATACCCCTTTTACTCTCAGTATTCCCTCATGAACATTTATATTCCCCCGTTATACTGCTAAAATATCACCGTAATTTTCCATGCCAAACAATTGTGTAATGAATAACCATACCCATTTTCTATCAATGGTGTTCAACTTTATTCACTTATAGTTATCTGATTTGGGACTTACATGTATTTATTCAACATTCCTTTATTTCTAGAAATAAATATGGGGAAATATGAACTTATGTTGAATGATCTATGTGGCACACTTATGAATGTATATCACATGAAAGTGATGGGTGCGCATGAAATTATATATCACTCTAATAAATTCAGTAATGTTTTAGTTTGATGATGGATTATTCAAGAGATTAGGGAGTGAACCTAATAAATCGAAAGAGTTTTTCCACCATGTTATGATGTATTTGTAGTTACCATTAACTAATATTTATGATTTCATGTTTAAAGTTATTGCTAGATATCCCATGTTACCTTTATGTTACCATAATATATCATGCACCATTATTCGTAATTATGATTCTCATACATTTTATATTCCATTTTAATACCTATTTTCAAACATGTAATACTTGATTCATGTTATTATTATTTTATATTCCTTTACTAGGCTTTATATATCACCCCTTTCTTATATACATCCCTAGGTTATCCCATGCAGTTTTAGAGGACCGATCATTTATAAGAGAATGTTAAGGAAGTTTTCAATAATGTTGTTATATCCCATTTTCAATTTGTTATTCTATGTACATAATTCCTAAAGAAAATATACTTCTCAATATTTTGGGTTGTATTATGTGTAATATTACATAATAAATCATGAATTAATGTGTAATAAAGGAATGATTTTTTATAGTTGGTATCAAATAAAAATTTATTTATTTTTTGGATTAGGATTAGTAAACTCTAGTGAAATGATTAGGGATAAGACTAAACATAAGAATACATCCCAAATTTTTGGTAAAGTATAAAGTAAATTGTTTCCAATCAAATATATCCATGATTGGATACTACAAGTGGATATAGATCTCATACAGATACATCTAGGGGTAAAACCCGAAAACACTACATTGAGTTAGACTCAATCATATCCCGCTGCACAACAGCAAGCCTTGATGGACATCTCGTTTGAAAATCCTAGGGAATATTCTTTAGTAAATTCAAAATCTCATTTTGAATCATTATTAAGGGGAAAATTTTCTATATGAGTCTATGTTAGAAAATAGATCATTAATAACATATATTAAATCCTAGAAGTCATAAGTTAAGGAATTAAATTCTATTTATAGGTTATCCCTTTAATATTATTTTTACTTAATTACATGTTCAACAGTTTAAAATTAATCATCCCTAATTTTACCATTATTCGAGTCAATTTATTGAAATAGGAAGTACTGAGTTAACAACTAATGTGATGAGAAATTCGAAGACTTCCCAACTAAGATGCCTAACATGAAGGGAGATCAATTAAGACATATTGTGATTATGAAAAACCAGCTATCAAAAATCACAATTTACAAATGGAACATAATTGAATATATAAAGATATAAAAGAGGAGGTGGATTACATATCAAGTATGTTCATCTGATAAAGGTGAAAAAGGAAATAAGATCCATTTTCTTGTGTGTCAAAAATTTGGAAATAAACACCAAAGGAAACACCACAAAGGAACTAAAATGTGTTTTAAGTGTGAAAAAATAGGCCATAAAGTATCACGTTTCCATAAAAAAGTAAATATTATGATGTAAGGGAACAAATTACATCATATGACACCATTTTTTGTTTAATTTATTGTGTCTGGAAATATGGGCATTATCTGAGTCAATACTCTAACCAAAGGGTTAAATCCTAGGCTTAGAAAAGACCTATGATATAGAAATCATTGACATGTAATGATTGATGTGTTTATGTATTTTTATTTGAGATTTATATTATAGAATAAGTTTATCAAAGATAATATGGATAGAAGAATCATGAAATATCTAAGGATTGTTCCATATTATTTTTTATTTAATGATTTGAAACATATTTTGAATATTACAGATAATATATAAAGGTGATTTTGTTATAAAGTGATGTTTTATAAAACACATTATTGAGGGATTTATAACCCTTAATATGTTTCTGATGTTGGGATAAACCTAAAGAGTCTTGAGATGATAACCATTAAAAGCATTGATACCACATTCAAGTATTTATGTGATCAAAGTTTCCCATGATTAAGGATACTTTGGGAAAACATATTATAGGACCAAATCATTTTTTTTATTTTTAGGTGATTAATGATATTTTGAGATATGTTTTATTTGGTTTAAGGAATATATACCCAATAGGTTTAAAATAAAGTATTATTGTATAATAATTCTCTTACATTTTAGGAGGTTTAAGCTTAAGGGTATGACACAACCGTTGAGGTTAAGACATTATTTAATTTTGATTTCATTATTATTATTTTTTATATATGGGTATTTATTTATGTAATGATCTATGTTAAAACTTTTGGATTATTTTTGAAATTTTATAGATTAATTTATTAAGGTTTATTAATTTTCAGAATTATCTTACTTTATGCTAACCATTTTGGATTTAGTAAATAATGGAGGAATAGCTTGTTATTCTTTGGTGGATTATGCGATCCTTTAGAATCTTATTCTAGTGATTTAGGTATGAAAAAATCATCTTGAGTTCTCATTGTTTGGATAAAGAGATGATATTGTAGTGAAAATTGGTTAAAGGATGAAATTATACTTGTCAAGAAACACTGGTGGAAATCCCACCTATACCAACACTTTTTTCCTAACGATTTGAAAAACCCATTGGAAAAAATAATCTATACCAATGGTTCTCTGAAACTGTTGGCATAGACTAATATATTTTGGTTTTTTCCAACGGTTATAGTGAATCGTTGGAAAAAACCACCTCAATACAAACGATTCATATGAACCATTGGGATATACACACCTAAAACCACTAGACATCGAGATCCTTCTCCCATCCAGTCACGCCCCACTTATTCATCCCTACTGCACCACTCCTCCTAACCTCCCCTCATCGCCACTCCCATATCGACCCCCTCTCCGCTGCTCCCATCCCGAACCTCCCCCCCCCTCCGCCGCTCTCATTCCCCTCATTCTCCCCTCCTCCCATTCTAACTCCCACTTGCTGCTCGCCGCTCGCCACTCGCCTCTCCCCACTCACTAATCTCGGCTCCTTACTCACCACTCCATGCTCATCATCAGTCGCCTCTCTCCTCCTCCCATCTCGAGCCCTAGAAGCCGTCGCTTTCCCCTCCCCTGCAAATTATTCACTCCGCATCTCATCTGCAAGACGTGCACAAAGGTAGCATTTCTAATTTCAAAAGTGTCTATTTTAGGGTTATTCATCAATTTCACTAAAGTATGGTGAAATAAATCATTTATGATAGATATTTTCCTATAATTATGAATATGGGAACCCTAAATCAATGATTCATATTCTATTTTTGGGTTATTCAATGTTTCATATTCAATGTTTGCTATAATTAGGATGAGGAAGGGTTATTCATCAATTTTTCTATAATTAAGAAGGATTATTTATCCCTTCCTATTTTTTCAAATTGATCCATTGGGTTATTAAATGTTTCATATTATTCCAAGGGGTTTTTACCAAAATCAATTTTTTAGTTATTGAATAAGAATTTTCAATTGGGTCTTTGTGCGACCGAGATTCATGGATGCATTGTGAGTGATATAGCAGAATAACACCACTATATGAAGGATTTAGTTTGAAAAATTATTTTACATTACAAAAAAAACTATATATGAAGGTCATGTTATTTGAAATTTCCATTTGATTGTTTTTTATATCAACAAGTATGATAATAAGGTGGGTTTATCTACTTCTAAGTTATAACATTGACTGAGGATTTTTTCTCAACACTGGAAAACTTTTTTTCTAGCTCAAAAGTTTTTTATTTTATTTGAACTTTCTTATTTCTCAAATTATAAAAAAAAAATTGTTGAGGAAACATGGCTTTCTCTTCTTTCATATGTTTATTAATGTTTGAAAATTGCATATTCACTTGAACAATTAGAGAACTATCAATGTTTTTTGTTTTTTTAGTTTATCCTTTTATAACTCATCAGACCATATGATCAAAAATTATTTCTTATCATGTTCAACCTTCTTCATAGGTGTGGATACATTTGTATCAAATAATTTAGAACTTTATAACATTGGATATTTTCCCTTACCACTAATCGAATGCTTTTGACTCGCAATCAAATTCATACATATGATAGCTCCATGACCAACATAATTAAACCTTCAAAAAACTTCTTTAGCTGCTTTTCATTTTCCATAGAAAATATCTTAGGATATTATTCAGAAATGTCAACTACTAATCCAATTATACTATCTATTTCTTGGATGGTTTCAATTTTTAGTTCAAATTTTCTAAAATCCATTTTTTATTTTATAGAAAATACACTTTAAGGGTAAGTGGGAACCAACAGAAATATCCTTAAGCATCAAGTCACACCCTCAAAATTTTTTTAATAGTCTATGATTTAGCCTTTCCTACTGTAATAGAAGAATATTATCTATACTAAAACCCCATGATGATCATCTCTTTTCAATTACCACTTGGGAGTGTCTTTTTCTACTTTTTTCTTCAGTTTACACCTCAAGGTAGATTATTTTTCTTCTTCCCCTACTTATTCAATCATAGACTCCTATTTTCATTAACACATGCCACATTTTGAGTTACTAAATACCAAAATTCCTCATAACAGTGACCATATACATTGTAATATTCACAAATATTATCAAGGATTTCAAATATGTTTCTAAGAGACAAATTTATCTTCATATGTGAACACTAATTTCTCACAATAGTTTTGTTCTTAGTTTTAACTATTCTATCATTTTCTTATTCTATTATACCACATGTATGAGTATATATATTATACCAAAAACAAATGTTCATGTTCCCAAACTTCCAGAAACACCAATATTTTACAAAAAATCTTGTTTCTTTCTCCTTTGAGGTAGTTTTTCTATACTTATTTCATTAATGTATTTGGATAAATTCACCATAATTTTTCGATTGGTTTGGATAACTACTCTCCATATATATTCTCAAATCCACCCTTAATTTATTTGTGAGTTTTGTGATATTTTATATCATTGGGTTTTTCATAAGACATTGATATTTGTACAAAAAAATAAAATAAAAAAGGACTTAGAAACTATAAATTTATTAGGGTAGTGGGATACATTATTCCTTGAGGATGAAGTGGAGGACTCTCCAAATGTTCTAAAGATTTATTTTTTACTAGTACAAATCTATTTTTAGTATAAAATATTCAGTTTTATTTGAGTGGTAACACTTTTCTTCTTGGTTATTTAGGGAGGTTCATATAAGCTTAATTCTAGATTCCTCAAGTTATGGTCCAAGATCTAAGAACTTCATAATGTGGGAATATTTATCAACTTCAAATAATTTTAATCACTTTTAGTATTATGATTTTATTCTTTATGCATATTATTAATATCTTGTAGTAAACTATAAAGATCTTTCACCCTTTTAGTTATCACATGTAGTAGAAAATCTTTGATATTCACAATGAATTTATACTACTTTTACAATAAAAGAAAGATTATATAATTACCATTTATCTAATCTAGTGATATTTTATATATATTGAGCTATAATGAAATTATCCCTTATTAGGAATCATCAATAGGCGAGCACATACTACTCAGTTCATCTTGGACTATAAAAAAGTATAATCTTCTCTATTCTAGAGAATATTATATGGAGTAACAGATTGGGATTATATTAGATAATATTTTATTGGCACATCTTTCCAATCATAGTAATATGTTTGGTAGTTTTAAGACTAAATCATGTAATAATATTGTGTCCCTATTCATGGTTAGAGTTTAGTAGATGGATTTTTATGCTTATAAATAAATTATATTTTTTGATTGTATGAATTACTATAAATGGTCACTTAATAATAATACACTTGGTTCACATCTTAGTTATGGATGTGATTTTAGGAGGAATTCATGACCTAATAATGGATCATTGAAAAATAATTCCATTAGATTAATGACTATGCAAATTAATACTTTTATGTTTTAAAGGATCTAAAAAATAGAAAGTATGTTAGATTCTAGCTAGATATGGGATGATAACATTATCATGGTATAGTTCAATTATAATGAAACATACCACTCTATCATAGACATGGAACCTTCCTTGGCCCATTATGTTTTACCTTATTGATCATCCCTTTATTGGATAGAGGTAAGAATTTTATCTATGATACTAAAATGGTTGAAATTGGTGATAAGAAATAAGGAACATTCAATAAAAATATGAATTATATGTAACTATTATGTTTTTTTGTTCTAGTAGTTTTATTTTTTATAGTACATATTCCTTTTTTAATTTTTTTTATGCTATGATATATTCTATTTGATTAGAAATTGTGTCCTCTAATAAACTTTTCTTTTTGGGTGGGATAAAAATTGAGTTTTATTTCATCTTTAATGAACTCCCTCTTGATTCCATTGTTTGGTTAATTGAGAAATATGACATTCCTGACACAATTTACAAGTATTTTGTATTTTTTTAAAATAATTAATTTAGAAAGGTGATATTTACATAATGATATTTTTATTGGTCCTAAAAACATAATTAAAAGAAATAAAAAAATATAGCCTCAAGTAAATCTACCCATTTAATTGTTAAATATGATTTTCCAGTATTACACTTTTGAATCCAGTGTTACAAATTGATATTGTTCATCGCTTATAGGATATATAATTTCTCTTATTATTTGTTTTTTCTAGGTATTCTAGAATAACAATAGTACATTCTTTAAGCTAATACATACATTGCTTCCACTTCAACCTACATCTTTCTTGCAATACTGTCTTCTAATTCCTTATAGTTCCATTACTTTAGATCTTTGAAAGCATGAAGGTTTTATCTTGAGAAATCCAAAGAGAAGAGTGTGGTGTGGTCTCGTTACCTCAAGGTGATTGGCACAAAGGTTTGTTTTCCCTAATTTAATTTGAGGATTTTGGTGATTTATGTGCCCATGAAAAATATATATTAGGTATGAACTGCATGAATAAGACTAATTTACATCCTGTATATCTATTTGATAGTATCATTTTGAAACATGGATCTATTTCCCCTTTCTTACAGGAACATGATTTGACCCATGGGGCATTGTGGTTCTTATATGTTGAGCGGTGACGTGTATAGTCACAGGAGACATGTATGTTTTATTTTAGTTCTTATTTTATTTTGTTTATCGCATTGTATACTTAGGTCTTTTACTACTTTCTATGGATAGAGGGTAGTTATATTCTGCAAAGGGGCCTAAAAGGGGTTTAGATTGTTTCAGCCCACCGACTTTGATCTGAGGTAAGATTATATGGTTACTACTTGTCTCGCACCTCATGTATTTAGGTATTTCAGTGTTTTTTACTCCATATTATGTTTTCGATAGGGCGTTGGATCATTTTGTGTTGGTTTGGGTGGATTTGGATCTTTTCTGCCAATCTAGGTAAGTCTTTAATGTCTTTGTTTGGCTTCTCAATGGTTATGTAGCATCCTTCATGTGTTTTAAGGTTCCTAATACCATTTTTGTAGTGCATTAATTCCTACTCATTGGTTTCGAGTCGCCAAGTCAAGGACAACTCACCTGCGTGTGAATAGGTATATAAGTGTATGTATTTGTTTTCTCCCAATACATGTATAGTAAACCATGGTAGTGATTATGCACTTATTGGGTTATGTGTTCCCATGTGTGTGTATATATATATATATATAAATGCATACGCAGGTGAGTAGAGACTGGTATATGCATATAATCATATGTGCAAGGATCCCCTTGCACATGCTCATGGCCATGCGTGTATGTGCATAGGGGATAGGTGTCCTTGCATGTGTGTGAAGGTGCATATACCTAGTGGGGTAAAAATAGATTTTTGTTAGAAATCTCCAAGAGCCGAAGTGGATGGCTTGGTTCCACCTTGAGGTAGGGTCCCTCTTTGGGCCTCTTTAATTTAAGAATGCTTTAAATTAAATTTAGCTTCTTTCTTAATTATTCTTAATTATATTGAATTGCATACATTGAATAAGTGTTCTTTAATATAGTTGTTTGATTTGATATATAAAATCATGTTTTTATAATAAAATCCCTCTAACAGAGGTGTGCTGTCTGGGAAAAATCACATTTGTAGTTATGTTGATCTCGTTGCGTAACTTATTGCTTTTGATTTGTACTGAATGAGTTTTAGAATAAATGTTAAATATAATTAAATGAATTTTGTGATAAATAAATTCCATGATTTTATAATAAAACCCCTCAAACATAGGTTCACTTTATTCTAAACCAAAGAGAAATTATATTTATTTGTATCATTTTTAGATTTAGTTTGACTTCTTCATATGTCTCTTCTTGGTTTTTGTTTTGTGGAGAGTTATTTTTTTTTTCTTTGAATAATATAAATTGGTTTATCATACCCGTTAGCTCAAATGACATTGCCTGAGTAGGAATATGCCTTGACCATGACACTTTCCTATTCACTCTTTGAATATTATAAATGAAATTTCCATGTTTAGGCGAAGTGAATGAATTTTTAAATGGTTTGTATAGGGTGTTTGATTCTTTTTCATCATTTTGTTTCCCTTTAGACACGGTGTCATTGTGTCTCTCACTAAAACCATACAATGATCCCTTGTTATAGCATATTAAATAGTTAATTTATTCTATCATGTCCGTTAGGACCTTATGTAACACCCCAGGTAAATAAAGAGTATGAAATTTTCACATTTATCCATATTTGTGAATAAAATATTAATATAACTTTGCTATGCACGATGGCGTACCCAACACGCAATAACGAGTTTCTTGGGAATCTTAGGTTGCACTCTAATAATAAAATAATATTATTCTAAATGGTAGTTAACGCCTAGTTGTTTTGATAGCAGGAATGAATAGAACTAACTACAAAATGATTATATATGTTTGTCAAATATTTTTACTTTTTACAATAAATGTTAGAGGATTAAAAATGCGAATGAATCCAATTTTAAGCGTAAACATTCTAATATTCTTTAAAAGGTCAATTAACCGCCTTTTGATGGAGAACCTCTTTTAAATACACTTTTTGGAAAATTTATGTGTTATATTTGACAAAATAAAATTTTTCTTTAGAATCGGGACATCAAAATTTACTTTGCGTAAATTTTTGGTATTTTTCCGATAAAATACATTTTTTAATGAATAGTGAAAAATGTTGTATTTTAATTCAAAACCTATTTTTAATCTAATTTATTTATATGATCATATTATCTTTTAAATTGGTTTTAAAGTGAAATTAGAATATATTTTTACCATTAAATCCAATGGTGGTCATTGGAATTAATTTCACTTTGAAATTGGACTTAAACTAGTGTCAATCTTTTAATAGATATTGTTTCTTAAAAACACGCTATTTGTTTTGACAGTGGGAATTAATTACTAAATTAATTAATGTAACTTATATGTTATGAATTTTTTAAAATAGACATCATTTTTTAATTTGGAATATCAAATATATCTTAGGGTGAATTTTTTGTAATTTTCTGAAAAACTTCAATTTTTGATGAATAGTGAAACCACTAAGTGGTACTTATAAAAACCGATTTTCCGTTTAAATGAAAATTTTCCGTCTTTGTGTTTTGAATTTAAAAAATCCGACATACATGGTTTTCATTAAGAATTAAAATGTGGTTCAATGGGATTAAAATAATTTTTTTTGGTGAATAGTAACTTATTAAGTTTTTAATCGCGATTAGAGGTAATTAGTGTAGTTTAAGGTAAGAATAATGTTTTAATAAACTGAAATGACCTAGACACATGTCCTACCCTCATTGGATGAGTCATGGCCGACCAAGAAAATCCATGGGTCAACTTGGGGACCCCATGGAGCCACTTTAGGTGGAAAATGACATAAATACCTTTTTATCTAATGTTAAAGTAAAAATGACACAAACATGAGATGTTTTACTAAAAAAAATTTACATGGGGTTATACAAGTCAGATTTTTGACTATAAATATTCATTGGAAATATAAAAATATTTCCTACATCATAGTATTTTTTTTATAATTTTTAGATGTTAAATAAGTTAAATTATTTATGACATCATGATGATGCAGTGATGACCTCATTATTTAACGATTTAAATAAAATGGAAAGATAATGTAAAATCTAAGACCTAAACATGTACAAAACCTATTGGATGGGTGGATTTCGAACCCTTATCACCTTATCCTCGAAAAACATCAATGTGGGACCATTAAAACTTGAAACGCATTCTAAAATAAAGTAACATTTCTTTACTTTCCAAGAGTGCCCCTCCTCTCCTCTTATAAAAGGCCCCCACCTCTACCTCCTTACCCACACTTTCAAAGCCTTTGGCTTGGCCAAACCCTTCCCATTTTGTCTCTCCACATCCCTCTATAACTCCTTGAAGCCTCACTTTGGGAATAAGTCTTCCCAAGGAAGCCTTTCAGCTCAAACCAAAGGGAGTTACCCGATTTTAAGGTAATGTCTTCACTTGAGTCCTTTTGTTTTATTTTGCTTCTCCAACCCCCTAAAATATTTTTATTTATTTCTTTTGTAACAACTCCAGTATCTTAAATATACTAGGATGTTTTTATAAGAATTATTAGAGCTACACTTACACACACCTTCATCTAATGGTTAAAGAACATACTGTTTCTGTGGTTGGTGATTTTCTGCCTCACGAAACGATGATTGTTCAATAATATTTTAACACCTTTAAAGGTGGCCATTATGATGTCACTGTATTTTATATATGATATATATGGTATTTATGTTTAATATATGCTTCTGTATTTTATATTTAAACCATACCTTTATTCTTTTCATGTTGTGTAAATGCGATAATTTCATATGAGGAAGAGTGGACTACCACCCCCTCAAGTGATGTGACTCGTACATGCAATACATGGAATGTATAAATAATGAAATTAATGAACATATGTGACCTATATAATATATATATTATACTGGAATTATAATATATATATATCATTTATTTTTAATTCCATTAATATGACAAAGAAAAAATGAAAGTAGCGTTCATGCGTACGTACGGCCTACCGTCTCCATGAACGATGCTTTTCGTTTTTTATCTCCAAATGATATGGAATAGTATAAAATGAATATGTACTAGATATATACGATATTTTAATCATTAATACTATTCTGGAAATTATATACTTATAACTACATGGACAATCATTTTTCAAACAAGTTCATTTTTGACTCATGTACCAAACATCGGCAAAAACGTTTGATATGAACTAACATTATTAAACAATTATTATAACATTATAATATGTGATATGAACTGAATAATAATCTCTAAAGGAGGTACTTAGGAAATTATAAATTGACCAAAGTTTATTATTCATGAATATAAAGAAATGAACAAGACAAGTCGGACTTGAGGTAAGGGATCCTACTCCTCTCTTTCTTTTTAAGTACACTGTTTTATGTCATTCCTTTTAAAGCTCATATTTCTTGTTATTGGGATGTTATTTAATATTAATCTTACTGTAATTTTTATGTTCATATGATTATAGAAACTATTCTATCTCATCAATCCTTTTTGGAAGTTTTGAGTGGCGTTGTTAGGCTGTCGAATTTTCGTAAGAGATCTAACCTCTCTCTTTCTTTTTAAGTACTCTCCTTTATGTCACTTATTTTAAGCTCCTATTTATTATTTTGGGGGATGTTCTTTTATATTAATATTTCTTTAAACTTTGTGTTAATATGATGAGAGACCCTATTTTTTCTCATCAATCTATTTTGGAATTTTTAAGTGGCGTCGTTAGGCTGCCGAGTTTTCGTAAGGGATTTTTCATATCACTTTTATTCTCGTGAGATTTATGCTACATTTGCCACAATTTCCTTTGAGTGGTGTATGTACTGCACATTATTTTACTCATTGTGTAATATAATTTCATTTATGAGTATTTATATCAATGTTGTATTGTCCTTCTTTCACGAGGTGCATGTTTCGAAAGATACCCATGTCGGTAAGGGAACCTTTCACCCACCACTTTTTAAAAGACTTATTTTGTTATGTCTTTTAATTCACATAATATTATGTTGGGATATGTTCTTCTATATCCTTATTGATGTAAATTTTATGTCCAAGTTATGAGATACCATTTTTATCTCTCATCAACTCTTTTTCTGAATTTTGAAGTGACGTCGTTAGGCTGTCAAATTTTTGCAAGGAAACTTCTTAACCCAATTTTGATTCTTTGGGATAAACTTGTACACCTTTAATATTTCGTTCTATGATTTTGTGTGAATGTCCTATGGTTGTTTTACACTTAATATCCACTTATATTTGGTGTATTCATTTGTCACACATAATTATGTAATTGATTTATCTTTAATCCAAGGATACCGTCTTTGTATGGGACCTCGTCTCAATCTCCTTTCATTGAGGCATATTTTGTTTCATACACAACTTTCTTTTATACGGTGTATAAACCCCTTTGACTTTTACGTTTATTAAAAAGGAATCTTTTTTATACAAAGTGTTTACTAAACGACAAAAGGGAATGTTTTTGTCATACGTATGCGGTGACAACGACTTCTCCGCCACCGTGACCATTATTTGAGTTTCGGCTTCCTCTAAAATCCATACCTTCATTTTAAAAGAAAAATAAATACCATGTTTTACTTTTATTTTATTTTGGTATTGAAAATGGTTTTCATAATGTTTTTATATCAATTTTTTGTATTCATATCTTATTATTGAAAGGTGGAAATGTTATGTTTCCTTTATGCATGTTTTATGTGATAAGATTGTGTTATGGTTCTTGGGGATTGTTATGAAGACGGGTGGTTCCATGATAAACTAAGGGTGGGTGAGCCCGATATAGCTCTCCAATGAATTGGGTAACGTGAAGGAGTGAAACGTTAAGGTTTATTCGAATAGATTTAGGGAATATACTGTGGTGGGTATTCCAAACGTAACCAAGAGGGTTACTCCCTACGTAAGAATGTTATGAATGCCTCAAGTTACCTTTTATGTCTTATGATTTCTATGATTTATTCATGATTTTATGAGGTATGTTAAAGTGCCTATGTTTTATGGGTAAAGTATGATTTCATTCTTATGTATATATGAACTCATGTTTCCTTTCCATATTTTTATAACCCTTACTGAGCTTTTTATGCTCATCCCTAGTTTTTTTTGAAATGTTTTTCATAGGTCAAGGGAAAGGTACATGATATGATGATAGTGTCAAGGAAGTGTCAAGAAAGAATCCATGTTTTATTTTTAAATATGTTTCCGTTGATGGGAAAAAAATGAATACTATATTTTATGTAACCACTTTGTTTAAATGTGGAATGTAATGAAAGTTTTACGATCTAATTCTCTAAAACTCTAAACCTGAAAAGATCCTCAATGTGTAATCTTGTAATAACTCAAGATTAAGTAAGGTTTAAGGCTGGGGCCTTATAGTTGGTATCAAAGGTCGGTTTAGACAACTTTAGGGATTAGGAGTTTTTGTTAGACACATGATTAGTCCCTTTATATATTATTTCAGTTAGATCCTTATTTTATAACTTTTTTCAGGTCAAGTAAAGTCGGTTACGAATGGAAGGAGAAGGATCTCAAACGACATTCCTATCTCTTCCTAATGACATGCTTGCAATATTTATTGCAAAGTCATGTTCAGATGATTGTGAAACTTTTTCTAGCATACAACTCACATGCACGCAGTTGTTTGAGATATCAAACACCTCCACTATACCTCGTTATCATTATGGATCATGGGTTGTTTTTAGACAAATACTATTTTCACAATATTCTCATATTTTCAAGAAAGGTAAATATTATCAAGGTATTTTCAAATATTTTACCTTATCACAAGAATTTGAAGCATATTATGATTTTAAAAATGGTGCTGAGGAAGGAGACCCTTGCGCAACCTATTTATATTTGCTTTTAAAATATAGTCTCTCAGCACATACTTATGGTATTTTAAAAGGACCAATAATAAAAAGTTTCAACTCAAATTCTGTCCGACTATTTTATAGAAATCATTTTTTATCAGATGTTTTGGAATTATATGTCATACATGATTATTTTCCAAAACTGTTTTTCTGTGAACACCCATATGACCCATATTGTACAAGGTGTATTTGGATAGAGGAAGAAAATTATTTTGAAAGATCTCTAAATCATTGTTGTAATGAATGGGACTTCTACTTACGTGAGCAAGATGATGATGAAACCGAGTGGACTCCATGATCAAGGTATGATGTTATTCATTTTGGGAATCGTTTTATTTTATCTTATAGTGGTGAAATAAGACTTCAAGAATTAATATGTTGAGATCGTAACGAATTTGGATGAAAATGAGAATTTTAAGGAAACTATTGAGGTTAAAACATGTTAGGGTTATTTTTGGAGTTTTATTAAAAGGACAACATGCAGACCGTGTGACAACCCATCGCGTCGGACAAAGCTGCGGGAATCGAACCCACAACCAAAGTGTGACTGGTATTTATCGCCTACCACATGACTACGTGAAGTCCCTGGTTAGTTTGACTGATTCTTTTTAGTTAGATGATTTTATGAATTAAGAGTAAGTTGATTTTGGGTTATCTATGGAAATTTATTAACCTATCATGGAGGATATGTGATTAGGTTAATTACTTTTGAATACGAGACATTAAGAGCAACTGATGTTGTTTGGAGATAAATGTTATGATTTAACTTGGAAGACTATGTGACTAAATCCTTCAAATATTTGGGTTTCAATCTTAGTTTAGTTTACTTTGAAAAATTTTATGGACAAATTGTTTATCAAATGGTCCTTGTTGAACTTTGGGTTTTGTTGGACAAATTTTGGAGATTAAGAATAGATTTTCTTTTTATAAAGGGTTATCCTTTTCAGGATTATCTGATCTTGTACTAACCTTTTTTGTTTTGGTTTTGGTTAAAGTCTAAATACATGGGAAGTATATATTTCTCTTTTGTGGATTAGGTGATTCTCAAGAAGTTGATTATAGTACTCTTAATGCGAACAAGTCTTCCTAAATACTCGTCTTTTGGAGAAAATATGAGTTTGATTAAGGAATCTAGTAAAAGTTGAAAGTCTACGTGACAAGTAATTATGTTTCATTATGATTTAGTTAAGTTCAAAAATAAATTCCTCAATTAAGAGTAACTTAAAACAAAAATTTTGTCTGTTAACTTTTCCTACTGGGTAATCGAATACCATTTAACCCATCACAAGTTTGTGATTTTCTTATGGTTAACTTTCTCCTAGACATGTTTACTATCACTCTCCATCAGAACATGACCATTTGTTTTTTCCTCCATGTCCATATTTTTATACTTGGAATCCTAGTATGGGTTAACTCGGGTGACCTTTGTACTTATCTTTCTTTATTTTAAAGTGATTGTTTTACTGACTCTTGTTCTGATGTGGGATTTTCAATGAAGTTTCCAAGACCAATTTTAAAATTGCGAGGACGCAATTGCCAAAAGGGGGGAAGGATGTAACACCCCAGGTAAATAAAGAGTATGACATTTTCACATTTATCCATATTTGTGAATAAAATATTAATATAACTTTAAAGGGGACGCTATGCTCGATGGCATACCCAACACGCAACAACGAGTTTCTTGGGAATCTTACGTTGCACTCTAATAATAAAATAATATTATTTTAAATGGTAGTTAACGCCTAGTTGTTGTGATGGAGGGAATGAATAGAACTAACTACAAAATGATTATATATGTTTGTCAAATATTTTTACTTTTTACAATAAATGTTAGAGGATTAAAAATGCTAATGAATCCAATTTTAAGCGTAAATATTCTAATATTCTTTAAAAGGTCGATTAATCGCCTTTTGATAGCGAACCTCTTTTAAAACCACTTTTTGACAATTTTATGTGTTATATTTGACAAAATAAAATTTTTCTTTAGAATCGGGACATCAAAATTTACATTGTGTAAATGTTTGGTATTTTTCCGATAAAGTACATTTTTTAATGAATAGTGAAAAATGTTGTATTTTAATTCAAAACCTCTTTTTAATATAATTTATTTATATGATTATATTATCTTTTAAATTGGTTTTAAAGTGAAATTAGAATATATTTTTACCATTAAATCCAATGGTGGTTGTTGGAATTAATTTCACTTTGAAATTGGACTTAAACTAGTGTCAATCTTTTAATAGATATTGTTTCTTAAAAACACGCTATTTTTTTGACAGTGGGAATTAATTATTAAATTAATTAATGTAACTTATATGTTATGAATTTTTTAAAATAGACATCATTTTTGAATTCGGAATATCAAATATATCTTAGGGTGAATTTTTGGTAATATTCTGAAAAACTTCAATTTTGTATGAATAGTGAAACCACTAAGTGGTACTTATAAAAACTGATTTTCCGTTTAAATGAAATTTTGCCAACTTTGTGTTTTGAATTTAAGAAATACTACATACATGGTTGTCATTAAGAAGTAAAATGTGGTTTAATGGGATTAAAATAATTTTTTTGGTGAATAGTAACTTATTAAGTTTTTAATCGCGATTAGAGGTAATTAGTGTAGTTTTAGGAAAGAATAATGTTTTAATAAAATGAAATGACCTAGACACATTTACTACCCTCATTGGATGATTCATGGACGACCAAGACAATCCATGGGTCAACTTGGTGACCCTATGTAGCCACTTTGGTTGGAAAATGACATAAATACCTTTTTATTTAATGTTAAAGTAAAAATGACACAAACATGAGATGTTTTACTAAAACAATTTTTACATGGGGTTATAAAAGTCATATTTTTTACTATAAATAGTCATTGGAAAGATAAAAATATTTCCTACATCATATTAATTTTTTTATAATTTTTAGACATTAAATAAATTAAATTATTTATGACATCATGATGATGCAGCGATGACCTCATTATTTAACGATTTAAATAAAATGGAAAGATAATGTAAAATATAAGACCTACACATGTCCAAAACCTATTGGATGGGTGGATTTAGAACCCTTATCATCTTATCCTCTAAAAAAATTAATGTGGGACCATTAAAATCCGAAACTCATTCTAAAATAAAGTAACATTTCTTTACTTTCCAAGAGTGCCCCTCCTCTCCTCTTATAAAAGGCCCCCACCTCTACCTCCTTACCCACACTTCCAAAACCTTTGGCTCATCCAAACCCTGCCCATTTGGTCTCTCCACATCCCTCTATAACTCCTTGAAGCCTCACATTGGGAATAAGGCTTCCCAAGGAATCCTTTGAGCTCAAACCAAAGGGAGTTACCCGATTTTAAGGTAATGTCTTCACTTGAGTCCTTTTGTTTTATTTTTCTTCTCTGACCCCCTAAAATATTTTTATTTATTTCTTTTTTAACAACTCCAATATCTTCAATATACTAGGATGTTGTTATAAGAAGTATTCTAGCTACACTTACACACACCTTCATCTAATGGTTAAAGAACATACTGTTTCTGTGGTTGGCGATTTTCTGCCTCACGAAACTACGATTGTTCAATAATATTTGAACACCTTTAAAGGTGGAAATTATGATGTCAATGTATTTTATATATGATATATATGGTATTTATGTTTTCTATATGCTTCTGTATTTTATATTTAAACCATACCTTTATTCTTTTCATGTTGCGTAAATGCGATAATTTCATATGAGGAAGAGTGGACTACCGCCCCCTCAAGTGATGTGACTCGTACATGAAATACATGGAATGTATAAAGAATGAAATTAATGAACAGATATGACCTATATAATATATATATTATACTGGAATTATAATATATATATATATATCAGTTATTTTTAATTCCATTAATATGACAAAGAAAAAATGAAAGTAGCGTTCATGCGTACGTACGGCCTACCGTCTCCATGAACGGTGCTTTTCGTTTTTTATCTCCAAATGATATGGAATAGTATAAAATGAATATTTACTGGATATATACGATATTTTAATAATTAATACTATTCTGGAAATTATTTACTTATAACTACATGGACAATAATTTTTCAAACAAGTTCATTTTTGACTCATGTACCAAACATCGGCAAAAACGTCTGATATGAACTAACATTATTAAAAAATTATTATAAAATTATAATATGTTATATGAACTGAATAATAATCTCTAAAGTAGGTCCTTAGTTAATTATAAATTGACCAAAGTTTATTATTCAGGAATATAAAGAAATGAACAAGACAAGTCGGACTTGAGGTAAGGGATCGTACTCCTCGCTTTCTTTTTAAGTACACTCTTTTATGTCATTACTTTTAAAGATCATATTTCTTGTTATTGGGATGTTATTTTAATTTAATATTACTTTAATTTTTATGTTCATATGATGAGAGACCCTATTCTCTCTCATAAAACCTTTTTGGAAGTTTTGAGTGGTGTTGTTAGGCTACCAAATTTTCATAAGAGATCTAACCTCTCTCTTTCTTTTTAAGTACTCTCCTTTATGTCACTTCTTTTAAGATCCTATTTGTTATGTTGGCGGATGTTCTTTTATATTACTTTTTCTATAAACTTTGTGTTAATATGATTAGAGACCCTATTTTCTCTCATCAATCCATTTTGGAAGTTTTAAGTGGCGCCGTTAGGCTGCCGAGTTTTCATAAGGGATTTTTCATATCACTTCTATTCCCATGATATTTATGCTACATTTGCCACAATTTCCTTTGAGTGGTGTATGTACTGCCCATTATTTTACTCATTGTGTAATATAACTTTATTTATGAGTATTTACATCAATGTTGTATTGTCCTTCTTTCACGAGGTGCATGTTTCGAAAGATACCCATGTCGGTAAGGGAATCTTTCACCCTCCTCTTTTTAAAAGACTTATTTTGTTATGTCTTTTAATTCACATAATAGTATGTTGGGATATGTTCTTATATATACTTATTGATGTAAATTTTATTTCCAAGTGATGATATACCCTTTTTTACTTCTCATCAACTCTTTTTTTGAATTTTGAAGTGACGCCATTAGGCTGTCAAATTTTTGCAAGGGAACTTCTTAACCCAATTTTGATTCTTTGGGATAAACTTGTACACCTTGAATATGTCATTCTATGATTATGTGTGAATGTCCTCTGATTGTTTTACACTTAATACCCAATTATATTTTGTGTATTCGTTTGTCACACATAATTATGTAACTGATTTATCCTTAATCCAAGGATACCATCTTTGTATGGGACTTCGTCTCAATCTCCTTTCATTGGGGAATATTTTTTTTATACACAACTTTCTTTTATACGATGTATAAACCCCTTTGACTTTTATGTTTATTCAAAATGAATATTTTTTATACAAAGCGTTTACTAAATGAAAAAAGGGAATGTTTTTGTCATACGTATGCGGCGACAACGACTTCTCTGCCACCGTGACCATTATTTGAGTTTCGGCTTCCTCTACAAGCCATACCTTCTTTTTAAAAGAAAAATAAATACCATGTTTTACTTTTCTTTTATTTTGGTATTGAAAATGGTTTTCATAATGTTTTTATATAAATGTTTTGTATTGATATCTTGTTATTGAAAGGTGGAAATGTTATGTTTCCTTTATGCATGTTTAATGTGATAAGATTATGTTATGGTTCTTGGGCATTGTTATGAAGAAGGGTGGTTCCATGATAAACTAAGGGCAGGTGATCCCGATATAGCTATCCAATGCATTGGGTAACGCGAAGGAGTGAAATGTTAAGGTTTCTCTGAAGAGATTTAGGGAATATACTATGGTGGGTATTCCAAACGTAACCAAGAGGGTTACTCCCTACGTAAGAATGTTATGAATGCCTCAAGTTACCTTTTTTGTCTTATGATTTCTATGATTTATTCATGATTTGATGAGGTATGTTAAAGTGCCTATGTTTTATGGGTAAATTATGATTTCATTATTATGTATATATGAACTCATGTTTCCTTTCCATATTTTTATAACCCTTACTGAGCTTTTTATGCTCATCCCAAGTTTTTTTTGAAATGTTTTTCACAGGTCAAGGGAAAGGTACATGATATGATAATAGTGTCAAGGAAGTGTCAAGAAAGAATCCATGTTTTATTTTTAAATATGTTTCCGTTGATGGGAAAAAAATGAATACTATCTTTTATGTAACCACTTTGTTTAAATGTGGAATGTAATGCAAGTTTTATGATCTAATTCTCTAAAACACTAAACCTGAAAATATCCTCAATGTGTAATCTTGTAATAACTCAAGATTAATTAAGGTTTAAGGCTGGGGACTTATAACTTATATTATGTAAAAACATTTTGGGTGTTTTCATGGCCTCTTGGTCACCCCTTTGGGTGTTTACCTGAGCCCATATATCTAAAAACACTGATTGTGTTAATTTTTAACATCTGTCTGGCTTATGGTGCTCCCCACCATAAGCTTTATCTTACCACCACCAATTCATATGATTTAGTGCCTCCTCCTTTGAATATTTATATTGAAACATTTCTCCCATGTTCTAATGAGAAGAATTATAGTGAGGACACTCAGTATTGGAATTTTTATCACTGTGGTGGACCTATGTATAGCTAAGTATAGAAAGATGTGTGAGAGATCCCTATGTCATTTCCCAGATCATTTTTGAAAAGTTGGATGTTTTGGTGTATCAGGATTTTGTAGTGGAGAAAAATGGCCAAATGGTCATGGTGTCCGATGTTTTGAAGGGAATATTGAATAAAGAAGTGTTGTTTCATTCCTTGTTGTGAAGGTCAAAGGCATTTTGTTTGGAAACACAATTCAAAAATGAGTTTCTATGTCACTAGGTTCCATATTTTAAAAAGAAATTTTGAATGGGTTTTTTATGCCACAAATATTTATTCGGATGTTTAAAAGCATTCCAAAGTTATGGACAATGTGTAGAATTAAAAATGGAGGCATTCTCACAAGATATTCGAATATTTTAAGTGGTGGATTTAAAAGGAGATATCTGCAGACTATGTGGATGAATAGTTAATAGTTTTCAATGGATGATGATTCAAAACATAAAGAAGTTAATGGAAAACTATAGTTAATGTGAACAAATATCTTGGAGTCTTATTTAGTATATTTATTTGAATTCAAAAACATGTTCTTTTGCATGAACACTTCAAGAAGAAAGAGAATATTATAAAATCCTAGTGTGATCCACACCATTCATAGTTGTGCATGAAAACAAATAACATATATATATATATATATATCATTAGTCCTTTATGATAAGGGGAGATACGTACACAACATTGCAACATCTAGTTATTCAATAAAGAATAAGGGAAGGACAAACCTAGTCTATATTGATATATTTGTTTCAAAGAGGAAAAAAAGGTAAGAAAAAGAGGGTGGATATGGGAAGAGTTTTTCTAGTGAATAGATTCAGGTAGCCTTTGAAGAAAAAAGCTTACCATTGTTGCATTTCAAGTGAATACAAAGACTTAACCCTCACACATGAGATGTTGGTCTCATCTAGTTTAAAGGAAGGGGGCAACAAGCATTGAAGATCATTGATCATCTATTTGGAATCAAAGGTGTAAGGTTTGTCAGTGACCCATGCTAATTTAAAGAAGATTGTCATGTCTATAAAATACATATTTTATCCCTTGAATGTCATTACAAATGTGGTTTCCAACCAACTGAATCCAATTCGGATTCTGATAGGCACTCAATAGTCTTATACTTTTTGATAATCACAAAAAATGGAATGAAAAGTAACAAATAAGTAAATTTAAATTAAATGAAATAAAGTAGAAAAATATCTATAACTTCTGTAAAATTTCATTTCCCTTGAGATATACAATAAATGTTTAGAAAAAATTTCTCCCCTTATATTATTCTAACAGTATCCCCCTATCTAATACTTCTTCTTAACTTAATAATTCCCCCTAGGATATTCTTTCTTCTTCTTTTTGAATCAATTAGGAGCACAAAAGAATTCTCACCTTGGAAAAATTTGTCCCCCATTTGGGTTGAAATAATTTCTCTTCCCTTTACCCCTTACTAAAACAAAAAAAACACATACAACCAATATCTCCTTTGGTATTATTAAAAATAAACACTAAAGAAAAAAAGTATGACTAGGAAAGAAACAAGATAGTTAGACACAAGTAATACTTTTAACTTCTGATTAAATAAATTCTATAATATACCATGTAAGAATAAACATGATCTATAGGACTTATAAAAACAGATAAAACATTCATAAGATTAACCTTAGGAATACATAAATGTAATATTAAGGATATATAAAATAAATATTTTTTTTGTTCGGAGTGAGTAACTCAGGGGGGGACTGAGTTCCTAATAAAATTTCTATTAAAAACAAGTTCAAATAAAATTCCTTAATTAAAAAAAATTTTCCCAGTTAATAAAAATATTATTTTAATATAAGTTTTATTTTTTAAAATATTTTTCAAAGTTTCATTAAGGCCTAGTTAAAAAAAATTAAAACTTACATTAACTTTTGAAATTGATTTACTCAAACAAATACTTATATAAACACTAGTTAAGAATAAATATTAAATTACTAATTTTGTGTATAGATTAAAACTAAACACAGTTTAAAGATTTGAAATGAGGAAAGAAAAACTATAACACATAGAGGAATAAAAAAGGGATTCGATCTCAAGATGATACCTAATCTATTATGCTTGGAAATCACCCACTACCAAGAAGATTATTATATCAAATAATCTAATCCACAACCTAGATCAGGCATACATACAACAACACCAACTATCCAAGCTCAAATAATCTTCTATAGTTATACATTGGAAGGGATAAAAACACAGGCCACACATGTACCTCTTCCATGGTTTCAATTGGTATACAAATAATAGAAAATAAAAGAAAATATTGAGTATTCTCTTATTCAAGAATGGGTGTCAGTGTGTTAATTATAGAGTAACAAACACAATAGTCAAAATTAAAGGAAAAAATAGAGAGAGAAAGTAAGAATATTTGGAAAATTTGGTGTCTCATTTTACAATGCCTTGAATGATTGAGAGTCCTTAGGTTTGGATTGGTGAGGATCTCAAATAGTTTCTTTATAAGTTAGAGAAAATCATAGTATCTTGAAGTTATATTTTCTATTCATAGGAAGGGATCGTGATCTTCAATGTACTCTTATCTTCCACAGTCAAATGTACCAGTGTGTAATATCTCACGTGACGATCAATTTCATCATTCTACACTCTCCACCTTCTAACCTCATGTGATTGAGGGATATCCTTTGAAATAAATATAGCACTACATGCAACAATTGAAGGATAATTGTCAAGATTTTTCGGATCCTCGTACTGAATCTAACATTTTATTCAATATATCTATGCAAAGGGTTAGGGATAATCATTAATTAATCCATCTGCATTAACTCCCATAAAATAACCATTAGAATTATTTAATTCAAATCAAGAACAATAATGGTTGAAAAATATGGTGGTGAATCAAATATGAAGGTAGAAAATATCAACAGTAGAAAATAGATGGTTGCACCCCTAGAGGTAACTCATATAGAGGTAGCATGAAATTGGTGGTGGAATGTATGGTTGTAGAATGATCCCGGTGATGGCATGTTTGGAAGTGTCAGGAACCTGGTGGTGGTACATTTTGTGGTGGTTAATCCTAGTGGTAGAATATTCTGCTGGTAGCATGCTCTAGTGGAAGCACACTCTAGCATTAGCACACACTAGTGGTAGTTAATCCTGATGATGGAACACAGATAGTGGTAGAAAATTCCTGAAAGTGGAAAGATCTAGCAGTGACACAATTTGAATTAATAGTGCATCTTTACAATACTCAGCCTAATATTCTTTATAAAATGACATACTATCATAAAACACTAGGTTCATTAGAAGAATAAGAAACTTGATTTGTGATAATTAAAATAATTAAGTTCCAACAATCTTCTCTTTTTTGATGATCACTAATCATAGAATTTTATAAACCATGTGTAAAACATAATGAGGCATAAATTGAAAAGTTTGAAGAGTAACAGTCTTCTCAAAATTCCAAGAAGATAATTTGAGATTTATAAAACAAAATTAGTAATAAAAGAAAAGTTTTGAAATTGATCTGGCATCAAAGGTATGTTATCAAATCAAAAATAATAATTACTTAAATTTCATCCAAATAAGTAAAATTTCAAAGGATAAAATTCATATAAATAAGTTTGTATCAAATAATAACATACATAAAATTATGGGATAAAAGATAACATATTAGAGGATAAGGTTGGTGTCATAGGTAAATTCCATTACTGTTCTCCCCATTTTGGGATTATAAAAAACTAAAAATAGTAAATACAAAAAGAAAAGAGATTAATAATCAGAGAGAAATTTCATTAAGGATAAAAGTCATCTATACAAAAAAATCCCTATAAAAGACTATGGCTAATTCAAATCACTCTCATCCTTGGTGGTGTGATCAGTAGGGAACTTTCCCTTTCTAGAAGTAGGAGGCACTAAGGTAGTGGGTGACGGTATATATGTAGAGGTATGAAATTTTCAGATCATAATAGGTTGCAGATTCAAGATAGCTTCAACCAAAGAAATATCAAAAGGCTATAATTAAGGAGGTAGAGGATCAGAAGAAGAATCAGAGGTGAAGGATGTCATGGTAATCACCTCCGGAGAAGCCACTAGAGTATTGGATACATATATAAAAAGATTCAAAATATTGAAAAAGTATATAATAATGTTTCCTCCTCTCTTCATAAAACTAAAGAAATATTTCTTCTCCTATATGAATAGCCTCAGTAGAGTTGTCATCACTTTCAACTGGTCAACATATTCCTTGAAAGCCCATTCTATAGATTACGCCTCAATTAATCCTGATGATATGAATTTACATCACTTATAACAACATGGAGATACTATTTGACTATAGACTAGATTGAATCACCATCAAATAAAGCTGATGTAGGTGGAGTAGTAGATATAGATGAATCAATAGGAACATTCTCTAGTCTCTTCCATAAGAAATCTAGACTGGAAACAAAGGAGGTCCTCATTTACTTTATAACAGATCAAATGGTTTTTATATCACTATCCAACCTTCAATTTTAATTATTAATTTCCTGAATATAAAAACTCATATTAGGATGAATATGACATAAAACCATATCAAAAAGTTGTCTAGCATAAGCTTCACTAAGCTGAGTGACAGGAGGTTCTTGATAACTCAAAATTCCACTAAAATCTAAAATAAGTATTTCTATGAAATATTATAAATATACTATGGATAAAAAATATGAAGGAACTAGGGAAACAAATATCTCAATACTAGGTAAAATAGCCTCTACAGGTTATTATTTGGTAGGTATATCTAATTGAAAATCCTAAAGCTCACCTGCTTGGACAATCTTCTTAACTAAGGATCCCTTAGGATATGTCCCAACTCCAAATGAGACAGTAGGTCCACCATGCTCTGGTAAACTAATATGGTCATCCCCATCACTATATCCATATGATTCTAAATATTATAGTCCAGGCAAATTGGAACCAAAGGAGGGATCCCCCTTACATGATACATCATCCTCTTCCAAGGTAAAACCACCCTGAGCATCTCTATGCTCTCTAGTATCATCTTTAACATTTTTAAACTCTGAAAAGTCTAAACCAAGATGGATAAAACCTAGTTACTTTTCCCACTAATCATGTGAAGTTACTTCCATATGAGGTGCATGATGTTGCAGGTTTACAGGTGCTTTGGAAGTCTTTTAGAGGTACAGGTTTACAGTTAGAGGTGCAGGTTTATAGGTGTAAAGTGTGCTTTGGAAGACTATTAGAGGTACAAGTTTTATAGGTTTATAGGTGCATGTTTTAAAGGTTTAGAGGTGTAGGTTTACTACTCGAAGTGGGTTTACAGGTTTGGTTTATGCCCTATTCCTATGCCCTCTACCCATCTTTTATTTTTACTGGGAAGTAGAGGATATACCAACGGTTCATAGAACCGTTGGTATTCAATATCCTGGACAACATATGCCAACGGTTCACATAACTGTTGGTATTCAAATGATAGAAAACATATGCCAACTGTTCGCAGAACCATTGGTATTCAGTCTGGACAACATATATCTCAATGGATTTATTGAAACTGTGGGGATAGAATACATACTACATATATACCAACGGTTCAAAAACCATTGGTATATTTATTCCAACAGTTTCTATATGTTGTATGGTATGTATACCAATGGATCTTGAACCGTTGGTGCACATATATACTAATGGTTTTACATAAACCGTTGGTATAGATTAATTTCAGACCACCTATACCAACGGTTCTCTAGAAACCGTTGGTATAGAGCTACTGCAATGCCCAGCACACCAACGGTTCCTGAAAACATTGGGATATCTTATCCCAATGGTTTTAGGGTCTAACCCAATGGTTTTAAACCGTTGGGATAAGTGAAATTTTCAGTAGTGAAAGTATATTTCTTTATATAACTTTTCTAGATGGTAAATTTATTCCTTAACTCTAGGAAAAGAATATTAAAACAAAAATATTGTCATTTTATGATCATTTTCTATGAATTGATTGTCTTTTCACCCATCACAGGTTTATGGTTTTGTGTTCATTGAATTTATCTTGACCATGTTATCTATCACAATATATTAGTTCTTTTATATTAGTTTTCTCTTCCATGTCTATGGTTTCACTTCCAACTAATATTCTCCTACTAGAAACCTAGTTATGTGATGACGTTTATACTTTCCTTTCTCCCTTTTCAAGTGGATGTTTTATTAACCCTTTATACAATATTGGTTTTTAATAATGATATTTTCATGTGTTGAAAAATTTATTACCAAGATCAAGTTAAAATTTTGAGGATGAAATTTATTAAAGGGGGGAAGAATGTAACACCCTGAATTTTTAAAAGAGAAAACTATGTTTGATAGTGTATGTGATATATAACATTAAACCCAAAAAACCCATGATCACTTAAACAAGACCATTATAACATAGATGTTATATTTTTTGTATGAATATAATTAACTAATTTATGAAAATATATATATTTCCTACTCAACATAAATGTTTTTGATAAATTATTGTAAATATTTGCTCAATATATTGGTAATGTATTTTTTTCTTAAAAATATGTTTTCTTCAAAAATGATTTGTATTTATTTTTGTGAAAAAAATATTATAATTATTTTAAAAAAATAGAAAATTAATTTTATAAAATCAAATTAATTCTTTATAGCATCATATCATTATTAACTTAGATTGAAATTTTGGTATTTTTCATAAAATTTTTCTTTTTCAATGAATAGTGGAAAATACTCAATTTTTAAAAAATTGTCATTTATTTTGATAAATTAAGTAATTTAAAAGTCACATTATTCTTTTCATTTTATTTTAAATTAACATGAGTATTATTGAGTTATATTTAATCCAATTAATTATATTTAAATCAACTTTATACTGGATTTTCGAATAAGATTATTTTTAGGTTTAAAAAATGCATTTTATGAAAACTTTTTAAAATGTATAATGTTTATCTATTATAATTAATTAAAATAAAACCTAATGAAAAATTATTTTAGTGATTTTTTTATAATATATATATGTATATATCTTTATGAATTTAAATTCATATAATGAATATTACTAGTCATAGAGTTAAAGTAAAATCACATTTTCCTTAAAACATTAATTTTTTCGAGAAAGCTGCTTTCAATCACACTTTCAGGTTTTCTATTAATAATAATTCAACCTCTATTAATTGATTTTGATAAAATTTATTCCATATTTGGGATCATCATAATTAATATTAGGTAATGGGTTCAACTTAATTTTTAAACAATATGAATATTAATTGTAGTAAATATTTATTACCATGGTAAAAGGAAAATAGGTTCATTAAGGGTAAAAATAATTTAAAAAGTATTAGAAAAAAAATTACCCTAATAGTATTAATATATATTTTTTTCATTTAAATATAATAATAAAAATATTAAATTTTTACTTTATAAATGATTAAATAATGATTTTGATAAAAATTATATTTTTGATATGTTAAAAAATAAATTGTATTTGAGGTAAAATATAGTTTTAATGAAGATTTTTTTTGACTAATTAAATAATTTTTGAAATTAATTATATTTTAATAAAATAGTATTATTAAATATTATACGTTAAATATAAATGATAATATAATTTTATGAAGTGAAAATGTAATTTTTATAAGGGTCAGAAAACTGTTATTATAAAAAACCATTATATTTCAATAAACATAGATTTTAATTTAAAATTTTAATTTCACATATTTATATAATTATTTTGATAAAATAAATATCTTTTTCAGAATCATAAAATCTAAATTATCCAATGTTGGTCTCTCGTGCTTTGTCTCTCTCGTGTTTATGCACTAACCTAATTCCATAGAGTCGTGATCCCCCCTCATAATTAGAGGGGGGAGCTTCGCAGCCTCATCCTTAGGAGAAGGGTAGATGCTTCTCACCATTCTCAAACCCTGATTTTCTTCAATATTTCCCTAACATCTCAGTTTCTATAAAAGTCCCAGATCTATTCTAAGTGTCGCCTCAACTCTATATTTCCCTGGAGGAGCTCAATAACACCACATATTTTTGTAAAATCACTCTAGTGGATCAGTTTCATCTTCACTTCCCCTCAGTTGATGATTTTGATTGGTTCATCTTTGATTATTGGGATCTTCATGAGCGTACAATTATCGGACTACTTGATCAGAGGCACATCTTGATCTGGTTTGGGTCAGAGGAGGACTTGATCATCGCCTGGTCTAGGTCTCCTCGATGTTGTAATGGATATCACTTTTACCTATTTCAATGGTGCCTTGATTTTCTTATGCGGTGTGATCCATCGATAATGGCAGCATGGGTAAGCCTTCTTGGTCTACTACTTTAATTTCAAAATCCCTCCATTATGTGTGATCTTGGAAATATGGTTGGATGATATTTATGCTATGATATTCGGATGGAGGTTGTGTGTCACCCCATCAGTCCTCAAATTTGTGTTGAGGTAGATGTTGCAAAGCCACTTGTGAACTAGGTTTGGATCATGGATGGGAATGAATTTATGTGGAAACATGATGTTATTTTTTAGTCTTGGAAGTTTTTATGTGTCGCTTGTGGTAGGTTTGGTCAAATAGAGTTGTCATTTCATAGTAGAGTCTTTAATGGGATCTCACAGGTGGTGGAGAAATGAGTATTGGTGGCTATGTTACTACTGGTTCATCTCAGCCAATGATGAGGGATCATCCTATAGATGTTCCACTAAGGCGTGATTCTATGGGATTGTGAGACCAAGGATGATCTACTTTGGCAGTCTTGTATAAAAAGGGAGTTCGAGTATGGGTGTTTTAATTTGGCAGTGCAGTGGTTGAGGTTCAAAGACAACCATGTGTGGAACAGGAGGTGAGGAAAGATAATCACAAAGAGGTATTTTCCCATGCTGGTGTAATGAAGGAGGTGTGAATGTTGCTAAATCCAATAGTGAGTCACGTTTTTATTGAATGAGGTCTAATCTTGGTGTTGAGAAAGTTCCTTCATTGGAAGATGTTGTGGGAAATCTTCACCTGTGGCTGGAATCTGTTACTGTGGAGCCTTCATACATTGTGGTTTGTAAAGATGGCGCAATGGTCATGGAAACACGTATCTCAAGTGAAGAGGTTGTTCCATTACTCTTAGGGGATCCTGTTGATAATGTTGTAAACATGGAGGTTAATATTCCTACTTGTAATCATTTTAAAGGACATGATCATAAAGGTATATCCCATGTGCGGGAAGGCCCGCAAGTGAATAATGAGTCCAGCAAGCATCTTGATTCCACAACTCAACCAACAGTGACTTTTGAAGATGAAATAAGAGAGGAGTCACATGATGTTCATGAAATTGTGGTGTAACCACAATGTTTAGCCCTGATTGATTCTAATAGATACTCCAAACTGATGAGAATAGGGAATCTATCTATCTCAGAGGATGACTTGTTGGGAGAGAATGATGGATTCCAAAATTATGTCTCAGTGCATATTGCTGACAAATGGGGAAATGTCTCTAATAGTGATAAAGAACATGTTTGCATCATTATCAGACCTTACTATAGTGATATTGTTCAAGGTGTAAAAAAGATTACGTCTGAAAGTGAAGGAGTTGTGACTGCTCCACCAAGGAGAAGGATGATAAAATACTATTCTTACCTACTAAAGCTGGTGTCTGCGAGGTCCTCTTTCAAGAAGGAAAGTGGGGCTATCCTTGATCCTAAAAAGGGCAATTAATCCTATAAAGAACAACCCTCTTTGGATAAACTGAAACTTATATGGAAGTACAACAATATTTTGAAGCTATATGAAATGAATTCAGAGTGGGAATCGACTAATGCGGAGGAAGTACCCTATTATGGATGTGGTGACAGGTATGATTTTATGATTTGTAGCTGTCTCTTTCTGGTTGGGATTATTGTTTGGATGTGGGAATGTTTTTCACCCTCATCATTTTCTTTGATTTCTGTACTTTTTCATTCCCTTTAATAAATGGTTAGAGGTTTTCCTTGGACCAAACTTACCTGTTAAATTATCCAACTTTTATTTTTTCATAATTCTTAGAGAGAGTCGAATTTTTGGGTAAAAATTAAATATTGTATAAATTTATGGTGTCAATTATGACATCATAATGCCTCAAAAGAGATGTAATAAATGATATAATGGGTATACATGAAAAAATATATATTTCCCCTTTAAAATAACGTTATTTTAAGTTTATTTTATTAATTTTATTTATCCATTATTAATCCCCCTAAACCTATATTATATTTTATGGTTTTAAAATCACTTCTTTATAAACATGACTCACTTCCATGTTTGCAAGGGTAATAATTTAATAAGTTAAGAAATTGGAAATATAAAATAGTTAAAAATACCTATCTTTTCTACAAATCAATGGGAAAAACCATGTTAAGATTTTTTTATTGATTATTTTATTGTATAGAGTCCAAAACCTAAGTTTGGGAAATAATAAAGAACTCCCCTCTCATTTCCGACATAAACCCACCCAATATTTTCATTCCATTCACTAAATAACCTTGTATCACATCATTAATCTTCCATAAATTTTATATAGTCCTCCCAAGGTTCTCCCAAGCTCTCAAGAATCTCCTCCGATGCTTTTGGAATCACCCTCTCAAGGTAAGGGATTCTCCCTCTCTTATTTTTATTCAAGAACTTATTTTATGTTATGCTTCTTAATTTCCATTTGTTCTTGGTTGGGTATATTTTAATGAGTCCCTAATTCTTCATTTTTATTTATATGTGATGTTATACCCCTTTAACTCTCATTAATCCCTCCCATGAACATTTATGTACACTCTTTATACTGCCGAAATAGTCGTGCACTTTTCTGCACTAAAAGTGAGGGACCTCTCTCTCTTATTTCAAATTCAAGAAAATCATTTGTATTTAACCTTTAAAGTATCATTTTTTTATGTTTTAATGACCTTATAAGTATCCCTATACTTCCCATTTTATTTCCTAATAATTATATATCCTTTATCCCCTGTCATTATAGCATTTACCTAAATTGTTGCTATGCCAAAATTCAGTAAGGGATCCTCTCATTCTCCTATTTATTCAAGAATTTTCATTATCTTATGCCCTTTATCTCTAATTAATAATGTTTTTGTATGATATTACATATCCCCCTTACGTAAATTATGGTTTATAAAGGATAATATAACTATTTTAAACTCATTAATCCCTCCCATGAACATTTCTTTTCCCTTGTTATGCTGCTGAAATGTCACCATGTTTTTCAATGCCCAAAAATTGTGTAGTGAATACCTATACTCATTTACAATCAAGGGAGTAGACCTTTATGCACTTATAATTATTTTTTTGGGTACTTAAATGTATTTATTCAATACTACTTGGTCACTGGAAATAAATATGATCAAATATGAACCTATTTTGAATGATCTATGTATCACACTTATGCATGTAAATGATATGTAAGTATGAGTGTGCTCAAAATTATATAGTGCTCCAATGAATTGGGTAATGTTTTAGTCTCATGATATGTCATGCAAGAGATTAGGTAGTGAACCTAATCAATCAAGGGACTTTTTCCACCGTGTTATGATGTCTTAGCAGTTATCATTGACCTATGTTTATCATTTCATGTTTAAAGTTATTTCCATATTTCCCATGTGTCATTTATGTTACCATTCAATATCATGCCTCATTATTCATAGTTATGGTTCTCAACCCTTAATTATTCCATTTAAATACCTATTGTATAACATTTAATACTTTATTCATTTTATGATTCTTTTATATTACATTATTAGGATTTATAGCTCACCCCTTTATTATGAATGTCCCTAGGTTATCTCATACAATTTTAAATGACCAATGATTTCTAAGAGCTTGTTAAGGAACTTTTTAATAATGTTGTTGTATCCTATGTTCAATTTGTTATGATATGTACCTGATTACCAAATTCACAAGACTTATCGATCTTATGAGTTTTATTATGCATAATATTATGTAATAAATCATGAATTAATGTGTAATAAATACATGAGTTACCATAGTTGGTATCAAAGAAAATTTTAGTTATTTTGGGATTTGAATTAGAAAACTCTAGTGAAATACTTAGGGAGAAGACTAAAAATAAGAATACTTCCTTAAATTTTTGTAAAATATAGATTAACTTGTTTCCCATAAAATAAATCCTTGTATAGATACTATAAGTGATGTGGATCTGGAACAAATTCATCGAGGGGTAAAACCCAAAAACACCGCATTGGGCTAGACTCTATTTGGGACTAGTGCATGAAAATAAGACTTTATTCACACCTAGTTTGAAACTACATGGGGATATTCTTTGGTAATTTTAAAATATCACTGAAAACCATTATTAAGGGAATAAAAATGCCCATTATAGTCTATGTTAATAAATAGATCATGGATAACATGGATTGAATCCTAGAAATTCATAATTTAAGGAAGTATATGTCATTTATAGGTTATCACTTTTTGGTATAATTTGTTCATAGTTATGATTTTCATTGTTTAAAATTACTCATCACTAATTTTCCTTTTATTTTAGTCAATTGATAAAAAAATTAATAGCAAAGTCAATGACCAAAAGTGATGGGCAATGCGATGACTGCCTAAATAGGATGCCTAACAAGACAAGATCTCAAGTAAGACATATTGTGATTATACCAAACCAGCTATTAAAAATCATTATTAATAACTGGAACATAGTTTAATATCCAAATATATTAAGTAATAGGAGGACTGCATATAAATTAAGTTCATTTTATAAAGGTGAAAAAATAAATAATATTCATTTTCCTTCGTGCCAAAAATGTGGAAAGTGGCACCAAGGGGAACACCAAAAAGGAACTTTAAGGTGTTTTAAGTGTGAAAAATGGGCTATAAAGTATCAAGTTTCAATAATAAAATTATTATTATAATGAAATGGAATAAATTACATCCTACATCACCATTTTTTAATGTATTATGTGTGGAAAATATGGGAATTATCTGATTTAATGACCTAACTGAAGGGTTAAATCCTAGACTAAGGAAGGACCTATGCTATTGAAATCATTTAAGTGTATGTATTTTAAGTGTTTATGTATTTTCTATCTGATATTTATATTGTAAAATTAGTTTATCAAATATATTATGGATATAAGAATCTTAAAATATCTAAGTATTGTTCCACAGTAGTTTATCTTTAAGGATTTGAAACATATTTTGAATAGTAATTATAATCTATAAAAGTGATTTAGTGATAAAGTGATATTTTATAAAACACATGATTGAGGGATTTATAACCCTTAATATGTTTTTTATGTTGGGATAAACTTAAAGAGTATTGAGATGATGATCTTTAAAATAATTGATACCATATTTGGTGGTTTATGTGACATACATTTATCATTATTAATGATACATTGGGAAAACATATTATAGGATCAAATGTTTTTTATTTTGAGGTGATTAATGATATTTCAAGAGATGTTTTATTTGGGTTGAGGTATATATACCAACTGGGTTTAATAAAATGTATTATTTGAAAATAATTATCTTATGTTTTTGGAGTTTTAAGATAAAGGTTATGAGACAACCATTAAGGTTAAAACATTCTTTAATGTTGAGGTTATTATAATTATTTGGGATATTTTGTTAATTATTTAAGGAATGGTATATGTTTAAACTTTTGGATTTTTTGTGGAATTTTGGAGATTAATTTATTTAGGTTTATTCATTTTAGATATTATCTTACTTTATGTTATCCATTTTTGATTTAGTAAATATAGGAGGAATAGTTTTTTATTATTTGGTGTATTATTTGATCCATTAGAATATTTTTCTAGTGATTTAGGTGTAAAAAATCATCTTACATTCTCATCATTTGGATAAAAAGATGAGATTATAGTGGAAATTGATTAAAGGATAAAATTATAATTTTCAAGAAAGTATATTTCTTTATATCCAATGTATATATGGTAAAGTAATTCCTTAACTCTGGGAAAAGAATATTAAAACCAAAATTTTCACATATTATAATCGTTTCTGATGAATTGATGGTCTTTTTACCTATCATGGATTTTTTTTATGTTAATTAACTTTATTTTGAACATATTCTCTATCACATTCTATTAGTTCTTGGTGTTATTTTTCTATTATATGTCTATGTCTTCATTTCCCATTAATGTTCTCCTCTATGGAAACCTAGTTACGTAATGACCTTCATACTTCCCTTTCTCTATTTTTAAGTGGGTGTTTTATTAACCCTTTTTACAATGTGAGTTTTAAATAATGATATTTTCACGTGTTGAAAAACTTATTACCAAGATCAAGTTAAAATTTTAAGGATAAAACTTATTAAAGGGGTTAATAATGTAACACTATAACTTTTTGAAATAGAAAACTATGTTTAGTAGTGTATATGATATGCAACACCAAATTCAAACAAACCATGATCGTTTAAAAAATACTGTTATAACATATCCATTAGATTTTTTTATGAATATAATTAACTAATTTATGGAAAATTTATATATTACTTACTCAATATAAAGGCTTTTATAAATTCATAGTAAATATTCACTCAATATTTTGGGAATATATTTTTCTTTTTTAAAATATGTTTTCTTCTAAAATGATTTGTATTTCTTTCTATGAAAAAATTTTATAATTATTTTATAGAACATTTATAAAATCTATTTTATAAAATAAAATTAATTTTTTATATTATCATATCATTAATAAATTAGAGTTATTTTTTTAGTGAATAGTGGAAAAATATTCATTTTTTGTAAAACCCTCATTTATTTTGGTAAATTAGTTAATTTAAAAGTCCCATTATTATTATTATTATTATTTTATTTAAAATTAACAGAAGTATTCTTGAATTATATTTAATATAATTAATTTCAATTAAATAAACTTTATATTGGATATTAGAATAAGCTTATTTTTAGGTTTAAAATGCATTTTTTCTGAAATATTTTTAAAATGTATACTTTTTATCTATTATAATTAAATAAAATAAACCATAATGAGGAATTATTTCAATGAACATTTTAAAAAATATATATATATATATATATATATATCAATATTTATGAATTTAAATTCATATAATGAATATTACTAGTTATAATGTTAAAGTAAAATCACATTTTCTGTGAAAAAATCATTTCTTTTTCAGAAAATCACTTCCCATCACACTAGTGGATTTTGTACTAAATTAAGTACTTCCACCTATTTGAATTTATTTTTATAAAATTTATTCCATATTTTTAATAATCATAATCAATATTAGGTAAAAAGGTCAACTTTAGTTTTTAACAATAGGAATAATAACCATAGTAAATATGTATTACCACAGTAAATAGAAAATAGATAAATTAAGGGTAAAAATAATTTAAAAAGGTCTAGAAAAAAGTAACAATATTATTATGAATATATATATTTTTTCATTTCATTATAATAATTACTATATTTATTTTTTTAATTTATAAAAGATTAAATAATGATTTATATAGAAATTAGATTTTTGATACGTTAAAACATAAATTGTATTTGGGGTAAAATATAGTTTTAATGAAGAAACACTTTTTTCATTAATTCAATAATTTTTGAAATAAATCATATTTTAATATAATATTATTATTAAATATTATATATTAAATATAAATGATAATACAATTTTATAAAATGGAAATGTAATTTTTATAAGGATTAGAAAACTATTATTGTCAAAAAAACCATAATCTTTCAATAATTAGGTATTTTAATTTAAAATTTTAATTTCTTATATTTAAATAATTATTTTTATAAAATAAATATCATTTTTGGAATCAACGCATAAAAATTATCCAATAGTTATTTTTTCATAATATTCTGAGATAATCAAATTTTCAAGTAAAAATTAAATACGGTATAAATATATGATGTGAATTATGACATCATAATGACCCAAAAGTGGTGTAAAAATTATATAATAGGTATAAAATAAAAAATATATGTCTCTTATTTAATATTATTTTATTTTAAGTTTATTTGATTAATTTTATAAAGCCTTTATGAATCCTCCAAAACCTATATTATATTTTAAGGTTTTGAAATCATTTATTTATAAACATGACTCACTTCCATATTAGCAAGGGTAATATTTTAATAATTCAGACCCTTATCCTTATAAAATAATGAAAACCACCACTCTTTTCTAGAATCAATGTACAAAAATATTGGGAAGGTTTTTGGTTTTGGTTATTTTATTAGAGTCTAAAACCTAAGTTTGGGAAATTATAATGAACTCCACTCTCTTTTTCTATAAAAACCCACCCAATCTCCCCATTATCTTCACTAAAAAACCTTGGATAATGTCCATAATCTTACGTAGACTCTATATATTCCTACAATTGTTCCCCAAGATCTCATGAAGCTCCTCCTAAGATTTTTGAATCATCCTCTCAAGGTAAACAATTGTCTCTCTTTTCAAATTATTCAAGAACCTATTTTATGTTATGCCTCTTAATTTCTATTAATTATTGTTTGTGTATTATTTAATTCATCCCTAAAAATTAACTATTTTTCATGTGATGATAGAACCATTTCAATCTCATTAATCCCTACCATGAACCTTTATGTACACTTGTTATGTTGCTGAAATTGTCCTATGATTTTCTATACCAAAAGTGAGGGACCTATCACTCTTTGTTCTAATTCAAGAACCTCCTTTGTATTTATCCTTTTATGACTCATTTGGTTATGTTTTCAAGACCTTATTAATATACCTCCACTTTAAAATTGATTTTATAATAATTATAGATCCTTTTCCCCCTTCATTATATAATTTACCAAAGTTGTTGTTATGTCGAAACTTAGTAAGGGATCCTCCCCTTCACATATTTACTCAAGATTTTTCATTATATTATGACCTTTATCTCCAATTACTAATGTTGATATATGATATTACATATCCCCTTACTTCCCTTATGATGTATAAAGTATGAGAAACCTCTTTCACTTTAATTAATCCATCCCATGAACATTTATATTCCCCTGTTATGCTGCTAAAATCTCACCATGATTTTCCATGCCAAAGTATTTTGTAGTGAATACCCATAACCATTTCCTATCAAGGTTTTCCACCTTTATTAACTTATACTTAATTTATTGTGAACCTACATGTATGTATTACACATTACTTTATCACTGGAATTAAATATGATGAAATATGAAGCTATGTTGAATGATTTATGTGGCACACTTATGCATGTACATGATATGAAAGTAGTAGTTGTGACTGGAATTATAAAGAGATGCAATGCATTAGGTAATATTTTAGTCTCATAAGATGTCATGAAATAGATTATTAAGTGAACATAGTCAATCATGTGACTTTTTCCACCATGTTATAATTTCTTGGAGATTAGCCTTGACTTATTTTTATGATTTCATGTTTAAAGTCATTACCACATTTCCCATGTTTCCTTTATGTTACCATACTATATCATGTCTCATTATTCATAATTATGATTATCACCCCTTTTATATTCCATGTAAATGCATATTTTATAATATGTAATACTTTCTCCATGTTATTCTTCTTTTATATTACCTTATTGGTCTTTATATATCACTCATCTCTTATTTACATCCCCAGGTTACCCATGTCGTTTTAGAGGATTGATGGTTTTTAATAGTATGTTAAGGAATTTTTCAATAATGTTGGAATATCCCATGTTCAATTTGTTATGCTATGTACCTAATTCCCAATGACACTATACTTCACAATCTTTCGGGTTTTATTATGTGTCATCTTATGTAATAAATCATGATTTAATGTGTAATAAAGGAACATGTTATCACAGTTCTAGTATAATTTAATAACATATTTAAATAACTATAAAGAAGGTTAAAGTGAATTCAACTAAAATAAAGCCTAAGGTAAGGTACTTCTTCTCAATTTCCCTTCATTGAGGAATATTGTAATGTTATGCACCTAATTTATTTTATATAGTGTATATATTTCCAATTTTACAAGTAATATCATGAATTGTTCATACATTATGGTATTTTAAGTTTTAATTTGAATTATTTTATCCAAGTGTATTTAACTTGAAAATTACCAAGTGGTAAAGAATTTCATAACTCAATTTCTTTTCATTGGGTTATATTACTTTGTTGTTGTCTTTTATATTCTTTAATTATTCATTTAATATATTTTTAATATCTTATATTTTATTTTCACTTGTTTTATCTTGATTTAAATTTGATATAGATAATTAATTTATTAATTAATTATCACTTAAATGTTATGATCATTATAAGGGATTTCATCTCAATTTCCATTTCATTGTGACACCTTTGTTAATATAAACATTTTCACTTTAATATAGTGTATATGAGAATCATTTTATGTATTTAACATGAATACTTATTTATTTATTATTTTATTATAGAAACTTATATTCTTAATCAATCTATAGTCACCTCTAATTTATTATTTAATTTTTTGAATATTAACTTTCTCTTGAGATAATAAATTTCTTGTAATAATTTTTCATTGGACATTATATTTCTTTTAATTATACACATTCTTTATATCGTGGATATGATTATTTCCCAAACCTAATATCATTTGTATATATAGTGTTTAATTTTAAATTTATTTGATTTTCTAGGGAAATATTGATAAATCTGTATTCTTTACTCAATACAGATATTTGATGATAAGGAACATTATTTATGAATTACATTGATTAATCAATATAAGGAATGCTTTAGACATGAAGTGATGGGTAGGTCTAGGTTATAGGTATCCCCTTGATGCATCAATATTCTCATTATATGAATCAATTAGCTAGACTTAGTTAAATGGGTTTCAATTATATACTTACCCATTAGTTTTAAATTATATTTTTAAAGGTATTTACAGTAGAAATATAATGATGTATGAGATCATTATGTCCAATAATTAATAATTTCCTTCATTAATAATTTATTTATCATTATTCGTGATATTTTTACAATGATATTATCTCTGGATTCATTTTCATTATCATTTTATCAATTAAACGGATTGTGTTTTTAGTTATTTACCTTTCCATATATATTATTCTATATCTAATCATGATAGTCAAGTTATTAATTAAATGGAATGTGTGTTCATATATTTACCTTACAATATTGATTATGTCTTTTTTAATCATGATAATCAAGTTATTCATTAAATGGAAGGTGTTTTTGGATATTTACCTTTCTATATTTATTATGCCATATCTAATCATGATAGTTCAGTTATTAATTAAATGTCATGTGTGTTCATATATTTACATTCCCATATTTATTATTACTTATCTAATCATGATAGTCTAGTGATTTGTTAAATGGAATGTGTGTTCAGATATTTACCTTTCCATATTGATTATGGATTATTGATCAAGATTTATTTACTCATGATAGATTCCATTGTACATAACCCATACTGAGAATTTGAGTTCACCCATATTTTATTTCCTTTCCCTGGAATCTAGGAAGCGTACTATGAATGATATTAAAGGATATTATAGAGGAATAATGATATCCTAAAAAATATTATGATGTTATTTGTGTATTAAAATGTAATATGGGAATCATGTATGTATCTATTTTACCAAGACTACTAAACTATTAGGTCCTTTAAGATGAAATCACTAAAATATTAATACAATTTAATAAAGTAGACACCAGCTCCGAGCTACTAGGGTTGGGGTATTTGTAGTTGGTATAAAAGGATGTTTAGTAGAAACTGTGGGAACTGTATTTAGGAAAACATATATTAGGAAACATAACCCTGTGAAAGAATTTGAGGATAAGTATAGAAAACATCCAAAAGTTTTGGTAAGGTAGATATTATGTATTGTTTCATATGGAATGCATCCATGTATGGATACTACAAGTGGGTATGGTTCTAGCACATATGTACCTAGGGGTAATAACTCTAAAAAAGGAATGTCAATATTGACATGAATGTTACCTAATACACAATAATGGGCCTTACTGTACACCTAGTTTGACACTCCCAAGCTATATAATTTGGATAATTTCTATTTTATTTACAACCCATTATAAATTATTTGAATATATGATGACAATGAATGGCCCAGGTTAAATATAAGGTGTAAAATATTGAAAATGGTGTCTTGTGATTTAGAAATCCTATAAGTGATTATTCATGATTATATGGTTTCCCACTATGATTATTGTTACTCACACTATGCTTTTTGGTTTTAGTAAATGGATGGAACTAATATAATCATGTTAACATTGAATATGAAGGATAATTTGGTGAGTATGAGAAACAAAATGGGATCATAACTAAATGGAAATATATCATGATTATGAATATTATGCTATCTTAAAATATTATTAACAAACTATAACATAACCAACTCTTAGACTCCCCAAAGAAGAGAAGGAAAAATTTCTCTAATAGCTCAAGTGGTGGAGACCATGGGATAAATAAGGATCAATTTAATTCATTTAAGAAATGTGGAAAAATACACCTAGGAATGTTTTTCAAAATAATGTAAAAATAGTTTACTTATTGAAAATAAGGGAATATAGAAATGATTTATCAAGGAAAAATTAAGAGTATGATGGAAGGGAAAAATTTCATCTTAGGGATCCATTTATTATTCATTGTCTGAAATGTGGGGAGATTGGGCATTATTCAAGTCAATTCCATCTTATAAAGTTCATCCCCTAAACCAAGGAAGGAACTATGTTGAAATAAAATGGTTGAAGTATTTATGTATTGGTATTAAAGAACTAAATTGTAGAATTATTTTTACCAATGGTATTTTAATTATAATAATCATGAAATATATAAGGAATGTGTTAAATTTTAGAATCATATATATCTTTATTAACTTAATAATTATGGATACCATCATGGGTTTATGATTTTAAGGTAGATCATAAGTTCTTGATTTTTTTAGGTTTTATGTTATGAGATTCTACTAATATTAATGGTATTTTGGGATACATTTGTGGAAACACAACCCATTTATTTATCATATATTTTAGTGATAAATTTATACCCTTACATTTTGTGGACATATGTTTAAAGGTATTGGTAAACATTAGGGTTTATATTATCCTTATGTTGAGGTAATTATTTGTTATTAAACTTTTAGAATGTTGTAGGAATTATAATTATAGGAATTATATTAATATATTTTTAGAAAAAGAAAAACCCACATGTTGGGTGGTAACCCATCACATCTAGAAAGGATGAGAGGCTTGAACCCACAATTGAAGGGGGATGAGGTTGTTACGCCATCCACTGACCTACATGATGTTCTGGTCAATATTTTATTGTTTTAACTTAAATTATTTGAAGGATAAATATTAATTTTAAACTAGTGTTGTTACTGTTTAGATTTAGAGATTAATTTATTATATTGGATAATTTATGCTAACCATATTGGTTTTGGAAAATATTTAGAGACAAACGAAGTGACTTGTCACTTTTTTATGGATCTTAAGATCTATTAAAAGTTAATTTTAGTTCTTTAAGTATAAAAATATCATCTTGGATATTCATTTCTTGGAGTAATAAATAATGTGTAAATTTATCAAAGAACAAAAAAAGATAAAATTGCGCTTATTAAATAGAAGGATACAAATAAGTATATTTTCTTATATTCACGTATAGTAAATGAATTCATCTACTTTAGAAAAAGGATCTTGAAAAAAAAAATTATCCTATTACATAAATATCTAATGAATCAAATGGTATTTTAAATTATCATATATTTATGGTTTTTAGGTCCTTAACTTTCTAATTATCATTTATTTTCTTGTGATAAATGATATCTATCAATCTATAATTCTTTATACTTTTCTTCAATGTCCATATCTTCTCCTCCAAACTATGTTATCCTAATTGGAATCCTAGTTATGTTTTATTATGGATGACCATCACATTTAACTTCCTCTCTTATAAAGAGTAAGTTTTACTAACCCTTTTATGTTTTGGGGTTTTGAACAATGGTATTTCCAAATTTCAAACCCTTGATTATCGATATCAAGTTTAAATTGCAAGGAAAAAATTTATTGAAGGCATAGAGAATATAACACCCCGATATTTTAAAATAATAATTTTGGGTTCTACAACATATATTACACACAACATAGAGCTTATATTATAATTTAACACCCTAATACTTTATGATATAATAATCATTTAAATGAAAAATAAATGCTTTCTGAAAAACTTTATTTTTTCTAAAAGACCGTTTAGTCACGCTTTGCACACATAATTTAAAATTATTTTTTACCGATTTTAGAAAAGTTATTTGATAAAGTGAAATTTATTTTTTAAATAAAAATATAAAAAATATCTTATGGTTAATGTTAGGGATTTTTTTTAAATGTTTTATTTTTTTGATGAATAGTGAAAATACTTATTTTTATTGAAAACTGATGTTTCATTTAAATAATTTAAAAAGTTAAATTATAATTTAAATTAGGTTTAAAGTAAAATTGGTTTAATTATATTAAAATTTAACTAATTTATTTCATTTTAATTTATTTTATATTTAAATTTTAAATAAAAACTTTTTTAACTTTTGAAATCTTTTCTTTGGAAAAACAATTATTCATTGTGTTTACAGGTATAATTTTAAATTGCATTCTAATAATTACATGAATTGAATTTCTGAAAATGGATTAATTATTTGGAGTAAATGAAATATATTATCTAATATGTTAAAATTAATTTTTTACCATTATGAATAGTAACAACAGTAATAATTAATTACTATGGTTAAGATAAAAACAGGTTTTCCAGGGAGTTAAACTATGAATATAAGGGTTAAAAATGACTTAATATTTGTCCAAAACCAATTTTATAAATTTACTTATACTTTATCACATATAATATTTAGTAATGGTCCATTTTAGAGCCTTTTGGAATGTAAAAAATGTAAGTACACTTTATTATTTTCAAAAATTCCATGTGTCCCCTCACCCACTTATAAAAGGCCACTCTCTCCCTTTACTTATTCACAAAAATAAATAACTAGTTATAAAAAAACTACTAAAATATATCACCAATATACTTATCTGCATTCTAGATCCACTTTTATTCCAAAAATACCAACCCTAGGGTCCTTAATAAGAGATCCAAAGGATGTTTCTCTAAGATAAGGTAATTGTATTAATGAAGATCTTTCATTTTCATTATTATTTTTTCACCATTAATTATGTATTAAAATTTAAAATATAATAAAACAAGTATATCCAATATAATTATATTTTTTATGTTTATTTCATGATATTTATCAATATACTGGTCCATCAAATGGGAAAAGAAATCATGAATTGTGTGTATGACGGACTCCTGCCTCACGAATCAATGTAACTCATTTTCCATCAACACATATCACGATTATATATAATTATGGATTTAATATATATATATATATATAATATTTATGATATTATTATACTTATTTAATTATAATATCACATATACCATCTTATTTTCCATGCCATTTAAATTACGATAACATTGCACGTGTATACAGCTGACTACCACCTCATAAAGTGAGGCAATTCGTTTGTCTCTTAAAATTTACATGCAACGTAAAAATATTAAATTAAATAATATATTTTATATATATTACATTATATTTATTCATTAAAATTAATATATCACCCATTTCCTTACCCTTTCACCCGTTAAATAAATGATAATGTCGTTTGTGTGTACATGTGGCCCACCATCTCCATGAAGCAATGTGATCCATTCTCCATGTTCAAATTTTAATAATTATTCTAAAATTGAATATAATGAAAAAAATTAAATGTATAACATTAATATTATTCTAGATATGATGTAACTATATAATATTATCAATAATTGTAACTTTCAAGTTAAAAGGAAGTGTGAGGTAATGGACTTCATCTCAATTTCCATTCATTGAGTCATATTGTAATTTTTTGCACATGATTTATTTTATATGGTGTATATTATTACTATTTACATGTAATATCATTAATACTTCATACTTATTTGTATTTTAAGTTTTAATTTTAATTTTTTCATCCCAGGATATTTAAATTGAAAATTACCAAGTGGTAAAGAATTTCATAACTCAATTTATTTTCTTTTGGTTATATTACTTCTTCATTGTATTTGATATTATTATATTATATTTGTAATGATATTTTAATATATTATGTTTTATTTCTAATTGATTTATGTGTATTAACATTTGATAAAAATAATCAATTCCTTGATTTATTCTCACTTCAACATTATGATCATTTTAAGGCATTTCATCCCAATTTCCATTTCATTAAGACAAATTTGTTAATACACACATATTCAATTTTGTGTGGTCTATACACTAGACCAATTATGTATTTAAAATTAATACATATTTATTAATGATTTTTTTTAAAACCTATATTCCTAATGAATCTATGTTCACCCCTCATTTCTTGATTATTTTTTTGATTATTAAATTTCTCTTAAGACAATAAATTTCTTATGATAATTTTTCATTAGAAATTACATTTATCTTAAATATACACTTTATTTATATCATGGATATTATTATTTACTAAACCATCTTCCATTTTTACATATGGTGTTTACTTTTAAAGCCATTTTATTATCTAGGGAAATATTGATAAATCTGTATTCTTTACTCAATATGGGTTTTTGATAATAAGTCACATTATTCATGAATTAAATCAATTATTTGATATATGGGGAATGCTTTGGACATGTAGTTATGGGTGGGTATTGGTTATAAATATCCCCTTAAAGCATCATTAGTCTCATGTGATGAATTAGTTGGATAGACTCAGTTAAATGGGTTTTAGTGTATACCTACTCATTTACATTAAATCGTCTTATGAAAGGTATTGATAGTATAGGTATTAGGATTCATGAGATCATGACTTCAAATAATTAAGAATTTCCTTCATTAAGAATTCATTTATCATTATCCATGATATTTTCACAATGATATTTTCTCTAAATACATTTTCATTCTCATTTTATCAATTAAATGTCATGATTTTTAAATTATTTACCTTATCATATTGATTATTCCTTATCTAATAATGATATTCAAGTTATTAATTAAATGGAATTTAGGTTCTGATATTTACCTTTCCATATTTATTATGCCTTATCTAATCATGGTAGTCAAGTTATTGATTAAATTTCATGCGTGTTTAGATATTTACATTACCATATTGATTATTCCTTATCTAAACAGTATAGTCCAGTTATTGATTAAATAGAATAAGTGTTCATATATTTACCTTTACATATTGATTATGCCTTATATATTCATGATGTTCTAGTTATTAATTAAATTTAATGAGTGTTTAGATATTTAAATTTCCATATTGATTACACTTTATTTATCATTCTTTATTTACTCATGATATCTTCTAATGTACGTAACCTTTATTGATCATTTGATCTCACCTTTATTATTTCCGTTCCAAGGAATCTATATAATGAATGATATGAAAGGATAATCTATAGGAATAATAAAATTCTTGAAAAAAAATTATGTTGTAATTTTTGTTGGAACCATGGTCTTCTATGCATGATTTGGAGTATGGTTTGTGTTTGTTGTCAATCCTCAGTGGAAGTTCAGACTGTGTACCAGCAAAGAGATCATACAGTTCAAGTAGACAACATTATTGAAGGTGGTGTCGTTTCCCAGTGTTTGCCAAATTTTTGGGCCTGAAAATCGACAAAATAGAGAAAAGTGTTTTTGGTAAATAGACTTGCGCGTCGTGTACTTGAAGGAGAGGAAACTTGCGCGCCATATGTTTTTTAAGATCAGAACATGGGAAAATGGAATAGGGATAAGGGCCGTGCAAGTGACCTGCGTGCCGTGAAGAGACTCTGTGCACCGATGCCTAGGAGGATTGGAAACTTGCGCGTCTATTGTTTTTCAATATTGTAACTTCAAAATATGGCAAAGAAAAAAAGGTCGCGCAAGTATTTGTGTGGTCGCGCAAGTGAGTAGCGCGACAGAGGCTAGGGAGGATGAGATGTGCGCTGGAACCTGCGTGCCGAGGGAAGACTTGCGTGCCACCGCGCAGGGGGTCCAGTTTTCCTATAAATAGAGGACCCCCCTCCTCATTTTCAAAAAAGTTCAATACTTATAGATTTTTCTAGATCTCATCGCACAAGTGGTTGAGTTGCGCAATTGGTTGTTGGGTCGCACAAGTAGAGGCGGTGTGCCAGTTGTTAGATGCGCGTCCAAAGTGGTTTGGGATTTAGAGTCACGCATGTTTGGAGTTCAAAGAGGCAGTGTCGCACAAGTGGTTTGGAGTCACCTGTGCGCTGAGTTCGTACCGCGCAAGTGACTTGCGCGCCATTCTTGAAACTTGCGCATCGGGCTTGGAGAATCGCGCCAGGGTTGTTAAAGTACATCTGTCCTTTTGAAGCTGCACGAAAGCTAGAGGATCACCCAGTACCCTCAGCGCAAAGTGAGATTCATCTTCTGGTGAGAGTTGGACTTCAACAGAGCATCTACATACAATAGAGGATGCATTCTTATGCAATGATGAAGAGACCTTCACGTCTATAAACTGAGTGTGACTTCACCAAGGGCAGTGAGCTAGGGGGATTCAACGAGAGTGACCCGAGGGAAGCAGTGAGCTATCCCTGAACCTTTGTAAAGGCAGTGAGGCTAGGACAGAGTGATTGTGCCCAAACCTTTGTAATCCATAGCTAGTGATGATTAGTGGAATTTAGTATGACTGAGAACTTGTCAGCGTATGCTCCTTGGACGTAGCCCTTAGTGATGAACCAATTAAAAAGTTTAGTGTCTTCTCTTTGCATGTGAATGTTTTCTTTCTAATCATATTCATCATATAGGTTCAACAATTTCCTACCAACATGGGATCAAGATCCATCACATTAAAAGAAAAATTTGTCACCCTGATTCACCCCTCCCGTCTCAGGGTGTTCAGGGGTACTTCAATTTTTTCATTCAAATGTAATGTGGGAATCATGTGTGTATATATTTTAACAAGACTAAAAAACAATTCAATCCTTTAGGATGTGATTTTTAGTATCTTATGAAAATTTAATAAAGTAGACATCATCTCCAGGATACTAGGGTAAGTGTTTTTACAAAAATGATATCAAAGTATGAAGGTTATCATTATAGGCATCTTCTTAATCTCAAGAAATGAGAAATCAATATGAAATAAGAACCCCTAGTATACCAAATTCATAGTATATAAAAATCCAAGTGGTATACTTAGTAATTCATCCAGGACACAAAATTGATTTTATACTTCATGAGTGAATTCCACATATCTATATAAAACCCAACCTCCAATAATATTTTCATCTCATCCCAACCTATAGTTCGACATGATGATCATTGACTAGGGATAAATCAAATTCATATTTTTTATTTCACTTATCATTTCACTTCATGTAATATATATAACTAAAATGAAAGAATGATGAATTTGAGATACCTTTTTATATAACATGATTCATTTTATATATTCATAAAATATTTTAAAAATTATGACAAAACCATAAATAAGTGCAAATATAATCATATCCCATATGATATGACACCTAAGAGTCCTTATATTTTTGAAATTTGTAAGGTTTTTTTAAAATCATTATATTACTATGTAACTCCTATTAGATATCCATATAAATGTATGATAAAATTCTCTAATTAAAAATCTTTAATATCTTAACATCAATGAGAAAATATTGTTTGAATAATGGTAGGATTAGGATTCATAATCCTAATGTTAAACTATCTAAAAATTATATTAAAACTTCTTTACTTCCTAACATCCAATTTTACAATGTTAATAACTTATGTTGATTTATATACATAAACTCTTTTTAAGTCCACCTTCTTCTTTGGAACTTTCCATTGAAAACCTTCTTTGAGAACACTTGAAAACAAAATAAAATATTTATATTTACATTCAAATTATCATTTACCAATATTTCATAAACCTTGTAAGATATAAAGTTATTTTTACTTTTAATTTTATAGGTTTAATCATTTATTTGTTATAATTTTAATTTCCATAAGTTAAAACATACTCCCACTAGCCCCTTAGAAGCTATATTTTTTTCTAACATATATTTATAATAATAAAATCACATTTATAATATAACACTTACTTATTTTATGGGAATATTAAATTAATAAAATCCAAAATCCAAATATTTTATATCATACTATGTTTTTGGAGAAATATTCTAAAAATAATATTTTATTCATTAAAATATTACAATTTTTGGGGGTACGAACTATTTTCCTCATATTTTAGCAAATAAATTTATTAAATAATTATATTCTAGATAAAACATCTTTTATCCTTATATTATTCTCAAATATTTTAATGATTTAGATTAATACTAAACCATGTGTATAGAATCCATCGTCTTAAACTTTTCATAAAAATAATTGTTTATAAACATTTTCTCTTATCACATAAAAAATATAAGATAAAAATATAAATCCTTTATTTTGATCCATTTGAGTTTTAAATTAATCCATTGCATCCACATCCTTGATGTTTCAATCCTTTACATCATCATTTTAATGCTTTCTTCAATCTTTAACCATTAATTCTTTTTCAATATTGAACTCCAATACATATTCACAGTATTTTTTAAATTCATAGTTGGTATCATATACCATTAAAAGTATAATAATTTAATTCTATAACATTAATACCTAACGTTATTTTATTGAACCTCTTTTAGTATTCTAAAAAATTTATTCCCCAATTTCATAGTTTAACATAATATAAACATTTTTGTTACTTAGAAGATCCATTTTTCTATTTCAAAGAAATTGATATGGACTCTCAACAACCTCTTTTCTTTTCCTTCTAGCCAAAATATTTACCCTCCCCTTTATTTTCTATCATCATAACACTTAATATTTAACCTCTGATGTCCTAATCTATAATACTCAACATATTAAAGAAACCATGTAATTTTTTTTGAACTCATTTATGTTATGGTCTATAGTGAACTATCCAACCCTTTCCAAAAATGATTTCAAAATAAATTTTGTGGACAGTTAAAACCTAAGTGGTGACCGAGTCTCTCTAAGTCAAGTATATACCCAATAATATTGAGAACACAATTTGATACTAGAGTTACCTTATTCATATTACATAAAAATATTTCTTTTAAAACTTCATATCTCTCGTGTATAGATTATTCATAATAAATCATTTTTAATTTTTCTGTTATCCTAAAACCATATATATTCCCATGTTTCATTTGAATCTTGGAATTAATATAAATGTAGATTAATGTAGATATTTTAAGTGATTATTTACTATACTTACTATAATATTAAAAATATATTTATATTCTTTATCATCATGTGATTTATTTTTAATTTTGTTCTTCAATACATAGAATTTTCTTTCTTGTTTAAAAATTATCCTTAAGTTCTTATACCATTCTTGGAAGTTACTAACATTAAAATTCTCTATTTCATTAATTGATCAAAAAATAAAAGTTGATGATGATTTAATTTTTATCTATAATGAAATTCTTATCAGATATCATTTAATAAGGACAATTCTAAAATTTTATCCCACTAAAAATGATAACCAATTTTAATTCACTTCATATCTATTATTGGGACACAATTTATATTTCACAAAAGCTTTAAGTTCACATAAGTGATCCTATCATTACTTTAAAATTTAGGTAGAACATTATATCAATCATATTTTATATTAATATTAGATAATTGAGTCAAAAAAAATATTTTATGGAATATATTACATGGATAATAAAAAAATTAATCCTTTGGTAACCAGTATTTTAGGGTTACCTAGATAATGGTGACCCAAATCTGATAGAAGATATAATAATATAATCCAATTCAGTTCACCTATAACCTATTTTCCTTATATAATATAACCCATGGGCACCCATATTTTTCATAATACTACTCATTTAGATGATCGAGGACTTGAAAAGTGTTTTATTTTTAAGTAATATTACACTTAATATTTAAGTGGTTGTTAATATCTCACTATTATACATTATGAATTACCTTAATATATTCATTCTTATAATATTTTAATTTTTATATCTTATACCTTAAACCAAATTAATATAGTAATAAAATAGTGTATAACACTTTATTCAAATCTTGATTTTTATTAATTTCCCAAAAAATAAAATTTTATTCACATAAATCAAAATAGATTTCATGTATAAGTTATATGAAACTTTTTCATTTAAAGGTAAAGAATTATTTAAATTTAAAATCATGATAAGGAAAATTATGGGGAAATAGGTTACCAACCCATATCTTTCTAGACTGAGCCTAATCCCCCCATGATAGTAATTGGTCCAAACTAAAGTTACACTATACATAAATGAATACTCAAGAGGGACCTTAATCCTTATACAATAGTAATACCAAATATGAATAAATCATCACTATCCATTTCTCTTCAGTTTATAGCCTGAAAAAACATAATATTGGCTGGATGTAACTAATACTATATTGTTCTAAGCATAAAACTGGTTATATGCATGGTATGAAATTTATAAAAAGTAGTTTAAATAATTTAAAAAAATTATATATTCATTCATAATATAAATAATTTATTTCTATGCATTAAATACAATTTTAAGGAATAAATAAATAAATGAACATTTCATAATTTTATAAATGAGATAATTATTTCTGAATATTTAATTAATAAAAATTTATAAAAAAAATTATAACTTATACACGCTTTTATGTGCATTCTAAAAAATAATAAATGTTAACATTTAATATTTATTTCAATATTAAATATTTTATATTATTTCTTTCGAGAGTATATAATATGAAATCATTTATATTATAAATATATGATATTTATGAAAATATTAACCTCTTATATTCTATATGAACTTTTCATATTTTATATAAACATTTTACATAGTTAACTATCAAAAAAATTATTTTATTTAGACCTTAATCAAAATCAATATAACTCTTATTTTCATGGATTAAATAAACATCCAAACAAGTAATTTTAATATGAATATATTATATTATTATTTATGAAAATTTTAAAAATTAATATAAACTCTTTTATATTAATCTTTATTTTATAATTTATAAGCACGAGAAATTAATAAATAGTGTAAGTATACTTTCAACTTAGATCATATCCAACAACACAAATTTGGTATGGTGTAAATACTCAATTAATTTGGCACAAGATCTTTCAGCTCGTGTCGAGGAAGGTTTATGGAAATTTTATAAGAAGAAAAAAAATATTTATAAAATATAAAACTATATCATGTTATACTATAAACCATAATGTGTTTTATCCAAGTGAGGAAAATAATCAATGAAAACCACATCATTTTTCCTTAGGAAAATTTATTTTTGAGCTAAACCTTTTAGTGTTTAGTTTTGAATCTAGAAAATGGTTTTATTTAACCATTTCATGGTTTTATTTTGAAAATATCATTTCCATAAAAACATCAATAATTTTAAGTTTAAACCATAATGTAAGGAAACACGTTTTTTAAATGTTATTTTTTTTAGAAACATTTTTAAGGCACATTTTCTTAAACCATGATGCAATTAAAAAAGTTCCATAATAAATGCCACTATTTTTATAATAATTTCATTATTATTAAAATATTTAGGAACCATTTAATTTTTTATAAAACACAACATATTTCTATAAAACTCATTTATCTAGATTTTTTATCTACTCACAACTTTAATCCAAACATAAATGGTACCCCGCTATAATAAAGTCTCTCTCTCCCCCCTAAGGTTGGATTTTATACTATTTTTCTTCTCATTTACCCTCACCATAACTCCAATAATGACTTATTATTTCTATTAAATTATTCCCTTTAACTTCCTTCTAGTTTTCCTTGTGGTGGTTTCTTCTTCCTTCTACGACCTCATGTTTATAGATTTTCTCTATTTTTGTTATCAATTTTCTGTTTTTCGTCTAATAAAAGGGCCTTGATTATATTTATCTATTCTATTATCACCTAATCCATCATGGTAAACTCTATATTAATTTTTCATGATTTTTATATAGTGGTTTGGGATTGTCTTAGTGATGGAAGTCAATAGTGTTTTTGGATGGTTTATTCTCCCGTTTAGTAGTATTTACCTTTGGTGTTTTTATGGAAGTTGGTTTTTGGTCCTTTAACACTTATAGTAGTGACATACTCATCCTTACTCTTCTCTTACCGCCTATCATTTTTTATAGGACCTCATTCTTTGTCTAATACAAAGGTGATTATGGTAGTTTTTGGATTATATTGGTGGATGAGTTTGGCATTGATTGTGCATCTCATATTGGTTTCTAGTAGGTCTTTACTGATGTATTTTACTTGGTATGGTTCTTGTTTATAGTTTTTTATTACTAATTAATATTATGTTCTTCAATTTAGTTTGACCTCAATTGGTTCAAATGTTGTTGTTATGATACAAGATGAATATGGAATTTTATTGTTCGATAGTTTCTGGTTTCTACGATATCAAAGATGAATTTGTGTGTGTAGTGGTTAAATACTTATTGTTTTAAGGGTTTGATTAATTCTTTAGTTTTTTGAGTTTTTTAAATATATATAATGTGTATGTTCTTATTGAAATATCTAGTTAAGGATGTGGGACAGTGGTGTTTCTAGTTTTATTCAATAGTATTCAATCTGGTGGTATTTCGTTCGAGGTGATGGTGAAATGGGAACGGTGTTGAGGTGACAGAATATAGGGATTGTGACTCTATGTTTCATAAAAACTAAGGAGATAATAGAGTGTTTAGGTCTCATTGTAGGTTTTATTATTTTGAATTTTTATTTTTCATTTTAAATTCATGAGATAGTTTTGAAATTTATGAGTTTCATAGATGGTTGTAGTAGGAATTCTTGTGGGGGTTCCCATTTAACCTATAAATTGATTATTTTAAAATAAAAAATATATTTGGGGCCAAATATATAAAAAATCATCCACCAAAACAAAATTTCCAAAGTATCTAACTATCAATTTGAATTAAATGAAATATAAATGATAAACATGACACTTTATTTATGTATGTATTGATTTATTCTTCACAAAATTATGATAAATGTAATAGAGATAAATTATTATAAATCCTTAGATGGTAATTCATGAGTTTCATTAATATCTAAATACTTGGGAAGGATCGTCTTCAAGCCACATTTTACTAGTACCTTGGGTGAAAGGTAAGAAAAAATAAGAGATTCGATTCAATTAGTTTCACAAAACTTTTCAACTAGATCTCTTAAAACCATTATACAAGGATTAAAAATATTTATATAAGCCTTTTATGACACTACTTAGACTTCTGAATTTCTCAAATTCATCTGAGAATAATTTAAATGCTTCAAAAAAAATTTAATTTAAACTCTTTATAATATGTGGTTCAATTATTGGATCAATTGTTTAATATTTAAACAATAATTATAGATTTTTAAAACTCTTTAAACATGATACTTAATGTTTAAACTAATAATTATGGATTATAAAAGGATAAATAAGAAAAATATGTGCATTACCATATAAAAATTTAACTACCATGAATTGAACTGTGACACAATTCCCTTAAATATTATGTGATTTACAATAACACAAAGTATGACAGGATGAATAAAATATCCCTTTGGTTTATATTTAGTTTATATTTTTATCATATATATCAATATAAATGGGTAGTAACTTCTCCAATATAGTAATTGTTTTGTGAATATTCAAGACTTTAATATAATTAGAAATCTAATTGATGAAGGCCTTCGGGCCTATGTATGATGATAAGATGATATGGGAGTGAAATTTGAACCTGAATGATGATTTTGTTTAATTATTTTAAGATATCCTCAACTTGGTTGAAAAAAAATAATGTATTTCAAAAAATATCATGGATTCAAAACTTAAATCATCTTCTCTTTCATAATTAATTTAGTTTATTTATGAAAAAGTAAAATATAATGAATAAATTTTTCTTCTATCCTAAAAAATGAAAAGACTCCTCTGATTTTTTTATATTATATACAGGAGGTGTTAGAAGGTTTTTTTATAAGAATTTCTAAAAAAAAGTTTTATATATTCTAAGAGTATCTAGAGACTCCTATTTTTTTTATAACTTTATATATATTCATACCCAAAATCAATGATTTTTTACCCATTCCATTCATTGAGAAACATTTTCCCCACCAATATTTTACATATTGTAAATTTTTTATTTCATTATTCCATTATTACAATTGTACATGAATTTTTTTATCTTCAATATTAATGCAACCAAAATCTTTGATTTCTTTATCAAATTTAATATTTCAAATCATAAACTTATATATCAATATGTTAATGGATTTTCATAACTTTTATACATTATAATGGATTTTAGGTTCCTCAAATGTTTTTAAATATATCATATATACATTTTCCAATAAAATTTCAAGGAGTAATTGGGTTTTGATATCCATTAGATATGTTATATAATTATGGTTTGTTTTCATGACTAAAAGGATCAAAATGGATTTTATCATAGGTACTCATGAAATGGTTTCTCCATTGTCAATACAATAAATTTATTTATTACTTTAAATTATTAACCATGCCTTATAGGTAAATGTTCTACCATATATACCATTTTTCATTCAAAAATTAACATTCAACCTATGGTTTTAATCCCATAAACTAGATCAACCAAGTTAAAAACATAGTTAGAGTATATGAAATTCCAAAGTTTGGGGCTTACCAAAGTGGTAAAGTCACCCCATAATTATACATGAAACATGGGTTTAAATATAGTTAGGGCTGATTTTTCATGGTACTATAGAAGTATCGTAGTAGGTATAGTATAGAGGTACTATAACATTGGTATTGTTCATTAAAAATTAGATTCTAGGTTATGTATTGGGTCTTTATGCACTAGGCCTATAATACATCATATGATAGGCCTTTGGGCTTTGTACTAGAGCATCTTTAGACCTGATGGAGTGTGGGATAGTGTATGGTAGTCACTGGTGAGGTAAAATGGATTTGTACAATTCATCAAGGGAGTTATGGTAGTGTTATTGGTCATTAGAATCAATGAAAAACTACATATCATCCAACAAGTTGACGAGGTTATAGAAAGACTATAGATGAAATGCTAGTGTGATGCTAACATGGACATACATTAGGAAAGAATGAGGGGCTATTTTAGTTTTGGAATTTGGGTCACTTCTCTATTCCTTTGTGACTCAAGGTATGCGGGCCATGTATTCTGGACTATAGTATTATGCAAGAGTTCCCTCTCAACCTATTTATAAGAGGTATTATCTAGAAAATGAAATTAAAATATAATTTTTAAGTAAATATATGGAATCCATCTTATAATACATAATTTATAACTATTCATATAATTATAACTTATGATGACCTTTTTCTAGATATAGTTTCATATTCTATGAACATTACATCATTTACACTGATCCATTAGAAATTCATATATCCCAAAATCTTGACATAATCTACCAAACCTTCAATGTTCTTGTATATCATGAGTAACTTTTAATTCCATAACCCCATTTAAAACTAACTCATTATTCATCTTTGATTTAAAACCCCATTTTTTGTTTTAATATTCTTTAAAATCTATTATTCTTCAACTACTTATCTAAGAAATAAAATCATTTTCTAAGAATATATAACGTTGAACAACCAAAATGTTTTCTTTTTATATAACTATTAAAATAAAAAACTCATTTTTTTATTTTGGATATCCAATATATGATAATTTATTATATTAAGGGACAATGTTATATAAATGTGGGAATCACACATATACATCACATTGATAGATACTCATAAAAGAAAACTTTAAATGTCTCTAAATTTATACAACATATGGTATATTTTATGTGTCCTTGGTTAGAACATGTTTAATCATTAACAAAACAAATTCTAGAGAAAAACACTATAATGTAATGGGAAAGTCACCAGGAGTCATCTATAACCAAACTATGGATAGAATGTTTGGTTCCTCATTTCAAACACACCATTTCTTTAATGTATTTTTAGTGGAGTGGGTTTTGATATTATACTAAACTCTTTTAAATAGTCATTAAATTACTGAATTAAGTATTATCTCCTCTAAATTGATCAAAGTATATTTGTATTTTTTTGAATTTGATTATATAATTAATTTTGGAATTCCATGAACCTTTCAAATAATTTATACATATATTTCATTGAAAACACATAAATATAAATATTTAGTTAATCATTGATTTTTATTAAGTACATAAAATATCCTCTAACTTTTAGACTCAGTGTTAAATACATCAATATCTATTAGATCTAACACTCTACAAGTTTTTTCACTATTTCCATAATTTTTTGTGATTTTCTTATTTGAAGGGTTCACATGTATATTAATAATCAAATGAATCTAATAAAACATCTTCAGGGAGTATTTAAACATAATCCTCATTTATATAACTTATGAAAAATTTAAATTATAAGTGTTATTTTGAATAATTAATCATTATTTATTTTTTATGTCATAGAATGAACTATTAAGATAAAAAATATATAATTTTGTAGATAAATTCCCACATCCAAAAATCATTTCATTTAAATAAAAGGAGAAACAATTTTTTTATTATAATTAGTGCCATTATTTTCCATAAATACAATTATTAAATATCTAATTATTAAAGTCACCTAAATAATTATTACTCTTCTCAAAAAATAAACTAGTTGAAATAAGTAAAAAAATCCTCATAACTAGTGGAATAATAATTTATTAATTTCCCATGAAAAAAAATTATTTCTCCTTTAAATAAATTTTTTTATTCCTAAGTATAAAAACATTTACATAAATTTTAGATACATAATTTATTTCTAATATCCAAGAATCAAAATTGAAAAGATTTATTTTTAATAGTATTAATATATGACATGGATTATCTAAAATAATTATTAGTAATTTATAATTATTTTGAGAAATTTATCTTCTAATGAATTGATCTATAATAGTATAATCATTTTTCTTTAGTTATGTAACCTTCGGCTTTAACTATAAAAAATAGTTTTATAGTTCCAAGATTCCTTCCTCCTTCTATGGATGTTTCATTTCCTTTTATATTTCATCAACATAAGAATGGATCTAAGGAGATAAAACTAATGTTTTTCTCAGTAATAATAAACATATTTCGATGTTAAAATAAAATTTATTGATCTCATTATTGTTATAAAAAAAGTATGTAATTATTATAATTCAATAACAATTACAGAATGAGATTAGTAGAAAATTTTTTCTCTAACATAAAATCAATTAACTCTAAACTATTAACATAACCAAACATTTTGATAACATGTGAAAAAATTATACTTCCTTATATAATTTTTCATTGAAAAGGTAATTTCGATACTTGAATCCTCTCATCAAAACCACACTCTTAGTAAATCTACTTAAAATTATAAATTATACTATAATAATCCATGGAATTTTTTTTTTAATAATTAGGCCCATATTATTAAAAATAATTCATGATATATCAAATTAATCTTTTTAATAATTTCTATAAAAATTTATCTCTCCTTGAAAGGTTATGGAAATAGACCAATCATTAGAATGGGTAAATCTTGTACAAAGAATTTCTCTTTAAAATAACATGAAATTTATGATATCAATCCATGAATACATTACCATTTAAAATTTCTTTTTCTAGGTCTATTTTTAATGATAAATTTGAGCTATAATTTTTCTCCATGTGAACCTACAATAAGATATTATGTCATATGAGTATCATGTTTAAAAATATTCAATATAAACCTTTAATAAATATAATATCACTATAATTATTCCTATATTATCATAAATTCTTTTAGTGGGATAAGATCTATATTTCATTATGGTCTAATTAAATTTATTTTTTCATATGAGTTATTATTATTTATATATACATATTTTTTTAACTACATAAAGTAAAACTCTAGGATAGTTAGGTGGAAAATATATTATCTAAATTTAACTTTATGAATCATAATAACATCATGAATTTGTTTTCAAATTTTTATTAGTCTAACCTATCAAAGTTTCAACCCAAATATTATAGTATAATAATTATTATGTTATTAACTTAACATAACATAATTCAATATAGAAACTTAACACGAATTTACTTATTTTGATGATTGAGGTTTTAAAAAGTTTGATATTATAAATAAATCTAATAAATTTATATAAATAGAGAAATTATAATTATTTTTTTTTATTATGCATCTCATGAACATTCATGACTCAAATACCTATATGACTTCTGGATCACATGAAATCCTTCTCCAAGAGCATTCCTCGATCCCTAAGGTATGGTGACTAGCATTGTGGGTCTAGAAAATAATTGGGGAATAATTTACTCATATTATTTACAATCAAAATTCATGATAGAATTTTACTAAAAATCAAACAATACATGTCCATAATTTTCATGTTTAGAAAATAAATTAGAAACTAAATGATTCATAAATAGATAAGAAAATCATAAATAAGCTAATAATTCTTCATATGGGTGCACAAAAACCAAATAACCTAAAAAAAGTTAAAATAAAATAAAATATAGAAAAATAATAAATCAAACATATCATAAGATAACAACTAACAAGAAGGTAAAAAGTTGATGAACTAAACTAGACGTTCAACAACCTCTTACAGATTTAACTATGATGTGGGAGACTAATCTAACACCCATGAACACATGATAAACCAAAAAATAATTATTTGAACACTACCAATGTACTTGTGAATACCTAAAAAGTTGTAAAAGAGTGGATAAAGGTCCATTGAGGTGTTAATTTAGGGTGTAAGAAAAAAATACTAAGTAGATCACCACCAACAGTGTCTCAACACATAAGTTATATAATTGATGTATGCATGTATACATGTTTACATACACATAAAATAATATAGTTTAACTATTAAAAAACATGGTATAATAGAGTCAAGGCCTAATTCCATCCCATGGAAAGGGGAAAGTGTATACAAATTTGGGACCTTATCCCATATCGTGGAATGGGGGAAGGGATATACTTAGTCATGGATAGAAACCCCAACCCATGAAATGTACTTAGTTAATACATTAATAATAATATAAGGATAAAATAACATCTACACTTTATACCAATCAAAGAAATAGACGTGCGTTAAGCTAAAGTAAAAAATGATTGGAATTTCAATAAGTAACTATGAAATTGATCTATAATGTTAAAAATATACAAATAGATAACCATGCTCAAGAAAATATAAGTATTAACATAATTTAAGATTATTTTCATATAAAATATATAACATAATTTTTATAATATAGAACAATACCCATACTTGGTAAGATCAATTATAAAATTAACATAAATAAGGAATCAACCAATATGGGTTACAAGTATAGAAAAAAGAAACAAATCATTCTATATTTAAGTGTTATCATATAAATAGTCATACAATCTATTCTTGGACTAAATGAACCACACATGGGTCTATGAACTAACTAGGTTTCAAACTAAGTCATAAAATTTTTGGTGCTCGTGTGTATATAGAAAAACATATCTTATAACTAGAGTTTGAAGTTTATAAGATATTTCTTATCAAAATTTTATTTTATTTTATTTATGTATAACTTTAAAATTTACCCCACACAAAAAAATATAAAATATACACTTGATATAATTAGATTCTACTTAAATAACTAGGTTTCAAGGGAGAAGGATCAATGCCCATGAATTTTTTTTACGATAAAACCTTTTAAATAATGAGGGGAAAAATTAAGAAATTTTGTTATGAAGGTATTTATAAAAGGAAAAATTTTCAAAATAAGGTTTTTAATAAAACATCATATATATTAACACCATTTCTACACAATAATAAATATATAAAGTGTCAAGGATATGTGACTATTTAACCATTATTATTTTTATGTTAAATCACCTCTTCCCCTTTATTACCAAGACACCATGTATCTATTGAATGAATCACATAACTGGATGTTAAGTGTGGTTAGTTGATTAATAGTCCATTCAGGTTTAAGAAGGAATAGGTTTTTTAACTATATCATATTATTGGGACTTGAGGATGTATAATTTGCATTTTAATCAATAAACCAATAAGGCTTAATCAATGTATGAATCTAAGATTACAAGTTTTCCATAAGTTGGTTTAAGTTTAACAACACACTAATAGCCCTCACTCCAGTCCATATTTAATGTTAAGGGAAATATATAACACATTTTTATCTTATGGATGAATTATAATTCCTAAGCACGGGTTACCCAATGTGTATATCAAGGTCTATTCAATAATAATATTGATACTTTCATGGGATATCAAAGTGAAACTAGATTAATACAAATTTAATACATAATAAAAAGGGAAAATGTTTTCACTATAAAGTTCCAAGAAAACCCCTTTGTATATATTTAAACGTTTTTAAAAAAAATATCTTTTAAAATCATTTATTCATATCTATAAAATATAAGAAGGTTTAAATATTATTTTAATAAAATCAATTGCAGGAATGTTGCAAGAATAACCCATGAATCACTCGGTGGGGTGATGCAACCTACCATAAATCATGGTGATCTTTATAATTCTAAAATACTATCTACATGACCTAAAAACCATTAAAACTATTCCATAACCAATGGAACTAGATCTTCTAATAACCATAATAGAAAACTACTAAAACCAAAAATAAGATTAAATATATTAACATCATAAAATTTCCAAAAAAATAATAGATAAAATCACTAAATAACTCCTAAATAAACATCCTTATAATTCACCTTAGAAAATTAATAATCCTAGGTCAAGTTATACCCTATCCAATTTCCATAAAAAAAATTAATAGTGATAAATTAACTAACAGAATCCTCTATAAAGAAATAAGGGATGAAGCCCTGTGGTCTAGGGTCAAATCCACCATGCTATGGTGAAATTTACTTTAGAATCCCTATCTATCATAAGTAAATTAAAATAAATTAATGTAAGAGGAAAAGGAAGATAATAGAAGAGGGAAGACTAACCCATTATTTTCATACATAAGAGGCCCGTGAATTTTCTTAGAATCGATTAGAAAGATGAGGTGGGAGAGTAGACCCAAATATGACTATAATAGATCTCTATTCAGCTGGAATATAATGAAAATAAATGGGGAGAAAAGAAATTTATAAAAGTGTGGATGGGTAAAATTACTATAATACCCCCACTAAAAACAACAAATAGGCAACTGGGTATATTCTTTGGGGACATTGAGTACTGAATGGTATCCCAAGGCCTTTGGTCTTATACCAAGCTCACTAAGTACCTAATGATAGTCCACCAGGTACCTAGTGCCACCGATGGTGTAAAACTGTAGGTGGTACCACCCTGGAACCTCACCCAAACTTTGAACTCCCATATGAATCTCAAACCTCATCTAAAAATGCCTAAACATTTATCCTCAAACAACCAGAACCAAATCCAAAACCACAAACTAAAATCAACCCATCAACCAAAAAATTAAAATTCAAATAAATCTATAATTTAACCTTCTAAAGTTTTTATATAAGGTTATAATAGTTCCTTAATGATAACACCCCAAAATTCTATCAATGTAATTTTCCTTCTCCTTAAATAAATGTGTCATGTTTAGTAAATCATATACACCATATAATAAAACCAAAATAATTTTACTATATTAATTTAACAATTAAAATTATAGAATATATATATCCATATAAATTGAAAGTATTATAGTGGGAAAAAAATAGAAAATAAGATAACAATAATAGGAAAAATATAGATATGCTCGATCCCTCAAAATAATTGCACTCATGAATAACACTGTAAAAAAGAAGCAAAATGTTATTAATGGAATATGAATTTTAAAAATAAAAATATACATATTTGTGAGAGAATATAAGTGAATTAATAATGAATGAAATATATGGTATTTATATGAAGTAGGGAACCCATATGATCATTAAATATCTGGTTGTTGGAATAGTAATTCGACTATTAGAATAGTAATCTGACCATTATGAATAGTAACTTGACTATTAGAATAGTAAACTCACTAATTTAAATTTAAAATAATATTTAGGTATCTAATAAATTGATAATATGATATATTTATATCATTATATAAGTAAATAAATGTTTAGATTTTATAAAATAAGAGCTTCTATTTTAAAAAAATATATGTTTTATTTGAATTATTATAATAAATAATTTATTTAAAATAAAATTTATTTTCATAAAATGGATTTATAAATTAATATAAATTATAATTATAATGATAATAAAATTTTATGAGACCTTGAGTAATTTTTCAAAGTGTTGGAAAATTGATCAAAATATTAAAATTGGTATTTTTCAAATAAATGAGGATTTTATTTAAAAATTAAATTCCTGATATTTATAAAATTATTTTCATAAAATGGATTTTATTTTTTGTTTTACATATCTAAAAATGGTTAGGTTAATTTTTTTTAATTTTTCTAAAATAGTTAAAGTTTTTGTAAATAGTGAAATATGATATTTAACATTATAAACTAAATACATGAATTTTTGAGACATGTATGATATAAGAACTAATTATTTAGAAATAAAATTCACCATTTATTTTATATATGCATAACAATCAACACTATCGGTATTCTTGATCCAAAAATAATAAATAATGAATATAATATTCAAACACACCCCTATACTCCCCTTATAAATACCACCTCTCACCACCTCTTCTTCTCACAACTTCTAAGCCATGTATCTTACCAAATTTCTACCCAATTAAATTCCTAATGCTATACCCCATTTCTTAATATGTATAGTATCAAAAAAATCCAATTTCAATGAGTTTTAAGGGATTTTCTAAGAGGAGACAACCAAAGGAAGAAGTAATATTTTTGACTAATCTCTTTCAATTTTATTCTTCTTTTACCACCCCTATATGATCCCCATACACATAAACATAGTAAAAAAATTATCGTAAATATATCTATGTGTTATTATTATTGTTTAATATTAATATTATACCCTCTCTTATTTCATTCCTAAAAAATGTTGTTTACAATATGGTTGGTTCAATGCCTCCATGAACAACGTACTTCATTTTTCTCCACCGTCTTCAAGGATGGTCGTAAAAATATTATTATGGTTAAATAATATTAAAATAAGTGTATTATAACTTATTTAATGTTATATAATTAATATATATCCATAATATTAAACAAAACAAAACTAGTTCATGATGGTTGGAAAAACTGGCTAAATGAACTAACTGTATAATGTAATAATTTTTACTAAATGAATTGTCCTTGTGTTAGAACACTAAATGATATTTGGGAAAATTTAATTTATGGAATTACATGAATACCATTTAATTTTTCTTATGTAGTTTCATTCCCATTTGAAAATAACATCAATAATTATCCACAAGTGATCCGACCTTGGAACAATGAAATGAACGCTATCAGAACAACAAAAATGAACATTATATCTCTTTAAGATGGTTATAAATGAACATAATAATATTATAGTAAATATAATGCAGATTTATAAGGATATTAATTAAGTAATTAATTATTTAATTAATTAATCTAATTTTATTATCTAGGATGTTAAGTGGAAGTGTATAATGATTCTAGAACATAAGGTAAGGGATCTCTTTGTACAACGCCTTTTCTTTAGGTTATGAAATTTATACCTCTAAATAACTTTATTTATCTCTTTGATATTATTTAAGGATTATAAATTCTTAATATATATCTTTTATATATATACATATATTATTCTTCCTTCCATTTATGGGTAAATGCATGCTTTTAAGTTTATTTCTCAAATGCCTTCTTTAAAATCAAAGCCAATTAAGGTGAACTTTTTTCCCAATTAATCCTTTTATGTAATTATTATTTCAAGTATTTATTATCCTTAATTATATTATTAAATAAAGGTTTATTTTAGGTATAACCTTTATTTTTTACCTTTTTTTTAAATAAACTTCTATATTAATTCATTCTTCAAATTTCTTTAACTGATTCCTTAAAATTCCATTTCAGAAGTTCATTTCTATACCTAATTCTCCACAATCTCTCATGATTTTCTTTAAAATAAACAACTTATTTTGGAACTTTTATTATTTATTTAGATATTAATGTTCAAAATATTTAATTCTATCTTCTACATGGAATCATAATGAAATATCCATTTATTTTGATATGAGGAATGATTTTGCATCCAATTTCTTTCTATGGGTATTTCTTATGAATATTCTCCATGTTTGATTCCCTATGTGGAACATGTATAAAAGTACATGTTATAATGGCTGAAAAAATATTTGAATATAAAAAATATTTAATTACTTATTTTCTTTGTAATCTTTATGAATTCTCCTTTTATTAAGATATGAGGCAAGATTACGAAACCCATATATTTCCATGGGTAATTCTTATGATTATACCTTATGATTGATTTTCTTTTATGTTACTCATAATCGTGAACATGTTATAATGGGTTCACCCATATATAACTCTAATTAATTGGGTGGTGTTTTTGTCTTTTGAGGCATTATGTATGGTATTAGGGAGTAAACCTAATCCATGATGGGACTCTTTCTACCATTTGATGTTATCTTGGAAATTAGCCTTGACTTGTTCTTATATCATGTTTTATGTTGTTTCCACATTCCATTATTGCCATGATATTATGATTTAATTTTCTTTATATTATTTCTACATATGATTATTAATGATCCTTGTATTTTATGATATCATGTTATTCCTTCTTACACATATGTTATGCTTCACTATCATGTTTATTCCCTTATTGGATTTTATAGATTATCCCCATCTTTTATGTATTTCCCTGGTTATCTTATGTTGTTTTAGGATATCAAGGGGATTTAAGAGCTCTTTATGGATAATATAATAGAGATGTTGTATTTTAGTTTCTTTTTAGGTTTTATAAACCTAGTATTCCAAATACACTAGTCCTCATGATCTTTGGGTTATGTTTATTGGATATTTATATTAAAAATCTTGTAACAATATGGGTATAGGACATGGATCACTATATCTAAGATATCATTTGTTACATTTATACCATAAATAACCTTTTATACCACATATTTAGATTCATTAATAATGTATTGGTATTGAAATAATTTAAACTTTATAATATCCTACAATGTTATTCTAATGAAATAAGCATAGGAAGTTCAACCCAACTTAGTAAAAATTTATAAATTCCTAGATTGGGTATTCATCTATATGACCTAAACTAAAACACTATATGACCTCAAGTGAACCTACCTATAATCTAGATGTTTACAACTAGCGATGATGGACTATCAGTATCATGGGGAGATTATACCTTTTATCAGATAACCAAAAATATCAATTAATTTGTAAAAAATAATAATCCATAATAGTGTGGTACAATATAGAATTATAGAAATGGTATAACCATAATAAGAATATCAGATACTACCAAAAAAATATGAAACCTATTTACTATTATACAGGTTATTTTTTATATTTAATACCACTTGATAAATTGATAATATACATGAAAAAGGAAAAAATCAACAAAATAATGAATAATATTATACCAAGGACCTCAACATCACCTCATTACTATCCCCTAATCTCTATTGAGAAAAATTTATCTGATCCACCTATAGTACGGTCATCTCCCTAACTCAAATTCCAACATATGTTCTATATGTCTACTGAGGTGCATGTGTTGGGTGAAATTACAAAACTTAGTTGGCCACCAAAAATGGTGACCCAAATATAATTCATGAAACATTTGATTGCATGAATAATATTATATATGAGACAAAAAATTGGCAAATATAATAACTTCCATTTCATCAGGAGCTAAACAAGCCATCTAGATGAGAAACTACACCTACTTCAGCCAGTTCCAACATGGGATAGAGTATTTTATGGTCTCAACATAGAAAATGTAAATAGGAGTTCGACAAAACATTCATCCCCTCCGATAGAATTGAGAATCCATGGTCTAATTTCATTAGTGGTATAGAGTTTTCCATAACTTATTATACATGTAGAAAAAATATTCCTAAAAAATAATATAAGTGGGGTGGTGTTTTCTATATCTCATAATACATGTGGGATGAAGGATCCTATAGTTCTCATATAAGTGGAACATAGATTCCCATAACATATTATATAAGTGGGATGGGTTTTACCATAACTCATTATATAAGTGGGATGGAGTAATAAGTGGGAAATTTTTTTCCTAGAATCATCATATAAATGTGATGGAGATTTATATAATCATCATATAAGAAGAATAGAGATTCTAATAAAAATGATCAGTATATCTCATAATAACACTAAAATGGGATGAGGGTAAGTATTCAAAATCAAAACATGGAACAATAAATCCTAAACACTAAGATCTAACCAATATAAATAAAATCATTTGCCTCAGCACTCGAACTAACCCTTCATAGAGCCCAATCCTCCAAGACACAACTCAAAAATCACAGCTTCCATCTCATCAATAATGTAGGCACCTGAGCCACCACTCATCAATTTAAATCTCTAAGATCATGGTATAAACTAAAATCTTGGTAATTATCTATATTCTTACCCTTGGTTGATACTTTATTAAATTCACTAAATACCTCTATTGGTCTATAAAAGTAACCAAAATTTATCTTGCAAGTCAAACTACAATGGTATCTTATCCCTTCCAACTCATTACCAATATTTCCACATTCAATGCCTCCATGGTAAATAAATCACCAAGAAACTACCAATCCATTCCACCCTAGGTGAAATCTAACTCATAAATCATCAATTCATAATAGATATTTCCCAATCGTTTCACTCAAGATAAGGGAGTCAATTTGCCCAGGGAACTCTCTTTATTCACATATAGTTAATCAAACCAAAATTATTATCCAAATAAGACTCATTGCTCTTAATCGAATAAAAAAATTCACTCCCTAGGAAATTAAAATCCTACTAAGGATACTAATCAAGGTCAAAACCCCAATTTGGATTCCATTTAAAATTATAATCAATGTCTGCATGTTGATATAATTGATGAATACAAATAAAACCAAGGTGTATTGAGTTAGATGCATTTTCCATGGTCCTAGAGATACCTTCTCGCACTCCCACAGACACTCGAGCCCAATTCATATAAATTGAAGTCCATCATACTCACATACCCAATATTAAAATTATAAAATACTACTAAAATGCATATAAAGTAGGGGGATAATAAGGAATGCACACCCTGAGTCCATATGAGTTAACTTATCTGTTATAATTGGTTGATTCAAACACATTCACCTAAAATCAAAGAGAAAAGTACCTCCCACCAAATTAGGTACTTAAGAATAATAATAATAAAACCGTGAGAGTAACTATAAATAAAAGGTAAGAGAAGGATTAAATCATCGAATTGGATCCAACAAGTAAAAATTCACATGAATCAAATCTCAACTGGGAAATAAATCCACTTTAAAGGGAGAAGAGGAGAGAAAGAGGTGTGAAGGTTGTGATATATGTCAATGAGGAGAGGAGTTAACTTATAAAATTTAGAACATAAATTAACTTGAATTTCAATTTAAAAAAACAAGATAAGAGGCAATCAAGTACCCAGTTAACTCTCGCTATGTATCTAATGGTTCACCAAATGTCTGGATAGGGACCACTAGTTATTCATTAGTTTACCTAGATACTATTCCCCATATTTGAACTCTTTAGGTACTCCATACATGGTTATTGAGTACCCAATGGTTCCTATAGTAAAATTAGGAAATCTTTCATCAAACCCACTTCATGAAAAACCCCAAACTTCTATAGAATTCTATAAAATTTAGAAGACTTAGCTATATTACCACATGAAACAATGAGATTCAAATTAAAAACATACCTCAAAATCATGATATGTTATGAATTTTCCACCTTATGACTTATCATCTTGATATGAATCTCCAAACATCATAACCATATTTTAAACCCAAAAACCTTATCGCCATCCTATTATTTAATCCCCTTATACACACCAATCATTTCCCAAATAACATATATGATTTTCAATATGTCTCCTCATAATAAACAACACATTGATGAAACTAACTTATAGTATTACATATTTATTTACTTAAAATTCATTGATGACCCATGAATTATAACACCAAAGGATCTTATCTTACAATAATGATTACCCTTAGCTATAAATTTATATAAATAACCAATCACTGATTTCAACTTTCAATGGTTGATGTCATAGGACCATACAAAACCATGGTCCTATCATAGTTACACCTATGTATCTTTTGATCATATGAACCCAAAAACTCATAGTCTCTCATTTAAGACTCAACCATTGCATAAATCCTAGCTTCATGTATATTTAATTACACTCCATAAGAGAGTACTAATATTCCTCAACCCAAACACATCCCTGATTTAATATCAGAATTCCCAATTGTAAGTTATATAACTAACTGGATTCACTCAATTAATTAAAAGTAATATCTAAATCTTGATATCCTTTCTGAATCAGGTATATTATCCACTAGTAAATCATTAATTATACACTTATGATGGAATAATAATGTTGTACCTCAACACTCCTAGGATGGGTTTACTTGAAACATGATACTTTATTTCCTCTATATTCTAATCATTATATGGTTATCATTATAGAACAATTTATAGTGTTCTATGTACCATAGAATTTTCTTTATATCAGTTTCCTATATCATTGACCTTACCAAATCCCCCAAAAATAATTACCATAATAGATCACATAAATGGAACTGAAACTTTAGTATGAAACCATAAATTATCATATAAAAATAATCATTTCAACCTAAAAAAATCATTAAACTCTAGTCTCTATCACACAGTTCTCATACCAAGATTTTCACAAAACTTTATCCACTTTTTAGAAAATCCTATATAAGTTTCCCATCATCACATAACCAAAATAATCCTTTAAGTCTCAATCACACTATACTCGTGCATGCCTTATTCTTCAACCTTTGAAGTATTCCAAATAGGAATTTTTTCTAGGAAAATTATTCTAACAAGAAATAACTTAATAATTATGAAGCTCATCACCCTACATACACTTCAATATAGTTATCACACTGCTTTTCATGGCCTCAAGTGGTAATAAAACCTCTATCTTTACTTTCAATATATTCTTAACTACCTAAAAGTAAGTGTCAAGGCACAAGTATATGATATGTACCCTTAATATATCATAAAGTAACTTCTCAAAGTAGTGATTCTTTATGAACTAGTTTCCCCATAAACTTGATATAATGTGAAGAAACTACTCAAATTCATAAACATGCTTAGTCACTGATCACTCAAGTCGTCAATTCTCTGTGAAATCCCAAGACCTTCATCGATACAATGTCTTTAGAACAAACTTATAAAAGTAAAATAGTATAATTATATCTAGAACAATCACCCACCATTATTTTATAACTCCAAGTTCATCTGCCATTTAAAATCCACATCCTTGATTTTATACATTTCCAATATCACATTCAACTATCTAGGAGTACCATCAACTTGAAAGAAATTTGGATATTCTCAATATAATTTTCAGCATCTTATTATTTCAATCCACCACAAAAGGATGTAATATTTATCTTCAAAATAATTAATTTTCCAAACCACTATCTCTTTTCATTTAATCAATCCATTTTTTAATATATGAAACAAACATTATATGATTATTGTGAAAGAAACATACATTATACCATTACCCCTTGGATATGGACCCATAATCCCTAGTTCGATCTCAACACATGATTATTGCTCAACTATAATCATACAAGAACAAGATTACCTATTAAATAACATTTCCAAAATATTCAATCATCATTCACAATAAAATTTCAATATTTAAAATCCAAAAGAATCACCAATTAACATAATTCCAGGGTTAAACATTCTCATAATTAAAACACATTGGGATATCATATCTTTATGTAAGTCTCTTGAGTAAAAAAAAGTAATCCTGAAGGTTTATAAAATTTAACCCATGAAAAAGAATTCATGATCATACTATCTTTACAAAAAAAATTATTTCATGCCATAATAAGTCTTATTACATTACTATTAGGCTCAGACACTTAATCAACTAGGTTATGAATCTCACATGCCTACATTTTTCAAATAATAACTAACTATCATGAGAATTATTAGTTATTTCAACCCAAAAAAACTCATGCAAATCCATATACTCATAATAATACTTCATTATACATTATATGGTTATTTTTCTCATAGAACAATACTTATCCATACTCTACACCTCAAAGGAATCTATGTATCTAGGATAACATATCTATCTCAGGATATCATCTCAAATCAAGACTCATCACAAGTAGAATAGGTAGGTGATCTACTATTCTATTAACCCACTTGAATCACTCCACTTTGAGTCACATATCATCAACCATAGACTCCATCACCTAATCAAAGGATAATACATCCCTTGTAGGTCATAGATCATAAAGTAAACCCAAAACTTTTATCTCACACATCACAAGATATCTCCCTCCAATGAACCTTTACTATGACTATTTCCTATATCAAGGTAACCTATGTACACATATCACTCAATCTAGTATTTAGTTCTAAATAAAATATGTTTCACATAATCAATGATCACATATAAACCAAAAAATAAATTATTATCCACCGGTTTAGTCAAGTAAGGCACCGCCAATAATTTATAAAAAAACATTATATAATTTATTGTTAACATTTCAACAACCAAATCCAATTTCATAACCTTTTTATCAATTAAATATAGTCATTCACATGTCATTTGAACCTAAATGCTTAATATAATGCATGAATAAATTTACTCTTGTCACTTAAATCCAAGAGTAAAATAATTAATAATAACCCACACATCATATTCATTTAAATCACAAACCCATAATACTCAAAAAACATAGAATAGCAATTTTATTCATTGGTAAATTAGATATTACATATATATGTATTAGTTAGTCACATGCATAGGTTCCAACTCAGGTTCTAAACAATCCTAACTCAAACTATCATGTTCCAAATAGTAAAAAAATAAAACAATCCTATGATAACACTTTTTAATGTCACATTCATGGTATTTAACCCTATAGTATGGATTGAAACACCATATGACCTTAGGTTCACCTCCTCATATTTCAGAGGCTAAAAATTAGTGGATAAGGTCTGTTTATATCATGGGTAGAATATACCTTATATCATAGAAACATAAATATTAATTAAATAATAAAAAACCATAGGTGTATTAAATTCATTCAAATATTTTTCATCCAAGGGTAAGACAAAAATAGTTTATAATGAGGGATATTAATTTCCAAATAAAAATAATTATATTATATGTAAGAATTATTCAAATATTCCAAAAAAATATAGTCATAAGTTTTTTGGGTAAATTATCAAAAAAATAAGATAACATGATTTTAACACTTATTATAATTCTTTGGTTATAGGTGACCAATATTACAAGAAAAATAAAGGTTACATTGAAGATTCTATTGAAGATTATATTTCACATTTGGATCATATTTTTATCTTAATACCATATAGAGAAGTGGAAAAAATGGTCAATTTTCTTAGATCAATAAATGGTGAATAAAATATTAGAAAATCACATAAGTTTACATGTAAGTTATCTAAAAAATATAATTCCAAAATTTTCAAATAAAGATGAATTTTTATTGAGGGTTTTAATTTTGAATGGGTTAATTAATATAAATATTTATGGGGATAAGAGTATCTCTTAAATCTTTTTATAATCCCTTAATTTTTTACACAAAACAGAGTACTAAAGATATATATTGGGAGTTTAGGGTTAATTTAAAGAATAATCCAATATAATTCATTGGTAAGAACTTTTTTAAAGATAATATCAAGGGTAATTATTAATTTTGTTTAATTTTATATTTTATTAATATTTAATTTATTTTAGAAAGGTTTTCTTATATCAAAAGTGAGGTTGTTATGATATTTTATTTCATGATAAAAAAGTTAACATTTTCTTAAAAATAAAATAAATCAATAATCATCATCATCTATAATATCATAGAATAATATGGAATTATATTGATTGGATTACTATAGTAAACACATCAAGTGTTGTAACAAAATATGCAACTGATGCACTATTATACAAGTCACACCATGGATGTAAGATCATCCGATGGGAAAATTATATACATGAAAGAGGAAAATAACCAAAAATAAATGAATATTATTATACCAAGGAAATTTTCATCACCTAAAAATTATGTACTCATATTTATAAAGATAAATATATCTCATCCTCCAGTATTAAGGACATCTCCCTAACATGTGTTCTAAAACAATGTATACACATCCCCCAAGGTGTGTATATAGGGCGTGAGTACAAAACTCAGTAGCCCACTACTAACTATGTCCCTAATAAAATTTATTATACATATGATTGAATGAATAATATAATATTTGAGATAAAAAATAGATAAATATGATAATTTTATTGTCATATAGTACTGAATAAGACACCTAGATAAGAGGATATACCTATTCTATCCATTATTCATATGGGACGAAGTCTCTCATGGTATAATCACAAAAAAATGGTAAAACCACCATGTAATAGTCCCCTAGTAGTAAATAGTCTCATATATCTCATTAAAAAGTGGAATAGAGTTTACCATAACATATCATAGATGTTGGATGTAGATTCTCTAGAACATCATAAAAGTGGGATGGGGTTTCCCATATCTCATCATACATGTGGGATGAATATTAACATAAACCTCATATGAGTGGGAAAAATATTTCCATAACACATAATATTACTAGGATTAAGTTTCTCATAACTCATCATATAAGTGTGGTGGGTTTCCCATCAATAATCATATAAATATGATGGGTTTTCCTCATAAACATCATACAAGTAGGATAGAGATTCACATAATCAACATATAAGTGGGATAATAATTCCCATAATAGTGATAGTAAAATCTAACAATAACATAAAAAGGGGGTCAAGGAAGGTATTCATAATCACAACATGTTTTGATCCAGTTAAACTACCTATCATCAATCAATAGTTATAAAATAATATGCCTCAATATTCTGACTAACCATTCATAGAGCCCATCCCTCACAAACACTACTCGGAACTCACGACCACTATCTCACTGATGATTTAGGCACTTAAAAACCCAATAATAAATTATAAGTTATTATGACATGATATAGACCCAAATATTAATCAATGATCTAACATATTACCATTGGTAGGCTATCTATTAGAGTCACTCATGACCACCCTTAGTTTAGATAAGTAACTAAAACCCATCTCACAAGTCACCCTCTAATGGTGGATTAGCCCTTCCAACCCATCACAAAAAATTTCACACTCAAGCCCTCCAAGTTAAATCCCTCATTGAGAAATTATAAATCAATTCCACCCTAGGTAGAACCTTACTCATGAAGTATGAAATCACAAAAAATATCTCACAAGTATCTCAAAAAATATATGGGAGCCACTTTACCGGGTAAACTCTATTTGGTCATGGATAATAAAATTTACTACACCCATTACCCAAAGATATAATAATTTTAGTCAATTGGGAATTTTTTTATGTTCTTGTATTTAATTTGGTCTATTTTGAAATGGATTTTGATATTTTTGGTTTAAGTAAGGAGAAATGATGGCAGGATAGAGGTGTAATTTGTGGGAATTATGTAGTAAAGACTATTAGGAACCTAGTAAAAGGCTAGAGATGTAAATTATTCTATACCAGCCATCAGGTGGCCAGTGGCTAGGCACCAGGTGGTCAATGAGTAGTCTTCATGTACCAGATATGTGTTTGGATCAATTTTTTAAGATAGGGAGTTATGGGAACTATGTTTTCATGGATTTTGAGTTAAATATTTGTTTTCCCATTTCCAAAATTATTATTTGAAGTAAACACCTCTCTAAAATCTCTCTCTTTCCCTCTATATGTTTTTAGAGTGATTTATTATTAAAAATTTGGTGGAATTACATTTTTTTACAATATTGGTATCAACTTGTTAAGATTTTCAAAATCCCTATGTTTTTTACAAATGTTTCATAACATAGCTATTTTTATGATATTTTCACGAAGTTGGGTACTTGTAGTGATCCTTGGGTTAGGCTATGAATTGAGATAATGATGTGTGAGCCATGGGTTTTAGCTTTGTGTCAAGTATAGCGTTTTGTATATGTCATTTTTTTGAATAATACATGCATGATCCATGTGTTTGGATATGTTTTTACATTATTGGTATCAAATATTATACCATCACTATCCAAAGAAAGAATGAGGTTACTCAAGTGACTTTGTTAGCACCTAATTATTTAATATTTATATGGTAAATGATATCATTAAATAAATTAATTTATTTACACCTTCTATATATTCTCACATTAAATTACAAGGTATGTTTAGGTCAAAATGGTTTCTACTAATTATTTTTTCTCTCTCAATGCATCTACACACAACATGTGCATATAGATTGTATGAATGGTGTTCATTGTAAATGAAAGATTGATTATTAGTAGGGAGATGTTGTCATGAGACATATTAGAGATTTTTTATTCCTTTTTAGTCATGATAATGGGATATCATTTCTAAACTTTTATTCTCATTATAGTTTTATTTCAATATTTTGATACTTGAGATTTATTTTGGGGTCTGGTTTGAACGTATGCTATATTCAGTAATTTTTGGGATGTTATATATATATATTTGAACATGAAGTAATTATTTTACATTAAATATTTATATTATTTTATTTTATTTTGATATTTTATTATGATCAAACATTATAGAGTAAATTACTTTTTGAGTGTTATCTTTAGATCTTCACACCTAGTTGTTATCCTCTAGTGATTGGGGAAGCAAACTTGAAGAAAAGTGAAATTTTTCCTTAGTATAATTGTCGTTATAATGTGGGATATTGAAAAATGGTATCATAACTATTTTCTTATGAGATCATGATATTTTGGAATTAGTATATTATAGATTTGGATTCGAGACTTAGAATAAAATTTGGGATTATAGGATTTTATTTGTTTGATTAATAAAATAAATTTTTGGGTATGACACTCACTCTAATATAGGGTGAGTAATAGATTATTTTTTTAATCAATTACATAAGTATGGAAATCATATATGTGTTTCCATATGAGTTTTTAATTTATTAGTGATCTGATTTCAATTAAATTTTTTAAATATTAATAAAATAATCCATGCTTTCCAAAATAGGTTATAAGTGAGGGATTAATTAACTAAAATCAATGTGATGAATTTTATGATGTGATATGATCAGTTTTATTTAATAAATTACTTCATGAAGCTATGTATAAATTGGTTCATAGTGTTCTTATTTTATATTTTTTGTATATTGGTTGTTAATTGGAATATTTATTTTCATAGAGTTAAGGAACAAAAGAAGATGACTGATGAACCTTGTGTAAAATTGGATTATCAAGGGTATTATAATGAGGGATATAAAAATTTTGAAGGTAATAATGTTTCTATTTTTGGTGATCCCAATACTCTAGTGTAGAATAAAATTACCAAGATTTTTCGAAAATTAATTTAGAACCTAGAAAGAAGACTATATCTAGAGGTGGTGGTAGAAATAGATGTGGTTTGATATTTTTGAGCATAGAATCCTCCTATGTTTAGGGGAGATATTGGTACTCATGGACTAAAGAAGTGGATTTAATTAATAGATTATATATTTGATTTAATTAATTCACTAAAGGGTAAAAAAAAATTTCTCTCCATATTTGTTCTTGAAAGGCCAACTAGGCACTAGAGAGATATCTTGGTCCACGGAAAGAGGTTAGAAGGGTTGTTACAGGATCTTTAATTTGAGTAGTTCTACAAAAAAAACTGAGGATGTATATATTTCAAGAGATCATAGAGATAAATAATGATAAAATATATATTATTTATTGTGACTTTAAATGTATATAATTTCTCTATTTTTTCTTACCTTGGGAAGTGATTAAAATTCTAAGGCTCTCCATTTTTATTATGGTATGAAGTTATAGATTCATTTCAAAGTTTATATCTTTTTTTACCTAATTTTATGGAAGTGATGAATAAGTATATCATGATACATAAGACTCTTAAGGAATAAAATATGGATTTATTAGGTGGGGGTGTATATATAGGAAACATGAAGATAAAGGGGGATGAGTACCACAAAGATAGCAAGTGATCAGGAGGCCAGGGAAGGACATTTTCTTCTGTTTCATCCAGATGATGGTTTCTATTAAAGTGATACCAGTGTAAAATAAAGGATCATACTCAATATTTTTATCCTAAAGAGTATAAGTATTTTCACTCTTATGGTAAAATAATACATCATCAAAAAAATAGAAGGGATCTCAAAGGATTGGAGGTTGTGATTTGGCTTAGAAGAATATGTCTTATAAATAGGATACTCTATCATATCATAGAAATGACTATATATAATATGGGAGGTCAATTTTTTGAGGTGATATGGAATCTTAGGGATAGTTTTAGAAAGTATATTCTACACAAGGGATTCAGGAAACCAAGGGGCAGGGTTGATGTGTTGTGTTTGGTTAGTAATTTTTTATGGAGTGTGCACCAATGGATCTTGTAAACAAGTATTCCATGATTTATGGAATGATGTTGGTTACCTCTACCTTTATTAGCATGTTATTTTATTTTTTTGTTTCTAATTATTCTATTTATACTTGTTTGGTTTCAAATGTATATTTTGATATTAAGATAATAACTATATTTCTTCTAGTGAATACTCTATTGGGAAGAGGGGAGGAGTCTATTAGAAAATGACCATCATGTGGAATTTTTATCAGTGGATATGGATATCTTTGGGGATTCTGATTTCTAGAGATGAAATTATTTATTATAAATATTATAATTGATTAGTTGGAACATTTTTTTGTGCGTATTTATTATTATCGGTGAAGAGTGGACTTCTTTCCATATTGTGATGATTCTTATTTTTTCTAGGAGAATCTTACTATCATTCTAGTAGTGATAGTTATTATTTGGGATATTTGGTGATGATTACATCTCAAATATTATGGATGTTTTTCAAATTAGTTTTGAGTGTTTTTAATATTATTTTTCCTCCAGGTTTGATAAATATTAAGGCGTATTTCCTAAATTTTTTGTAATATTTCCATAAGATAGGGAGGTGGAGTTTATGATTGCCTTGGTGTTATATACCAAGCCTATCTCTATACCTCATTATTGTATAACTCCAAATAATCTAAGATAATTGAAACCTATATTATAATATCTTGAATCTAAAGTATTCATCTTGAAAAGTGTATCTTTATGGGGTTTTATAGTGATTTACACTAAGAATAAGGATGAGATATTTTAATTATATATTGATTATCATAAGTTAAACAAGGATACTGATAATAAAAAGTATATTTTATAAAAAATTGATGATTTATTCAATAAACTTGAGATGGTTTTTAGTGTTTTATAATGATTGATATGTGATCATATTATTATCAATTTAGAGTGGGAGCAAAATATGTGATACATACATCCTTTAAAACACAACACGACTATTGAGAATTCTTGGTTATTATATTCAAAGAGAAAAACACACCAACAATGTTTATGAATTTTATGATACTTTTTTTCTATACTTATTTGGATTCCATTATGATTGTTTTTATTAATGAAATATTGATATATTCATGATCCTATGAGAATAATGGAGGTAATTTAACCATTGTTTTGGAAATATTGAGAGCATTCCACATGTTGGTTAAGAAGTTTAAGTACCATTTATAGATCTATAAATTTAAGTTCATTGGGCATGTTGTTAATTAATATGGAATATTAGTGGATCATAAGAAAGTAGAGAATGTGTGGTGTATTGGGAGTTTCCTAATAATTTTTTTAATATATATTTTTTAGGCCTTATAAGTTATCATTATAAATTCATTGAATATTTCTATCACCTAAGAACCCCAATGTTGGTGTTGACTAGGAAAGGAGTGTAATTTCAATGGGATTGATAGGTTTAAGGATGAATTTATTAAGCTAAATACGAAATTAAGATTAACACATGTTATCATTAAATATAATCCAAGAAAGTGTTATTAGTAGTATAGTAATACAATCCATGTTAGTTTTGGGTGTGTGATAGTGAATAATATTTAGGTGGTAGTGTATAGTCCTCATCAACTTAGTACACATAAGAAAAATTACCCTACCCATGACCTTAAGTTAGTCATAGTTGTGCATTCACTAAAAAGTTGATGCAGTTTCCTATTTATTTATAATTTTATAGTGTACACCAATTATAAAAACTTGAATTATATATTATCTGAGAGGTATTGAAATTTATATCAATGGATATCAATTGAATATATTCAACTGTTTGATTTTCAAATGATATATAATATTGTTGAGTGAAATTTCATTGTTGATATTTTGACCATGAATTCTTAGGTAGATATGGTTTGAAATCGAAGGATGAGTAGAAACTTATGAAAGTTTTACTTGAAAAGTATCTTGATATATTTGGGAATGAGGTTCATGTTTTATTGTCACCTTTTACCATCACTTAATCTCTTATAGAGTGAGTAAAAGAGGTTCAGATTTTAGATTTTAGTGTTGGGTTTCCATTGAATAATATGTGGTGGTGAGAAGATACCTTAGTGGAATATTGATAGTGATTCTCTCTTGTATTTTAATGGGTGATTTTTTATTTTGTTATATTGGTGAGAGGAATTGGTGAGGTATTTTTATTTTTCTTAATAATAAATTCATCCATGTTTCACCAAGATGTATCATAGTGTTCAATGATATTTTTTTTGGGTATGAATAAATAAAGACATGGATGGATTTGTTTTGAGATGTTTTACCTGTTATAGGGTAAAATATAATCATCATAGTCATATAGTAATTCTTTTTTCATTTCCTATACTAGAGTGAAAATAAGATGATGTTACCATGGATTTAAAAAATGGTTTCCTCGGACATCATAAAGAAAATGATATAGCATGATCTATCATTTATTGGATGAATAAATTTGTACATTTTCTTCCAATAGGAGAGTCTCATATGATTTATGAACATATAAAATAGTATGACTTATAAATTGTGAGACTTAATGGGATATTCAATATAATTTTATTTGATCATGATGTGATATTATCATCTCAATTTGGACAATTTAAAAAAAATATTTGGGTACTCAAGTGAATTTGTATATATTATCAAATATAGACTGATGTTTGGTCTAATAACCCTTTTCATATTATTAAGGATATTATTTAAGAATTTATTCTTGATTTTTGTGGTGTATGGGTAGGCTATGTGAATTTGGTAGAGTTTTTTATATCAATAGTTATAAATAATATATTAATATGGATTTGTTTAAAGCATTATATTGAAGTTCATGTCATTCACCCTTGTGTTGGATGAAATCTAGTGAGGCATCTTTCATTATACCAAACATAGTGCAAGAGGCTTCTAATCGAGTATAGATAGTAAATAATATATAAGGTAAGGATCATAGTAGGGAGAAATCATATGTTGGTCATATATATCATCCTTTCAAATTTTATGTTAGATATCATTTATTTCTTTATCACTCACCTTGATTGGGATATCAATGATTAGGCAATAAATAGAAGTTATCTCAATGATTTGTTTAAATGTTTGAAATTCCATATAGGGTTAGGGTGGTTGGTTATCATTTTGAATTACCTCCAAAGTATAGTTCTCTATATGATGACCTTCATGTATCATGGGAATGGAAATAAGAACAGTATTTTTCACATGTGCTTTAGTATGATGATGTAGAGTAGGATTTAGATGAATTTTTCATCAAAAGACTAGTACATATTATATATTGTAATGAAAAGATTTTTCAAGTCAAATTTATCTTAATTTTACATGTTCTATAGAAGAATGGATGTGTGTAAGAGGATACGTAGGAGTGATAAGTAGAAATTATGTCTCATTGGTATGATTTTTTCATTATATATGCTCGATTATGATTCTTCAGGATAAAAAACCTTATGATGTAGATTTTATAACAACTTATGGAATTGACGTAAATTTTGATTTTAATTTTTGATGCTCTTGAATTTAATTTGGTATATTTAGAAATGTATTTTGAAACTTTTTGGTGAAATAAGGAGAAATTAGGGGATGATATAGATGGAATTTTCTAGAATTATATAGAAAATATCACCAGGTACCCAGTGGTAGGGTATCAGGAACTTGGTATAAGACTAAAGATACTGGTTTTTCTGGACTAGGCACCAGGTGGATGATGACTAGTCATTAGGAACTTGATATATTTCTAGATCATTTTTAAGTTGGGATTTATGGTAATTTTGATATAAAGGATTTTGAGTTAAAGATATATTTTTTCATTTATAAGGGGATAATTTGAATGAAATCCTTCTCTATCTAATCTCTAAATTTCCCTATCTTCCTTCTTAGAGTGATTTCTCATTTATATGTTATTATAATTATAATGATTTGGTGGCATTAAACTCGTTTTGGTAAGAGTTTCAAAATACCTATCTTTTTATGGGAAGGTGTTAGACTTTACCTACTTCCTAATTATAATTCCCCTATTTTTCTTCTAGTTTGATCGTTTGGTGAATTATTAGTGTTAGAGGAGGAGTTAGAATTCTATTATTGGTGAATATCATTCTTCTAGTGTGATCCATGTGACCTATTACACCTTTTAGCATTTAATTGTGTGATTTTATATTAAATGTGAAGTTATATTAAATTATTATTCACTACAATTATCATTATATGAATTAATAATGAATTTATGTGGGATAGAATTCATGTTTAGTATTTTTTGGTTGTGTTAAATTATTATTCACTACAATTAAAATTAATAATATTATTGTTTAAGATGGAATGAATTGTTGTGAATAAACTCTTTGATAATATGTCTGTTTAGAAATGGTTGGAGTGTTGGAAATAAAATTTGAATGAAAATACATGTGAGGTTGGGTAGACACATATTAATGTACTAGAGGATTTAGTAATGTGTTTTAGTGATTTTAGAATGAATATTCTGAGTTTTAAATTATTGTATTCTTGCTAGAATTTACAATTGAGTTGATTTAAAGAGATAAATAAAAAACTAAATGATTATTTGATTAAAATGTGGATTTAAGAGATTAAAATAAGGATTTTTATGTGAATGATTCTTACTGGAAGTTTTATATCAAAGTATTAAAATATTGTTTTGGATTAAAGGATAATAAAGAGTATTTGAAAATAAATATGTTACTTTTATGGGATAAATAATGTAATATTTTTAGTTTTTTAGGATAAATTTAAAGCATCATTTGGAAAGTTTTTATGTAGTTATTTAGTTTTGAGTCTTGTGAAATTGGATACATACATGGAGCCTTATGATAGGTTTTCACTAGGGATGATGATATGAGTGCCATGGGTTTTGTTTAAGTCCGGTGTTTGTTCCTAGTATTATTATATTCCATGATTTTGTAATGATACATGCATGAGAAAATTGTTGGGATACATTATTCCATGATTGGTATCAAATATTAAATTAATACTGGCCAAAGTAGGTATGAGGTTACTCAGGTGAATTGGTTAAAACCTAATAATTTAATATGCATGTTATAAATGACCTCATTAAATATCACTAATACATTTTTTAATTATAAAAACCACTTTGAGGTTTAGTGGGAACCAAGTACAATTCTCCAAATAAATATCGAATAACCCATAATGAAAATACAACTCAATTTTTTTAATAATAATAAAATGGTAAATGGGAAACCATGATACAAAGGTGGGATGCTCGAATGGACCAATGATCAGATGTGGAGCATGAGGAGGTTATTAAGAATGGTTCGGGTCAAAATGGAACACTAATCAAGGCTAGTCTTTATGTTAGTAACACCCTCAATCTCTACAACCGTATTGAATGAGGCACACCATCAATAAGGAAGGTCACAACGAGTCCCATAACCATCATATCACCACTATGGGAAAGCACTTTCTACACAAGAACCAACATGAAAGAAAAAAACCACCATTTAAGAAATAACAAAGAAAAAATTCAAGAAAAAATCACATACAAAACACAAAAATGCAAATTAAAATGATCTTTGAGTTAATATCCAGAATACAAAAAGACCATATATAACTATTAGATTTTCATCATTGCAACCAGCTCTCACCACATAGTGTCAATCCTTTATAAGTATTTTACCATGATAATGTTTCCTTCAATGGATATATCACCTTATATAGACCTATATAATAGATACCCTATGACTAAATTAGGAATATGGGATGAAGAACTGAATGAAGAAACTGTAGATTAAGCATCCATGACTATAAGATAAGGAAACTGATGAGGGATCCATAAAGAGACCTAGAAATAAATATTCCAAAACCATAACTTGAAATCATAAGGTAATTCCAAAAAAACCTCAGACACCTGAACCAACTAATGATGAAATGAAACTTGGGATCATTACACCAGTTGCACCTCTGCTAAAAGATAATGAACCCATCAAATCACCAGATCACCATCAATATAAGAAAATTTTATCTTCTAAACTCTACATTGTTGAAGAGGGAAATTTTAAAAGTTTTCAAAAACTTAAATTTACCCACCACCCTCAAGACTCTATACTGGGAAAACATTTTATATCTAAGAAATGCTTCATATTTGTTTCCTTATACTAATATGTAAGTAATGAAATATTTTTTTCTATAAAAGGAAATATAATTATTAAAACTTTAGAAAATTTATATCCAAGATGAACACTAGTTTTTTATAGATTTGATTATGAATATTGAATAGATAGAATATATATTTTTTTATTAAAATTGATGTGGATAATTTCTAGATGATGGTTAAAGTTATAAAATTCCTGAGGATAAATTCTAAATTTTACCATAGAATAAAAGGTTGAATATAATGTATATTATAAATTCTATAATGCATAATTTTATTATATTACTAAGAGAATATATATTCAGATATTATATTGTGAGACATCCAATGGAATTTTAAAGAATTTTCATATTACACATTTCATAATTTTAAAAATTTTAGAAATAATAAGAGTTATGTTGTACAAATATTATCATGATTTTCATTTTATTTAAAGATAATTAGTTCTTAAAATTAACCAATGGTTTATGATTATTGTAAATAGATTACAATATATTAGTGATAAGTAAATTAATAATGATCGGTTATTTTAAAATATTATTGATATACTTCATAAAGAATGGAAATCAAAGAAGATAGCTATTTATGATAAAAAGCATCATGAAGGTAAGTCTGGATGATCTCGTCAAAACATTAATTCAATATGAGAATATATTAACAAAATTAATGGAAAATGAGAAATAGAAGAATATAGTTTCCTTTAATACTACAAATTCTAGATCTAATGCTTCAAAACTTATTAATTTGAATAATACTTCTAAGTGTTAGTCCTAAGTTTGATTATTGGGGATATTTTTAGTATTATTTTTTATTTGTATGTTTTAAATATTAAAAATTCTTCACATGTGTATAATAAATATTAATCTCAATATTGGATAATTATAATTTCTAACATATTTTCTAAAATACTATATTATTTACAATTTAAGTATTTGATGTTTACTATGTGAAAAATAAGTTTCTAATTTGAACTGAATTATTTTTTTATTAAGGTTTCTATAGTCATTTTGTTTTATTTTTATAAGTATAAAATGATCCTTATGAAGCTAAAATGATGTGTTTACAGAAGTTAGAACCATGTTTTGGAAAATTAGTTGATTCTTACATTATAATCAAAAATGATCCTTACTAATCTAAAATGATGTTTATACAGAATATAGAATCAAATATACGTAACCTAGTTTATTCTTATATTGAAATATTTTTTAGGCTTATGGAAGACTCTTATTTACATTGATATAAAAATGATTCTTTCATAGATATAAAAATGTTATTTATACATATATAAAAATGATTTATATATATATAAAACATGAATACATATTTTACATTGTTTCAAAATCATTTTTATGATTCTATATTTAAAGATAGTTTTAATATTTTTATTTTATAAGATTTATATTGGTTTTTTTATCTATTTTATTAATTTTTTAAATAATTATAAATTCTAAAAATGATATTCTATGTGTTTTTTAATTGATTAATGAAAGAATAATACAATAATTTTTCATAATATGCATGATATTTTCATACACAAGCTATGATATTGTTTCCATGTTTACATTATTTCTAACTATGGATAGTTGTTATTGGTTTTAAAGAAACACCCACATGGTCATGAATATCATGGAGTTTATGAAAAGGGAATTATCCATTAAATAATTTTATTATAAATTCCAATCATGGGAATTCACTGAGAAAATATGTTACATAAAGTGAATTATAAAGTTATGATATTTTTATACTATGACTATTATATTATTGTGTGATCATAAAGGAGATTAAATGATTATTTTTTCTGAATTTATCAAGATACAACAAAATTTTATTCATTATTTCTTTCCTAGTTTTCAAAGTTGTATTATTTTTATTTATGTTTGTGTTATATTCATTAGTTTATATTTTTATCAACCAAAAGCATGATTATTCTTCATTATTGATGCATGGATAATTTTAATCTATCAACCATTCAATGTTATGGTACTCTATTATAATTTTTATAGTAGTAATCTATTCAAATTTTTGGTGATGGTACTACTTCTAGAGTTGATTTTTTTTCTTTTGAGGGGGGGGGGGTTATTTTTAGAGCTTAATTAAATTGATTGATAGATAAATCTAGGTTTAAAATTTTTATAAATATTATGGTGATTTCATTATTATGGGTGTAATTTTATGATATCATTGATATTTATGATATATTTAATTAAATTAACACCCATTTCACAAGATGATTTTGATCATAATTCCCAAATATTGAGACTTTAATCCAAACCTCAAATAGGGTAATGAACTCATAAATACTTTTTAATGTAAGTGTATTTATGGTTACAATAATCCATCAAATCAGCATGTTAAAGCAATCATGTCATTAATCCATGACATTTAACGTTTTAACATTCACAATGTTAACATAAAGAATATTTAACAACCAAAATACCTCAATCAATTAACGTCCCCAAATTATTGCTCACTCCAATGGATTATTTACTTATACATTGATGTGGTTAGTAAAATGGTTTAATATGTTTATGGTTATGAGTTAAAATAAGAATAAAACGAATAATATAACAAAAATATTTGTCTTCCAAACACAAACAACATGGGTGAAGAAAGTTAAACATGGAATTTGGATTGAATAATGAAGTGAAAGAGAAATATTTTTCAACTTAGTTTAAATTATATTAAAAGAAATTATAATAAAATATATAAGTTTGATAAATATTATAGAAGATGAAGATACTTGGATTAATATTTAAGAAAAATTACAACTCAAACATATATAATATTTTAAATTAAGGAGAATGAAAAAGAACATGAAAAAAAGAGATAGGAAGGGTATCTCAAGTGGAAACATGAGTTTGGAAGGTCCTCTCAAGCCTTTGGAAAGGATTTTTTCATTCCAACTTATCCTCCTAAGTTCTAAAATTCTAACCTCACTAGTGTTAAAATATTTTTTCCACATCTATTTATTTAATTTTTAACATCAGTTTTTAACCAATGTTTATACAGGAGATGTTATAAATAATAGTTTGAAAATCAGTTTTAATAAAATTGATGTATAAAAATTAACTAAAAGGTAAATTTAATGGGGTTTTAAACATCAATTTTTTATAAACTATTATTTAGAATACTTTTTAACATTTTTTCACTATAAAATTGATGTGTAAAAGACAGGATATAAATTTTAACATCAATTTTTCATAAAAATCACCAGTGAAATTATTTTTATTATAATGTGAAAAAATATATGAATACATTCAATGAAACTTTTTATAGAAATCAAACATTGGAATACACTTTAAATGTCCTTTATTACAAAAAAAATGTTGAAATTCCACCACAAAAATCTCTAAAGACACTAAACATCAGTTTTATGAAATAAACAATATTTAAAGTGTTTTTTAACATCAATTTTATGTAAAAAATGATGTTTAAATTCATCAGCAATTATTTTCAATGTTGGTTTTTAAAAAAAACAACATTAAAAGTTCAATATCTTTTATTCTACATTGGTTTATAAAAAACAGATGTGAAATGTTTAATTTATAAAATAGAATAGATTACATGCTGCAAAATCTAAAAACTTGTAAAATAGTATAAAAAAAAGATATAGCATATACAATAGAATATGGTGTTATTCAAGGACTTAGAATTTATAACGACTTTAGATATGTGAAGCTGATAATTGATAAATAAGGAACATTATCCGTAAATAAAATTTTATTAGAACATACCTTGACAATGTTCCACAAACTATATCAAACCATCAGATATTACATTTTATACATATATTCCTGATTCATTAGATGAAGTGAAATTTTCATTAAAATTTTTATTAAAATGATATATTTTAGAATAAAAATGGATATGAAGTATTATTCATGAAATTAAATTCATAAACATTTAGTACTGTTATGAAATCTATGAAAGTTAAATAATTACCACTTTATTCAAATTGATAAACCACTTTGTATAATATCATTTGGAAGTGTTGATTCAAAACCAATTTATTGGAACCTAGTGGGATTGAGAATATAACATTAATCACTTTCATACTTGGAACTCTAAACAAATACATGCATTTTTAATAAATATAGATCATTATATGTCATAATTAGAAAGAGTTTAATACTAATTGAATCTATCTTCATGCCTCATGTATATTTTCCAAACCTTAAAAATTATGGAAATAAAAATGATTATTTATTTTGGAAAATGATAACATAAAATGGGTAAGCATATTTAAATCATACTAGTCAAATAAATTATTGAAAACCCCAAGAACACAATCTATATAGAAACTGAAATTTCTTTAGTCGCACCTCCAAATCAATGTAGTTAAAAATATGGAAATCAACCCACATGATAATCTCATATAATTATGTAAAAACTAACTACCTAATATATTTTATTATCAATTAAAGATCATACCTTAGACAAATCTTTCCTCATCAAGGATGAATGTATAATTTATAAAATAATATTTCAACCTATTCTGTTAACAATTATATAAACATTTTATTCCATTATGTGAAGGAGGTAGAGGCTCTAACATGATATAGAGACTCCTGGAGGAGAAATTAAGGTTGTAAGTGATCCAATATAGTGATTAGATAATGGAGAGGGAGATTAATACACTATAGAATAAGGTTTCAATGCTAAAACAAAGGTAGGAGTACTTGAAAAAAATTCCCTTCACTTAAGAAAGTGTATATATAAATGGTAATATATACCAATTATATGTAAAATAAAACAAAAAACATTTAATATATAATTTAAGTTCTAAAGTAAAAATGTAAATATAGTTAATTCATTAAGAAACCAAACATAGTGGTAAAAAAACCACAAATAGTAAAAAAAATTAATGAATATATAGTTTAAAAAATGAAACTCAATATGGAAAATTCAAAACGTGACATTTTTAAATAATAAATATATTTCATTCAATGCATTTAATAATTCCATCCATTTAATATACACTTTAGGATGACATCAAAATTTGAAAATAAATATATAGTTCAAAATGACATTTTTCAACACAAACAATGATACCTGATTAAATTAGGATCATAACATACTTTTTTTAGAAGATTTTTTTCTACATGAAAGAGAAATATATAAATAGATAATTTCATTCTACTATAGGTTACTAGTATAAATAAATATAATCAGAACATACCATTCACATTGGAGCACTCAAACTACCATGTTTTAGTGATATCTTTGTCATGAAAATCATGCAGAAAATTTTTATGCGTTAACGAATTTATTGTTAGAAGAAACAAGAATCCATATTATAATGTAATTAAAATCCAAAATGATACAAAAATTTTAATATATGGATCACACATAATAATAATTTTCATAAAATTCCCAAAAATCATTAATATAAACCATATATCAGTGGTTAAATGTGAGACAAAAAGTAAAATTCACCTGGTTATAGAATATATTAAAATCAAAAACTATTAACTAAATTTAAAATTACAATTTCATTTATGAAATAATACATATATAGGTATTTTCTTTTTCTGGAAATATTTTATGCTCTAACATATATTAGATCACAAAATTAGTTTTGAACAAATATATATGTTGATCAAAATAAATATTTGACCGTCATTCTAACATGTATTGAAGAAAATAGATTTATTTTACAAAATAATATTAGTTATCAAATAATATTTAAATCAATACATATATTTCACATAAATATAAATCACTTCTCTATAGTACATATCAAATATAAACTGAAACACATATATTCAGTTGATTTGTGTTGGTATCTTTTTATCACTTAGAAAGTATATAAAATTTTGATAGAAATTTGTGAGGTTGGAAAAAGAATAATGAATTATATTTAATTTATGGTAGACCAAAAAATAATGAAATTATAAAATCTAATATTTTTATAAAATATCGGTCAAACATAAAACCAATCAAATCATAAAATCTCCTAAATAAAAACTTTTCACTTGATGAACATTTTTTCCAAACAAAGTGAAGGAAACAGAGATGAAGTCAGAATTATTTATAACCCCTCATGTTCTGATTTCCAGAAATGAAAAAACAAACATTAACAATTAATTTTTCATAGAATATTCCAATGAAAATAAAAAGGTAAAAGGTATTTTTATTACACTTTAAATTAAATAAAAGGAATAATAATTATATAATTTTAATGATTCATCATCATGAAAGGTGGGAAATAAAGACCATGCGACACATAGATGGAATAACTATGGAACTTATAAGAAGAATAAAACTAGGGACACAATATTTGGGTTACATAAGATGAAGAACCATATATCTTAGGAGATTAATTAAATGAGGTTGATAAAATTAGGTTTTTAATAATTAAATAGAACTAGGACTTAATCCTATGATGAAATAAAGAATAATCATTGAGGGGAGAACTAAAATAAAATTAGGTGTATAACAATTCGTATGGAACCAATCACTAAGGGGGAGCATTAGATTTATGTGGATGATGAAAGTTAAAAGTGATGAGCTTCAATTCTATTGGATGTGTATGGTGACACTTAGTTTATGAAAAATTAAATTGAAAATATAAACTAGCATGTATATATATAATAAAAATATATATATTATCTAATATAAAATATATTCACCTATAATTTCATGTAGTTGAATTTATTTGGATTCGGTGTCAATAATTTATCATTTTTAAACATTTTACACAACCTTAATTTTAATATATCAATTATCAAAACATGTATAAACAATGATAATTAATAATAAAGAACTTATAAAAAAGAATAAAACTTTCTTCTTTAATAATATGCTAAAATATTTATGTACTCATCCTAATACACTAACATAAGGAAACGAACAACCATATAAAACCAAACACAATATAAAAACCAAAAGTATAAAAAATTGTATAAATACTCAATTATTTAAATTTAATTAAAATATACATAACTAAAATATCTGAAACCTGTGAAAAAAACATAATATTCAAACTTTAAGAAAAAAATGATTTTATAATTACTCATTTTTAAAATTTTAACTAAAATAAACATACCTAACAATTTAAAGGCTTGTGTAGTGTAATTATTTTTTATAAATACATAACCAGTTATACAATAGATAAAAACCCTATAAAAATAAACATAATATACCAACTTAAAGAAGAAACTGGTTATCTGAATACTCATTTTTTAGATTTAATTAAAATATACATACCTTATAATTTAAATCACAATCATACTTAGCAAATAGTTTGAAAAAAAATATGAATATGGTTAATTTCTCCATTTGAATACGACTCAATGTCATTGAAAAGATACAATAATAATGAATTTTATAGGATTGAAAAACAAAATATTTTGATATAAAACATAAAATAATAAATATAACTAACATTATAAAATTAAATCATTCACCCAATTGTGAGTATCTCATACATTAATCTTAAAACATAATAACTGCATTCCACCCTTCCTTTTTGACGATGAAACTATGGTTATAAAATATGAAATTGAAAATAAAAATATATATATAACCAAATATTATCTAATATAAATATATATTTACCATTACTTCCATGTTTTGAATTGTATTTGGATTCTTTATGGACAAGTGTTCTTTGTTAAACTTTACCCATTTCCTATATTTTCATATATATTAACTAATAAAACTTGTATAAACAATAAGAATAAAAAATAAGGAACTTATAAAAAAAGAATAAAACTTACTTTTTTAATAATTTGATAATTTATTTATGAACACCACCTAATAAAGAGAAAACCGAATATAATTTTCATTCATTTGGGTAGAATACCCCTATTCTCTAATGACCTCTACAATATAAAAAGTACACAATTAATAACATTACAACAAATATTAATTTATAATTATCTTAGTGTTCTTACCAATCGAGTAATGGAAAAAACTAGTACCCATTCATTGTATTTGATAATATCTCATATATATGAAACTCGAGTATGATTTTTCATATATTACATAGTCGTTGAAATGAATTCTAGATCTATAAGGCCGCAAACACCAATAGTCTCATTTTGAATAAGAATCATGTATAGATAACTAATTAAATAAGTAATATAGTAATTCACTTGATATCATCTTTAATTAAATAAAGAAAAATGGAAACATAAATTTACTTACATGGGAAACAACTACAACACAAGAATACATATATCATTAAAAACAACCAGATCCATGATATTTTTTTTGAATATTCTAACTGGATAGTCACTTCTATATATATCAGTCATCATCCAAAACTCATAAATATTATCCAAGGAAGAAGAAACCTAGGATAATATTTTTGTACCGTTGAAAATCTTATAAGTATCTGAAGTACTTGGTTCCTAAACCTTTTGTTTATTTTCTAATAATTCTTTTGAAATTAGATACTCCTATATAAATTAAATGTCATAAAATCATATAAGTAATTTTTAATAAAATTTAAATAATATTTTTTTAAAATGAATACCTTATATATAAAATAAAAAGGAAGGATAACCGACCAATGTAAAAAAGGAAACATACAATCTCTAACTATAGAAACCTCCCCAATAGGTAATGTCAGTAGACTAGTTGGATTAATAGTATCATGTACTGATATTCTTACCTAACCCAACTACATAGGTTGGTGATGTATAGAATCCCTAAATAAATGTATGACTCTATATACTACAATATGTATATGGGGAGTTCTATCATACAACTCAAAGTATACAGTTAGGTTCAAAAAAGGAGGTGAAGGATTCGAGTAGGCAAGATGGGTAGGTTGGTCAGGATGGGCAGGCTACATAGGCTATGTAGACTATGCTGGTTGCATAAGTTGTACAATATGTGATTATCTAGTAAATTGTTCAAAAATATCTTTCATTTCTAATTGAATTTTGTTTTTATAGAATATTTTAGGCATTTCATATTATATTTTAAGAAATCTATTTTTTGGTCTCATAATTTCTTATTTTTATGACCAAAAATGATCCTAACACTAACAACCGCCTCATATCCTCTTACATGGCCAAGGTGTTCTGGATTTCCTAAATTAGTAGCTAGGATTTCTATATTATCCTCAAGGATAAAATTCCCATGAGTCACTTGCTCCTAAGGTGATCCTAAAATGAAAAATTAAAGTGGTATATTAGTGTTTTTAATTTAAAAAATACAAAAAATCATGTAAAATAAAAAACATTTTTTTACAATTTTTTATCTACTTCCTTAGATTTATATGTAATATTCTTTTTTATTTTTTCTTCTCCTCGCACTTTTACATTTTTTATAGAGATTAGGGGAAATTGAGGACTGAATTGGAACTCTTTTGAACCACTAGTAGATTGAGATATTAATTTATAAAACTTTTCTATAATCATTTTCTCCTCTATAAAATGATGTTCGACACTTGATAAAGTATGAGGGTATACATTCTCCAACTGGATATCTTTATGAGATCTTCTAAAGGCATGTTACATAAAAATAAACTAATATTAATAAGGTAATATATAAGAAATTTTACAATACTAAATAATTATCATAACATATATTCATCATCATTTTAGTAGGAGATAGATTTATTCCATGTATCTTCATCTAAAAACATATACTTGAGGGATGGGTTTTTACTCTGTAACTTCCCAAAAACATAATTTTTTATAATTTTTTTTTAAATCTCTCTATAGACACAAATCTAAAGATATAATTTTTTTATTAATTTCTTTTGTTTCTTCAAAATTCAATGTCCTATATAATTGAATAAATTAAAAAAAATTCATTAAAAATATATAATTTTTGAAAAATGAGATAAAAATAAATAAATCGAGATATGTTACCATTATGGACTCACATTTCTACTCTTTATCTATCTTTTTGACATACTTATAATTAGTGTATAAAATGTAAATCTAAAAACGGCCTTGTATGGCGATATAACTAGTAAATTTCATTGAATTTGGGCTAGTTGGGTTATTATTATCATTAAATTTAATATGTATTCTCTAGTATCCATGGGAAAGTGATAGTTATGGTTAATGTGTACTACCGTGTTTACCAACTCTATAAATTTTTTTCTATTTAAAATAAGGAGAAGACTCCTCTATATAAGGGGCATCAAAGACTTGTAATTATTTTTCATAAATTAAATGTTATATTTCATTAAATAATTATATTATGGAATATTTAATTAATAAAAAAAGTCATATATCTCAATAAATGTTCCTCTACCTCTATGTATATCATTGAAATAGGAAAATATAATGATATTATGTATATATACATATTATTAAAAAAGTGAATATTTAAAAATCGTGATTACAAAAATATGTAAGTAAAAAATAGTGTCACACATGTGTAAGTTTCGAAAAAATAATAACAATATCATGATTTATAACCAAACAATATTTAAGTTAAACTATAAAATATAAACATTAATTCTAAAATTATAGAAAATTTTATAAATTTAAATATCATGGTTACAAAAAAAGTGTTTTATATGCATAAATTTAAACAAAACATAATGATGTACGTTGAGTTTTTCAATCAAAAAATGTTGATTCATAACCATTGAATGAAAAATTTAACACAAAAAACATATAAATAATCAAATGTATATAATTAAACATACAATAATTAATAAAAATTGAGTTTTTATACTTCTAAATTTCAAAAAATAAATAAAATATAAATATTTACCTGAATAATTAAGAGATTAATTTTATATTTTCCAATATCCCTTCAACATGATCATTTCCTATATCCTAGACTATGTCTATATTATAGTCATTATTATCATCCGAAAATTTTAATCATCATTCTCATCAACCAAATTAATTATTTTACCTTTTAAAATGATGGACCACTGATCATTCAATGAATCAATGACATAAAATATTTTTTCCCATGTTTCAACATGATAAATGGTTCCTCATTACAACTAAATATTTTTAAATCAACCAGTGTAAACCCATAATCATCATGTTTTACCCTAATAGTACTATCAATTTAATTTAATTTAAACACTATGACTTGAAATTTAGTATAATTAGTTTCCCATATATCCTCAATAACTCCAAAATATAACTTTGTTGGGAAAATTGGGTTTTTATCTTTTTCAATCAAAAAATGTAGTGCTTTAGTGATGACCATGACCCCTGCTATTTTGAATGGTACTCTTTTCATCCTTTTTTTGTTCAATTTGTACTTATTAATATCAAAACAAGACCATGTGATCACATTAAGAGACAGTCTCCCTGCTAACTATTTCAATGTTTATGATGTAGTTATATCTATGATGACTTTCAATTTAAACCATGAAAAAATATATTTTTATGCTCAATAATCATCCACTCTTTATTTCTTTTCAGATATCATACATTTAATTTAGTAATATGTCATAATATATATGGTTGAACCTCATATATGTTGTTTAAAATTTATAAATATGACTAAAACAATTAATAACAAGGAAGGAACTTTACCTTTAAGCCTTTAATCCATTTACCTTCAATATAAACAATCATATTTAGAGATATAGGAAGATTAATATGTTCCACTTCATACAAATAATCGATACAGAACTCAATCACCTCTTCTAATACAAATTTTTGAATAATAAAGGCCTCTGTTCTATGAGGATTTTTAACTTATACCTTAAAAATTTTTATATAACTTTCAAAAGGATACATCCAACAAAAATAAACATGCAAAAATATTCTTATCTCATGCACCAGATGAATCATCAAATGAACAATTATATCAAAAAACATACGTGGGAAATACATTTTTAGGTGACAAAGTATAAGAGTGGATTCATTATCCTGTACATCTAAAAAATTTGGATCAATAAATTTTATACAAATGGATTTGAAAAAATTACATAACATGATGATATTATTTCTGATAGGTTTCGTTAATATACCATGTAGTGCAACTGGTAGTAGTTGGTGCGTCAATACAGGCCATTATTGAGAAATCATACCTATTAATTTATAATACTCCAATGAAAAAAATCTTTACATTAGAAGAATATCCACTGGGTAATTTAATACCATGTAGACAATGATGAAAAATAATCTTCTCACTCTCTTCTTAATGTGTGACAAGCTATAGGTAAATATGTTTAATTTCCTTTCATAGTGGGAGATAAATCTAAACATATTACCATTGATATCAAGTCCAATCTAGCATGAAATACACCTTTTTTTCTTTCCTTTTATGTCTAAAAAAGTTCCAATAAAACTATCACATATGTTTTTCTCAACATGCATAATGTCAATTTTATTCTTTATCTTTAAAAAACTCTAATTAGTTAGTTTAAAAAAGATAGAATATTTCTTCCAGATATTTTTTTGATGACCAGGACAACCTTTCTTTTCAAATGTGAAATAAATATTTTTCACCCTATCGTAATATTATCCAACTAAAAATGGTTGTGAAGGAAGATTATATTCCTATAAAAATTTAAATTCCTTTTTTTAATATGAAATTAATAATATAAAGTATCTTCTTCACAAATTCGACAATCTTTATGTCCCTTAACACTATATCCAGATAATTTTTCATATGTAGGAAAGTTGTTTATAGTGAATATTATCATTGCATGAAAAATAAAATAATATTTATTTTGTCTATAAAAAACTGTAACACTCATCTCCTATATAAGTTTCAAATCATTAATAAATGGTTAAAGATACACATCAATATCATTTTTTAGCATTTTTGGTCCAGAAATCATCAATATCACCATAAAATATATTTTTTTCATACATATATATAGGTACAAGTTGTAAACTACTAACAAAATATCCCATGGACTATGTTGTCTACTTAGGCTCCAATATGGATTCATTCCATTTATGTAGGGTCCCATTGTAATATTTTTTACTTCACTTACAAAATTAGGAAATTTTTTATCAAATCTATTCCATTATAGTGAATTAGTAGGGTGACGTAAGTTTCCATTGTAGATGAACTCGTCTATATGTCATCTTATCCTTTTTTCATTGATTAAATTTGAAAATATATTATTCAAACCATAATTATTAGAAGGTTCCAAATTTATTTAGAAATATATTTGATTCTGGTACCTGATTATAGATCAGAGTTAAATTATTTGAATTATTGAAAGGAATTATTGGAAGGTCTTGAATTGATTTAGCAAGTGGTTAGATTCCAGAACCTAAGAATGAATCATAGTTGAATTTTTAATCCATATTATAGCATGATATCCCACATATAGGGAATTTTGATAAATATTCATATTTATTCCTATACAACACATAATAATTAGGGAAATCATGTTTCTTTTTAGATGTCAATCCCATTGAGCATAATATTTTTTTACCTCATAATTTGAATCTAGAATCTTATTTCCTTCTGTAAGTAGCACTTTTAAAATTTAAAGAAAACCAGAGAAACTTTCTTCACTCAACCCATTTCTTTGTTTCTAGTTAACTAATCTCAAAACTAACAAAAACACTATATATTTAGTACAACCTAAGAATAATGGTTTCTCATAATCACCATAAAATCATCCAATAGTATCTATTTTTTTATTGTTTAAATTCATGTATCATGAATTAATACTTCAATACGACCCTCTATCTCATTCTAAATATTTGCATCAACATTGGATGTTGAATTTTCTATTCTTTGACCATGACAGATCAAACATGTATAATTATGGTTAAACCCATATAAAATTAGATGATCCTTGATTTATCTATAATTTTACTCTCTCATATTCAAACACTTCACACATGGACATACAATGAAATCTTTTTTTGAAGATTACATATAGAAAATTCAATGAAATTATCAACTCCCTTTTCATATTCATCAGTGGTTCTTCATAAATTTATCTAATTATGATCCATTAAATACCTAATATTAAAATATAAAAGTTGAAGATATTAAAACTTATAAACATTTAAAAATATATAAAAAATAGATAAACTTTAAACATAAAAATATATAATGAAAATAATCAATTATCGATAACCATTTGATCATAAAAAACAATTATACATAATTATCGAAACATATTATACATTATTTATCTTGAAAAATAACAAACTATTATAACTAATTTATCTTAAAAAATTAAATATAATTTATCTTTAAGATTTAAAAATAAAAATCAAACACTTATACATAATTTTTAAAACATAAAAAAATATAATAACTAACAAATAATTATCATAATAAACAATTATCATAACAAAAAATTATACATAACTTATCTTACAAACAATGATCATAATAAAAATTTAAACATAAAAAAAATAACTTACAAATAATTATGCAAAATACCTGCTGAATTCTGAATAATTATACAAAAAATTATACAAAAAATTATACAAAATAACTTTAAAATAATTATCATAAAAGTTATATGAAAAATTATACGAACAATTATAAAAACATTTGTACACAAATAACTTTAAAAATTATACAAAAATCAGGAATAGTTTTAGAAACAATTATTATAATAAACAATTACCATAACAAATAGTTAACCATAAAAAAATAATAACTTACAAACAATTATGATAACAAGTAATTATACATAATTTATTTTAATAAATAAAAAAATATACCAATTTTGGATATTGATAATGTAAAATCCATTAATAATTCATATAAAATCAATTGAAATCTATGGAAATAGATCGAATTCTACAAGATTGATGAAAAATGGGGGGAAAATAAGTAAAAAAATAACAAAAACCTCAAATTGTGGTTCTGGGTTGACTGTAATAGCTTGAGGATCATGGAATGAGAATGAAGGATCGAAGATCTATTGAAATAACATGAAAGTTGGATGAAAATCTACTTCAAAATATAATCTAAGGTGGTTGAGGTCATTAAAACCATCAGTATTGTCGTCGGTTGAGAGTCGATTGAGATAGGTTTTTGAGTAAAAGAAGAACGTGAAAAGTGGATGAAAATCAACATTAAGAGATAATAAAAGTTGGTTTATCTCATTAAAGTCATCATTGTCATTTTTAGTAGTTAATAAATAGAGATAGAGAGTTCAAGTAGGTTTTGAGTGATAGAAAAATAAGGGTTTGGATTGTGGGTATATTTTTGAAAAGGCTTTTAGTATCAATTTGCATAAAATATGATATTAAATAGTTTTTATTATTAACCTTTAACATAATTTTTTGAAAAACCAATGTTAAAAAGTTATGTATATTATTTATAACATTGGTTTTAATGAAAAATTATTTTAATTATTTTTAATATATTTCAACATTGATTTTCATAAAAACCGACATTAAAATATAAATAATGGTAATTTTAATGTCGGTTTTAATGAAAAAAAGAGTTAAAATTAAAAATAGTAACCTTTAACATCAGTTTAAAAAAAATCCAACCTTAAAACCCTGACATTGAATACTCTATTACTACTAGTTACTCTTACAAGGAGAATAGGGGAATGTATTTATAACTCGAGGTGGTGGATTGTTTTCCTTCCAAAAATTCCCTTTAAGTTGTATCGACAATTTGACCATGAATACAGCTAAATATAAAAAAAATATTAAAAGTTTTATATATTTATGTTTATATTATTCCCTCCAAATTTAGTGACCATTTGACTTTTTTAGCCAAATATATGGTTGTTTTCATAAACCATGTGTTGTTGTCCAGTTTTATCAATAATTTTTCAAATGAAATAATTTGAATGGGTTTTAGACTAGTAATATTCTCTCAAATAAAAACTATTTCTTCTAAAATATTGTTATCATATATCTTGAATTTATCTCTATAACATTTTAGCTCAATTGGCCAAGTGTATTGGGATAAAAGTCAATAATTATGGGATTTAATGAAATCCAGGATCGAATTGTGGGGTGGAATTTCATGCATCAATTAGGACACTTATTGGTTAATTTGGGACTTGAAATTTTTATCAAATATGTAATGGTATTTCCCTATAATTATGGTGGATTATCAATGAATTTTTATTTCTAGATTCATCTTAAAAAATATAACAACATCGTTGGTCCAATTTCATTGGTAGATTTATCGGGTCTTCTTATGTTGTTCAAATGGGCCTTCAAATGGTCGAATTTTACAATGATCCAGTTGAATGATTTGTTTTAATTTGAATTACAAACACTAAAAAATAATAATAACATAATTTTTATTAGTATTCAAAAATATATGATCACAATATTAAACTATAGTGTAATTAACTAAATTCGAACAATGCTCTACATATGTCTTTATGATAAAAAAAGAACATTGACTATAAATTAATCATTTTTTCAGAAACAAAAAATAAAATATGGGAGTATTGTAAAATATTAAATTAAAATTTAATATAAACTCTCATGCACTTAATATAGTGCATGTCCCCAAGAATACAAACATAGAAACATAACAAAATATTTTTCACTCACCAACAAAAATTAAAATTTTGATTTCACTGATCAGGGGAGGAAAATAATAGTTCACTCAAACATAAATAATTTAAACACAATTTGTTACTATAATCATGTTTCAATACAATTAATTTTTCATGTTTAAAATTTGAATTAGAAAATGTGGGCACTCAAAACTTACTCCTCTCAAGATGATGTAAATTTGTTTGAGGAAGTTCACTCATTTACAAACAAAAACTAAAATCATAGAGTTTTTAAGATCTATTAACTTATATTACCTACTCTAATGTGAAAAATAATCAAGTGGTTTTTTTGGGGGGTTTAAGTGGATAAAGGAAATTATGAACATAACGTTCAAAAGAGAGGGAAAAGGGGGGAAATTCCAAAATGGAAAAATCAATGCACAATTTTTGAAATGATACATGGAAGGTTATGGAAACACATATTTAAAATATAATTAATGTATAAAGGAAGAAACAAAATAGATATAAAATTTTAATAGGATGAAAATATGAATTATGTACAAAACACAAAAAACTTCTCCCAACAACACAAGAAAAGATGTTTTAAGTGTTCTTTTTCTTCTTCTTTTTCTTTTTTTTATTTTATTTTGGAAGATAAACATGGAAAAATATCATAATCATCTCCCAAACAATGTTTTATCTTGTAATTATACTAATTTTAATAGTTCTAATAAGATCAAAGGTCGTGTAAGAGTGAATTTTTACCCACCCAAGACACAACCCATTATTTTTTTTCTTTTTTTCACATTTTTAATTTTTTGAACACTTTTATATAAATTTTTTACAAAATGAAAAGAACATATATACATTTTCAAACATCACTGAATGAAAACATCTCCAACACACTTAAATGTATTCTTTCCCTCAAGCATATGATGACACTTTGAAAAAAAGGAAAGGATACCCAAAATGAAATACATTCCCCCAACACTTAAATTTAAATAAATAATGCAATAAAAATCCATGTAGATGTGGGGCAAGACTATGTTTTTGGATTGTAATATGGATATAAAAAAATGTTTTCATAATCTTGAAGTGGATTTCAAAAGGAGGATCGATGTAAGGGTAATGGAAGGTTATTTGGTTATTTTTATTCTTATATGGTTCATAAAATGACTCTATAATATAAATTCATACCAAAGTATAAAATTTATCTCTAATGTCCAAAAACTAAAGACTCAAAATCATGGGTGAAAATATAAAAAATAAAAATATGGGCGTAGGTGACCTTAACAAGCAAGCTAACATTGTTCCTCATGGTAGAGGAAGAATCATCTTACAATAAAAAATTAGGCATTTAAAACTAATTAGTCTTGAAATAAAATTCATTATCAAAGTTTATGATGATAAAACAAGATGTTTGAGATGAAAAAAAGTATTTGGACTAACTATAATAGTTATACATAATTTATAAATTTAATAGTGGGTAATTTTGACTCGTTTTGTTTCATTTTTTCACTTTTGTTTTTTGTTTTATTAATACGCACTCATAGAAAATAGAAATGGGAAAAAAAGGGTTGATGAATAAAGTGGTAATATATATATATATATATGTTAAGAATGAGAGAGGAAGAATGAGAGAGAGATAGAATGAGGAAGAGATGGAGTTAAAGGGAAAAAAGATACCCCTGGTTTGAATTTTTTAGGTCATCGTCTTCATCCAATGGTTGGTTGACTCCAATGGTTGGGGATTCAGCGGAAGTTGATGTGGTTCTTGGTTTGTGTGTTCTCTCATGGTGATGATTTTACTGATGTCCATTAACCATGAATTTCCTTTTTGAAGAGGGTTCTTGGACTTGAAATACACCAAATGGGTAAATATTATTAATAATAAATTGATATCCCCAAAGAAAATTAAGCTTAAATGGTTGAATCTAAAATTCAAAATTGATGAGAATTACCATTTCACCTTCCCGAAATACATTTTTCATGATGTTTTTTTCATGGAGTTATTTAGGCTCTTATTTGTAGAGATTTTAATTTTCATAGGAATCAAGTTGACTCTCCTCTAGTTCATTCAATTACAATAATCTATCTTCACCAGATTTTTCACAATCAAAATTACAAGTTTTCACAGCCCAAAATGACTTCTATTGGATTTCAACTGGTAAATGACATTCTTAACCAAAAACTATATTAAATGGATACATCACAATGAGTGTTTTATAGGCATTTTGATAATCCCAAATCACTTCACCAAGTCTTTCAAACAAGTCGTTTCTTGTGGGCTTAACAATTCTCTCAGAACTCCTTTCACTTATCTATTGGAATGTTCATCCATTCCATTTATTTTGGGGTGATATGTAGCTGATGTTTTATATAAAATCCCATTCTTTTCAAAAATATATTCCACGGTTTGATTATAGAAATGACTTCTTAAGTCACTTACCAAATCATACGGAGTACCAAATTGGTGAAAGATGTGTTTTTTAAGGAACTCACTAATAGTATATGCATCATCCTTTCTAATAGGTTTTTCCTTGACACTCCTAGAAACATATTCATCCTTAAGAATATTGCAATATAATCCACTGAAAGTGGGAAAGGGTCCCATGAAATTAATTCCACAAACATCAATATCTCACAAAATATTAGGGGATTTTGGGATATTTCATTTATTTTAAAAATTATGCCAAAATTTTGGAAAATCGGACATGATTTACAGAACTCATGTGAGTCCTAAAAGAGTGAAGGCTAGATGAATCTAGATTCAAGGACCTTTCAGTAGGTCCTTTGTGGTCTAAAGTGGCCACCTCTATGAATTGAGTGGAAAAATTCTAAGATGGAGGAATGTTCATCTTCATCAAAACATTTCTTAATCAAAATTTCATCCCCAATTTTCCTAAGTTTATTATATTCCCAAATATAATATTTTGAATCATTTTTCAACATTACTTTTAATTTTGTTGAATAATTAAAAACACCAAAAACCAAGTAATTTAAAATTGGATCTTACCATGGTAACTTTAGAGTGAGGTATGATAGGGGTTCAGTATGAAATTTTAGATCAATTATTTCATAATGAGAAGAATTAGAAATTTTACTCGGGTGATCAGCCATAGGGTTTTATTTTATAGGTTTATCTTTTATCTCATTGTCAAACTCTTGGAAAATTAGGATCCATATTATTATCCTCAGTTTGGAATCACATTTCTTGAGTAAGAACTTTAAAGATGAATGGTTTTTACAGATGGTTATTTTGAAAGTAAAAACCATAGCTAAAAGTTTCTTTTTAGTGATAGTGTAGTGAGATTGAGTTTCATTGAGTGTTTTTTAGGAATGATAGATTACATGAGGGTTTGTTTTCTCTTGATTTACCAATTACGGCCCCAATGGCTCTATTAGAAGCATATCACATAAATTCAAAGGTTAAGTACTAATCTAGGGGTGGAATTATTAGTGAAGATGTAAGAATAGATTTGAGTTTTTAAATACTTATAATATATATATATATATATATATATATATATATATATTTCTAATTATATGGAATTATTTTGAGACTATGAAATTTGACGACACATGATTCTAAGGCCCAAAGAGTTCAGAAAGGAATTTTGAACTAATTTTTTGGTACGTTCAGTAAATGTGCGAGCGGGGTTTTCTATATTTTGAACTGGTTCTTGGATTAAAAACCAACATATGATGATCCTCTCTATGGTTATGGGACTCTCACTACTAGGAAATTGAGCTATACCCACACCTATAAAGCCATAGATTAAAAAGTCCATGGATGGACTCCCACAATTAGCCATGGCTCTGTGGCTGAATACCCTAACTCATTAATTTATTCTTTCTTCCGCTCGATCAATCCTCCAAGAAACCCCTCAATAGCCCAATTCCCTCCCTGAAGCCTCCTCATCGTGACCCTCCTCATCTAGAGAAGTTTCTCTGAGCGGCCTTCCCACCTCCTCTCTTCCTTCCCGACGCCTCCCCGATGCCTCCTCCCCAACACCTCCTTGCCAAAAACCCTCAATACCCTCAACGCCTCCTCACCGCGATCCTCCTCCCCACGATCCTCCTCCTACAGTGAGGATGCTCCGAGTGGCCTCCCCACCTCCTCCCTTCCTTCCCAACAAATCTCCCCCACAACCCTCAACACCCCGAATGCCGAGGTCGACAACCCCCATGCCCTATCATCACGGTATTTGAAAATTTATTTGATTTATTCTTTTCTTTCTTGAATCTAAAACTAATACTGGATGTGGAGTGAACTATTAATCTATGGTAGATGGTCTTGTTATTTTTCAATTTATGACTCGATGGTCCTATTTATTTGTTAAATTATGTTTCCCATTTTGGGTTTATTCCTTATTCAACATGTTTTGGTGTAGTGGTAGATAATGATAGAAGTAATTTAGAATAAATTTCATACATTATCTTGTTGTGAGATGGGATTTTGAATGATTTTATAGATGGAGTAACCATTTTAGATCCTTTTGATACTTATAAGTTCTCACGATAATTTGGTCATTTAAAACAGGTTACATCTTTACCTCTAATCAATATTTAGAGATAATATAACCCATTTTTACTTTATGAAATTTGGCCAATGATGATGCATGAGGATTATGACATATAAATTTCGTTACATCTTGAGAATGGTCCAAATAAATTTTCATGGGGTTATTCCATGTTGTGGTTTGAATACTATACCGATGGGGTATTGGGGAAACCAGTCTGATGGGTGTATAAAAAATTGAATTCTCAAAGATCCTTTCATGTCATATTATCCTTATAATTTATTGGTGTAAAAAAAATTATTTCCCAACATTCTAATAATTTTGAAGGAGTTTCATCCTCATGATATATTTTTTGTATTGGTGAAGACTCCACATGTTTGAATATTAGTATTGGAATACCAAATTACATTTGTCCCAGTGGAACAATGTTAGGTATTCATCTGATCAAAGATAAACTATCAATTTCAATCCCTAAAGTTAAACAGGAGGCAATGATGGAGGACTTTCTTACCACTATGACACAATTTAAAGAAGATATGTCCATGAAAAATAAAATTCTGGATTATATACCTATAGTGGAAGGTGAACAGAGTCTAGGTCCCAATATTGTCATCTAGCATCAGGTTGAATTAAAGTGGGCTTGGTTCAAGGTTTAAACTATTATAATATATAATCCTTTAGAGAAAATTTCTAGTAAAGATTACAACCTTCAACAACGTTCCTTTTCCTAGGCATAGGTGTGTTTTATTATCGACACTGGCACATCCTTGTTCATAATGTTCTCATTTATTGAGAGGATTTATCCACCCATGAATATGATCTCATAAAGTTTATTTTTCCAACCACCATACAATATATTTAAAGGATAAAATTACTGATTTAAATCTCTTAACTATAGAGGAAGTGAAACTGCATGATTTTATTTCTATACATACTATAGAGATGCATGAATATGTGTCTCAAATGGGCAGAATAAAGGAAAAACTATCATAAAAAAACATAGGTCTAGAATCCATAAAATATAAAATACAAGAGCTAAACACCTTTGTTACACAAATTCATACTCTATCAAAAGATGGAGGTATTCATAGAACCAATCTCGAGTAGGCCCTTAACACCTTTTTTTAGTAATTAGCAGATCTATTGAATTAGGTAGGTCGAATTTCACTATAGTCATATCATTTCCATTTCATTTCCTAATAAGGTCAATAGAGACTCTAAGATGTGGATACTCCTACATATTTTTTTCAATGAATGGAATATTTTATTCTCTCAATCATCTGTCCCTTTGTTACAAATTTCCATTGAAATTTTAATAGGAATAATGGATTAGACATATTTTCTTGTCAGAATGTCTAAATATTAGCATGTTAATCTTATAATAATGGTAACATGAAAAAGACTCTAAAATTTGGAAGTTTAGGGCCTTATAAGACCAAATTACACTAATGTTTTAGGCTGAATGGATTTTACTGATAGTTATTAGGGTAATTAGACCATCCAAGGTTTTTTATTCTATGAATATGATATTCCCTACATAGACATGACTCGTGTGTATGGAGATAGAAATTTTCTTTTTATATATTCTTATAATGTGTCCAAAAATAGAGTAACATGTTTTATAATATTCTATACCAATCAAACTCATATGAAAAATGCATACAAGTGTAACTGTAAAGGGGTATATGCAAGTATAAACATATATCTAAGGACCCCCTTGTGTAAATTTGGCCATGAAAATATGTACATAGGGGCTAGGTGTCCTTATATATATGTGAAGTTTCATATCCATGAAAGCAAAAAAAAGGAATATTTGAGTTATCATTATCAAAATCAATGCATATTGAGGTTGAGGTAGTTTCCCACTGCCTAAACCTTTAATTTGAATTCTATAATTGCCTGATTGTTTTAAAAACTTGTTTCCATAATTTCTTTATTGTTTTAAAAAATGGTTTTCTAATAAACACTAGTTTTTTCAAGGAATAATATGAATATATCCATTGATCATGTGCACATATATGCTGTAGGGAACCTAAAAATAATTATTAATAAATTTATTATACTTATATTAATGATTCATGGGATTATACTGATAAATATTTGAGAAAAAAGGAGCACTCCCCCTCATAATTAGATCCCTTCAAGTTGAAAAGATTTTAATTTTGAATAGAATATTTTTTGAGTATAAATATTGATCAATGAAGTGTGAGTACCCATGTTTTAGGAATCTAGATCTTTGGTTAAAACATGGTAAATAATTCTCTTGAAGTCATGGGAATCCATTTTACTGGTGATGTGATCTTATACTTATAGAGATGTCGTCACATGCATTATTTAAAAGTATAATATTTATTATGTGATAAGAATAGGATTATTCACCTTTCCTAATGCATCATAATCCCATCCTTCCTCATGCGAGGAGCATGGAATTCCTTGGGTGATGAGCCTCGAGTTCATTAGGTTATGAGCCTAAAATACCTCAGGTGACTAGCCTATAGAGGATAAGTATCATTGGGCATCAACTTCAGGGATTGGTGAACCCGTTAAGAATTGTGTATCCATAAAAAATGATATAATGAGTAACATAGGGCCTATTAGTCATCATAATCCTAAAACAATATTCAAATTTTGATTCAAGTTATCTTATGGAATTCCAAGCAATAGATTTTATAGGTGAGGTTCCCCAACCATTGCTAATAGGTATAGGGGTAGAATAAGTTCCCATGATTCTACTAAAACCCATTATCACCCAAACATGGAAATTTCATACCTCTATTTTGATGAAATGATTGTTATTTCCCTGACCCACTTTCTCTTATGGAGATCATGCAGTTGAGGGTTATCAATACACTGGTCAACCACTATGAGTAGAAATAAATCATACCCACCAAGAAAATGTCTAGGGATGATCTAGAATCCATGGTTTCACATTAGAACAACCTATAGAATAGACCCTACATGGGGGTAATGGCAGGGGTGTCCAGGAGGGTCTATAGGGGGAAAGGGGGTCTGTAGGGGGGGGTGTGCAGGGGGGAGGGTAAGGGGGTCTGAGTAGGATAAAACTGCATGTGGTTATTGATCCTCCTTCAGATTCTTCCTATAAATCAATTCAACAGCCTCCCTGGCCTCGAAAAAATAGATGTTCACTGTATAAGGGAGATCAGAGTCCCCTGTTAGTTCCAAACCTTCTCTCCCCCTCAACAACAACACACCTAATGAATTAATAGATTCACATATGGTACACCCATCCATAAATTTTTTTATTCTTATTGACTTTTAAACTTGTATACTGAATACTTTTAGTCATTTTTTGCACCTATTCTTTTCAGGTATTTGAGGATGCTTATAAGTCACAATTAAACATCATAATCCTTGATAACATTGAGAGGTAATTACAATAAATTTCAACACAATACTACTTTTGGTCCTTTCATTCGATAACCACTATTCTATTCATTTTAGTACAATCTTTTGGAGTATATTTCCATTGGACCTCGTTTTTCCAGTATTATTTCTCAAACACTAATGGTCCTTTTAAAATGGCTTCCTCCCCAGTCATTCTTCTCATACCTTTTATTATTATAACTCATTCCAAATATATATTTATGAGGTTTTATTTGTCTCAATTTCTTCACAAGAACTATATTTATTGTGTGTATTCTTTTGCATGATAGGTTGTGTCTGTGGATAGGGATGCATGCTATGTAGAGAACCAGCAACAAAACATAGCCCTTGCTTATGCATGTGATCATATATATAAGGATACTCTTGTGGTAGTTTATGCTTATATAGATTGTTTGACATTATTGCATTTATGTTTTCCATTTTAATCCTTACTCATCTCATTTGAGACACCACGAGAATCTTCAAATATTTTTTGACTCATAGGGGGTGTGTAGGCTAGGGGGCTGGTGCAGGCTAGGGGGATGGGGGTGAAGGTGGGGTGCAGCAGGGGCTGTGCAGGCTAGGGGGATGGGTGGAGGGGGTAGTGGGCAGGGAGAAGGGGGTAGGGTGGAGGGGGCAGGGTGGAGGGGGGCAGGGGGCAGGGGGCAGGTAGGTAGGGGCAGGGGGCAGGGGAAGGTCTACAGGGCAGGGAGGCAGGGGGCAGGGGGGAGGGTGGAGGGAGAAGGGGGAAGGGGGGAGGTCTACAGAGCAGGGGGCAGGGGGTAGGGGCAGGGTGGAGGGGGGCAGGGGGGATGTCTGCAGGGAAGGGGAAGGGGGAGGGGTCTGCAGGGTAGGGGAGGTCTATAGGGAAGGGGGAGGGGGAGGGGTAGGTGGAGGGGTAGGGTGGAGTGGGGAGGTCTGCAGGGTAGGGGCAGGGGGTGGTCTATAGGGGGGTCTGTAGGGCAGGGGGGAGGGGTGGGGCAGTGGGTAAGTGGGGAAGTGGGGCAAGGGGGTGGGGCAGGGGGTGTAGTTAGTCTCTATAGGTTTCTTTAATCTTAGATAAGGTTGAATAACCATTACAATCCATCTCTAACTCCCATATTTATTCATGATTAGGTTTCTCCAAATATGCCCTCCTATTTACAATAGATTGCTTTCACTAAATCATGGCTTAATATTAGTTACAACAAATTAGATTTTTTATGATACCACTAGTTGTTATTTTTATGGCTTTAACACCTTTTCTTTTAAAAACCCAGGCCATTATGTCCACTTTTTTTAATTATAGATCATAATGATAGATTTGGATCCTACAATCTATCCTCCTTTTGGTGGGTTGATTCCACTACCACATTGCATGAATTTACCTATACATAGCTAGATTAAATATGATATTTTAAATTACATTCACTGGTGTAAATCCCACTTATACCAATACCTTCATACCAACGGTTTGAAAAACCGTTGGTTTAAGTAATAATTTGATGTTTTTTTCCAATGGTTTCATTAAACCGTTGGGAATAGATTACATTAGACAATATTTTCCTATGGTTTTTAGAAACCATAGAGAACCCCCCCCCCCCCCAATAATAATTCATGAAAATCAATATCATACTGTAAAATATGATTGATTTTGGTTTTATTAAAACATAAAAATAGTTATCATTATAGTGTTTGTAGATATAAATCATTGGAAGTTCACATAGAAGATACCACGAGAGCATTATTTCTTTGTGATTTAGGTGAAAAATATTTGATGTGTTTCTAGTTTCATAAATAATATCATATTCTATGTGAAATAATTTGGATCTCATAAAAATGTTAAGAATATTTTATGTGTATAATTATTCATACCATTAATGCTTTGTGGATGAAGTTGTCATGTGAATGGAGTGTTATAATTTTCAAATGAAAATGTTATCTAATTCATACTATTTTAATATGTTCATGATGCATGTGAAGGGAAATTGGCTTATGGATAAATGTGTTGTTCTTTTTGGATTCATATACAGTTGAATGGGTAAACATATTTTATTAAATTATAAAGTGTTATCTAATGCATACTGTTTTAATATGTTCTTTCACCTCATGTATTTGGTTATTTCAGTGTTTTTGACTCCATATTATGTTTCTAGTAGGGCGTTGGATCATTTCATGTTGGTTCAGGTGGATTTGGTTCTCCCAATCGAGGTAATGCTTTAATGTTGTTGGTTGGTTTCTCACTGGTTATGTAGCATCCTTTATGTTTTTTAATGTTTCTAATATCATTTGTGTAGTATGTTGATCCCTACTCGTTGGTTTCAAGTAGCCAAGTTAAGGGCAACTCGCCTGCGTGTTCATAGGTAAGAAAGTATATGTATGTGGGTTCCCCCGTTACGTGTATAGTCAACCGTGGCAGTGATTATGCACGTATGGGGATATGTGTGCCCATGTATATATATATATAAATCCATACGCAGGTGATTGGAGACTGGTATATTCATATAAGCATGTGATGCCCCAGGTTTTATAAACTGGTCCAAGTGAACAATGTTGTGCTTTTAATGATGTCACTTATTTTATTTTATTTTATTTTGTGCTTTATGTGCTGATAAATAATTTGAAAAAAAAATAAAACATGAGGAATACGGTAAACTGGTATATATTTAAAACTTACATTGCAACAAGACCCATCTAATTAAAAGTATCGTGCACAAGACCTAACACGGCCACAACAAGACTACTGAGAATCACAACGCAGGTAATCGGATAGTCGTCATCTTCAGGGTCCATCAGTGTGAAAAATATAACAGCCAGAACCACCGCGCACGCACTCAGCACCAGTGGTATGAGGAGAGCCATCCGCCAAGGGTTCGGTGTTTTGAAAATGTAAAACACCCTACCCCTTGTTTTTATAATGGACCTCTAAGGGAATATGACCGTTATTTGACCGTTGGGTTTCAATGGATAAAGTGCATCTTTTTATAAAAATTTCGTCTTTATAACGCTTTTATAATATAATGGTATTTCAATATTTTAATAAGTACAAAATATTATAATTATATCTTAGAGTATTAAAATAAAATATTATTCTTGAAAATGAACCCATTTTGATTTTTTTCAAAATCATGATGATATTTATATGGTGGAAAACATAGTATTCTAAAATGTGTCGAACGTCATGTTTAAAGGGGTATCTGTAATAATTGAAAAAGGTATCTTATTGGATCTCTAAAACTATGTATTTTGAATTAGGGGAAAACTATTGGTCTTCTAAAAATAATTTTCTACGAATCAACTAGTGAAGAATGTTGTAAATTGGATTTTAGATTTTAAAGGTTATAAGATCCTAGTAGTTATAAAAGTGTGGTATTAAAAATATATATTTTTTTAAAAAATAGTTATATCAAATAGTATCATTTGTTTACTTAAACTAAAATGGGATTTTTGGATTTGAAAATTATGAGTTAAAAGTAATTATTAAATTTTATACAAATTCAAATTATAATGTTCCGGTTATATATATATATATATACACACACATATATATATATATATATTAAAAAAATGTGAAGTAGTATAATGTCTAATTTTAGCGTTTATTAAACAGTTTTTTTTACATGAAACCCAGGCCATCTCGCGACCCCGTGCAACCTCATCCGTTCGATCAAAGTCGGGACTAATTCCGGTCATTGATTTTTTTTTTAACGCTCAATTCATCTCGTCCGTCTGATCTCTCTCAGTCGGATCTCGGCCGTCATTTTTTTCCTTTCTCCGCAAACCTGTCGTCTTCTACCTCGTGTCGGTGTCCCACGAACCAGACTTAGTTTGCCCGAGATGCCTCCTTCACCACTGTTTAGGTTAACCCTCGCACACCCCCACCTCCCTAGGATGCTGTAGGCTCGGCCTAACCCCCCCAGATCGTTTTCCTTTAATAACGATGAAGCCTTTGTGTAAGAGGGGACCTCCGGAGCCATCCCGCACTGCTGCGACACCTTCCTCGTCGTCGCCTCGCCACCACACGAACCACCTTCAGTTCCGCACCACACTCCCCATGCACGACCACACCAGTGTCGGCGCTACGCTACTGGACACCAGGCCCTTACCTTGCAGCATCTCCTGGTGGCCCCGACCTCACCGGACCACCTCTATCCACCCAGCAAGCCTCCCTCTGTGGCGAAGCTTCTCCCTTAAACTGTAAGGGTGTCCTATTTGCATGTCTTTTTTTTAGAAACCCACCCATGCTCCTCGGTTTTTTATATATAAACATGGGTATATATATACAACTTATAGTAAAAGGTATATATATATATATATATTCCATGCTAACCTTTTTATTTTAAGCATAAGACTCCTAGGGTGCTTTCCTTCGAGGGGTACTTCTGTTTCTTCTATATAAAAGAAAACCTAGTATAAACCTTCCATGTGTAATTAGTTACATGAAATATATATATACATATAAATGATATATATTTGTATTACTCTTTGTTTCAAAAACAGGGTGTGGTTTTGGAAGGGTGTTTCACTAATATGATGTAAATATTTTGTTTATTTTGAGTCTTTATTTTGTAGTTGGTGTGATACAATAGGTGTATTAATATAATTTTATATATACAACATAAACCCTTCGGTTTTGAATAATTTTCAAGGGTGTTGCCATGGGATTTAAAAAGGGTTATCATTTTTAAGTTAGTTTTAACGATCCTATTTTACAAACCTAAAACTCAAGTTTAAGTGTATAGTGTTTTTACGGTTTTGAATATATATATATATATATATTCAAATATATATATACATATATATATAACTCAAACCCAATTTTTTAGGGTATCGAAGATTATTCAGTATCTTTTCACTAAGAATTATACTTTTGAAAGGGTATTTCTAAAATCAATTCCTAACATGTATGATTTTATGAAAGCCGTATATGTATATAACTATATATTTATATAAGGTTATGTATTGGAATGGAAATCGGTTTTGATTTGTAAGAGATGAATACTTATCTTTGAAGAATATTTTTGATGTGAAGTTGGACTTTGGTTTAGGTACAATTATGTTATAGTTAAAAACAAAGATTTTATATGTTTATCCATTTATAGTTTTATGAACATTTAAATCCCATAAGGTTTTGTTCTTTTTAAACTGAATAAATGTTAGATTGTTAGAGGTTTTCATATTTCAAGTGAACCATGTTTAATTTATGAGAAACCCTATATATATATACTTTGTGTATATATATCCCTATGTATGTATGTGTTTTTAAGATTAATATCTGGAACCCTAGTTTTAAGAAATGGTTATTAATATTTTTATGCATGTAGGATTTTAGTGCTTGCCTATGTTGTTTTATATTTTTGTGTCTAAGAGTACACCAATGAACTTGACCAATGTCGCCCTTGAAATAATTTGTGTTTTTTAAAGGATATGCTTATGACTGTTTAAAACTTGTATTAAAAGGATAGGGATTTAAGGGTTATGTTAATTTGTAGAAATACTCTATTATCTTTATACCAAACTCGCTGCAGTGATTACTAGTGATCAGAATTTTACTGCAAATTCTATGACTTGTAAAGAATAATAATTAATTCCAAGTATTTTATTTGAATTATTTTATTTCCAAGTATTTGAATTTTAAATATTTCAAGTGTTTATTATTTTTATACCAAGAATTCCGCATTGATTATTAGTGGATAGAGATTTGTTGAAAGTACAATGACCTGCGAAGAACAATAATTTATGCCATGTATTTTATTTATGTAGTTCTTTTCCATGTGCTGGATATTTTAGAGACTCATAATTTAATACCCCTTGTAACAAAAATCTCATACATTCATCATTTTATGTTCTTAAATAATTGTTCTACGCACATAGTATGCTTACTGAACCATGCCTGATTTTATTCCATATTTTCAATTTTATCTGTCGTATCATGTATTTGTAAACCAATTATATAATTGTTACCTTATTCATATCATTCATGCATTTGACTCAACATGATAATGAACTAAGAACTAAATGGTATGGGACACCTTGGGTAATGAGAAATGAAGATGGTATTACCCAAAGTGGTATGAGACACCTTGGGTAATATGAAATGAAAATTAAATTTTCAAAGTGGTATGGGAAACCTTGAATATCTGACCTTATCAACATGTGAGAAATGTATGGGACTACCCTGAATGGGGTCCAGTAAAAAGAAAAGCCTCCTGGTTGGGGACTGGTTAAAGTAAGACCTCTGGGTTGGAGACCAGTAAAAGTAAGCTCCTTGATGCATTGATAGTTCTCGAGACAGTAATATTTCCTTTCAATTAGTTTGTCCTTCGTACATGCACCAACCTGATCTTCGAGACAAGCATATGACTAGAGGAAGGATCAACCAGGTAGCATCACCAACCATGTATGCAATGTCTGAGGTATGACTGAGCTAACCACTCAGACCCCAACACAAGCCCAAACGGTTATTACCCCTAGGTCATGGAACAAGGCCTTGACATAGAGACCATGAGTCCTTCAACATACATTTCTTAGCTTATGACCAACCAAGTGATTACTCCGACTAGAGGAATATCCTTGGTTATAGAACCTTTACCTATGAGTATCAGTTTTTAAAAAAAACACATGACATATAATGTGGCAATGTTGATGCATGACCAGTTTTCTTTTCCAGAATTTTATTACAAATGTTTCATTACATTTATCATGTCATGATGTGTTTTTTTAGATAATGCGCTTGTGCACGAATTTGATGATGACGTTTACCCCTTGTTGTTCATGCACACCTTTCTTGTTTATGGACACTTTAATTAGCATAACCCATGTATTTTTATTAGCATGCTAATCTTGTCTATTAAGTGGGTTCTAGCTAAGTGTTATAGTGTGTAAGTATGAAGTGCTTTAACTGTGTTACATCGACTTTTGTTTTGTCTTGAAGTTTTTCCTTTAAGAAAACATTTTAAGTATGGAAAAGTATCTTCAAAGTAGTTTTCAAAGGATGTATTTATGTATTTTCAAAAACCCCTTACTGAGTATTTCAATGCTCACCCTACATTTTTGTTAAATTTTTACAGGTTGATAGAGCCTTTCCAAGTCTTGGATTTTTGTTCTTAGCTCAGAAATAAAGAATCAAAGCTGTTGTCCCTGATTCTCCAGGATCTAAACCAAAAAGTTCCTCCTGCTGTGTTATGATGTGCAACTAATTTGTTTCATTGGTATGAAATAAATTACACACCATAACCGAAGAACCAGCACCGGGCTACCGGGGTCGGGGCGTCATAGTTGGTATCAGAGGCAAAGGAGGTAGGAATGTATCTGATCTGTGGGAACTCTCACATGTGAGTGTTGGACGAAGCATGGCTCTCCGCCCAAGGGATTCATGAGGAAATGGCTGCCACTGGGGATGGTGGTGTGTCCTGCCTAGGGGGTGTAGCCGCCCATGGAGTGCCCTGATAGGTATCAACTATAGTCCACTGGATGTAATTCCAGACCGTTATAGTTCGTATCAGAGGAATGGTTTAGGAAACCCTGGAAAATTAAGGCAACACGAAAACATTAATAATGTTTTACTAAGTAGGGTTTGTTCTTAAACTTATCAGATGGCAAGACAGCGAACCACTCCTAGACTCTTGACTCTCCCTACAGAGATCATAGAGACTATTGTAGAAAAATCCTTCTCAACAAGTTACCAACCTTTTTTTAACTTACTACTCACGTGCAAAACCCTCTATGAAATATCGAAAAGCTCAAATTTCCTTCGAATCTTCCGAGGGTCGGAAGTTGTGTATAACCAAATGGCCAGTGCGCTGTTCGAGAATTATAAAAATAAAGGGAAGTATTATTAAGGACTCTTCCTGTGTTTCACCATGAATAATAAATGGTTGGCCTTCACGACCTTCGGAGAAGCTACAAAGGAGTTGGACTTCCGCACAGTCTTTATGTACCAAATCCTGTGTTTCAGCATGCTTGGGGAGATCTGCGATCTTGGGTCTTTCATCGAATCCTTTAGATATGAAGTGGTTCGAGAGATCTTTAGGAACCAAATCCAAGCAGATATCTCGAAGCTTGATGTCACTCGTTCCCATCTCTAGAAAACCACATGTATCAAATGGGAGCTTGGTTTTAACTAGGATCCACTTTTCCAAGAATGTTTTTGGGAAGAGGAGACCCACAAGCTTTCTTCTTCCCTGGGGATAGAGTTGAATAGTAACTTCTTCCATAGGCAGTGGAGGTATAGGGACATCACCAAGGGTGTCAGAGAAGCTGTGTGAGTAAGTCAGTGTATGTACACCAATCGAATTGCGAGGACGCAATTCTTTTAAGAGGGGTATAATGTGACGCCCCAGGTTTTATAAACTGGTCCAACTGAACAATGTTGTTCTTTTAATGATGTCTCTTATTTTATTTTATTTTATTTTGTGCTTTGTGTACTGATAAATAATTTGAAACAAAATAAAACATGAGGAATACGGTAAACTGGTATATATTTAAAAGTTACATTGCAACAAGACCCATCTAATTGAAAGTACCGTGCACAATACCTAACACGGCCACAGCAAGACTACTGAGAATCACAACATGGGTAATCAGATAGTCTTCGTCTTCAGGGTCTATCGGTGTGAAAAATATAACAGCCAAAACCACCACGCATGCACTCAGCACTAGTGGTATGAGGGGAGCCATCTGCCAAGGGTTCAGTGTTTTGAAAATGTAAAACACCCTACCCCTTGTTTTTATAATGGAACTCTAAGGGAATATGACCGTTATTTGACCATTGGGTTTAAATGGATAAAGTGCATCTTTTTATAAAAATTTGGTCTTTATAACGCATTTATAATATAATGGTATTTCAATATTTTAATAAGTACAAAATATTAGAATTCTATCTTTGAGTATTAAAATAAAATATTATTCTTGAAAATGAACCCATTTTGATTTGTTTCAAAATCATGATGATATTTATATGGTGGAAAACATAGTATTCTAAAATTTGTCGAATGTCATGTTTAAAGGGGTATTTGTAATAATTGAAAAAGGTATCTTCTTGGATCTCTAAAACTATGTATTTTGAATTAGGGAAAAACTATTGGTCTTTTAAAAATAATTTTTTGCGAATCAACTGGTGAAGAATGTTGTAAATTGGATTTTAGATTTTAATGGTTATAAGATCCTAGTAGTTATAAAAGTGTGGTATTAAAAATATATTTTTTTTAAAAATAGTTATATCAAATAGTATCATTTGTTTACTTAAACTAAAATGGGATTTTTGGATTTTAAAATTATGAGTTAAAAGAAGTTATTAAATTTTATAAAAATTCAAATTATAATGTTCTGGTTATATATATATATATACATATATACATATATATATATATATATATATTAAAAAAATGGGAAGTAGTATAATGTCTAATTTTAGCGTTTATTAAACTGTTTTTTTTAAAACATGCAACCCAGGCCATCTCGTGACCCCGTGAAACCTCATCCTTTCGATCGAAGTCGGGACTAATTCCGGCTGTTGATGTTTTTTTAAACGCTAAATTCATCTCATCCGTCTGATCTCTCTCAGTCGGATCTCGGCCGTTGTTTTTTTTCCTTTCTCCGCAAACTCATCGTCTTCTACCTCGCGTCGGGGTCCCGCGAACCAGACTTAGTTTGCCCGAGACGCCTCCTTCACCACTGTTTAGATTGACCCTCGCACACCCCCACCTCCCTAGGATGCCGTAGGCTCGGTCTAACCCCCCCCCCCCCCCCCGGATCATTTTCCTTTAAGAATGATGAAGCCTCTGTGTAATAGGGGACCTCCGGAGCCATCCCGCGCCGCCCCGACACCGTCCTCGCCGTCACCTCTCCACCACACGAACCACCTTTGGTTCCGCACCACACTCCCCATGAATGACCACACCAGTGTCGGCGCTACACCGCTGGACACTAGGCCATTACCTTGCAACATCTCCTGGTGGTCGCGACCTCACCGGACCACCTCCAGCCACCCTACAAGCCTCCCTCTACGACGAATCTTCTCCCTTAAACTGTAAGGGTGTCCTATTTTCATGTCTTTTTTTAGAAACCCACCCATGCTCCTCAGTTTTTTTTATATATAAACATTGGTATATATATATACAACTTATAGTTAAAGCTATATATATATATATATATATATATATTCCATGCTAACCTTTTTCTTTTAAGCATAAGACTCCTAGGGTGCTTTCCTTCGAGGGGTACTTCTGTTTCTTCTATATAAAAGAAAACCTAGTATAAACCTTCCATGTGTAATCGGTTACATGCAATATATATATATACATATAAATGATATATATTTGTATTACTCTTTGTTTCAAAAACGGGGTGTGGTTTTGGAAGGGTGTTTCACTAATATGATGTAAAGATTTTGTTTATCTTGAGTCTTTATTTTGTAGTCAGTGTGATACAATAGGTGTATTAATATAATTTTATATATACAACACAAACCCTTTGGTTTTGAAGAATTTTCAATGGTGTTTCCATGGGATTTAAAAAGGGTTATCATTTTTAAGTTAGTTTTAACGATCCAATTTTACAAACCTAAAACTCAAGTTTAAGTGTATAGTGTTTTTACGGTTTTCAATATATATATATATATATTCAAATATATATATACATATATATATAACTCAAACCCAATTTTTTTAGGGTATTGAAGATTATTCAGTATCTTTTCACTAAGAATTATACTTTTGAAAGGGTATTTCTAAAATCAATTCCTAACATGTATGATTTTATGAAAGTCATATATGTATATAACTATATATTTATATAAGGTTATGTATTGGAATGGAAATCGGTTTTGATTTGTAAGAGATGAATACTTATCTTTGAAGAATATTTTTGATGCGAAGTTGGACTTTGGTTTAGGTACAATTATGTTATAGTTAAAAACAAAGCTTTTATATGTTTATGCATTTATAGTTTCATGAACATTTAAATCTCATAAGGTTTTGTTCTTTTTAAACTGAATAAATGTTAGATTGTTAGAGGTTTTCAGATTTCAAGTGAACCATGTTTAATTTATGAGAAACCCTATATATATATACTTTATGTATATATATCTCTATGTATGTATGTGTTTTTAAGATTAATATCTGGAACCCTAGTTTCAAGAAATGGTTATTAATATTTTTATGCATGTAGGATTTTAGTGCTTGCCTATGCTGTTTTATATTTTTGTGTCTAAGGGTACACCAATGAACTTGACCAATGTCTCCCTTGAAATGATTTGTGTTTTTTTTAAAGGATATGCTTATTCCTGTTTAAAACTTGTTTTAAAAGGATAGGGATTTAAGGGTTATGTTAATTTGTCGAAATACTCTATTATCTTTATACCAAACTCGTTGCAGTGATTACTAGTGATCATAATTTTACTACAAATTCTATGACTTGTAACGAATAATAATTAATGCCAAGTATTTTATTTGAAGTATTTTATTTCCAAGTATTTGAATTTTAAAGATTTCAAGTGTTTATTATTTTTATACCAAGCATTCCGCAGTGATTATTAGTGGATAGAGATTTGTTGCAAGTACAATAACCTGTGAAGAACAATAATTTATGCCATGTATTTTCTTTATGTAGTTATTTTACATGTGCTGGATATTTTAGAGACTTATCATTTAATACCCCTTGTACCAAAATCTCATACATTCATCATTTTATGTGCTTAAATAATTGTTCTACACACATAGTATGCTTACTGAACCATGCCTGCTTTTATTCTATATTTTCAATTTTATCTGTCGTATCATGTATTTGTAAACCAATTATATAATTGTTACCTTATTCATATCATTCATGCATATGAATCAACATGATAATGAACTAATAACTAAATTACCCAAAGTGGTATGGGACACCTTGGGTAATGAGAAATGAAGATGGTATTACCCAAAGTGGTATGGGACACCTTGGGTAATATGAAATGAAAATTAAATATTCAAAGTGGCATGGGACACCTTGAATATCTGACCTTATAAACATGTGAGAAATGTATGGGACTACCTGGAATGGGGTCCAGTAAAAATAAAACCCTCCAGGTTGGGGACTGGTTAAAGTAATCCCTCCGGGTTGGAGACTGGTAAAAGTAAGCTCCTCGATTCATCGATAGTTATTGAGATAGTCAGATTGGGTTATTACCCCTAGGTCATGGCAAAAGGCCTTGACACAGAGACCATGAGTCCTTCAGCATACATTTCTTAGCTTATGACCAACCAAGTGATTACTCCAACAAGAGGAATATCCTTGGTTATAGAACCTTTACCTATGAGTATCAGTTTTTAAAAAAAACACAAGACATATGGTGTGGCAATGTTGATGCAAGACCAGTTTTCTTTTCCAGAATTTTATTACAAATGTTGCATTACATTTATCATGTCACAATGTGTTTTTTTAGATAATTCACTTGTGCGTGACTCTGATGATGATGTTTACCCTTTTTTGTTCATGCACACCTTTCTTGTTTATGGACACTTTAATTAGTATAACCCATGTCTTTTTATTAGCATGATTATCTTGTCTATTAAGTGGGTTCTAGCTTAGTGTTCTAGTGTGTAATTATTAAGTTCTTTAACTGTGTTACATTGAATTTTGTTTTGTCTTGAAGTTTTTCCTTTAAGAAAACATTTTAAGTATGGAAAAGTATCTTCAAAGTAGTTTTCAAAGGATGTATTTATGTATTTTCAAAAAACCCCTTACTGAGTATTTCAATGCTCACCCTACGTTTTTGTTAAATTTTTACAGGTTGATAGAGCATTTCCAAGTCTTGGATTTTTGTTCTTAGCTCAAAAATAAAGAAGCAAAGTTGTTGTCCCTAATTCTCCAGGATCTAAACCAAAAAGTTCCTCCTGCTGTGTTATGATGTGCAACTAATTTTTTTCATTGGTATGAAATAAATTACACACCATAACCGAAGCACCGGCATCGGGCTACCGGGGTCGGGGCGTCATAAAGCATATGTGCAAGTATCCCCTTGCACATGCTCATGGCCATGTGGGTGTGTGCATAGAGGCTAGGTGTCCTTGCATGTGTGTGAAGGTTCGTATACCCAGTGGGGGAGTAGCAACTTTTATTTATAAAGATCCAAGAGCTAAAGTGGATGGTTTGGTTCCACCTTCAGGTAGGATCCCTCTTCTAGCCTCTTTAATTCAAGAATGCTTTAAATTGAATTTAGCTTCTTTCTTAATTATCCTTAATTATATTGAATTGCATATCGTGAATAAGTGTTCTTCAATATAATTTTTTCAATTGATAAATAAAGTTATGTTTTTATAATAAAACCCCTCCAATGGAGGTGCGCTGTCTGCGAAAACTCACAGTGATAGTTATGTTGATCTAGTTACTTAAATTATTGCATTTGATTTGTGTTGAATGAGTTTTAGAATAAATGCTAAATATAATTAAATGAATTGTGTGATAAATCAATTCCACGATTTTATAATAAAACCCCTCCAATGGATGTGCGTTGTCTTCTAAACCAAAGAGTAGTGATAGTTATTTGTATCATGTTTATATTTGGTTTGAGTCTTTCAGATGCCTTTTGTTAGTGTTTTTTTTGTGGCTAGTTAGTTTTTGTTTTCTTTGAATAATATAAATTGGGTTATCATAATCATTTAACTCAAATTTCATTTCCCAAGTAGTCATATGCCTTGACCATGGCACTTTCCTTTTCATGATTTGAATATTATAAATAAAATTTCTATGTTTAGGAAAAGTGAATGAATTTGTAAATGGTTTGTGAAGGGTGTATGATTCTTTTTCGTCATTTTGTTTCCCTTTAGATGTTGCATCATTGTGCTGCTCTCTACAACTTTATCTGGAGATCCCTTGTTATAGCATATTAAATAGTTGATATATTCTATCATCTGTCAGCAGGGCGACGGTCGGAATGTTTCCCCACCTCCTCCCGCTCCCTTCGCTCCTGGCCGGAATATGCTACCCCGCAGATGTCGCTAGACCGGGCCAACACACCACGGTCATGCAGAGGTCATGCCATGGTCATGCCGTGGTCACGCCACAGTAATGTCATGTTCACGCAGCAGTCACGCCGTGTTCACACCACGGTCATACCGCGGTCACACCGCGGTCACACCGCTGTCATACTGCGGTCACACCGCGGTAATTCTGTGATTTGGCCTTGCTCCAGGACGACATCCCACGGCGGTTCGCAGTGATAGTATTCCATGATTCTTGTGATCAATCTTGAGACTGACTAATCACAATTTCTGTCGGTGGGGCAATGACTGGGATGTTGCCCCGCCTCCTCCCGCTCCCTTCGCTCCTGACTGGAAGATGCTACCCCACGGATGTCGCTGGACCGGGCCAACATGCCGCGGTCACGCCTCGGTCACGTCATGATTTGGCCCTGATTCAGGACGACACCCCGTGGCATTTCACAGTGATAGTATTTCATGAGTCTTGTGGTCAATGTTGAGACTGACTAATCACAATTTATGTCGGCGGGGCGACGACTGGAATGTTTCCCTGTCTCCTCCCACTCCCTTCGCTCCTGGCCGGAAGATCCTGCCCCGCGGATGTCACTGGACTAGGCCAACACATCGTGGTCATGCCGCAGTCATGCCACAGTAATGCCTTGATTTGGCCCTGCTCCAGGATGACACCCCTTGGTGGTTCGCAGTGATAGTATTCCATGAGTTTTGTGATCAATGTTGAGACTGACTAATCACAAATTCTGCCGAAGGGGTGGCGGCCGGAATGTTTCCCCACCTCCTCCCACTCCCTTCGCTTCTGGCCAGAAGATGCTTTCCTGCAGATGTCACTGGACTGGGTCAACACGTCGCGGTCACGCCGCAGTCACACCGCGATCACGCCGCGGTAATGCCATGATTTGGCCCTACTTTAGCCATATCCATCCCACACCAGACCCCTTCCACCTTCATTTCATCCCGCTGCCACCGGCATTCCAGCCCGCAACAGCCCCCCTTTCCACCTTCGAATCAGCCCGCACCATCTCCCCAGCACCTGCAACCAACCCCCTTCCACCAGCATTCCATCCCCCCTTCCACCTGCATTCGATCCTGCACCAGCCCCCAGCCACCTGCAATCCATCCCAAACTAGCCACCACCCCCCCAGCCTCTTGAAAAACACTCATTCCAGCCCATTTACACTTGAAAAACAGCCCCAACCACCAATTCCAGCCCTCACCAGCCCCCAACCTCCTACATCCCAGCCCGCACCAGCCCCTACCACATGCCCAACAGCCCCCAACCACCTGAAATCCATCCCACACCAGCCCCCTACCACCTATTCCAGCCCACACCAGCCCCCTTTAATCCCTCTATCGCCTGCCTTCCCGCCCGCACTAGCCACTCTAGCCCGCACCAGCCAATGCACCAACCCCCAGCCTCCTGAATTCTATGATGCACGAGAAAAACTCCATCAAAATCACAAAAAGTAAAGGTGAAAGCGGATCCCCTTTCCTGAACCCTATTTTCCCAAAAAAGTATCCATGTAAACTGCCATTAATGTTCACTAAGAACATTGGGGTAGAGTCACATATTTAAACCCAAGCTAAGAACCTATCCGGAAAGACGAGTAGATCCAAATAATACCATAAGAAGTCCCACCTGACCAAATCAAAAGCCTTGAATAAATCAATCTTGAAGGCACACCTAGGAACCCCAGAATCAAGATGGTAGCCCCACAATAATTCCTGGGTAACAATATTCTTAGGATGAATTGGTCTTGGTACTGAAGGTTGATAATATTTTTATCCAGATTTAGATTTATGAGTCTTTTAAGGTTATTTTTGTAACCATCTTACTAGAGGGTCCGAGTTATAAGTGGTGGAAGTCTATTATTCAGACTAATATAGACAGACTATTCTTGGAAAAGTTTCAAGGAATTTTTCATTTATCATTCTTTCATAATGAAGTAAAGGTGTTGATGGCTATATAATTTCTAAGAGGGGTTATTCATGTGGGGTGTCCAAGGGCTTTCTGGGGGGTTTCGGGGGGTCTGCAGGGTAGGGGGTGCTGGTGGGGTGTCTAGGAGGGGATATCCAGGGGGTGTCCAAGGGCTGTCTTGGGGGGTCTGCAGGGCAGGGTGCAGGTGGGGTGTCCAAGGGTTGTCCAGGGGGTGTCAGGGGGTCTGTAGGGTTGGGGAGAGTGTGCATGTGGGGTGTATAAAAGGGGATGTCTAGGGGTGTCCAAGGGTTGTCCCGGAGGGGTGGGGGTCTTTAGGGAAGGGGGAAGGGTGAAGGTGGGGTTTCTAGGGGGATGTCCAGGGGTGCCCAAGGGATGTTCAGAGGGCTGATTTGAAGAGATAAACCCACGAGAAATGGGACCTAACCTCATAGCAGTAATTTTTCTAATGATTTTTGGAAAGGTTTTCCCAATAGAAATAGGTCTGAAATCCTTTATATCCACAACATTTTTCTTCATTGGGATTAAGGAAATAAAATTGGAGTTGATTCCATAGGGCCTTGAGGCATGGTTAAAGAACTCCCTCATAGTGGTAAAGAGCTCATCACAAACTATGTCCCAGTAGAACATGAAGAATTAATTTTTGAACCCATCAGGACCATCCACACTCTCAAGATTTAGAGAAAAAAGGGAACTCTTAACCTCCTTCTCATCAAGGGATGCAACAAGGGAGATTGTTGGATTGGTGTAGCCCGATCCGGTTGGGCCGAATGCTTGACCACTGTAGTAGTGCGGACTTTGGAGTCCACTTTACTGTTGCACTTTTGACTTCCAGCCGGCAGCCACTAGAGTATTGGATACATATAGAAAAGGCTTTATACGATTGAAAAAGTCTATAATAATATTTCCTCATCTCTCCATACTACTAAAGAAATCTTCTCCTCCATGAATAGCTTGAGTAGAGTTGTCATCACTTTCAACTGGTCAACATATTCCTTGAAAACCCATTCTATAGAATTTGCCTCAATTAATCCTGATGAGATGAATTCACATCACCTATAACAACATGGAGATACTATTTGACTATAGACTAGATCAAATCAGCATTAACTAAAGCCGAGGGAGGTGGAGCACTAGATGTAGATGCACTAATAGGAGGTTCCTGATAACTCAAAATTCCACTGAAATCTAAAAGAAGTCTTTCTCTGAAATATTATAAATATACTATGGATACAAAATCTGAAGGAACTGGGGAAACAAATCTCTCAACCCTAGGTAAATCAGCCTCTACAGGTTATGATTTGGTAGGTACATCTAAGGGAAAATCCTGAAGCTCATCTGCTTGGTCAATCTGATTAACTAAGGATCCCTTAGGATATGTGCAAGGTATGTGTAGGGGGGATGTTGTCCAGCAGGGCGGGGGGCTATCTAGGGGAGTCCAATAGAGGGGGGGGGGGTTCTTTCTAGGGGGTCTTGCAGTGGGGGGGGCTGTCCAGGGGGGTTGGGGCTGCTGTCCAGTAGGGGGTGGGGGGGCTGTTGTCCAAGGGGGTCTAGCAGGGGGGCAAGGGGTGTACAAGGGGGGTTCAAGGGGGTTTGTGTAAGGGGTGTAAGGGATGTATGTGGGGGGGGGGGTGTCCACCAGGGGTGCAAGAGGGGTGTCCAGCAGGGGTGGTGCAAGGGGGTCCAGTAGGGGGGGCTACTGTCTAGGGGGTCCAATAGTGGGGGGGATTCTGTCCAGGGGGTCCTGTAGGGGGGGATGCTGTCCAGGGGGGTCCAGTAGAGGGCTACTGCTGTCCAGGAGGGTCCAGCAGGGGGTTGCTGCTATCCAGGGGGGTCCAGTAGGGGGGGTTGTTTTCCAGGGGGTTCAGCAGGGGGTGGGGGCTGTTGTCCAAGGGGGTCTAGCAGGGGGTGGGGGGCTGCTGTCCAAGGGGGTCCAGCATGGGGGTTAAGGGGTGTGCAAGGGGGTGAAAGGGGTGAAAGGGATGTGGGGGGGGTGGCTACTATCCAATGGGGATGGTTTTTTTATGAAATGGGAAGGGTTTTAGCTATGGTTCATTAAACCATGGCTGCTATTGCCATGGCTATGAGGCCAAACCTATAGCCAGGGTTTCAAACTGTGGCTATAGGGCTATAACCACTGTTTGAAATCATGGTTATAGGTCTATAGTCACGGTTGGAACTGTGGCTATAGGTCTATATCCAAGGTTCGAAACTGTGGCTATAGGTTTGGCCATATAGTCACGAAAATACCAGCCATGGTTCAATAAACCGTGGCTATAACCTATAGCCATGTTTTTTGGTCTTATAGCCACGGTTCCAAACCATGGATATAGCCTAATTTTCTAGTAGTGTCTCCTCTTTTATTTCATTCTTCGTTCTATTCTGAAGATACGGAATTTTATTATTGTGAAATATCTCAGATTGATCATTGTTAATAGAAAAATTAAAGTTGGGTACACCCATCCATGTGCTTCCAGAGTGCTCAGAACCTACAAGTGGTATTAGAGCAGTCATATCATTGATTATAATTATTTAGTTTTTTGTTAATGATTTATGCATTTAATAATTTAGTTATTTCAATTCAAGTTAATCATTCTAAAAATATGAATCTCGATATATGTTCCTCCTCTTTCGTTTATCATTCACCTTATTGAAATGATATTTTATTTTAATTTTGATTAAAATAGAATAGAGGATCTCATCTGGAGGTGACAAATCTTCCTGGTCATACAAAACCAGAACACACAGTGTGTATTCGATAGTACACACCATGTAGTCTAGGTTCAATGCACTAGGATTGGTCCGCCAAACCAAGTCATTTGTTTGAGTCTATAAAAGTCTTAAATGACTCCATGTTTTCACCAGGAATAGGTGGCATGCAGTTTCTGGATTACACGTCATGTGGCCCACTAGACACGGTGTGTAGTCCCTTTGGTTTAGGGTTGGACCATGTACCATGTACACGGCTTTCCTAACTAGATATCGTGTAATGCGGACACTACACGACGTGTGGCCCATTGGAAACATCGTGTACTCCAAATATTTCTGAAGTACATCTACATGACATTTCCTCGAGCGTGTACTTTGGATGGATGGTGAATGATAGTACACATCATGTAGTCGGAACTACATGTCATGTACTCATCCAAATTACATAGATTTATTAAAATTTATTATTATATTATATAAACCCTTGAGACGTGTACCATGGTGTGGGCATAAATCTGAGGCACAACGCGTGATAAGAGTTTTATATATATGTGTTTAATTTAACATTTGTGAAATGTTCATTTCTACTAATTAGGTAGTTATGAATGAGAATTCACCGGGTTGCCTCCAAAGTACAAGTTAAATACAAAGATAATTTTAAATGAATTTATTTGTTTAAAATTATGATGGTTGATAATTTCAAGGAAATTCAGAAAAAGGGTTTATGATAAAAGGATTGATTAATTAAATATAATTAATTGATTCGAGCGTGATTTATCTTAAAAAATAATGATTAAATAATTGAATGCTAGTTTTATTTATGCATAAATATTATTTCATGTATATATGATCATGAGCTATACCAATACCTTTTTATATGGATGGTTTCTTTTAATTTATTTATGTAAATTAAATTTGTTAGCCTACGAGCCTTCTCCTCATTAATATGTTGTACCTGCATGCCTAATGTTTTTTTTGTAAAACCCTGTTTTACCCCTCACCTGCGAGTGAGATAAAAGCATATGTAATGGAGGAATCTCACAAGCTAGTGGAGGAAGCTCAAGTTAGGATCCAAGATAAAACCAATCCAAGGAGATATAAAGGTGGATAGGTGTAAAGCTATACACATGAACCCAAAAAGGGTCAAGGTGTTTCTCCCCTAGGTCTTGGGTTAGTTTATCAACCACTAGATAAACTAACCAATAGAAAAAGCTCATGATCATAACATTTATTTTATTTCTATCAGATTCATGGTTTATTTATTGTGGGTGTGTTTTCACGATCACACAATTAAGGAATTAAACAAGCATGCAAGATGGAACTAAAATAAGAATGGATTATGTGTAAATATTATCTTAGACATGATTAATCACTTAAGTATATCCCACTTAATATTAAAAATCATGTAATAAAGATAATAAAATGGAAATTTATGTATCAGGAAAAAATCCCTCAAAGCAATATTAAATCAGTATAGACTTCCATAATCATAGTTAGAATTTAATCATAGTTCAAAGTGCTTGACCAATCCTAGTTGGCATGATTTCAATTATTGGGGAATTATAATTCAACGTTTTGGGTTGACTTGACTTGGTTCACATCAAGGGATGACTGCCATAGCATGAATTGGTGTGACCAAGAGGAAAAGGTTGAGGAAATCCAAAATAAAAGGATTTTAGGATTGAGGAGTCCACTTAGCGGATCAAGGAGTAGAGAGTTAATGCAGTTGGCATTTGGAATGCCTACCTAAAACCTTTCAAGTTTCTTGACCAACCCTAGCTGGGGTAATGTGAAGGGTAATATGGATCCTTGCCACTAGAATACTCAGGAAAGAAAATATTCCCAAGTCAATGGTGAGGGCTATTGGATTTCGATAAAATAGTGGGAGAATAATAAGTACTAATTTATTTATTTGTCTCAGTTTTATTATGATAAAGTACTAAATCTTTTCTCATCTTAATTTTTATAAACAGAAAGAAAAATGACTTCAAAAATATCATTGAGAAACATACTCTATAAGAAAACCTATCTCACCAGCACCAATTTCTAGGAGTGGAAGAGGAATTTACGCATCATCCTTTGCCATGAGAGGAAATTGTATGTGCTGGAGGAGCCTATTCCAATTGTTCCTGGAAAATAGGCCAGTAATGAGGAACTATATCCCAATATGAAACATATGGATGATTCCACAGATTTCCAATGTTTCATGCAATCGGCCATGTCTAATGAACTCTTTAATCAATATAAAAACATGGGCATGTATTGCATGATATCTCACTTTAAGGATATCTATCAAGAGAATGTGATACAGGAGAGATATGAGATCTCCAACACCTTGTTTACAACTATGATTAGAGATTATGCACCATCTAGGACTCATATAGTCAAGCTTATTGGCTACATTGAATTCCTGGACATCTTGGGGATTAAGTTCCCAGATGAGCTATGTATAGATCTCATCCTATAATCACTTCCCAAGACCTTCTCTAGCTTTATTTTAAACTATAAAATGAGCAATAAGAAGAAGATTCTATCAGAACTTATGACCTTAATTAACCAAATAGATAAGGATATGGGGAGTGACAAACTCGCAATCCTTATGGTGAATAAGAAAAGGAAGGACAAGGTAAAGGGGCCAAGGACTTATAAGCGGTCTGATGTCCCCAATCATAATCCCATCAAGAAGGGGAAGATCCAAAGGCAGGGCAAGGAACGGGATTTAGTATGTTTTTCATGTGGCAACCCAACACACTGGAAGAGGAATTGCAGCCAGAAGCATAGGGACACTAAAGGTGAGTTCATTATCGAGTGTAATATTTCCATTTCTACATATTGGGTATTAGATATAGCTTGTTTCTTCACATCTATATCCAAATTCAGGAACCAATTAGACTTAGAAATATTTACAGAGGAGAGGTGGATCTTCGAGCTGCTAATGGCACGAGGCTAGATGCATTGGCCATTGGAGATTTCTATATATCATGTCCAACTGGGATACTTTTGGTTTTACATAACTATTATTATGTTCCTAGTGTAACCAAGAACATAATTTATGTATCATGTTTGGATATGGATGGTTTTATTTTCAAGTTCGGAGATAAGGTTTGTTTCTTTTATAAGAAAAACATATGTTATGGTATAGCACATTTAAATAATGGTTTGTTTGTATTAAATTATGAAAACCAAGTGTTGGAAATCAATAATGAAACAAACTAACATGACTCATAAAACACCCAGTTGTGGCATCACTTTCTTGGTCATGTAAATAAGAAGAACTTGACAAAGATCTGTGAAGATTTTTATTTAGACTCTATTGAGATAAAACCACTTGATAGATGTCATACTTGTTTAAAAGGTAAAATGACCAAGCCACCTTTCATTGGATAGGATGAAAGGACCATAGAGCTTCTAGGATTGGTGCACACTGATGTGTGTGGACCATTTCTAGTAGAATCTAGAGGTGTATATTCATACTTAACTAATTTTCGTGATGATTTGAGCATATATGGCTATATCTACTTAATGAGGTATAAGTCAGAGAACTTAGCGAAATTTATGGAATTCAATAATAAAGTATAGAATAATCTTGGAAAGAAGATAAAGAATCTTTGATCAGATTTAGGTGGAGAATATCTGAACTAAGAGTTCATCGACCTTCTACAGGAGTCTGGGATTATGACAACCCTACTTTTTATTACACAATTAAACATAATTTATTACATAAACTTCAATTGATACAACATAGAATATCTAGAGGTCTAGTATCTTTGGGGCTTAGGATCATTACATAATAACTTAAAACATGAAATACAATATCTTTATTTAAAACTTCCTTTACACGACCACTACATTCCCTCGTACTTAGCATTGTATGGGATAACCTGAGGACATGCATAAGAAAAGGGTGAGCTATAAAGCCCAGTAAGGAAATAATCATGGAATAACATGAGGAATAAAATACATGTTAGATAATAGGAATATCAATAGAGCACAATAGAAGCATAAACACAAAGTCATGATAAATCATGATAATCATAACATGGAAATTTGGCAACAACACTTAACATGGAATTAGCATGAGCCAAGGCTCACTACACATAGATCATGAGTAAACCATCATTTCACATAAAGCACGAGTAAACACTCATTTCACTTGAATTACCATGAGTAAACACCCATTTTACATGAATTATCATGATACTATACTTTACTCAATGCATTGGAGCCCTATCAGGGTGCACCCTTCTTAAACATTTCATTTCATGCATAAGTGTGCCACATGTATCATAAAACATTGAATCATTCAACATAATCATTTATTCCATGATAAAATAATGTGGAATAAATATATGAAACTCTTTAAACAATAATTAAATGTGCATAAAGGTGAATACCCTTGATAGAGAAATGGGCATGGTATTCGCTACATAATGACTTTGGCTTGGAAAAGCGCAGTGCAATTTCAGAAGCATAACGACGTGACATAAGAACTCATAAAAATGGTTGATGAGAGATAAAGTGGTGTCTCATAATATTTACATGACATGGATAGTAAGGGGTAATATATATACATGACCCAACAAATTTAATGGAATTTAGATTCATGATACAAAATAATTTCTTGAATGTAAATGAGAAGAGAGAAATTCCTTTCAAAATTTCGACATGGTAGCGGGTGTACATGGGAGGCATTTAATGAAAGAGAAAGGGGTATCCCATCATTAAAAAATAAAGAGTGAAGTATGGGGGAGGTTAGAAACCATACAAAAACATTTATAATTGAAATTAAAAGGGCATAACAATCTAAAGAATATTAGACAAAAATGAGAAAGGAATAAAAACTCTTACTTGGAAGTGTGCTTCCAAAGGCTTGTGAGAGGCTTGAGAGAGGCTTCTTGGGAGCTTGGGGAACCTTGGAAGGATTCTAGATAGAGGAGGGAATAGGTTGGACGAACTCAAAATTCTTTGAGTGAGGATTAAGTGGGATATTGGGTGGGTTTATATAGAAAAGGAGAGGGAATTGTTTATTATTTAGGTTTGGGACACCTCACATTAAACTAATCAAAACCACAAACTATTCCAGGGTTTTTGCCCATGGTTTTTTCCAAAGGGGAGTGGAAAACAATATTTTATAATTCCAAAGTCCGAACTTCTTAAAATAATGGGGTTGCTTATGTGGAGGTGAGTCACACTCCCAAGGAAAACAATTTAAAAAGACAAAATGTTTAATAAATCTTGAAGGGTCCACTAAAGATTTGTAAAATAAATCAAATAAACCAAAAATCACATTTCTTTAATGTTAAAACATATATTGGATGAACATGAAGTTCATAGAATTTTATTACATCACTATTGGGTCATTATGATGTCATAAAACACATTATATATTTTAATAGTATTTAATTTTTACCTAAAAAATTGACTGTCTCAGAAAATTATGAAAAATTCACCGTTGGATAATTTTGACATACTGATTCCAGAAATAATATTCATTTTATCTAAATAATTTTCTAGATATGATAATTTTAACTTTTAAAATAAAAACCGACATTTATCGAAAATTCATGGGTTTTGACAAAAATGGATTTCAAACCTTAATAAAAATTACAATTGCATTCATAAAATTATAAGATCATTTATATTTAATAAAAATTAATTTAATAACAATAATAATATTTTATTAAAATCTTATTTAATTCAAAAATCCATTAATTCATCAAAATATATTTCTTAGTTGAACATTAACTAAAAATATTATTTGTGCTTTAAAAACTATTTACAAGGTAAAAATAATAAAATGAAAGTATAATCATTATTATATATAAAAATAATGTACATAACCTTAGTGATAAGTTCTTATTACATAACCCCTTATAACACCCGCATAAGACTGAAGAGTAAGGTGTGCGATGGTGATAGACTCTGGGGGTGGCTCGAATAACATTACTCGGGTGGTAATCTCTATCAACTTCCACTTATCTTGTAGGCAGTCCCGCTCGACCTTAACATATTCAAGATTGGATTGGGCTGGGTCAAGAGTGAATCCCAAAGATGCAACCTCCTTTATGAGCTCTGACAAATTGGCTTCGTATGTGGCAAATATACTGGATGAGGCCATTTCTTTTTTTGTCTGAGTAAATTGGATTTGTTAAATCCCTATATTTATACTAATCATGTGATCACTATTAAATGGTTATATTAGCAACGGTCACAATTCTTAACAGTATTTGAAAATCCAAAAATATAAAACCAAAGAAGTTGACATTTTATATAAACATTTTACATAAAGAGACATTTAATTAGATCGAGACGGATTTCCATTAATGAAATTTTGGGTCATTACAGGGATTCTATCTCAAATCACTCCTCCTTATACACTGTAGTGGAATGGTGTTAGTAAAAGGAATAATCGCACCTTGTTGGACATGATGAGGTTGATGATGAGTCATGCAGATCTTCCATTATCCTTTTTGAGATATTCATTAAAAAATGTAGTATACAAATTAAACCGAGTACCAACTATGGAGTAAAATGGAATTCCCTCCGATTTATAGAATGGAAAGAAATCCATTTTGATGCACACACGTGTATGGGGATGCGGTAAGTTTGTTAAGGCATTTTTAGGAAAAAAACTAGCACCTCGGGGCACAAGGTGTATCTTTATAGGATATCCAAAGGAAAAGAAATGATATTACTTATATAATACTTCCGAAAAGAAATTCAATGTCACCAGACAAGTCGACTTTCTTGAGATAGATCCCATCCTCAAAAAGGATAGTGGGATTAGGATTGACTTCAACAAAGTTGATTCTCAAGATACACAAGAATTGGTTTAGGAACATGTTCCAAAGGTCCCCATGGAAGAGGTTCCAGAAACACAAGTACTGTGTAGGATCTTAAGAGATGTAAGGGAACCAAATAGATTTGGTTTCCTAGTCATCGAGGATGGTGAATCATTATTTTTGGAAAATGATGAACCACTCTCCTACAAAGAATCTGTAGAGATCCCAGAAGCTGTAAGATGGCTAGAAGCTATAAATTATGAGATGGATTCCATGTATCAGAACGAAGTTTGGGTTCTGGTTGATGATCCAATTGATGTAAATTCTATTGGATGTAAATGGGTATTCAAGAGAAATATGGACATGGAAGGTCAAGTTAGCACCTATAAAGAAAGACTAGTGGGTAAAGGATTTAGACAGCATTAAGGAATTGACTATGATGAAACCTTATTTCCATTTTATATGATTAAATCCATAAGAATTATACATTACATAGCAGTTTACCATGACTATGAGATTTGGAATATGGATGTAAAAACAGCATTCCTTAATGAGAATCTTTAGGAAGATGTCTATATGACACAACCAGAAGGGTTTGTGACATGAGGTGAATCCAAACAGGTTTGAAAGTTACAAAAATAAATTTATGGATTAAACAAAGCATCCATGTCATAGAAAATTCAATTTGATAAATCCATAAAGTAATTTTGTTTCATTAAGAATGAATGTGATCCATGTATTTATAAGAGATTTAATGGGAATGCAGTCGTTATCCTAGTAGTATATGTTGGTGACATATTAGTTATAGGAAATGATGTACCAGTCTTACAATCAGTTAAGGACTGGTTGAATAAGTGTTTCTCCATGAAGGACTTAGGTGAAGCAGCCTACATTCTAGGGATCAAGATCATTTGTGATAGATCCAAGAGGCTGTTTGGACTAATTCAAAGTACATACATTAACCAGATACTAAAAATATTTAGTATGGAACAATCCAAAAGAGGATTAGTTCCAGTGTCACATGGCCTACATATTTCTAATAAAATGTATCCTTAGAAAAAACACAAGAAAGATAGGAGGAGTAAGATCTCATATGCTTCGGCTATAGGATCCATCTTGTATGCCATGTTATGTACCAGTCTTGATGTTGCCTATGCACAAAGCATGGTAGGCAGATATCAAGAAGATCTAGGAAAACAAAATTGAACTGATGTTAATACTATCCTGAATTATTTGAGAATAAATAAGGATATATTCCTAGTGTATGGAGGATATTAAGAGCTTGTCATAATAGGGTATGTTGATGCTAGTTTTCAGACAGATCAAAACAATCTGAAGTCGCATTCTAGATATGTTTTCTATCTCAACGGAGTATCTATGAGTTGGAAGAGTTCAAAGCAGCCAGTTTTCACTGATTCTATAGTAGAGTTTGAATATATAGCGTCTTTTGATGTAGAAAAGAAAGTCATTTGGATTCAAAACTTTGTCTGGGATCCAGATGTGGTTCCTAGAAGTAAAGATCCTATCACGTTATATTGTGATAATACTGTAGCAGTAGATATTGCAAAAGAACCAAGGTCACATCAACAAACAAAGCACATTCTCTTGAAGTATCATCTCTTGAGGTATTTCTATCAAAGGGGTGAAGTTGCAGTGAGCAGAGTGTCCATGAAATAGGACGTGGTGGACCCCATGAAAAAGGCCTATCTCTACAGAAGCATGAATATCATGTGAGAGCTAGCGAGTTAAAGTTTGTTAGCAGTTGGCTCTAGTCCAAGTGGGAGTCTGTTAGATTTGGTGGACTATAACCAACTACTTTGTACTTTATTCATTAATAAATACCTTATCAAATCTTGATTGTTATTCTGCATGAAAATGCATGTGATAATGTCCTAAGGATAGTTATTGCACCAAAGGTTCATAGTGATCCCTCCTATAATGAGAACCTGAAAGTTCCATAATATTATTCTTGAATATATGTTCTATGGTCGGATGATGTTAATTAAGGGACACAAATAATACAGGCCATTAGGGGTGAGGACTCATAAAAATTTGAGGCACCTTCTCATGGTGTGTGCCCTTGGTAATATCTAGGAGGATATTATGAGAACGATACCCACCAGTAGTAAATCCACATTTCATAGTGTCATTGGATGTTACTATCTGTGGATGGGTGTATTGGTACTTAGAATTTAATATTATTATTAATGGGTATTACAACATGCGCACTTATATGTATTGACAAAAACTATGACGACACACTGTTCGCAGTGAGGTAGGATATGTTGGGTGCGTCACAAGTAATACTGCATTTATAGATAATGAAAAAAAGGATTTTTACTTTCTTTTCCATAAAGAAATTTGATATCTTAGGCCCTTTGATGGAATTGATATAGCCTAAATAAATCCATGTCTATGGTAAGGAATGGGAAAGTTCAATTCTGAGAATTCAAAGAAAGAATAATCGATAACATGGGTTGATGGCACTAGCATGAAACCTACTTGATTTGAGATGTTGATACAAAGAGATTACATTACATGGTAAGAATTCTTAGGAGGTGACACATCGTTGTGACGTTAACTTCTTTTTCTATGGGTGCCTTAGCGTGCTTCTAGATGCTAACCTTGGGATTTAGGTAGCCTCTGCCTAATGGCACTGAGAAAGAGGCCTAGAGGGTCACACACTAAGTGTGTCCAAGTATCTCAGTTAAATATTCATTTAACAAGTTGAATGAAGATTATTCCCGATTGTGGTTTAACAATTATTCAAGGATTCCTGGTCACATGTATTTCTACACTAGTTATTCGAGAGAATATATTTTCGGTTAAATAATATATCTATTAGCGAGTAATGTGTTCATATTTATTTAAGAAACAAATATTCATTATTCAAGGTCTAACAAATGTGGTGGAGGAAATAAAGATAATAGAAAAACAAAAGTACACACCATGTATATTAATATACACACCATGTATTTTTTCTGTGGATTTGTGAGAAATAATATTAAATTTTTAATTAAATAATATTACGTGTATTTTTTTGGGTGCATCTCAAATAATCATAATAGTCAACTATTATTATTATAAATGGGGTATTACTAAGAATTAAATGAAATAAATAAAGGATTTCATGTAATTAATTCATTTTATTATTCTAAGTAATTAAAATACCAATTATATTATTCTCAAGATCCTATCCATTCTTTTTGGTTGTACACAATGGATCTAGAGAAATATCTCAAGCCGAGAGAGAATTATTTTCTTCCAAGAATGCTCTCAAGTTATGAGAGAGATCCTCCTCCACCGAATCAAGGAGAGCGCTTTGGAAGTGGCTCTCAAATCGATCAAAGGTGGACATCGCAAGAGGATAATCCTCCATGCTAGCATCCAAAGATCCCTTTGGCATCATACAGAGATACATGGAGCACATGTGGATCACCTCTAGAGGAATCCTACACTTGGATTTTATGACACAATGATGGATCACATCATATTGTGGTTGGAAACCTAAATAAAGAGATAATTCTATCAAGTTAATTATTAGCTTTTAATTAAATTAATTTTAACTAATATATGATTATCCTCTATATGGTTTTGGTACTCTACTCTTGTAAAGACTGGAAAATTCTATATAATTTTTTTAAAAATTATTTGGAATTATTACAAGTCTTTGAAAATTGATGGTACTTGATTCTAAGGCCCGAGGTGCTCAGAATAGAATTTTGAACTTTTTTTAAGGTGCGTTTTGTAAACGTGTGGGCAGTGTTTTTTATATTTTGAACTAGTGCTCGGATTAAAAATTTTAGGGAACCATTTAATCCAAAATGCCAAGATTCTCCTAAGGGAGGCTTAACTTTGACCACGGTAGGTCGGGAGAAAAAGTTAGTTTTACAGCTTTTTAAAGAATAATAAAATAACATAAAATTGTAATTTAATTTTTCTACCAACAGTTGAGTGGTAGTGGTGGGACCGCTGAGTTGTCAAGCCATTTAATGGCTTAAATCTTTGTTTGTGTAACAACTCCCCGTATAATTTATGCAGTTCATTAATTTCACTAATTAATGAAACCATTAATTAAAAGGAGATTTAAGCTCTTAACTCCTCCTTTTAATTATTTCCATCGTTGGAAAATAGGAGGGATTGGTGATATTATGGGAAAACTCTGATGAAGTGCCGACGAACTTCCCTCCAATAAGGAATGAAGGCTCGAACGATGTCATTGGAAGAATCGATCCGGGATTGACGAACATCAGCAGCTTCATCAAGCGCGGATTCTTCTTACACAACTGCGATGTATCCTCTGATTCCAAGGTAGGGGTTGTTATTAAATTCAAGTAATCTCTTGATTCTTTTCCACATTCTTGAAAATCATGACGAACGTGGATCAACCAAAATGATTTGATCTATGAATCGTATGAAACTGTGGGTGGTTGTTGTGAGAGATTTGAACAGGTCTTAATCAATAACTATGTGATTTTTTTATTTAATACCTGCTTGTTATGATGCTAATTCAGAGGGTGTGGGCCAAGTGAACAAGGCTCAGACCCTCCACCGCTTTGGTTTTGTCGTGTTCTTCATGGAAGAAGTTTGAAATCGATGACAACATGAATCTGGGAGCCATGCAGTGACGGAAGCAACCCGAGAGGCCCATAGGTGCATTCGGTAGGGAAAACAGATCACTGGAGCTCACCTGGTGGCCCAAAAAAGTTCTATCAGTGACCGGAACTAGCAGGCTATGGTGGAGGCTGGCATCGTCTAGCCATAGTGGTAGCAAGTGGCATGGATCGGAGGGAAGTCATGGTGGCAGGGGCAGTCGGCCCTCTGCCGGCCGCATAGATGAAAATTGACACGCCATCGCGCACCACAGAGAAGGGAGTCATGGCATTGAGTCACTGTGGAGGGGACCCATGCCTGCGGGTCTTGTTGACAAGGGGGTGGTGCCATGTGGCACCACTGATTAAATCACCATAATAGCTTTGTTGTTCAGGAATGTGGTCCAGCACCCGGCTGGCGGACCGCGCTAGCTAGCAGGCCGGGCCGGTCCGCAACTCAGCTTGTTCGGGCCAGGTAGGGTCAGACCCGAATCGGGTCGAGTTAGCTCAAGATGGGGTGGGTCAGGCCAGGATGGGGTGGTTTGGGTCGGTCCGACCCGGTCGGACCCTTTTCGACCCAGATATGGTTAAAAGGATGTATCTCACAAATCAAATGTCTGTTTGACGAACTACCTACGGCGTTGGAATCCTTGGAATGAGAAGTCTCTTTTGAGTTACTTCACCTAAGTTTTAGAGAATGTTTGAGTATTACTGGGTTGGATTGAACCCAAATCCAATCAAGCCCTTGGAACTAAAAGGCCTATAACTCATAGACCGGGCGTCTGATTGATGCGTTGTCTGTCACATTGGGACCCTTATGACATGGAAGTCCATTAAGTTACTTCTTGGTGGAATGTCATGGAAGTTTAGGCATGACTGATATCTTGAGGAGTAGATACTACAGAACTCAAGTGCACCAGGTGTAAGAAATCCTATGGTTTATTTTCAATTGAAGAGAGACCTTGTGTGGATCAGCATCATAGTGACCCTATTTGAATCAGCATCATAGAAACCCTGTTTGGATCAGCATCATAGAGACCCCGTGTCAATCAGAATCATATTTACCTTTTGTGGATCAGCATCATAGTGACCATGTGTGGATCAGAATCATAGTGACCCTATGTGGATCATCATCATAGCGACCCTATGTGGATTAGAATCATAGTGTCCCTATGTGGATCATAATCATAGAGACCCCATGTGGATCATCATCATAGTGACCCTATGTGGATCAACATCATAACGACTCGGTGTGGATCAATATTCTAGCGACCCTGTATTGATCAGTAGTGCGCGACCCGATGAGGACCAGCCTTAGAGTGGCCCTTCGTGGATCAACGACATACGACGCTATGTGGATTGAAAATGGAACAACTTCTTTGTGGTTCAATTTTGGAAAATTCCTAATGGAATAAAATTATGTAGCATATGATTAATCATCTTTATTCCTGATCTCTAAGTTTTATTCCTGGTTTGAGATGAGTCTTTTTATTTGTTCTTTGTTACTGAGATCATGTTTTTTGGTTTTCCTTTGTGGAATTATTAGAGACCTTTAGGGGTCTCAAGGTCCCTACAGGGTATTGTTATACTCACCCCTGCATGGTCTTCACCCGCACCTTCTTGTGTCTTGTGCATATGATGAGCATCTTTCCTGAGACCTTAGGAACCAGGAAACATAGGTGATTGGTTGACATGGAGAGTTGTGGAGATGATATTTACCTACCCTTCGGGTAGGATCCTTGGTGGAAAATATCAGGAGCTATTTTCTATTATAGTTTTATCTTTCAGTTGGTCTTGTATTCCATCCCCCTTTAATTTCAGTACACACTTTTACTACTGCAATTTTACTCTGTAGTTTTCATCTTGTCATATTCTTGGTCTGTGTGTTTGCAGGTTCAAAGGAAATTTCTTCCCATTTTAGGTAAATGCCTTTTCGGTGCTAGTTACCAACCCTTGACCTATGGAAGGTGGGTTTGGGGTAGTCACGGCATGGGCCCTGGGGGACGGGTCGTGACAAAGTGGTATCAGAGTAGTTGGTTCTACCGAAGAACTAGGACTCTGATCATTCCAATGGAGAAATAGTGTTAAGTGTTTTGAGGGTGGATTTCAGTTATGGGAGTCCGGTGTTGGTGCGGTGGCCAACGTATCCCTAAACTAGGACCCTGAATTCTTATTTCTGACTTGGGGCACAAAAAAACTGATTGCGTGTGTTTTGGAAATGTATTAATTTTGATCTCTTTTGAGTCATCTCACCAGGAATAACTTATTGACCGTGGTGTGCCTACTTCTTTCCAGGATGTCTCCATGTAGACACCCAAATAGGATTCCATAGAGAGTTCACGATGAATGACCACCGAGCGATGAGGCTTCGGTGTAGGGCCCTCTTACAACGATAGCACCTTCAGGTGGTGCACCAGTATCACCACTACCCATTGGGAAACTGTTTCCACTAGACCTAATAGCATATGGTGCACACCAACTGAGCACATTTCACGAGTTCCAATGGTAGAGGCCTCCAAGGTTTTGTGGCGAGATAGATCCCCAGGTAGCTGAGAACTGGTTGGAGGCTGTGGCTAGAGTTTTCTACCTAGTTGGGACACCAACAGAGCATATGGTAATCCTAGTTTCTAGTCTTTTCTAGTGCACATCAAGAATATGGTGGAGCATGACACTCCAGTTACAAGACGAGGTGACCCTCACCTGGACGGACTTCGAGATCCTCTTCAGGGTAGAGTTTGTTCCAGTGACACTATGCTCTGTGCATATTCAGGAGCTCCTACGCCTACCGCAGGGCAGCCTAAAAGTATCCCAGTACTCGGTGATATTCACTGACCTCTCGCACTTCTCCACTCACATGGCATGAGACCCTTTCTTCCGATCCTGGACCTTTGATAAGAGTATTCGGTGGGAGATCAAAGCATTGATGATATCAATCAATATCCCGATGCAGGCTAGATTACATGAGTGAGTATTATTGGTGGATAGCATCTTAGCTGAGCAGGCATCGACAGTGAGAGCCACCACCGGATGACAGATTGTTGAGTCATCTGCAATTTGAAGCAATCATATGATGCAGAGGTCCAAGCCATCCAGGCCTTTCGGATGATGACCCCAGGACGTAGGGTCGGACGTGCGGAGCTCACGAGGGAGAACAGGCCAATAGAGGAGCAGACTGTGCTTTACGTGTGGTGGGTAGGGTCACATGGATCAGGAATGCTAGACCTTCCATACCAATTATTAACAGATGGTCAAGATACATATGAGGCATAGGTGGAGATTTGAGTGAGGATGTCTACAGGGCGGTGGATGTGGCAGAGGAGCAGGCCATGCAGCAGGTGGTGGGCATCGATTTGAGGTTCTACAGCCACCACCTCAAGGTGGTCCACCCGAACCTCAGGGAGAAGGTAGAGAGGGATGAGAACAACTTCAGGCAGCTGAGGCCTATTAACACGGTGATCTAGAGACGATTTTAGGTATGATCTATGTCTACTATACCCTAGCTTCAGTAATTATAGACACATGTTCCAATCACTCTTCCATTTCCATAGCTCTTGTTCAAAGCTTGGAGATTCTGGTAGTTACATTGACCCGATCCTTGTGATTAGAGACTTCTGTGGGAGAGTATTGGATGATTACACACTGGTTCCTTCAGTGTGAGCTTACTCTATGATACTAGAGCTTTGGCTGGGATCTCCTAGTAGAGGCTTTAAGGACTTATGATGTATCTTGTGTATGGAATGGTTACCCACGGTCCATGCTCAGATTGACTGTTTTAGGCACAAAGTGTGGTGTGTCCATGAGGATGGTATCAGGTTTTCCTTCACCAGCGAGAAGGGAACCATTGCAGCACAGGATGGACTTTCTCGAAGGAGGGTTCAGCCAATCACACATTAGTTAGCTAGCCTTACCCTCAGAGCAGTTGATGTGAGGAGTCCGAGTTATCCTATAGTGGTGGACCAGTATGATTATGTCTTTCCAGATAATGTTTCGGAACTACCTCCTTCAAGAGAGGTATAATTCTACATAGACCAGTATCCCGAGACGACGCCAATATCTACTCCAACATATTGTATGTCTTCTGTAGAGCTCTGTGAGTTGTGGGTACAGTTGGAGGACTTAGATAGGAAGGGGTTCATAAGGCCCAATGTTTCTCTATAGGCATCCTCTATTTTGTTCACCAATAAGGCAGAGGGGAGTTTGAGTCTTTTCATGGAATATCGGCACCTGAACTAGGTGACCGTGAAGAACAAGTATCCACTCCTGAGGATTGATGATCTCTTTGACCAGCTGAAGGGATCTCGATGGTTTTCGAAGATAGACCTCATATCAGGCTATCATCAGCTTAGGTTACGAGATGAGGATGTAACTAAGACAAACTTCAGATGTCGGTATGGCCATTATGAGTTCTTGGTGATTCCGTTTGGTGTAACCAACACTCCGGTAGTGTTCATGGGACTCATAAATAGTATCTTCCATCCATACCTCAATCACTTCATTATGGTCTTCATTGAAGACAACTTGATATACTCGGCATCAGAGGAGGAGCATGCCACACACATAAAGATAGTTCTAGATACACTCTGAGAGCATCAGCTTTATGGAAAGCTCTCAAAGTTTTAGTTCTGGATACAGTAATTCCACTTTCTAGGGCACGTTATCTCGGGGGATGGAGTTGTTGTGGATCTGGTGAGGATAGAGGTAGTGCTTTCTTAGGAGCCACCCAAGAGTGTGACCGGGGTGCAGAGTTTCCTGGGATTCGCTGGGTACTACCAGAGATTCGTACCCAAATTTTCCAGAGTTGTGACACCCTTTTCAGCTTTTACAAAGAAGGGATATCCCTTCGTATGGATGGAGAGATTCCAGTAGAGTTTTCAGGATCTGGGGAAAAGAGTGATGAGTTCCCCAATCTTGAGGCTAATAGAAGAGGGTAATGACTATTATTTTAATATGTAAAGTATGAATGTTGGATCTATTGATAATATAAACCCTATTCCACCACCTATATTTGATGGTAATGACTATGAATATTGGAGATATGGAATTAATACTTTCGTGATTAACACTAGAGTTGATAACTTCTTAATGATTTTAAAAAAATATAAAATCCTTGAAAAGGATGTTTCTACTCTTACAAATGCTGATAAATTAGAGTATTAGTTGAACTAAAAATTTAGAAATTCTTTATTGTGTTCTGTGACAAGGTATATCTACAGTTAGATATCATCTAGTGAAGCTGCAAATGTTATCTGGATCAAATAGGAAGCTACACATTTTATTATATCCAAAGTTATAGAAACAAGAAGATATATGCTTAGAACTGATTACCAAGCCCTTTATTTTCTACTTGGAGAGTCAATTTCCAAGACACACCAAAGGTTTGTGACAATTATAAATAGATTGTAGTATCTTGGTGAAAAAGGCATTGATTATAATGCCCCAGCCTTAAACCTTACTTAATCTTGAGTTATTACAAGATTACACATTGAGGATCTTTTCGGGTTTAGAGTTTTAGAGAGTTAGATCATAAAACAAGCATTACATTCCACATATAAACAAAGTGGTTACATAAAGATAGTATTCTTCATTCCCATCAATGGAAACATATTTAAAATAAAACATGTATTCTTTCTTGACACTTCCTTGACACTATCATCATATCATGTATCTTTCCCTTGACCTGTGAAAAACATTTCAAAAAACTTGGGATGAGCATAAAAAGATCAGTAAGGGATATAAAAATATGGAAAGGAAACATGGGTACATATATACATAAGGATGAGATCATACTTTACCCATAAAACATAAGCACTTTAACATACCTCATCAAATCATGAGTAAATCATAGAAATCATAAGACCTAAAGGTAACTTGAGGCATTCATAACATTCTTACGTAGGGAGTAACCCTCTTGGTTACGTTTGGAATACCCATCACAGTATATTCCCTAAATCTCTTCGGATAAACCTTAACGTTTCACTCCTTCGCGTTACCCAATGCATTGGAGATCTATATCAGGCTCACTCACCCTTAGTTTATCATGGAACCACCCGTTTTCATAATAATGCCCAAGAACCTCAACATAATCATATCACATAAAACATGCATAAAGAAAACATAACATTCCCACCTTTCAATCACAAGATATCAATACAACACATTGATATAAAGACATTATGAAAACCATTTTTGATACCAAAATAAAAGAAAAGTAAAACATGGTATTTATTTTTCTTTTAAAAAGAAGGTATGGCTTGTAGAGGAAGCGGAAACTCAAATAACGGTCACAACGGCGGAGAAGTCATTGTCGCCGCATACGTACAACAAAAAACATTCCCTTTTTTTCGTTTTGTAAAACGGTTAGTATAAAAAAGATTCTTTTTGGATAAACATAAAAGTCAAATAGGTTTATACACCATATAAAATAAGTTTGTGTATAAAACAAAATATGCCTCAATGAAAGGAGATTGAGACAAAGTCCCATACCTCGTATCTGACTTGACCCGACCATTCTTTAATCTTCTGAATGATAAACTTGAGTTAATCTCTACTTGATTAAGAACCTTTTTCAAGTTCATTATTCCTTTTATACCATGTTATGAACATCATGTAATCATTTAAGTTAATAATGTTCATTTTGTCCGTATTTGGTTCTTAAGTCAAAAATAGACTTCTTACACTTACATGTTGTTAATTTGGTCAAAGGTTCGTTATATCCAGAATGATATTAATGATTTGTATAACATATATATCATATATATTCATCATATACATGTATTTATAATATTACATCACATTTAGAGGTAAGAAATGAAATGCACCGTTCATGGAGACGGTAAGCCGTACGTACGCATGAACGCTACTTCCATTTCTATTTCGTATTTTATGGAATGGAATCATAATGATATTAAAGTATTATAACATATATAATATCATTAACTTTATCCTTTACACATCCCACATATGGTATTAACGAATCAAATCACTTTCAGGGGGCGGTAGTCCGCACTTCCTAAAATGAAGATATCGTGTTTACCCATAATGGAAACAATAATGGTATGCCATAAATGAAAAATACAGAAGCTTAAGGAAAGAATAAACATATTATATATCATATATAAAAATAGTGACATCATAATGGCCACCTTTGAAGGTGTTAAATGAGTATTGAACAATCATCGTTTCGGGAGGCAGAATTTTGTCATCCACAGAAACCGTATGTTATTTAACCATTTGATGTAGTTGTGTGAGAGTGTAGCTCGAATAAATCTTATAAAAACATACTAGTATATTGAATATACTTGTGTTGTTACAAAAGAAGTAAATAAAAAGAGTTTAGGGGGTTGGAGAAGCAAAATAAAACAAATGAACATGAGAGAATGAATTACCTTTAAAAGTGTAACTCCTTTTGATTTGAGCCTAAAGGCTTCCTTTGAAAAGATTCTGCCGAAATGGAATCCTCTAGGATGAGGAGAGGGATGTGGAGAGAGTAAATGGGCAGGGAATGGCCGAGCCAAAGGCTTGAGGAGTGTGTGAAATTAGGTAGAGGTGGGGGCCTTTTATAAGAGGAGAGGAGGGGCACTTTTGGAAATCATGAAACTATTATTTTATTTTCAAAAGTGTTTCGAATTTATAAGGTCCCACATTGATATAATTCGAGGATAAGGTGATAAGGGTTCTAAATACACTCATCAAATAGGTTTTAGACATGTGTAGGTCTTAGATATTACATTATCTTTCCATTTTATTTAAATCGTTAAATAATGAGGTCATCGCTGCATCATCATGATGTCATAAATAATTTAATTTATTTAATGTCTAAAAATTATAAAAAAAACTATGTTTTAGGAAATATTTTTATATTTCCAATGAATATTTATAGTCAAAAATCTGACTTGTATAACCCCATATAAAAATTGTTTTTGTAAAATAACTCATGTTTGTGTCATTTTTACTTTAACATTAAATAAAAAGTTATTTATGTCATTTCCCAACCAAAGTGTCTCCATGGGGTCCCCAAGTTGACTCATGGATTTTCTTGGTCGGTCATGACACAACCAATGAGGGTAGGACATGTTTCTAGGTCATTTTATATTATTAAAGCATTATTTTTACCTTAAACTACCCTAATTACCACTAATCGCAATTAAAAACTTAATAAGTTACTATTCACCAAAAAATTATTTTAATCTCATTGAACCATATTTTACTTCTTAATGACAACCATGTATGTCCGATTTTTGAAATTCAAAACACAAAAGTGGCAAAGTTTCATTTAAACGAAAAATTAGTTTCTTTAACTACCACTTAGTGGTTTCACTATTCATCAAAAATTGAAGTTTTTCAGAAAATTACCAAAAATTCACCCTAAGCTATATTTGATATTACGAATTCAAAAATGAAGTCTATTTTGCAAAATTCAAAACATATAAGTCAACTTAATTAATTTAATAATTAATTCCCGTTGTCATGACAAATAGCGTGTTTTTATGAAACAATAAGTATCAAAAGATTGACACCAGTTTAAGTCCAATTTCAAAGTGAAATTGATTCCAATGACCACCATTGGATTAAATGGTAAAAATATATTCTAATTTCACTTCAAAACCAATTCAAAAGATAATCTAATCATATAAATAAATTAGATTAAAAAGCAGTTTTGATGTAAAATGCAGTATTTTCCACTATTCATTAAAAAATGAACATTGTCAGAAAAATACCGAAAATTCACAAAAAGTAAATTTTGATGTCCCAATCATAAAGAATAAGTTTATTTTGACAAACATATTTTATAAAATTGTCAAAATATAGATTCAAAAATGTTTTTCCATCAAAGGCAGAAAAACAATCTTTTAAAAATATTAGTGTATTCCATGCTTAAGATTGGATTTATTTTCATTTTAAGCCTCTAAAACACTATCTAATTCATTAATAGACATAGATAAAATATCTATTATTCATTACTTACTTGGGATGTTACATCCTTCCCCCCTTTAGAAAATTATGTCCCCGCAATTTATTTACTTATCGAATAAATGGGGGTACTTATCCCTCATTACATTTTCAGATTCCCATGTTGCCTCTTCAATCATGTGGTTTTTCCACAAAACCTTTACCTGGTGAATCACCTTATTCCGTAACACTTGCTCCCTATGGTCAAGAATCTGGACCGGTTGTTCCTCATAAGATAGGTTCTCTTCCAGCTGAACTACCTCTGGACTCAAAACATGAGATGGATCTGGCATGTACTTTCTCAACACCGAAACGTGAAAAACATTGTGTACCTAAGATAAAATCGGAGGTAAAGCCACTCGGTAAGAAACTGATCCAACTCTCTCCAAAATTTCATATGGTCCAATAAACCTTGGACTCATCTTTCCTTTCTTACCAAATCGCATCACACTTTTCCATGGTGATACTTTGAGAAAAACATGATCACCTACCTCAAAAGATAGATCCTTCCTCCTGTTGTCTGCATAACTCTTCTGCCTACTCTGAGCTATTCTCATGTGCTTCTGAATCAGCTGAACTTTTTCTACCAACTCTTCTACCAATTCTGGTCCCATCAACTTCCTTTCACCCACTTCATCCTAGAAAGCTGGAGTTCGACACCGCTTCCCATATAATGCCTGAAATGGTGCCATCTGTATACTGGAATGAAAACTGTTATTATATGAAAATTCAACCAAAGAAAGATGTTGGACCCAACTTCCCTGATAATCCATCGAACAAGCTCGTAGCATATCCTCCATGTTCTGAATTGTTCGTTCTGACTGCCCATCTGATTGAGGATGAAAAGCTGTACTAAAATTTAATTAAGTTCCCAATGACTTCTGAAGGCCTTTCCAAAAGTTATAAGTAAACCTGAGATCACAATCCGATACAATGGAGAGAGGAACTCCATGTAACCTGACTATCTCTTTAAGATACAAATGGGAAAGTTGATCAAGAGAGAAGTATCTCGTATAGCAAGGAAATGAGCAGATTTGGTCAAGCGATCAACAATAACCCAGATTGCATTATTACCTCGAGATGTCTTCGGTAATCCCACAACAAAGTCTATGGATATATTCTCTCATTTCCACTCTGGCACTGGTAAAGGCTGAAGCATCCCTTTCGGTAACTTCCGCTCTGCTTTAACCTGTTGACATGTCAAACACTTCACAGTAAAATCAGCAATATCTCTTTTCATTCCATCCCACCAGTAATACTCCCGCAGATCTCTATACATCTTAGTACTGCCCGGATGAACTGAAAACGGAGAACTATGAGCTTCACATAACAAATCTCTCTTCAACTTTGAATCACAAGTCACACACAATCTCTTCCCAAATCTCAAAACACAATCATTATCAATGTTGAATTCAGGAAACTTACCTTTCTGAACCAGCTCTACCTTTTTCTGCAACTCACTGTCTTGCTTTTGTGCTTGCTTGATTCTGCCTGATAGAGAAGATCTCACTGATAACTGAAACAAAAAAGAAGGACTTCCTGCACCAACAACTTCTATGCCAATGTTCATCAAATCCTTAACCAAAGGATCACGTTCCAAACGCAACATTGCTAAAGAAGTATTACTTTTTCGACTCAAAGAATCAGCCACTTTATTTGATTTTCCCGGATGGTAATGAATTGTACAATCATAATCCTTGATTAATTCTAGCCATCTCCTTTGTCTCATGTTCAATTCTTTCTGAGTGAATACATACTTTAAACTTTTGTGATCAGTATATATTTCACACTTTACTCCATACAAATGATGCCTCCAAATTTTTAAAGCAAAAACAACAGCAGCTAATTCCAAATCATGTGTAGGGTAATTTACCTCATGAGTTTTCAACTGTCGTGAAGCATAAGAAATTACCTGATCATTCTGCAATAAGACGCAACCAAGTCCTTTCAATGAAGCATCACTGTATATAACAAACTCACCATTCCTGGAAGGTAGTGCCAAAACTAGAGCATTCACCAATCTTCTTTTCAATTCCTGAAAACAATCATCACATTCTTTTATCCAGATAAACTTAACACCCTTTCGAGTTAGCTTAGTCATTGGACTAGATAATCATGAAAAATTTCTAACAAACCTTTGGTAATAGCCTGCCAAACCAAGGAAGCTACGAATCTTGGTTACATTTGTGGGTCTTGTCCATTCTTCCACAACATTTTTTTTACAGGATCAACAGTTATTCCATCTTTAGAAACAATGTGACCAAGGAAAGAAATTTGTTGCAACCAAAACTCACACTTGCTGAATTTTCCATACAGTTTCTTTTCTTTAAAGGTTTGCAAGATAACCCTTAAATGTCTTTCATGCTCCTCTTTACTTTTAGAAAACACCAAAATATCATCAATGAAAACCACCACAAACTTATCCAAGAACTCATGGAAAATTATATTCATTAAGTCCATGAATACAGCAGGTGCATTGGTTAGCCCAAAAGGCATTACTACAAATTCATAATGGCCATATCTCGTACGGAACGCGGTCTTCGGAATATCTACCTCCTTTACCTTCAGCTAATGGTACCCTGATCTCAAGTCAATCTTTGAAAAAAACTGAGCTCCCTGGATCTGATCAAACAAATCATCGATATGAGGCAAAGGATATTTGTTCTTAACAGTGATATTATTCAAGGCTCTATAATCAATGAAAAGTCTCATAGAACCATCTTTCTTTTTAACAAATAAAACAGGAGCACCCCATGGTGATGTGCTAGGTCGAATGAAACCTTTCTCTAATAAATCTTGAAATTTCTCCTTCAACTCTAAAAGTTCAATTTGAGCCATTCGATAAGGGGGTTTTGAAATTGGCTTAGCATCAGGAACTAAGTCAACAGTAAACTCAACTTCCCGATCTGGTATTATTCCAGGCAACTCATCAGGAAAAACATCAGGATACTCATTTACCATTGGCACATCATTAATCTGAACAGTTCCTTTATTTTCAACAATGTGTGCAAGGTAACATTCATTTCCATCTTTTACAAGTTTCTCGGCCTCTTGATAAGTTATCAACAGTAAGGGTTCATTCTTGTACACAAACTGAAAGTCTTTCTGAAAATAAACTTCTTTAGATCTGTAGTCAATCTTAGCATGGTAAATAGAGAGCCAATCCATACCCAGGATAACATCAAACTCTACTAGAGGTAGAACAATAAGGTTTGTAAGTAGGTTCTTTCCACAGATAAGGATAGGAAGATTCTTATAAATTCTTTTTGCCTCAAAATTTTCCCCAGGTGTTTTTACCACAAGTTCAGGAGTCATTTCTTGAGATGGTATTCCCATTTTACTAGAAAAGTTTTCAGAGATAAAAGACTGTGTAGACCCCGAATCAAACAACACACTGGCATAATCTGAAAAAACAAAGTACTTGATACAACTTCATTTGATGGCCCGACGTCTGCCAAAGTAGTTTCAAAAGATTTCACCACCCCTTTCTGCTTGTAGTATAACTGCTTCCTATCACTCAAGCTCTTTGTCGGACACTCATTTACATAGTGACCCATCTCATTGCACTTATAACATTTCACTAACTGTAAGTCAAATTTGGTCTTAACTTCACCTTGATCCTTTTTAGTGTAATCACGAGCCTTATGTCCCATCTTACCACATCGGTAGCACTTTCCAGAATTCAGAAGACATTCCCCAGCATGCCTTTTTCCACATTTATCACAAATTGGAAACTTATTTTTCTTACCATCAGAATTTTTTGAAGAATTCTTACCTTTCTCCTGCCACCTCGGTCTCTTCTTCTGTTAGTTATTATAGAACACTTGGTCATCGGAAAACTCCATTTCCACCTTCTCAGCACATCGAACAAGATTTTTATAACTTTTAAACTCACGATAAGCTAATGCCCATCAATATTTTGGCTTTAATCCTGAGTAAAAACGATTGATTTTACTATCAAGGTCTTGGATAAAATTTGGAGCATACCTTGCCAATCGAGTGAACCTTTCTTCATAGGCAGCCACTGAGTCTTCCTCTTGCCTCAATTCAAAGAATTGCTTTTCCATCCTAAGTCGAACAGCCTTAGGAAAATACTTCTCAAGAAACATACCTTTGAATTCGTCCCAGTCGAGAGCATCAATCTCATAAGTATCCCTGATATTTTTAACCATTGACCACCACTGATTTGCTTCACCCTCCAAATGATAAATAGCAAGACTAACCTTTTGATTGTCTGAACACCCCATGACATCGAAAATCTTCTCCAGTGCTTTAATCCACCCTTCAGCTAACACAGGGTCAGATGATCCTCTGAATGATGGGGGATGTTGCCTCATGAAATGTTCCACCACTGACATGTTCCTCTGCGGTTGATCTGGCTGATCTCGTGCATGGATACCACCACCATTTATATCCTGAGTCAACTGTGTCATCACTACAACAAACTGTTCAGTTCCAATTCTGACCATCTCGGGATGCTGATTCAGAAGGTTATTTCCTTCTGTATTCCTTCCTGGCACTGCTTCCCTGTTCCCTCTGCGGAAAACCATTTTGAACAAACATGTCTTAGATGAAGCAACATGGTAATCTTCAAATGCTATATCATTTCAAAAAAAATATTTTTGGATAATCATTTAATAAAATTCTAACTCCTAAAGTTATCTAAACCGACCTCTAATACCAACTATAAGGCCCCAACCTTAAACCTTACTTAATCTTGAGTTATTACAATATTACACATTGAGGATCTTTTCGGGTTTAGAGTTTTAGAGAGTTAGATCATAAAACAGGCATTACATTCCACATATAAACAAAGTGGTTACATAAAGATAGTATTCTTCATTCCCATCAATGGAAACATATTTAAAATTAAACATGGATTCTTTCATGACACTTCCTTGGCACTATCATCATATCATGTACCTTTCCCTTGACCTGTGAAAAAAATTTCAAAAAACTTGGGATGAGCATAAAAATATCAGTAAGGGATATAAAAATATGGAAAGGAAACATGGGTACATATATACATAAGGATGAGATCATACTTTACCCATAAAACATAAGCACTTTAACATACCTCATCAAATCATGAGTAAATCATAGAAATCATAAGACATAAATGTAACTTGAGGCATTCATAACATTCTTACGTAGGGAGTAACCCTCTTGGTTACGTTTGGAATACCCATCACAGTATATTCCCTAAATCTCTTCGGAGAAACCTTAACATTTCACTCCTTCACGTTACCCAATGCATTGGAGATCTATATCGGTCTCACCTACCTTTAGTTTATCACGGAACCACCCGTTTTCATAATAATTCCCAAGAACCTTAACATAATCATATCACATAAAACATGCATAAAGAAAACATAACATTCCCACCTTTCAATCACAAGATATCAATACAACACATTGATATAAAGACATTATGAAAACCATTTTCGATACCAAAATAAAAGAAAAGTAAAACATGGTATTTATTTTTCTTTTAAAAAGAAGGTATGGATTGTAGAGGAAGCCGAAACTCAAATAACGGTCACGACGGCAGAGAAGTCGTTGTCGCCGCATACGTACGACAAAAAACATTCCCTTTTTGTCGTTTTGTAAAATGATTCGTATAAAAAATATTCCTTTTGGATAAACGTAAAAGTCAAGGAGTTTTATACACCATATAAAATAAGTTTGTGTATAAAACAAAATATGCCTCAATGAAAGGAGATTGAGACGAAGTCCCATACCTCATATCTGACTTGACCCGACCGTTCTTTAATCTCCTGAATGATAAACTTGAGTTAATATCTACTTGCTTAAGAACCTTTTTAAATTTCATTATTCCTTTTATACCATGTTATGAACATCATGTAATCATTTAAGTTAATAATGTTCATTTTGTCGGTATTTGGTTCTTAAGTCAAAAATAGACTTCTTACACTTACATGTTGTTAATTTGGTCAAAGGTTCATTATATCCAGAATTATATTAATGATTTGGATAACATATATATCATATATATTCAGAATATACATGTATTTATAATATTACATCACATTTAGAGGTAAGAAATGAAATGCACCGTTCATGGAGACGGTAAATCGTACGTACGCATGAACACTACTTCCATTTCTATTTCGTATTTTCTGGAATGGAATCATAATGATATTCAAGTATAATAACATATATAATATCATTAACTTTATCCTTTACACATCCCACATATGGTATTAACGAATCAAATCACTTTCAGGGGGCGGTTGTCCGCACTTCCTAAAATGAAGATATCGTGTTTACCCATAATGGAAACAATAATGGTATGCCATAAATTAAAAATACATAAGCTTAAGGAAAGAATAAACATATTATATATCATATATAAAAATAGTGACATCATAATGTCCACCTTTGAAGGTGTTAAATGAGTATTGAACAATCATCATTTCGGGAGGCAGAATTTCGTCATCCACGGAAACCGTATGTTCTTTAACCATTTGATGTAGTTGTGTGAGAGTGTAGCTCGAATAAATCTTATAAAAACATCCTAGTATATTTAATATACTGGTGTTGTTACCAAATAAGTAAATAAAAAGATTTTAGGGGGTTGGAGAAGCAAAATAAAACAAATGAACATGAGAGAATGAATTACCTTTAAAAGTGTAACTCCTTTTGATTTGAGCCTAAAGGATTCCTTTGAAAGGATTCTGCCCAAAAGGAATCCTCTAGGATGAGTAGATGGATGTGGAGAGAGTAAATGGGAAGGGGATGGCCGAGCCAAAGGCTTGAGTAGTGTGTGAAATGAGGTAGAGTTGGGGTCCTTTTATAAGAGGAGAGGAGGGGCACTTTTGGAAATCATGAAACTATTATTTTATTTTCAAAAGTGTTTCGAATTTCTAAGGTCCCAAATTGATATAATTCTAGGATAAGGTTATAAGGGTTCGAAATACACTCATCCAATATGTTTTGGACATGTGTAGGTCTTAGATATTACATTATCTTTCCATTTTATTTAAATTGTTAAATAATGAGGTCATCGCTGCATCATCATCATGTCATAAATAATTTAATTTATTTAATGTCTAAAAATTATAAAAAAAAATACTATGTTGTAGAAAATCTTTTTATATTTCCAATGAATATTTATAGTCAAAAATCTGACTTGTATAATCCCATATAAAAATTGTTTTCGTAAAATAACTCATGTTTGTGTCATTTTTACTTTAACATTAAATAAAAAGTTATTTATGTCATTTCCCAACCAAAGTATCTCCATGGGGTCCCCAAGTTGACCCATGGCTTTTCTTGGTCGGCCATGACACAACCAATGAGGGTAGGACATGTGTCTAGGTCATTTTATATTATTAAAGCATTATTTTTACGTTAAACTACCCTAATTACCACTAATCACGATTAAAAACTTAATAAGTTTCTATTCACCAAAAAATTATTTTAATCTCATTGAACCACATTTTACTTCTTAATGACAACCATGTATGTCAGATTTTTGAAATTCAAAACACAAAAGTGGCAAAGTTTCATTTAAACGAAAAATCAGTTTCTTTAACTACCACTTAGGGGTTTCACTATTCATCAAAAATTGAAGTTTTTCAGAAAATTACCAAAAATTCACCCTAAGCTATATTTGATATTCCGAATTCAAAAATGAAGTCTATTTTGAAAAATTCAAAACATATAAGTCATATTAATTAATTTAATAATTAATTCCCGTTATCATGACAAATAGCGTGTTTTTATGAAACAACAAGTATCAAAAGATTGACACCAGTTTAAGTCCAATTTCAAAGTGAAATTGATTACAATGACCACCATTGGATTAAATGTTAAAAATATATTCTAATTTCACTTAAAAACCAATTCAAAAGATAATCTAATCATATAAATAAATTAGATTAAAAAGCAGTTTTGATGTAAAATGCAGTATTTTCCACTATTCATTAAAAAATGAACATTGTCATAAAAATACCAAAAATTCACACAAAGTAAATTTTGATGTCCCAATCATAAAGAATAAGTTTATTTTGACAAACATAGTTTATAAAATTGTCAAAAGATAGATTCAAAAATGTTTTTCCATCAAAGGCAGAAAAACAATCTTTTAAAAATATTAGTGTATTCCATGCTTAAGATTGGATTTATTTTCATTTTAATCCTCTAAAACACTATCTAATTCATTAATAGACATATATAAAATATCTATTATTCATTACTTACTTGGGATGTTACATTGATGATAAAATATTTGTTAAAAAGATTATAGTATAATTCCCAATGAGTGGGAATAAAAAAATAATATTTGTAGATCATATAAGAAAGCTTACTAATATTACTCTTGAAAATTTTATAGTTACTCTCACATAGTGTAAGGGGAGATTTAAAATATATGCTTAGAAAGATAAAAATAAAAATGGTGGTGTTAATTTTTCTACAACATCTACTATATTTACTAAAGTTCAATCTCTAGAGAAAGTTGTGAAATATTCAAGAAAGAAGAAAGTTGTTGTTCAGTCAGATTCTAGTACATCATAACATTCTGAAAATTAGTTAGAAAACCTACCTAGAAAGATGAAAAAGATAGTGTGAAAGAATGATTTTCAATACCTATATAAGAAAGTTCATAAGTATAATGGTGATAAGAAACATTCTGAGGTCACTTGTTATGAATGTAAAAAAGATATGCATATCTGACTTGGTTATCCAAAGTTGAAAAGGAAAGATAAGAAATAAATAAATAAAAATAGAAATTACAAGAATTATTATAATTCAAAAGGTAAGAAACTTTTGAAATTTTTTTTGACACATGGAGTACCGGTGGTGGAGATTATTCTGAAAATTATTTTGATAATTAAAGTATTAGATAGAGGAACATTGGTCTATTTGCTAAATTACCCATGGTAAATAATTGTCTTATGGAAAAGGTATTTATAGCTAAATCCCTTAAAAATATTTCTTTAAATAAAAATTATCCTGATGAAAAAAATTCAATATATTCATAGGAATGATCTTCCTCAACAAAAGATAATACTTTACCAAGTTATGTTGAAGTTATAGATTTGAAAAACTTTTAGAAAATGAAAACTGTAAGATTTGTACAAAACATGATAATGCTAAAGCTAAACTTATTAATTAAGATTCTATAATAACTATCTTTTCTAATGTAATATCATATCTTTCAAAATATATTTATAAAACTAATTTTGAAATAGTATCTATTTCAAAAGATTTTGAAAAATTAGTTTCTAAGAAAAATAGTTTACAAAATAATTTTAAATTTATCAGACTTGGTATTTATCTGATGATTAGAGTAAGAGAATCAAAATCAAAGATGTTCTAATTAAAACAATGTTTTTTATCATGTTCATAATTACACCGATACAACAAATAGAATAGAAAGCTAAATATTAATACTATCATTGTATTAAATGCAAAGTGGAATAGAGACTTGTAAAAACCTCGATACAATAATCGGAATAAGATCTATCTTTCTATCCTCAAAATCCCTTAATGTGATGATCGGCATATATATTCCTAGACCTAGAATCCCTATATTCAATGGATTAAATTCATCATCTTCTTATCTCCTAAATCCATCGATCGTAGCAATGATCAAACACGATTACAAAATAAAATCCATTCTAAAAGAAAAAATACTGACAAGTATTCTGTAGAACTAAAACTTTCTAAATTATTATAAAGACAATGGAATGATATGTTCATGTAGATAAAACTTAAAATAGATTTATTTTTGGATTTTATCAGCTCAAAACTCTTCAAATGACTGATTATTTATAAGAGTATCTCTAATGATCATATTTATAATTTTGTTACAACAGCCTTGGGCAGTTGGATATTGATAGTTCACAATTATCTAGTGTAACTGAATGTCCAATGTTATTTTTTTAGTATCATTAAAATGCTAAAAGTATTCTTTATGATAGAAATAATTCTTATCTGATTCAAATTATAAAATTTAGTAGGTCCGATGTAATTCTTTATTGATTATCAATATAATGAACTAAATGAGGATTAGTCTGGTATATCAGTACTAAGGTCATTCCACTGGTCATTAATTTTTTAATTCAGGTATAAAAGACATAGATCTAACCATTTTTATAAATAAAGGTGACTCTAATTTATCAAATACACCTTTAGTTTGATAATCATATTGAGTAATGTAAATTTTATATTTGTATTACTTTAGAACTTTTAGATGTATAGTAGAAATTAAGGTTTTATACAAAAACATACTATAATAAATAGGACATAAAAATTTAGCAAATATATTTTTAATAGAATGTTTATGATTTCCAAAACAAATGTAATGGAAAATTATGAAGTAATACTTTTGACTCGACAATCTCCCCCTTTTGAGAAATCATAACCCACAAAACTTAAATGGAAAAATAGCTTGAAAAAATTACAGCCCTCTTTTCTTTTAAAAACTAATAAGTTATTCTTTATAACTTAACTCCACATGAGTTTTTAACTCTTTTGAATACAATGAAGAGTATTATAATGATTATATTTTAAATAAAACATCTCCCCCTAAGGACATTATATTTCATTTTAAAATAATTTCCCCCCTTTATAAAACATAATACCCCTGTGTGAATTTCAAAAATAAATGGGAAAGAATCTGAATTTTCTTGAAATTTTATAGAAATAACATACAAAACAATTGAACTAATTAATCATTCATGTAAATATGAAAGAACATATAATTAATTGGTATTGGAAAACATTCAAGAACAAAGAATTAAATGAAAAGTAATTCATAATAAAACACGAATTCAATTTTTTTTCAAAATTATACATCGAGAGTTCAAAGAAAAAAATCATTATTTCTTCATCATATTCTTGAAAAAAGACTTGATATTTTTGAACTCCTCTTGGTCCTTCTCTATCTTTGAATTTTTTTATTCCAAAACTGTCTACTTCCAAACTTCATCCTTGATAATTTTAAATTCCTTAGATAATTATTTATTAAGATACCATAATAAAATCAAATAATTTTCACATGATCTTAGTCTTCTTAACTCCAAATGCATATCTCAAATATTTTCTTTTAAATCATTTTCATCATTAGTCTAATCATCCATGTTATCTTTGAATTCCTTAAAAAACTTAACTCTATTATCCATATCTAAATATAACTTGTTCAAAGATTCAATAGTTTCTAAAAAAAGTTTATTTACTTCCAAAAAATGATCATCATGCTCATGAATATAGGTATCTACATGGTTAGACCACTTCAACATCTAATTGTGAGGTAACTTTTGAGCTTTAAACTTTTCTTGAAAAACTTTCAACTCTCTCTCGATCCTGACCACAAATTTAGTAAAAAACTTGAGTGATTCTAATTTATCATTCATATCTTTATAAAGAAACTTACATCTATATTCTATATTGGGTAAATACATAATCTAATCAGTTATCCTTTTCATGGTAATACAAATAACATCAATACCTTTCTGAGCATTTGTTTCTTTTGAGTCTGATTGATTGGGCTCAAGATGAGGTGGTTTTAGTCTTCTCATTCCAACACCCACTTATTTTCCTTTCTTTTAATTTTTATTTGAGACTTTCTTATCATATGATACTTTAATAAATTTTACATATTTATCAATTTCATATTTTCCAGAAACTTTCATGTGATAAAGTTGATCTTGTTCTTCTTCCTTTGATAAATTTTCTTCCTTTTCTGATGAAAATTATTATTCCTGGGAATTTTTTAATTTTTTTTCCTAAATTCAATGGTTTCAATATTCTTATATACATGATATCAATAAAATCCAAAAAATTATTATCTTAAATATGTAAAATGGATTTTTTTTATCTTAAGGGAACTGTGGATTTATTCCTATTCTATTCTTCTAGAAATGTTTTTGAACTAATTTTTTTTTGGATTCTAACTTTGGTAGATATAAAATTTATAGGAAAATTACATATGGAACTTTTAATTTCTTATGAGACTATTTAGTTTCTTGGTCTTGTAAGAATAACACTCATTAACACTTTCCACTACTGAAGCTGAATATATAGAATCTAAAAGTTGTTGTGATCAAGTGTTGTGGATGCAACACACACTCACAGACTATGCCATTAGTTTTATCAAATATTTTTTTAAATAAAAGTTTCATTACTTTAAATAAATACCCATAACATCACTCGAATTCTAAACACATAGATATAATACACCATTTCCTTAGGGATCACACACTTAAAGGATATATAATTTTACAATTCATTAGAACTCAAGAACAAATTGTGAATGTTTTTATTAAACCCCTTAGTTCTGATAGATTTGAATATATTAACCATAATCTAGGAATGATCAATGTAAAGTGACTATTCATATCTACTTCTTGTTTACTAATCTTCTTACATTAACATAATTCTTTTCATAGGGGTTTTATATATGTTTTATGTTTTTCAAAAAAAAATCTTAAAATCTTTAAGTTTTATAAATTATTATTTTTTCTAAAAAATATTCATTGTAATGAGTTTGTCGAACTCAAAATTTTATAAAAAAATTTAATTCATAATTATTAAATTTATTTCTAGACTTTGAATTTGTTATAAATTTTTTAGACTCAAAAAATATCACAAACTTTCAAAATAATTTTTCTATAAAATAGCTATCAAAATAAGTATTCATTTAAATACTATCATAATCTGCCTATTTTACAAAAACCAAGAAGAACAAGGTAATCATATCGATTAATATTTCTACAATGAATGGTAATATTCTATTATTTTAGTTTTTTCACTATTTCATTACTTTATTGAATATTTTTTTTGTTTTTATACTTTTTTGGTTTCAATAAAAACTGTTTTCAAAAATTTAAAAAATCCTAATTGGAATGATTTTCAATTCGATAAAAGTTTGAAAACATTGAGATTTTAAATAAACTTGAATATTTTTTTTGATTAAATCATGGCTATCGAATCAAAAAGAGTTTCAATATTAATTGTTTTTTTAATACAAAAGATGAACCACCACCCAAGTTCTTGTATAAGGGTGGGTCACTCCATTATCCTATATTTCTTCTTCACATTTTTCACACCTAAGTTGTTACACCTTTCAAAGGAATTAGTTCGATACTTTTTTCTTTATGTCTGATCATAGGTCTTAGTTCTAGTTCCGATGGAAACCAAAGAAAATTATGAAAATTGGTTTGTTTTTAGGGAAAGTCTAATTGAAAGATCATAGTTTTATAAGTTTGATTCTACTCTCAAGAGGATTATTTATTTCCAAGGATGGGAAACAGTTTGTATTGAAATCATTATAAATATTTTAATCTTTATTACCCCAAGGTAGTTTCAAAGTTTTATGATTATGTTCTATTTTCTAAATAAAATGACCAGGATAAGGTTTTATTTACCATGTTTGGGAAAATATACAAGTTTTCTTATAAAATAGTAGATGAATTGGTTGGATTTTCATCTGATGGAGAATCCTACTTACTATTACATAAGTTACCAAGAAATCTTATAATATTTGAGAAAAATAAGATTGAAAAATATTTATTTTATTTATATGTGAAAGTAAGAAAAGTATCACAACTGATACCAGACAATATAGTCGTAATATTATGGATTCAAGGGTATCTTATCCCTAGGAAGGGTGATATAGTTACTTTGAAAGTTTCAGATGTGTTCATTCTTGATATTTAGTAAATATGCAGAAAATTTAATTGATCAAGTTATAATTCATTATGGGGGCGAATATAAAAACTACTTCTATAAAGTTGAAGATAATTATTTTCCCATCATTAATCAGCAAGATTATTGTGAAATTTATAAAGTTTTTCAAATTGGAGAATAAATTGTATCCAGTTAGGGAAAAGATTTCATTTAATAGTGAAGACAATATGTCAAGAATGAAGTTATTTTTTGATTCCAAGACAAATAATTTTTTTGAAAAGGTTTAAGTAGTTATGTATGAAGCTAAAACATAAAATAAAGTGGAGGAATTTAATAATAATAAGAAGAGAAATATTGAAACTTATCTTCCTATCAATTACAAGAAAGAAGAGAAAAATCTGAATAAATTCTTTGAGAATCTAATGGATCATAAGGATCAAAATAATCTAGGGTTTTGAAGTTCAAAATTGACCCCGAAGAGGAAAAGGATTTTAATATTATATATATAGAACATATTGAAGAAGAAAATAAAAGGAGAAAACAAAGGAAGAGGTTTCAAGAAGATAAATTTTTTGAAAGTTTTTTAAAATGATTAGAAAATTCTTTTGAGAATCCAGTACTTCAAATATCCCACACCGATCAAATAATTACAAAAGGTTGATTAGATTTTAAGTAACCTTAGTAGTACCTTCTGTGGATGATAAGAGTATGGGAAAACAAGTTATTGATGAATTGATTCCAAATGAATCTGAGAAACAATCGAAACCTCAGTTAGCTGGAAAGGTAAGTTTAAAAATTGAAAGATAGTTAGAAGAAGAACTTGATAAATAAGTTGATAATGAATCTAAAAAATTATATGAATAATAATATGAATAAGTAAAAGAAGAATAATAAGTTTAAGTGGAAGAAGAGTAGGATGGATATGAAGGGAAAAAATAGGATTATGATGAAGAAACCTAGTCATATATGAAACCATTGAAATCATTTTCATCAGATTTATATTCTATGTTTGATAAGGACAAAAAATCAAAAAGGTCATAGGAAGAAGAATTGTCATCAGAAAAGGAAGAAAATTCATCAAATAAAGAAGAACAATATCAACTTTCTCACAAGAAAGTTTCTAACAAAGTTAAAACTGATAAGGATGTGTAAATTATTGAAGTATAAAATGATAAGAAAGCCTAAAATAAATATGAAAAGAAAGGAAAAAATTAATGTTGGAATGAGCGGACCAAAAACAACTCAACTTGAGATCGATCAATCAGACTCATAAGGAACAATTGCTCAAAAAGGTTTTGATTTTATTTTCCTTTCATTGAAAAGGATTACTGATCATATTTCTTATTTACCTAATATTATATCTTGATTTAAGTTTCTTTAGGAGGCTATTAATGAGAAATCAAAATCACTTAATTTTTTTAATTAACCCATAGTTAGGATCGATTGAGAGTTTAATGTTTTTCACAAAAAGTTTAAAGCTCAAAATTCATCATACAATCAGATGTTGAAGTGGTATAACCAAGTAGATACCAGTATTCCTAATAATAATGATCATTTTTTTGAATTAAAGAAAATCATGTTAGAAAAAACTAAATATTTCAACAAGTATCTTTAGATATGGAATAAATAGTTAAGTTTATTAGGTAATTTATAGATAACACAGATGTTCGGAATGAAGATCTGAATGTTTTGAAAAAAAGATTCAAGATATTCAATTAGAGATGAGCAGACTCAGATCATGTGAAGATGAGTTGATCATATTGAGGTATTAGAATAAATAATTTTATGAAGAAGTTAAACGTCTCAAGGATGAAGTTTGAAAGTATATTATTTTTGAATAAAATGTTTCAAAGTTAGAGAAGTATCAGGAAGAGTTCAAGAATATGAAGTCTTTTGTCAAGAAGATAATGAATAAGGAGTGGTTTTTTCTTTGAACTCTCGATGTATATTTTTGAAAAATATTTGAATGGATGTTTTATTATGAAGTAATTTTCATTAAATTCTTTCTTCAATGTTTTCCAATTCCAATTGGTTATATGATTTTTCATATTTACATGAATGATTTGTTAGTTCAAACATAGTTTTGTGTGTTATTTCTCTAACATTTTAGGAAACTTTGGATTTTTTCCTATTCTTTTTGGAAAATCAAAAAGGGGGATGTGTTATGAAGGGGGTATGTTTTATTAAGGGAGGTAATTTCTTTTAAAAGGGAAGATATTACCCTTAGGGAGATAATTATTCTTAAGGGGTAGAATTTTTCTTTAATGAATAATTATTCTAATACTCTTCATTGTATTCAAAAGAGTTAGAAACGCATGGGGAGATATGTTTTAAATAATATCTTCATAGTTTTTAAAATATAAAAGAGCTTTAAGTTTTTAAAGTTATTTTTTCATTTAATTTGTATGGTTTGTGCTTTCTAAAAAAGGTGGATATTATTGATTCAAAAGTATTACTTTTTACTTTTTTATTCCTTTAGTTTTGGAAATCACAATCACTCTCTTAAAACTATTTTTACTAACTTTTTAGGTACCAAGTATTTTAGTATGCTTTTATAGAAAACCTTAATTTATACCATACATAGAAAATTCATAATGTATTATGAATATAAATGTTACATTACTCAATAATATTATCGAACTAAAGGTGTTTCTAATCAATTGGAATAACCTTTGTTTATAATAGTGGTTATACCTATGTATTTTATACCTGATTAAAAAAAATAATGACCATCAGACTGACCTTAGTACTGATATATAGGAATAACCCTCATTTAACTCATCATATTGATAATCAATAATGAATTCCATCGGACTAAATATTTTTTATAATTGGAATCATATAAGAATTGTTTCTATCATAAGGAATACTTTGATCATTATAATGATGCTAAAAAAAATGACATCAGACGTTCAGTTATGCCTAAGAAATTTGATGTGTCTAAATCCATTTATCTGAGGTCATTGAAACAAACTCACAAATATGAATATTGGAGATTCACCTATAAATAGCCAGTCATTTGAAGAGTTTGGAGATGATCACATTCAAAACTCAATCTGTATAAATTTTTCTCTACATGAACATCTCATTACATGGCCATTATAATACTTTAGAGAGTTTTAATTATAAGGAATTCTTATCAGTATTGTTTCTTTTAGAATAGAATTTCTTTTTTAATCACGTATTATCATTATTACGATTAAGGGCTTCTGAGAATAGGAAGATGGTGAATTTTATCTATCTTATTTAGGGATTCTAGGTCTAGGAAGAAATATAATGATCAGTGTATCAAGGTCTTCTAATGATAGAAAATAATATATTATTTTGATCATCGTATCAAGGACTTCTGAGGATAGGAAGATGGAGCTTATTCTGATCATCAAATTGATGGATTTCTTGGTAAGAAAAAATATACTTTATAGTAAGTATAAAACTAGATATACCTTTATTAAAGGTTATTTACTACATTACTCTTAATGTTAAAATAGTTAAATCTTTTAATATAGCTTTTAAATCATTCTTAATTTTACTAGCTATTCTATTACTTTTTTTACAAGTCACTATTTCATTATGAATGTAATAGAAAGATAGTATTCATACTTATCTTTTTATTATGTTTGTTTTATCGATGTAATTGTGAATATGATAAAAACACACTTTGTTTTAATCTGATCAACAGTGATTTTGATTCTCTTACTCTAATCATTGGGCAAATTATGAGTCCGATAAATTTACCTTAAGAGGTTTTTTTATGTTTAAAGTTTTTTAAACTGAAATTCACCCCATATTATAAGTATATCCATATAAGATACTCTTATGATCCTATATATTTATGATTCAAATAATCCATGGAATATATATTTTAAACCAATTATGTCATTAATCTAGGATATTTTAAGTTTTAACATACACAATGTTAACCAAAAGAATATTTAACGATCAAAAGATCTCAATAACTTGGCATCCCCAAATTATGACTCACCCTAATAGATCATTTACTCATCTAATGATATGGTTAGTAATATAGTTTAGGATTTTTATGGTGATGAGTTAAATAAAGAATAAAATGTGTGAGATAATAAAAGATTCGTGTTCCGAACACACACACGAGGGGTGAATAAATTTAAACACAGAATTTGGATTGAATGTGGAAGTGAAAGAGAAAGGGTTTTCAACTTAATTTAAATTGTATTAAGAATAATTACAATACACTAAAAAAATTCATAAATATTAAATAAGATGAAGATACTTGAAATAATATTAGAACAAAATTGCAACTCAAATACTTATGAGATTAAAAATGAAGGAGAACACAAAAGAACATGAAAACCAATAGAAGAGGAAAGGCCTCTCAAGTGGAAACTTGAGTTTATAAGAACCTCTCTAGCCTTTTTTAAGGCTTTTTTCATACCAATTTATCCACCTAACTTCTAAAATTCCATCCTCTTACAATGAGAATATGGGATTGTATTTATATCCCAAGGTGGTAAACTATTTTCCTTCCAAAACTTCCCTTAAATTTAGATCTACAATTTGACCATGAATACAAAAAATATCTGAAACTACTCTTCTTAAAAGTTTTATATATGTATTTTTTAAGTATAATCTCTATATTTGGAAGCCATTGGACTTTTTTATCTAATTATATGGATATTTTTCTACACCATGTGTTGTTGTCCAGTTTTATCTAAAAAAATAAAATTCTACAATGATAATAGGTTTTATACTAGGAATATTCCCTCAAATACTAACCATTTATTCTAAATTTTTTGATGAATATATCTTTAATTTATCTCCATAAAATTTTAGATCTATTGGGTGAGTGGATTTGGATTAAATTAAAAAATGGTGTTCTATTATAAAATCCTAGATAGAATTGTGGGATGAACTTTCATCCATTAATTGGGATTATTGGTTGATTTGGGACTTGAAGGTTTTATCCAATATGTAATGGAATTTACATAGACTTCTAGTGGATTATAAAATAATTTGGACTTTTGTATTGATCACAAAAAAAATATAACATCATGGTTTCTCAAGTTTCATTGGAAAATTGTTTTGGTCTTCTTGCGTACTCTATATGGGCCTTCCAATGGCTAAATTGTCCAAATATCCCATTGAATTATTTATTAGAATTGGAATTATGAACACTGAAAAATAAAAATCACATCATTTGGATCAGTTTTTTGAATGATATGATCAAAATATAAAATTATAGTTTAATTTAATGAATTCGATCAATGATATATATATGTGTTTTAATGATCAAAATAAGAACATTGACTAGAAACTAATCATTTTTCATTAAAACATTAGTGATGGGAGTAATATAAAATATTTTATAAATATGGAAAATCAATTATCCCACCTAAAAAGGAACTTCTATTGGTTTGTGATTTTTAGTGAAAATTCAGGTTCTTGGTTGTGCCTTGGTTTGTAGAAAGGTGGGTATTGGTCTATGTTGTTCCTTCATTTGAGAAAAATATACGGTCTTGTAAATTTTATCAAACTTTTTAAATATTGAGGATTCACTTATTAATAACCATCCTATGTTTGAGATAGAGAGGATTGAAGAGTAGATTTACGATCATTTCTATATAAACTACTATAAAAAACTAGTGTCCTTAATTCATTTTTACATTCATTTCAAATGAAAAAAATCATACACTAATATATATTTTGTATCTATAGTTGTATTTAAATGAACTAAATTCTCATATTAAATATGATTATTTTAATCTACTTAAATTTTAAAAGGTTTATTCACCCCCCCCAGACCATATTGACATCTTACATTGGGCCAAAATTGGTATCAGAGCTTTATCCTTTAAGAGTTGAGTTGTACTATTTCATTTTAGTTTTTGTTATTTTATATTATTCTTGTGATATCCAACTTGTATGATTAACATTATAAGGGAATTTTATTTTGTAAGATAGAAGTAAAAAACTTAAATGATTGTTTTATAGCACAAAAAATAATATATTTTGATGGAAATGATTATCGATACTGTAAGGAAATAATAGAGGCATACCTAAAGTAATTAAGCATTGATAATTGGACAGTCATGGTCAAACCATATAAACAACCTGATTCTGATCCATATTCACTTATGGTTAACGATGCAGTAAAATATGATTTGAATTACAAATTAATAAATATATTTTATTTTTTATTTGTAAAAATGTGTTTAATCACGTATTATTATGTAATACATCTCAATACATTTAGAGGATACTATAAGTTACACACTATAGATATGACAATATTAAAAGGAAAAAACATGGAATATTATTTGTATAGTACCAAGACTTTAAGATAGAAAAAGATGAGTCTATGAAACAAATATTTCATAGATTCACAAGAATTATTAAGGGCATGAGTACACTTAAAGAATATCTTGATAATACAGTATATTGGTTTATAGGTTGTTGTGGTCACTACCTAAGAAGTGGCATGCAAAAAAATTAGTAATCAAGGAGAGTAAGAACTTTAAGGATTACACATTAAATTAACTCATTGGATCACTAATGAAATATGAAATTGAGTTAGATAACATTACAAATGAAGAAAATTATAAAAATAAATGTATTGTGTTTAAAACCAAAATATTTATTTCTTATTACACATATGAATCTAAATCATATGGAAGTGAGATGTATTAGTTGGCTCATTTTACAAAAATAATTTACAAACTGGTGAAAATTTAAAAATGATTCAAAAATGGTTTATAAATAAATATCAAAAGGGAATTAATAAAGGTTACACCAGTAAGAATAATGATGCTTTAAATCTAACATGTTATGATTGTAGAAAGAAGGAACATATCAATATTAACTTCCCATAATTAAAATATTTAAAAAAATATAAGAATTATATAAAAAATTATAAGTGATCTATTTATCATGGATGGAGTTAAATTGAATATTATCATTCGATTAGTAATACTTGATGTGAAATATAGACTCATAACCTTGATTTTATGGCTATAAGTTCTAAGGTAATTACATCACCTTTTATACAATTCTTAAAACCAACTTATGTAAGTTTTAATAAAAATACTAAAAATGAAAAAAGTATTAATTATTATTAAAGTGTTTTATATGAATCTGATTCAAAAAAATATAATGTTGAAGAATATATGAAAGAAACTAAGAAATTACAATAATATATTTTTGGAATTTCTAAGTTTTACAGAAAACTAAAAAGAAAAAATATTGAACTTGATAAAAAAAACTTAGAAACTGATTCATCATAATGATAATCATAATGCATTAAGTTATTATAATAAATTTTATGATGATTTTTAAAATTTTAATTTTAAATAAGGAAATTATATTTTAAAAATAGAAAATTTGAAATTAAAAGATGATAGTGATGGAATTAAATATTTATTTATAAGAATAATGATGGGAAAGAAATAAAATTTAATAAGTTTTTGGATGATATGTCTCATGAAAAAAAATTAGGATAAAAATAAAATATTAATAAATACAACCTATTTCTCTAATGAACATGTTTATAGTGACTTAAAGAGTTTACAAAAAGAGAAATAAAAGTTGAAAGTTGAAATTTTAAGTCTAAATGAAAATATATGCACTTTTTTGAAAGGTAAGGAAAAGTATGGTAAGATTATTTAAATGATGAAACCAAATAAAAATATGACTATATTTTGGTATAAAAATAAATTACCTAGGAAAAACGGAACTTTATTTATTAAAACTTCTATAAAAAGTTTTTTAAGTGATACATGTTTTAAGTGGATGTTATAAGGGAATTCTACTAATGAATGGTCTTGGATATTTACTCAATCTTTTAGTGAAATTAAAAAAAATTATTTATAAGAATTTATCTTCAAAATTACCCATAAATAAATGTCCAAAATCTATTTAGGCACTTGAGAACTTGATTGTTAATCCTATTGGACCCAAGTTAACACAGGTACCAAATCAATTTTCTTCTTGATTTATTTATATAAATACACCTTAGGAGTCTTAAGGATTTTTTGTATATGGAAAGTATCTATTCAAAACAAATAATTGGTAACCCTTAAAATATTTTATGTTTTAATCAATTTTATATAGGATCTATGAAATTCAATGAAAATACTAATGGGTATATTAAAGGCTATGGTGAAATAAGAAGCTTCTAAAATTTCAAAGGTTTTATTTGTTAAAGTGTTAAAACACAAATTAATAAGTATTTCAAAACTTTATTATTATGTAATGAACATCAAATTTTAAAATTATAGGTGAATATATTTTAAGAATGAAACTATATTATTTTTATTAAAATAGAAAAGATAGTATTTACTCTATTGATTTTTTTTAAACTAACCAATCAGAATGTTAAGTTCCTTAGTACTATAGAAACAGGTGAAATTTTATATTTTAGGAGGCTTGGGAAAGAAAATTTTCAGTTCTTACATAAATTGAAAAAGAATGGATAGGTTCTAGATCTACCCAAATTGAAATTAAGTAATTTTTTGTGATTCATGTTTATATGGTTAGAATCATGAGGATAGTTTTAAAACTATTAATAATATTATATATGATAGACCTATAGAGTTATTACATCTTCATATATTTGATCTTATTAAAACTACAAGTTTCAGTGTATAGAAGTATGTTTTTTTGTAATTTTTTATGATTATAGTAGATTTAATTGGTCGTATTTCTTAACACATAAAAGTGAAACTTTAACTAAGTTTGTTGGATTTTTTAAATTAGTTCGAAATAAAAAAGGATAATTGATTATTTCTATTATAATTGATAGATAAGGTGCGTATGTTAATCTATATTTTGAGAAATTTTATGAATATAATGGGTATAAACATTGTTTTCTTCTCCTAGAACACCACAATAAATATTTTTGTAGAAAATAAAATAGATCTATTGATTAAATGGAAAGAACTATTCTTAATGAATTTATTTTGCCTATATATTTTTGGATTAAACCTATGAAAACATATTTTAATGTTTCAAATATAATTATAATTATACCAATTATAAATAAAACCACTTATGATAGGTATAAAGGAGTTAGACCTAGGGTTATTTATTTTAAAGTGTTTGGTTGTAATGTTTTTATCTTAAATACTAAGTATAATTTAGATAAATTTAATTCTAAAAGTGATAAAGGAATATTTATAGGATATTTTAATCCATGTAAGGATTCCATAGTGTATAATAAGATAAATTTGGTTTCTGAGGAGATTATGCATGTTAATTTTATTGAGAATAATAATGTATAAGATAAATCAAATAATTATGGTAAAGAATTTAGAGATTTTAACTTTGGAAACGGTATACCTCAAAATGATAATGTTTTAATTGAGTGGGAGCATATCCCATCCCAATATGATCCAAAAAATTTAAAAACTCTTATCATCCTATTAATAACATAATTTGAAATATTGAAACTATAATTCAAACTAGAAAAAATTTATTGTGATAATTTTTCTTTTATTATTGATTTCATACCAAATAATATTTATGAATATTTAAATGATTCCAATTGGACTATTTTTATTCATTATGAACTTAACTAATTTTTAAGAAATTATGTTTATAATTTGGTTGAAATTCTAAAAGAAAATCATGTTATTTTAACTAAGAGTATTTTTAGAAATGAAATGGATGAATCGTGAAATATAGTGAAAATAAGTCTAGACTTATTGTTTAGGGATTTTGTTAGGAATAAGGAATTGATTTTGATAAATCTTTTTGTATGTTTTCTAGGATTGAATATATTTGGATTTTATTTCCTTTTTCAAATTTTTAAGGTTTTAAATTATATCAAATGGAAGTTAAAAGTTCATTTTTAAAAGGAATTATTTTGGAATAATTGTATGTTTATCAACCTCTTATATTTTAATATGAAAGTAATATAAATCATGTTTTTAAAAAATTAAAACATTTATATGGCCTTAATCAAGATCCAATATCTTGGTATGATATAATACCTTTTTTTATTGAATAATGGTTTTAATAAAGAAAATTTTGATCCAAATTTTATTATTATGAAAGTTTATAATGATATTTTAATAGTCCAAATATATGTTAATGATATTTTGTTTGGTTGTTCAAGAAAATTATTATGTAATGAATTTTATAATTTTATTTCTAGTGAATTTTAGATTAGTTTAATGGGTGAATTAAAAAAAATAAACTCTAGATTTTTCAAATACCTAATGGAATATTTTGAATCAATATAAATATGATAAAGAGATAGTTAAAAGTTTTAATCTTAATTCATGTAAAACTTTAAAAAACCATATGATTACTAATTCTAAATTAGATTTATATGGATTTGAAAAACCTACATATAATAAATTTTTTAGAGGCATGATAATAAGTTTATTATATTTGACTAATTTTAAGCCTAGTATCATGTTTAATGTGTGTATGCATGAAAGGTTTAATTACAATACTGAATAAAGTAATCTAAAGGCTCTTAAAGTAATAATTATATATTTTAAAGGAAGTATTAATTTTTCTTTTTTTATTCTATTCATATTTTTTTATTGAATTTTCTACTCTAATTTTTATTTTGGTGGTTGAAGTCTTGATAGAAAGATCACTTTGTTGCGACAAGGATGTATGAAATCTACAAAAGGGGGTGAATTATTGTTTAAAAACTTAACTGAAAATTTTCTAACCCTCAAGTTTTATGTTTACATATTTTACAAACTTTTAATCAATATAAAGATCAGTGTAAAAATAGTAAATGCAATATAAATATCAATTATAATAAATAAAGAAATCACAATGGAAATATTTTTGTATAATGTTTTTGAAAATATAATAGAAAAAATAAAAATAGTATAAATTGAAAATTTAAACATAATGGTAATTAAAAAATGAATACAATGGTAATTTAAAACAATATATGCAGCATTAGTAAACAAACAAAATACTACATTAAAAAGATATTATAAATCTCAATTTTAAAATAAAGTTAAAGGTGGATATTTAGAATGGATCCAAGGTATCCAAAATTTTAAAAATATCATAAGGTGTTATATCTTCACATCCCTAGAATCCCTCAACTTAACCTATTGGTAGGTGTAGTTTTATAGCCCTAGAAACTATGTCTTCATATCCCTAAAATATCATGATCACATGGGATTGGTAAATGAACAATTAAAATGGAGATACTAAGAAAATTATAATAAATCCTCAAATTATGTGGCTCTTAGTAATCACTCAGAAATAAAAACAATCAGAAGTACACTAAGTCAATAAGCTCTTAAATACTTGATATGATTGTAATATTTTTATAATTTTTTACCATGTTCTTCTAAAACTCAAAGTTAAACCTCAATTTATAGATAAATTTTTATTAAACATAAAAAATTGATCTTTAAATATCCCAGAGTCAGTTGTAATAGGATAGATAAGAACTTCATCATCTACTGATAAACTAATCATTTTTCTTTATCTATTGATGAGTTTATCCATCACCAATATTGTGATTTTTAAATATAGTTAAAATTTATCAAGAAATGTCATATTATCATATTTTTTAAAGACTTATTAAGTTATCTAGTATTTTATTTAATAATAAATTATTTGATTGATTAATTTACACTTTTAGAATTATAAGGTTCTTTAGAATTTATAGTTTTCGAAAATTCATTCTGCAGAAAAAGAATAACTAAAAAACCTCAAGTTAAATAAAATTAATATGAAGTCTATTGTGATTTAAAAAAAAGAAATCAAGTGAGTTGATAAATAAAAATCTATGAATTTCTAGAAATAACAAAACACATAAGTAAAATTGAAAGGTTAAACTAAATTTTAAATAAGACTTCCAATGAATTCTAGTAGAGATAATTACTCCTTCCATTACAAGTAGAGAAAATCAATTCTTGTTTTATTCAAAAGACTTTAGAATATATTTCCCTCAATATATACACCCCTTTTAAAAAAATTTAACTTTCTCTCCCTCTTTTTGATTTTCAAAAAGAAATATAAAATTGAGTAAAACATTTAAAAATACTTCATTTACTTATTTGAATCTTCAGATTTTCATCTTTAATGGTTTAATATCTTTAAAATAGGATTCTTAAAAATAGATTGATAAAATAAAAGAACTCATTATATTAAAATGATAAAAATATATTGAAATAAAATGAAAATTGGAAATTATAAATTTAGTTCTCTTTAAAATTGTTGATTTATATATTTTGGTAACTTCAGATACTTTTGAAACTCTAGATTCAATAAATCCTTTTAAAATGTCAAGAAATTAAATTTTTCAACTTAAATTCCATTTCTATCATGATTTCCTATATAAAAATATCATCTAGTACAATGATTTCATATGTTGAACTTCATCTTCTCTATTAGTGTTTTGGATCTTATTAGTAATTTCTTCATAATTTTTGAAATATTTCTGCATTATAATTTTTTAAACTTCACCTTATTCAACATTGTATTTGGTTTTAAATTTTTATCACACTATTTTAGAAAATTGAACTTTGAGCTTCATGGATGGCCTTTTTGGATTCTTCTAAAAATTCCAACCAAATATTCTCTTATTGAACTTCATTTTAGCATAGAATATATAAATAAAAATATAAGAAATTGAGTGATACTAAAAACCTTGTGACTATATTCCTTATACAATCATTTGGGATTTTTATCATCTAAATATTCATCCTCTATTATATAAATGGTATCAAATGATTCCCATGAAAATATATGTAAAAAACATTTTTATACAAATTATTTTTAAGAATTAAATTTATAATTTTTTAATATGAAAATATTATCTACCTTATGATAAAATTTTAATCATAAAATAATAACAATAAATACTAACCCTATAAAAATTAATTCAATCTAAGGAATAATAATTTAAGAGATCTTACCTTCTCAGATTTTAATTCTTTTGATATTTCACGTATGAATATCTTCCATACATTTAATGAATTTTTATATGTTATTAATATTGAATGTTTTTTTATGTTAATATAATAAGAATATTTTTATATATTATTGTTTAACTCATAACTTTTAATATATAAAAACCTGATAAAAAATAAAAAAATGATCTAATAAAATTGAAAAACTGGTGAAATAAAAATTAAAAAGTTATAAAATAAAAATGAAAAACCAATGAAATAAAAATATCATCCCCCTATATCAAAGAGTTTTCCAATACAAGAATATTTTTTAAATAATAAGTAAATTTAATATTAGTTTATTTTGATCATTCAAACATCCGCTTAATTTATTTAAATATATCAAAATTTTAAGGTTTGGTAAAAATATTAGCATACTAATTTTTACTTCTGATAAAGTAAAGAATTATATATACTTTCATGTGATGAGAACAACCAATTACCATGCACCATTTATTTAGGCTTCTAGTACTCAAATGTTTCTCCTGAAAAATGATAAAACTAATTTCTCAGTACCCAAAATTTCTTGGATCTAGTTGTGTTATCAAACAAAAGTTTAGGAACCCACATATGAACAAATTTATATGTTGAAAAACTATTAGTTATTCAAAAATAAACACTTTAGGAAATCCAAAATGTTGAACTCAGTTTAAAGAATAAGATTTAAGTGGCCTCCCTTAGAAATACAGTAAAAAAAGGTGCACTTTTAGGTACATAATAATATGATTACAAATGAGTTTTATCAAAAGTAAAAACAATACTATTAGAAATTATATAAGGTCCAATTTTCATATAAATTTTATCAAAATCACCTTTACTAAAATTAAAGTTAGATAGAAGTTTCCTCAAACTACTAACTTCATATTTAATCTTAATAATGAAATTTGGATCATCTAAAATTGATTATAAATTAGATTTAGAAACTAACTCTAATTAAATTTTGGAACATCCAAAGTTAAGTTTGAAATTATATTATTAGATTCAATAAGACTAGTTTTAGAAAAATCATTTTTATTTTTAAACTTCTTATTTTCTTTTTCAATAAGATTAACATATCTAACCATTTCATAAAAAATAGGTAAATCTTCCTCATCTTTTGATAAATTAACTTTTTTATCATTCGATGAACTAATTTTTTTATCATATAATGAATTTGGATAATCATCCTTATAAATATAAGTAAATTTAAAATCAAGTGTTAAAATTTTCAAATATTATACAGTTACCTAAGACATGAGGATTTTTTCATCCTTTTTAAAATATGTATAAAATCCAATGATTTTATGTATTTTATTTACACTGTCTTCTAATGAGATATCAGAAGATGTATCACCCCCAATTACACTCTAGGTGTCCAAATATTTCAATATCTTCTTCCCTTTACTTATATAATATCTCTTTTATTTTCTATATTTTCTCTTCAAGTTAGGAAAATCAGGTCTAATATGACCTATCTTCTAACATTCATAGCATATAACATCTGAAATCTCCTTATTATCATTTCTACTTTTTCTTTCTTTATGATGAGTATACTGGTAGTTCTTATTACTGGAAAGCTTATTCATCCTTCTAAAAAGTTGAGTAAGATCATTCTCAATCTCATCTGAACTGATTTGATCAAAAAATTTATATGTATTCCTTGAAACTAGGTATTTAGAAGTATTAACATGAGAATTAAATGCACCAACAAAAGGATTACCAAATGTATATGAAAAATAAACTCTATTCTTCCTCTTATATTTATCAGTATATCTTTTTAGTCTACTTTCATACTAAATTAATGTAATAATAAAGTCATTCATACTTATCTTAGTTAAATGTTTAGTATCATAAATATTTATCCTCATTGATTTTCAGTCCTTAGGTATTATATCAAAAATATTTTTGATAATATGTTCTTATGATAATTCTTTCTTACTAAAAGATTGTAAACTATTTACAATATTCATAAAATTCTGATATTTATGTAGCTATTTCACCAAATAGAAAATAAAAATATTGATAATATTCTCTCAATGTATCTATTTGAGTTTCCAAATCCTTGAGAGTTTCAAAATTAATAATCACTAATTTCTTACAAATTACATTTTCCATTTCACAAGATGATATTTGGATATACATTTTTCTTGGTCATATAACATAATAGATTATTATCAACATTATGATTTACATAATATTCCAAGTTTTCTACTATAGAAAAATAAACAAATTATTTATCTAGAACTTTATAATTCTCCATCATCGTAATAAAATTTTCAACTCTAGCAAATATATAATACTTTATAAAATCATGTCAGTATTAATAATAAAGTCTATCAAAAATAGGTGGTCTAGTCATATTTAAATTTTCAAGTGTTCCAAGTGGAAACCTTTCCATTATAAAAAAATATTTTATCTATCAACACGGTTAGTGTAAGGGAACCAAGATGAAATTTTAATGAACTAACATAAAATAAATATAATCTCATAACCAATTAGATACTTTCTCTTAAACAAATTGTTGTCCCAAGGATGTAATGTATGAAATCTAAAATAGGGGTGAATTATAGTTTAAAACTTAACTAACAATTTTCCAACCCTCAAGTTTTCAGTTGAATAGTTTTATAAAATTATGATAAATTCAAAGTTCAGATTAAAAAATTTCCATGTTTTGGAATATAAACTATATTAAATACAATAAGAAAAATGGAAATAATTATGTTGTCAGTTTATAAAAATCCAATATAAGAAATAAAAATAGAATAAATTGATAATTTAAATGCAGTGGTAATTTAAAATAATACATAGATATTTTGTTAACAAACCAAATTCTCCATTAAAAGTATATTATAAATGTCACTTTTAAACCAAATTGAAAGGTGAATATTTAGACCAAATCTATGTTATACACAACTTTAAACCTATCATAATTTGTTCTATCTTCATATCCTTGAAAACTCTCAACTTAACCTATCAGTACATATTATGTTTTACTGCCCCAAAAATCCCTCAACTTAACCAGTCGGTATGTATAGTGTTCTCACCTTGAAAACTTTTCCTTCTTAACCCTAAAATATCTTAATCACTCAGGATCATTCAATGAACAATTATATAGTAAATACTAAGATCTCTCCAATAAATCAATAGAATGCATATCTAAATTCAAAAGAAAACCAATCTTAAGTACAATAAGTCAATAAGTTTTTGAATAATTTAAGTGATTATAGTATTTACTATGTTTTACACTATATTATTCTAACACTCAATGTTGTGACTTAATTTATAGAAGATATTGATTCAAAAATCAATGGTTGAACTCTAAAATTATCATAGTTAGTTATATAATCATCGAGAAAAACTTTGTCATCTACTGATGAACATATAATTTTTCTTTATCTACCAATGATTTTATCCAATATTTCTAAAATGATATTTGAATATAGTTAAAATAATTTTTAAATAAATATTAGAATAATATATTTTCACAAACCTTACTAAGTTCTATGTTGCTTCATTTAACAGCACATTTTTCAACTAGTGAATGTACAATTTCGTAATTCTAAGGTTCTTTAGAATTTTAGTTACTATAAACTAATTCTATAAAAACACAACAACTAAAAAAATATCAAGTTACATAAAATTAATATAAAGTATATTGTGATTTCCAAAACAAAGGAATCAATTGAGTCATTGAATCAACACAGGTCTAGTATGCGTCACTTGGTAAAATTTTGAATTCATGGAGTTATAAAACAAAATTATCAGTTGCTTTATCCATGACCATTTCTAATTATATTGGTGCTACTAATTTTTTTGCTCAAAGTATTTAGATAAAACAAAAATTATCATGTTTTAATGTTTATTTTGATAAAATTTATATTTACTATGATAATAATTCTATTGTTTAAATCTCAAATATTTCTTTATAGTATTCAAGAATAAAACATATTAAGGATATATTTCATTTTTAAAAGATCACATTAATAAAGAAGATATAATTCTATAATTTATTCCAAATAATAATAAAAAAATTTATATATTTAATAATCCATTGAATATAATAAAGTTTGAGAAATAAAATTTAACTTTTAATGATGGATATTTAATTTGTACTGCTTGGATTTTAAATTTTAATCTCTATTTTAAGGTTCTAAAGATCAATTCTATAGATTGGTTTGATTTTTTTTCAAGAATATATTTGATTTATTAAATTTTACTAATGTTTTTTCTATTGAATTTATAATCCTTTATAATTATTACACTGATGTTTATGTGGATTATTTATTCTAATGTTTACTTAGTTTATTATTTTTCAAAAAATATGTGTTTATAAAATTTTATAGGTAATTTGAAGATTTTTGGTATTTTCTTTACTATTTTTTAAATTTTTTTATCTATATGATTTTTAAGGGGGAGATAAAAAACATTTGTTTCTATAATAATTTAGTTTATATTGTTTTACTTGTTTCAAAGTTTTAACTATTTTATTAGTTATGTTTCCTTTTAAAGTAATAAAGGGAGGGAGTTTTTAAATAAATTTTTAATTTTTGTCAACTTTTTTATAAATTTCAAAAAGGGGTGATTTTTTTGTAATTTTTGTAAAATATAGTTCTGTTGTGTGATTTTTGAAAGGGTTATTTTTTAGTGTTATGTTATAGAGCTAATATTTCTATACTTTTTTATTTGTATTTTAATTATTTTAACCCCACCATTTTATTATTTAATAAGAAATTTCCTTATTTCATGGTTTTTGGAGTAATTTGGAATTTATAGTGGAAATGGATTAATCATTGATCATTTACTGTTATTATTAATTTTGAGAATCATATTGATAATTCAAATGTTGAATCCTTAATCCTACTGATTTCTAGGATAGCATGTGCAAAGGATTATCTCAAAGAAACTCAATCTAGGTGTAAGTTGTGCTATGAAATCTAGATAAGTATGAAATCACTAGAGAGGAATATGGAAAATGAAATGGGAATGAATTCTACATCTCCCATTTATGATTCCCATGATTCAAGAAATTTTGGGTTGATTCCTCACGGTCTTCTTGTGGGAAGAGTTTTTTGGCAGATCTGGCCTCCTAAAAGTTTTGGATCAATAAACCGACGACCGGAGTCAAGTGATTAGACTGTGGGAGGTGAACATCAGAACCTATCCTCTTCCTATTTCATATTTAGTTATTGAACCCTTCCTGTTTAATTTTTTACCATCAACTCCAGTGAAAAACGTCCAACAGAAAGAACTTATATTTTAACATATGTATGAAGACAATAACTAACCCAATTTGTTTTTTATTTTCTTTTAGAAATTACTCTCTTTCTTGTACACATTAATTTAATCTGCCAAGTATGTTTAATTGATGAAATGACATATGATGGAGCCAAGTCCTGGAAGGTATCACACTCTCAATTCAGGTGTTTTCATCATTTTTTACTATTAAAGGAGGTGAGGTTTAGTGTTCCAATGAGATCTCCTGGGCATGCTAAATTTAAAATTGAAATTATGGAGTAGTGGTATATATATAATGGTATAGAATATCAAATAGAAATTAGACAATAATAATAAATAATGAAGGAACCCAAGTAGTTAATCCTAGGACAAATACATTTCTGTTAACCATCTATTGTGTATGTATTTAGAATTTTAATGTTTATTTTTGGTTTTTCATTCCATAATAAAACCCCAACATTTATATTTTTTTATAAATATAATAACACAAAACTATAATAAGTGAGTTAATAATAGGTAGTTATTGGCTACAAAATATCCTCAATAGACTGTAACATCTCAACCCAACTCATTGTCTTGAGAAGAGATGGAGTTCCGCCAACCTTAGGTGACATACTCAAGACACAAAAGGTAGGAGATAAATTCTAAGGTCTTAGGATACCATTTTTGGATGATTTTCCCTTTAAATACTACAACCTGACAAAAAAACTATAAATATCCAAACCATTTATATGATGCGTGATTATAATCAGTACAACTCGAAGGTAAAACCAATAGAATAACAATATCTGAGTGATAACAGAATAAGGAAATCAACTAATAAAAACCAAAAGATAACATTGTTAGGTCCCTTGGTATGGAAGTAGTGACTAGAGGGGAGGAGAATAGTCTTTTTTAATTTATTATTACAAATACTAAGTTATCATAGTTATAAAAGCGTTAAAAGTTATAGCAGAAATAAAATAGATAACACGGGATGTTTTTATAGAGGTTCTGATCACCAAGATCCTAGTCCTCTCATCAACCTCCTCTAATACTCAAGAATATTGGTATAAAAAAAATCCTCACATTTTAATGGGAGTGATAACCCAATTACATACAAATACAAACATTCATTTTTCAAACATGGTGGTATAACCTTTGACTTTTGAAGGAGTCACAACCTACCTTCCTTTTGTCTAGTAGGAACAACCTAAACTTACATTTAGACAGGAGGAATAACCTAATGGTATCTTTTGGGTGGGAAAATATTAAACCAAAACTTTAGAGGAAAAACATGTGGTAGGATGTATTAAAATAGAGAAATAATAGAAAACAAATGAAACCAAATATGAGAAAATGAAATATAAATTTGTTGGAGCACGTGTTATTTGATCACATTAGTGGGGGAATATTAAAGGTGATGAAGATCTCTAATAATCACAGCATAATAATATAATTTGAAGATGTTTCTTGATCAATTTTGAGAGAAGTAAGAAATATATTATCGATTTATTTTCAAAATGTCATTTGAACTAGTACATGTGTTTTTATCCTTGAAGCAATCACCCAAAACATTAATCCTGAGATCTACAGAAGCATGTCCATGTATAATGTCTGCACAAAATTTTTTAGAGTTTAATAATAAAATAATATTACAGTTACCTTATTTTATTGAAGTTTCGATGAAAACAAAACAAAATTGGGCTTATATTTTGTTTTAAATATTGGGGTAGAAGCCTCATTTTATTATTAAAGTAGAGACCTCTTTTTGACTGGATAGAGAGAGACCCATTACATATCCCGAAGGCCCAAGGCCAAGTGGCCTAAATACAAGGCTTGGAAGCCTATTTTTTTGGCCCAAAGCGCCCTTTGGTGAATAGTACTACTACAATACCCAGACTGTTATAGTACCACTGCTACTACAGTTCCTGGTACAGTACCTCTACCACTACAGTGTCTTCGTTGCTATAGTCCATCGCTTCTATAATACTACTATAGTGCTCCTATAGTAACCTAGAAATTCCTCCATGCCCATATTTGATCCTGAATGTTTTGGATGCTAAGAAGGGCTTATATTTATTTATGAAATATAAAATAAAACATTTAATATATTAAGAGTAATAATTATTAAACAAATCAAAATTGAAAATAAATTGAAATAATAATATAATTATGCATATTATTAATGAAACAGAATGTTATGAAAAATAGAGCATTATATAAAAAACAATATGCATGAGAAAGTCTCACTAAAAATGCTACAATTACTTTTTAAACAATGTTACAAGTATATTTCAACATAAAATATTAAAACATTTTCAATGTAATTTATTTTAAAAACATTAACTAACATAAAGAAAACAAAAAAAAATGGAAAAAAAATTTAACTAATGGTGGGTCATGACCTACCATTGAAAATAGTGAATGGTTATTCATTACCTACCATTGAAAATGTCCAATGGTGGAAAAACATAGTATTACCTACCATTGTAATTTTATGTAAAACTAAAAAAAAAAAAAAAAATAATTCCATGCATCTTAACAAAAAATGGGTTCCTGAGAATAATAAAATAATTTCATATCATTGGATGTCTAATTATGGGTAAATTACCTACTGTTGGGTTCTAATGGTGGATAATAATAAACATATCCAAACAAACAAAAAGAACTTAAAAATGAAGAACTTAACCATTGCTTTTAAAATAATCATGAAATAATAAAAAAAATATAATGACATGAAAAATAAGATTCTTCCATGATTTAACACATCTATGTAAATAAAAACCATGAAGGTACAGTATAAAAACATTATTAAAAAAACTTATGATAAAAGTGTGAATACAAAGTTAAAACAATTATAAAACAAAGAAAATAAAAACATTGCATGAGAAGTAAGAAAAAATATCTTTTGTGGAAGTTTGATGAAAGAATGGTCAAGGAATGGAACAGTAAGAAGAAATAATCAGTGGGTAAAAATATAACCCACTATTGATGTTCAATGGTGGGTAAATTACCTACTGTTGAAGTGTAACGATGGGTAAATTTACTCACTATTGAATTCCTGGTGGTATATCAGTGACCCACCACTGAAAATTTTCCAATGGTGAATCAACAGAGATGAGAAATAAAATAGAGAAGATAAAAAAATAGTAAAATCAAGTCAATATAATGATAATCCTAAATAAGCTTGAAGAGGGTGAAGCAACGGCCAAATATAAAGAACTCTTGAACGAAAAATGTAACCCAACATGAAATGGGAAGAGAAAAATATTGAGGAATAATAATAGAAGAGATTAATCTTAGTTGAAAGAATTAACTTGATGAAGAGAACCTATTTTCTTTGAGTTCAAGAGAGCCTGAAGAAGATGAGTACATTGAACCACTATTAGCTCAAGAGAATAAGAAAGACAGACCTGGTGAAATAAAAGATAACTAAAGAGGAGGAGGAAACACTGCTTTAGATTTTGTCGATCTGGAGAAAAGAATGATGTTGAAGAAAGGATGTCATTGGATAGTCCACTATAGAAGAAGACAAGTAGAGGAGGAAAACTCACATGGGAGAGGATATGAGATGAGAGAGTTAAAAACTGAGCACAGGATGATAAACAAGGTGATTAGATGGATGATAAAAATAGAGAGGATAACCAATGGTTGAGATTAAATCTTAGGTTTTAAACTTTATCCCATATTGAAATAATAATATGGTGAGACACCGGTATATAATACAATATGTGATTTTGGTTATTTAGAACAAGTCACATGTAACACCACAAGCTTCCACAGTACGCTTCTCTTTGAATAATACAATAGCATGTGTTGTACGCAACTTTGAGTTCTAACACACCACAACCAATCAAACTAGAAGTTATGAATAGTAATACCCACTTTTTAAAATTTTATAAATTTTATCTTTAAAAATGGACTTCATTTTTGGATTTGTAATATCAAAATTATCTTAGGGTGAATTTTTGGTATTTTTCTGAAAACATTCAATTTTTGATGAATAGTGAAAAACACTGAGTTATAGTTTAAAACCGAATTTTTATTTAAATAATTATTCATTTTATTTAAATTTATTTTAGGTAAAAATAGATACGTAATACCTATATAATTTCAATGTAATTAATTGGAGTCAGTTTATAATAATTTTAGATATATAAAAATTTTATTAAACTTTTCACCGTCTTTTACCCACCTCCTAGGAGAATTTGAAAATTCACATAAAACTTAATTTTACCGCTTATGTGAGTTGAATTTCAAAAATCTGAGAGACACGTTTGATATAAGTAAGTAAAATATGGTTCAATAATATGAAAATAATTTTTGGTGAATAGTAACTTTTTACTTTTATTTACCACGATTAAAAGTAAATAGGGTAATTAAAGGTAAAAATGATATTATTATTACCCTAACACATGTCCTAATTATATTGGATAAGTATAATTAGACCAAAAACAACCTTAGGAATAAAATATGATCCTTTAGGTCCACTTGGATTAGATTAGGACATTTATTATTATTTAATTCAAAGAAGAGTTAAAAGTGTTGAATTCAAAGTTTAATAATTAACCATTTTTAATATAGGGTTAAACATAAGATAAATTAGACTATAAATATTCATTAGAAATATAAATAAAATTATTAAATAATGGTATTTTATTTATAATTTTTAGACATTAAATAATTTAATTTATTTATGACACAATGATGATGTAGTAATTACCTAATTAATGAAATATTATAATAATTGATATTATAAATATCCAAATAAATTTAATTTGAGACTTTTTATAAATTCCACTAATTTTCTAGGTTAATATGACATGTTAGGGTTGGTTATATGAATTTTGTTTGAAGTAATAATGCTATTATGAATTTAGAAAAAACAAAATACCAAATAGTGTCAAAGTTGACATAAAAGAGTTTTTTTTAAAAAATATTATATTATTAATTAATATTATATTAATAAAAATCTAAGGTTTGGAAAAAGGACTTATATAATGATAGGTTTGACATTAATTAACCACTTTAGGTTCTCTTGGAAGTTTATAGTATGTTTATTAACCATATAATATAAAAATACAAAGAGACATGGTAAATGTCAAACTATTTAACTAAGAGTTAAATCTAAAAGAGAAAGTTAATATAGTGACCCAAACCTGTCTAAAACCTATTGGTTGAGTGGTTGTAGACCCATACCCACCATAGATTTTAAATAATTCATTTTTGATCCATTAGAAACCGAAAATTATTTTATTATAAAATAATATTTCAAGATTTTCCTAAGGTGCCCCTCACCCCTCTTATAAAAGGGCACTCCCCCTTCCCTCAGCATCACACCTTCAAAGCCTTTTGGCTCGGCCAAATCCTACCCAAATACCCTCTAAACTGTCCTCCCTTAATCCTAGAGGACTTACTTTAGTCATAAAGCCAACCTAAGGAGCCCTTTTGACCAAATCAAAAGGAAGAACCCGAAGAAGAGGTAAATATCTCACCACCTCTTTCAAGTTCCTTTCTTCTTCCACTTCCTCTTTATTTGTTGTTTCCATTCTAAAATAATAACTCAAGTATATTCTATATACTGTGATGTTATTATAAATATGGTATAACCAAAATTCATTATTCTATCCATCCTTTGAATGACATGTCACCATACGTGCACACGTACGACTTACCGTCTCCACGTCGTGGGGTAATTGTTATTCAATACATTATTATTTGGATGGGTATAATAATGCTGTGTAATTGATGTAAATAATAAATATAACATGATAATTATTCTGTATATATGATATAACATCCAATTATATATTATTTTAATATCAAAAGAAAGATATTTTCCCTCGTGCGTACGTACGGATTATCGTCTCCACAAACGCGATAAGATTCATTCCCCATCATATCGATTCAAGACTAATTTTCATTAGATGATTAAAAATATTTTTTAAAGACTTAATATCATTATGAATATTAATAAGATACATCCCATCCATAACAAACATTACTTACGTAACAAATCATATAAAGGAAAACGAATCAGTTAACACCCGAAACGACGATAATACTAAGATATTATTGTAGCGACTCGGGTTTTTGGCCCTGTTAGACTTTGTAATATTTTTACAAATAATTCCAGAGCTAGGAGCGAAGACGGCGTGCGATTTCGAGGCCCGGTGTGCCCAGAATTAATTTTATAAAAATATTAAGTATTTTTATACTATGCACGTGGCGGGGGTGTGACATCTCCTAAACGGTAGCTCAGAACAGAAATCTGATGGCACGGTTGCATCCGGAACGTTCTGTTTACCCTAGGTGGGGTGTAAACTTTGCGGGCGCGGGCCTGTGGTGAGAAATGCCACCAGGGGCGTTTTCGTAAATAAGTGGCGAAGTTAGTGTGTGAGCGTCGGCTCAAATAACTTCTGAACGGAGTCTCGGATGGAAAATCTGAGTCCTCCGTTGCGTTCATAATGGCACGTATACTCTAGGGGCGACATTACTTTTGTTCGCATCGGGCGTCGGGTCCGAGGCGGGTTTGGCACCGGCGGGCGGCTGATATAAATATCAGCCCCCCCCCCCCCCATTTTATCGTTCTTCGCCATTATTCGCCGCCGCTCTGCCGAATCGAGCAAACGAAGCGCCCACGAGCTCGGAATTCAACGACGGACGTTCCAGGAGCGCGCAGCGGAAGCTCTGGAGCGCAGATCTGAGGCAGAACGCTGGCGTTTCGCCCGCGAGGTAGGCGGATTTAAGTTTTAACCCCCGATCCCGTTTTTGCTGCATTTTTCTGCAAATTGAAGCCGTAGCAGTGTAGATCGGGTCCCGGGGGTCATGTAGACGCCTCCGGATCGCAAAACGGACTGCCGGGGCGGCGCGGCACCAGCGCGGAGGTGCGCGGTGGAGCCGCGGGGGCGCGCCGAAGGCGCGCGGCGGAGGGCCGCCGGCCAGGGCGGGCCGGCGGCGGCGGCCGGTCCGGCCTCTTTTCTCATACGGGGGTCTTTAAACCCCCGTATCTTGCGAACCGGGAGCCGGATTGGTGCGCCGTTTGCGGCGACGCGACCCTGACGACGAGGCGAACCCTCCGGTGTGGGTTCGAGGGTTTAAGGGTTCGGGATCGTGGCCCGGGAGTTAGAAACGTCGTATAAAATAATATTATTTTATTATTTTACGACTTTGGGCCGTTGTAACTTCTACCCGGAGCGTCCGATTGACGTGTCGTCAGTGGCGTTGAGACCCTGATGGTACGACGGACTTTTTGATATGGTTTTCGGGTGTTGGTACTGAGAACAGGGTGCGGGCCCCACGAGGTCGGGTTTTGGCGTTTGCGGAGAAACGCAACTTTTGCACCAGGAGTCCGATTTTGGCGGATGAATAGTCGATCCTGTGTGTTTTTCCGAGAGGATCGCAATGGTGCGATCCGTTCGGTGAGTTTCGGAATCCAGGCGTGGGCCCCACCTGAGCTGGCCATCGGTGAATAGTACCTTTTTCACCGGGTGTCCGTTTTGGACGAGCGAGTAGTCGATTCCGCTTGTTTTTCCGAGGGGATCGTCGTGGTATGCTCCGCTCGATGTGTTTCTGGATCATTGTGTGGGCCCCGCACGAGCTAGCTATGGTGAATAGTGCCTTTTTCACCGGTGCTCCGTTTCGGGCTAGTAAACAGCCTATCCTACATGTTTTTCCGCATGGAACGTGATGGTGGGCTCGATTTTTGCCTAGGAGGTGCGCAGTGTGGCGTTGTGGCGGGTCGCTTGGGTTAGCGACGTTTGGACTAGTAGTGGTTGAGGGTTCTACCTTGGTTCGTTCCTACGAGGGTTCGTGTGGCATCACAACCTTCGTATGGGTTTGTGATCCTCTCGATGGGATGTTTAAACTGTTAGAGTTGTGGTATCGCTCTGGTGGGCCCGGAGTGGATCCTCTAGCATCTTTACCCTAGATCGGGTTCTTGGTATCGTTGTGACCGTTTATTTACGGGCGGCGATCCCCTATCTAGCAGGTTAACCCCGTAGGGTTTGTGGCATCATCGGAAATATGATCCCCTACGTGGTGGGCCGTGATCAGTAGGGTTGTGGCATCGTCGGGTATACAATCCCCTACTCAGCATGTGGTTTATAGTAGGGTTACGGTATCGTTGGTTATGCGATCCCCTACTCAACACTTGATTTCGGTAGGGTTGCGGCATCATCGGTTCGATCCCCTACATCGCGAGTTATACCAGATAGGGTTCCGGTATCATCGTGACCATCTTTATATGGATGATGATCCTCTATCTGAGTGTGGAGCTTCTATCGAGCGCCAGATCGGGTTGTGGTATCCCCCAACGGATCCTGGGTGTGATCCCCTATCTGTGAGAACTACTTATGCCAGATCAGGTCGTGGTATCCCCCAGCGGACCCTGGGAGTGATCCCCTATCTCTGAGCTACGTATACCGGAGTGGGTCTTGGTATCCCCTAGCGGTCCCTAGCGGCGACCCCCTATCCGAGGAGTTTGGTGGTTATGGTGTTTCAGCGATGTTTCCTCAGTGATGTTATCCGACGAGCGTGGTCTCTCGGGTGAGCGTCTAAGATGTTTGTTTGGGAACCGATGGAGTGTATCTCTCGGATGAGTGTCATCTGGTATGACAGTGTTCGTGTGGTGTACTCTCCCGGTTGGGGCAGTTGCTGGTGATGAGGTCGGTACCTCTTGTGGCTTTGTGGCGTGAGCTGTGTATATCTGGATTGTTCAAGGTGTATGTATGGGCATACACCTGAGCTAAGCTGAGATGACTAGTTGTGTTTAGCTGAGGATGGTCACGAGATGGAGTTTCTCTCTCGTCTGGGTTCCCTCTGGCTGGGTTGAGAGGACTGTTTCCTTTCAGTTTATCCCTTGGGTTTTGGGTTTTTGGGGTGCCTATTGAGTATGTTTATACTCACCCCTGCACGGGCTTTGCCCGCACATGTTTGTGTCTTGTGCAGACCGCAGGCCTTTTGACGGAGTCCTAGGAGGACCTGGAGCAGGCGGAGCTTAGTGAGCGAGTTGATCGGGGTGTTTACCGGAGCTGTGCCGAGGGAGCTTTCCGGCGGGTGTTTGTGGCAGTGTTCCCCTTCTTCAGAGCAGGTTGGACGCGCTTTGTAGTTTTTTTTGGTGGGCCCTGTTTTGCCCTTTGTACTTTTGTTGTTGCTCTCTGGTTGTGGGATAGTGTATGCATGCATTTACTTTCCAGTTTCTATATATCTGCACTGTTGCATAGAGGTGTTTGTGGGTGCTTGTGTACAGGTACCTTAGGCTAATGCCTCCCATGTGTGTGATAGCCTACTCGGCGCTGGTCGCCAGCCCCTGGCCTATTGGAGGCGGGCTTGGGGAGTCGCGGCTCGAGCCCCGTTGGGTCGGGTTGTGATAGAGTGGTATCAGAGTAGGTTCCACCTTTGGGATCTCAGAGCGTAGCTGGTCTAGCTGTGAGCTTGGTTTGGGTTGCATAGCGATAGTGTTAGGATCTTTCGAGTTCGGATTTCAGGCCAGGGACTCCAGTGTTGGTGCGGCGGCCGACGTATCCATACACCAGAACTCTGATAACCTGCCTTTCGACTCGGGACATTCGTACACTGGTCGCGGGGACATAATGGTACATGCATCATATAGGACTGAGTTTTTGGTTTTTCCTTGTCCTTCTTGAGTCAGCTCTCCAGATATACGCTTTGACTGTGGTGCGTCTTGAATGTATTTCAAGATGCCTCCACGATGACAGATAGTGAGGGTTCTGCAGCAGGATTGTGCTGATGACCCACCCCGTGTAGTGGCTGTGGAGCAGGGCGCATGTTCTGAGGTTGCACCTCCAGGTGGTCTGCCAGTTGAGCCACCATATGTCGAGCAGCTGGTTGTGCCGGCGGTGCAGGACGAGGTTGCATGCAGGCTGAGTGCGTTTCACGAGTTCTAGAGGAAGCGACCTCTGAGGTTCTGGGGTGATCCAGACCCCCAGGCAGCTGATGACTGGCTTGAGGCAGTCACCCGAGTTTTCTGCCTAGTGAGGACACCTCCAGATTAGATGGTGGTCCTAGCGGCGAGGCTTCTGCATGGTTCTACCGGGCGATGGTGGAGTTTGGTGACGCAGTCCCATGACGAGGAGATGCTCACGTGGGCAGAGTTTGAGCGGCTCTTCAGGGAGGAGTTCTATCCAGTGACGCTGAGGTCAGTGCGGATCTAGGAGCTTCTGCAGCTTCGACGGGAGAGCATGACTGTGTCGGAGTACTCAGCGAGGTTTACAGACCTGTCGCGCTACTCCCTGGATATGGTTCGAGACCCGTTCTTTAGGGCTCGGACCTTCGAGCAGGGCTTACGCAGGGACATCTGAGAAGGTGTGGTTTCCTTGTGCCTGCCCACCTATGCTGGAGTGCTGGAGCGAGCGTTGGTGGTGGATAGTTTTCTGGCTGAGCAGATTCCCCCTGTTAGTGTTGGGCACTCGAAAGCTGAGACTTCTTCAGTCGGATCGACATCTGGTAGCCGACGACAGACTCAGGGGTCTGGACGTGGCCGACGTTTCAGGAGGTGACCCTAGGATGGAGGATCTGAGCCTCAGGGCTCACAGGGCTCTCAGGCTAGTTTTGGTCAGCCGCAGGAGAGGCGGTGTTACGCTTGCGACGGTTGGGGACTTCTTGCTAGAGATTGTCCGACCCGACGTGCTGCTGAGAGGGAGCCGCTCGATGGACCGCATTGGCAGAGGCAGCGTCTCGAGAAAGGAGATTCGCATGGCAACGGACGTGGCGGCGGAGCTGGTGCAGCGGGAGGCGGTGGTAGGCAGTACCAGTTGCCACCACCCCCACCCCTAGGTGGTCCACGCCAAGCTCAGGGAGCTGGTGGTCGAGGGCGAGGATAGCTGCATGCCCTGGAGGCAGTCGACCCAAAGGCACCGCGGATGGATAGAGGTACGCCTTGTGTCTTTTCTACTTACTGAAGTAGTTTGTCAGACACTGTTTAGCGGTACTCTTTCCTTTTTGTTGCTTGCTCGAGTTTTGTTCAGTGCATTGGAAAGACCCTGTGTGGGTGTTGTTCGACATGCTTCGAATGCGTGAGGAGGAGGGATCCTTCCCCCACCGAGACGCGTTTTGGTGACACTATTAAAACAGTGCGGGCAAGTCAGTGCCGCCCAAAGCAGATAGTATTGAGGTGTGGCAGATGATTACCTATAACTTATGCGTTCGGGCATGGGTGTTGGTTGGTGAGCTCGCTGGTGTGTGAGACCCAGTTGAGAGTCCAGTCGCTTTCCTTGGGCTTAGGGCTTTTCGGGGACGAAAAGTTTTAAGGGGGGGAGGATGTAGTGACTCAGGTTTTTGGCCCTGTTAGACTTTGGAATATTTCTACGAATAATTCCAGATCTAGGCGCGAAGACGGTGTGTGATTCCGAGGCCCGGTGTGCCCAGAATTAATTTTATAAAAATATTAAGTATTTTTATACTATGCACGTGGCGGGGGTGTTACATCTCCTAAACGGTAGCTCAGAACGGAAATCTGATGGCATGGTTGCGTCCGAAACGTTCTGTTTACCCTAGGTGGGGTGTAAACTTTGCGGTCGCGGGCCTGCAGTGAGAAACGCCACTAGGGGCGTTTTCGTAAATAAGTGGTGAAGTTAGTGTGCGAGCGTCGGCTCAAATAACTTCTGAACGGAGTCTCGGATGGAAAATCTGAGTCCTCCTTTGCGTTCAGAATGGCACGTTTACCCTAGGGGTGACATTACTTTTGTTCGCATCGGGCGTCGGGTCCGAGGCGGGTTTGGCGCCGGCGGGCGGTTGATATAAATATCAGTGCCCCCCCCCCCTTTTATCGTTCTTCGCCGTTCTTCGCCGCCGCTCCGCCGAATCGAGCAAACGAAGCACCCACGAGCTCGGAATTCGACGGCGGACGTTCCATGAGTGCGCAACGGAAGCTCAGGAGCGCGGATCTGAGGCAAAACATCGGCGTTTCTCCCGCGAGGTAGGCGGATTTGAGTTTTAACCCCCGATCCCGTTTTTGCTGTGTTTTTCTGCAAATTGAAGCCGTAGCAGTGTAGATCGGGTCCCGAGGGTCATGTAGACGCCTCCGGATCGCAAAACGGACCACTGGGGTGCCCCCGGCGGTCCGCGGAAGATCCGGCGGCGCGGCACCGGCGCGGCGGAGGGCCGCCGGCCAGGGTGGGCCGGCGGCGGCGGCCGGTTCGACCTCTTTTCTCATACGGGGGTCTTTAAACCCCCGTATCTTGCGAACCGGGAGCCGGATTCACGCGCCGTTTGTGGTGACGCGACCCTGACGACGAGGCGAACCATCCGGTGTGGGTTCGAGGGTTTAATGGTTCGGGATCGTGGCCCGGAAGTTAGAAATGTCGTATAAAATAATATTATTTTATTATTTTACGACTTCGGGCCGTTGTAACTTCTACCCGGAGAGTCCGATTGATGTGCCGTCAGTGGCGTTGAGACCCTGATGGTATGACAAACTTTTTGAGATGGTTTCCGGGTGTTGGGACTGAGAACGGGGTGCGGGCCCCACGAGGTCGGGTTTTGGCGTTTGCGGAGAAACGCAGCTTTTGCATCAGGAGTCCGATTTTAGCGGATGAATAGTCGATCCTGTGTGTTTTTCCGAGAGGATCGCAATGGTGCGATCCGTTCGGTGAGTTTTGGAATCTAGGTGTGGGCCCCACCCGATCTGGCCATCGGTGAATAGTACCTTTTTCACCGGGTGTCCGTTTTGGACGAGCGAGTAGTCGATTCCACTTGTTTTTCTGAGGGGATCGTCGTGGTATGGTCCGCTCGATGAGTTTCGGGATCGTTGTGTGGGCCCCGCACGAGCTAGCTACGGTGAATAGTGCCTTTTTCACCGGTGCTCCGTTTCGGGCGAGTAAATAGCCTATCCTGCGTGTTTTTCTGTGTGGAACGCGATGGTGTCCTCGGTTTTGGCCTAGGAGGTGCGCAGTGTGGCGTTGTGGCGGGTCGCTCGGGTTAGCAACGTTTGGAACAACAGTGGTTGAGGGTTATCCCTTGGTTCGTTCCTACGAGGGTTCGTGTGGCATCACAACCTTTGTATGGGTTTGTGATCCTCTCGATGGGATGTTTAAACTATTAGAGTTGTGGTATCCCTCCGGTGGGCCCGAAGTGGATCCTCTAGCATCTTTACCCTAGATCGGGTTCTTGGTATCGTTGTGACCGCTTATTTATGGACGGCAATCCCTTATCTAGTAGGTTAACCCCGTAGGGTTTGTGGAATCATCGGAAATATGATCCCCTATGCGGTGGGCCGTGCTCAGTAGGGTTGTGTCATCGTCGGGTATACGATCCCCTACTCAGCATGTGGTTTATAGTAGGGTTACATATCGTTGGTTATGCGATCCCCTACTCAGCGCGTGGTTTCAGTAGGGTTGCGGCATCGTCGGTTCGATCCCCTACATCGTGAGTTATACCAGATAGGGTTCCAGTATCGTCGTGACCATATTTATATGGACGATGATCCTCTATATGAGTTTGGAGCTTCTGTTGAGTGCCATATCGGGTTGTGGTATCCCCCAGTGGATCTTGGGTGTGATCCCCTATCTGTGAGAACTACGTATGCCAGATCGGGTCGTGGTATCCCCCACCGGACCCTGGGAGTGATCCCCTATCTGTGAGCTACGTATACCGGAGTGGGTCTTGGTATCCCCTAGCGGTCCCTAGCGGCGATCCCCTATCTGAGGAGTTTGGTGGTTATGGTGTTTCAGTGATGTTATCCGACGAGCGTGGTCTCTCGGGTGAGCGTCTGAGATGTTTGTTTGGGACCCGATGGAGTGTATCTCTCGGATTAGTGTCATCTGGTATGACAGTGTTCGTGTGGTGTACTCTCTTGGTTGGGGCAGTTGCTGGTGATGAGGTCAGTACCTCTTGTGGATTTGTGGCGTGAGTTGTGTATACCTGGATTGTTCAAGGTGTATGTATGTACATACACCTGAGCTGAGCTGAGATGACTAGTTTTGTTTAGCCGAGGATGGTCACGAGATGGAGTTTCTCTCTCGTCTGGGTTCCCTCTGGCTGGGTTGAGCGGACTGTTGCCTTTCAGTTGCCCACTTGGGTTTTGGGTTTTTGGGGTGCCTACTGAGTATGTTTATACTCACCCCTGCACGGGCATTGCCCACACATGTTTGTGTCTTTTGCAGACCGCAGGCCTTTTGACGGAGTCCCAGGAGGACCCGGAGCAGGCGGATCTTAGTGAGCGAGTTGACCGGGGTGTTTACCGGAGCTGTACCGAGGGAGCTTTCCGGCGGGTGTTTATGGCAGCGTTACCCTTCTTTAGAGCAGGTTGGATGCGCTTTGTAGTTTTCTTTTGGTGGGCCCTATTTTTCCCTTTGTACTTTTGCTGTTGCTTTCTGGTTGTGGGGTAGTGTATGCATGCATTTACTTTCCAGTTTCTCTATCTCTTCACTGTTGCATGGAGGTGTTTGTGGGTGCGTGTGTACAGGTACCTTAGGCTAATGCCTCCCATGTGTGTGATAGCCTACTCGACACTGGTCGCCAGCCCCTGGCCTATTGGAGGCAGGCTTGGGGAGTCGCGGCTCGAGCCCCGTTGGGTTGTGTCGTGACAGAGTGGTATCAGAGGAGGTTCCACCTTTGGGATCTCAGAGCGTAGCTGGTCTAGCTGTGAGCTTGGTTTGGGTTGCATAGCGGTAGTGTTAGGATGTTTCGAGTTCAACTTTCAGGCCAGGGACTCCAGTGTTGGTGCGGCGGTCGACGTATCCATACACCAGGACTCTGATAACCCGACTTTCGACTCGGGACATTCGTACACTGGTCACGGGGACATAATGGTACATGCATCATATAGGACTGAGTTTTTGGTTTTTCCTTGTCCTTCTTGATTCATCTCTCCAGATATATGCTTTGATTGTGGTGCGTCTTGAATGTATTTTAAGATTTCTCCACGACGACAGCCAGCGAGGGTTACGAAGCAGGATTGTGCTGATGACCCAACCCGTGTAGTGGCTGTGGAGCAGGGCGCAGGTTCTGAGGTTGCACCTCCAGGTGGTATGCCAGTTGATCCACCACCTGTCGAGCAGCTGGCTGTGCCGGCGGTGCAGGACGAGGTTGCACGCAGGCTGAGTGCGCTGTACGAGTTCTAGAGGCAGCGACCTCTGAGGTTTCGGGGTGATCCAGACCCCCAGACAGCTGATGACTGGCTTGAGGCAGTCACCCGAGTTTTCCGCCTAGTGATGACACCTCCAGATCAGATGGTGGTCCTAGCGGAAAGCCTTCTGCATGGTTCTGCTGGGCGATGGTGGAGTTTGGTGATGCAGTCCCATGACGAGGAGACGCTCACGTGGGCAGAGTTTGAGCGGATCTTCAGGGAGGAGTTCTATCTGGTGACGCTGAGGTCAGTGCGGATCCAGGAGCTTTTGCAGCTTCGACAGGAGAGCATGACTGTGTCAGTGTACTCAGCGAGGTTTACAGACCTGTCGCGCTACTCCCTGGATATGGTTCAAGACCCGTTATTTAGGGCTTAGACCTTCGAGAAGGGCTTACGCAGGGATATCTGAGCAGGTGTGGTTTCCTTGTGCCTGCCCACCTATGCTAGAGTGCTGGAGCGAGCGTTGGTGATGGAGAGTTTTCTGGCTGAGCAGATTCCCCCTGTTAGTGCTGGGCACTTGAGAGCTGACACTTCGTCGGTCGGATCGGCATCTGGTAGCCGACGATAGACTCCGGGGTCTGGACGTGGCCGACGTTTCAGGAGGCGACCCCAGGATGGAGGATCTGAGCCTCAGGGCTCACAGGGCTCGCAGGCTAGTTTTGGTCAGCCATAGGAGAGGCGGTGTTACGCTTGCGACAGTTGGGGAAATCTTGCTAGAGGTTGTCCGACCCGACGTGTTGTTGAGAGGGAGCCGGTCGATGGACCGCCTTGGCAGAGGCAGCGTCTCGAGCAAGGAGATCCGTAGGGTGGCGGACGTGGCGGCGGACCTGGTGCAGCGGGAGGCGGTGGTAGGCAGTACCAGTTGCCACCACCCCCACCCCCAGGTGGTCCACGCCAAGATTAGGGAGCTGGTGGTCGGGGGCAATGACAGCTGCATGCCCTGGAGGCAGTCGACCCAGAGGCACCGCGGATGGATAGAGGTATGCCTTTTGTCTTTTCTACTTACTGCAGTAGTTTGTCAGACACTGTTTAGCGGTACTCTTTCATTTTTTTTGCTTACTCGAGTTTTGTTTAGGGCGTTGGTAAGACCCTGTGTGGGTGTTGTTTGACATGCTTCGAATGCGTGAGGAGGAGGGATCCTTCCCCCACTGAGATGCATTTTTGGTGACACGATTAAAACCGTGCAGGCGAGTCAGTGCCGCCCAAAGCGGATAGTATTGAGGTGTGGCGGATGATTCCCTCTGACTTATGCGTTCGGGCATGGGTGTTGGTTTGTGAGCTCGCTGGTGTGTGAGACCCAGTTGAGAGTCCAGTCGCTTTCCTTGTGCTTAGGGCTTTTCGGGGATGAAAAGTTCTAAGGGGGGGAGGATATAGAGACTCAGGTTTTTGGCCCTGTTAGACTTTGGAATATTTCTACGAATAATTCAAGAGCTAGGCGTGAAGACGGCGTGCGATTTCGAGGCCTGGAGTGCCCGGAATTAATTTTATAAAAATATTAAGTATTTTTATACTATGCACGTGGCGGGGGTGTGACATCTCCTAAACGGTGGCTCAGAACGGAAATCTGATGGCACGGTTGCGTCCGGAACGTGCCGTTTACCCTAGGTGGGGTGTAAACCTTGCGGTCGCGAGCCTGCGGTGAGAAACGCCACCAGGAGCATTTTCGTAAATAAGTGGCGAAGTTAGTGTGTGAGTGTCGGCTCAAATAACTTCTCAACGGAGTCTCGGATGAAAAATCTGAGTCCTCCGTTGCGTTCAGAATGGCACATTTACCCTAGGGGTGACATTACTTTTATTCGCATCGGGCGTCGGGTCCGAGGCGGGTTTGGCGCCGGTGGGCGGCTGATATAAATATCAGCGCCCCCCCCCCCCCTATCATTCTTCGCCGCCGCTCCGCCGAATCGAGCAAACGAAGCGCCCACGAGCTCGGAATTCGACGGTGGACGTTCCAAGAGCGCGCAGCGGAAGCTCTGGAGTGCGGATCTGAGGCAGAACGTCGGCGTTTCGCCCGCGAGGTAGGCGGATTTGAGTTTTAACCTTCGATCCCGTTTTTGCAGCGTTTTTCTGAAAATTAAAGCCGTAGTAGTGTAGATCGGGTCTCGAGGGTCGTGTAGACGCCTCCGAATCTCAAAACGGACCTCCGGGGTGCCCCCGGCGGTCCGCGGAAGATCCGCCGGCGCGGCACCGGCGCCGGCGGAGCCCGGTGGCCCGAGGCGGAGCCGCGGCGGCCGGCCGCATAGAGCGGCGGCGCGCAGCGGAGGGCCACCGGCCAGGGCGGGCCGACGGCGGCGGCCGGTCCAGGCCGGTCCAGGCCGGTTCGACCTCTTTTCTCATACAGGGGTCTTTAAACCCCCGTATCTTGCGAACCGGGAGCCGGATTCGCGCGCCGTTTTCGGCGATGCGACCCTGACGACGAGGCGAACCATCCGGTGTGGGTTCGAGGGTTTAAGGGTTCAGGATCGTGGCCCGGGAGTTAGAAACTACATATAAAATAATATTATTTTATTATTTTACGACTTCGGGCCGTTGTAACTTCTACCCGGAGCGTCCGATTGACGTGTCGTCAGTGGCGTTGAGACCCTGATGGTACGACGGACTTTTTGAGATGGTTTCCGGGTGTTGGGACTGAGAACGGGGTGCGGGCCCCACGAGGTCAGGTTTTGGCGTTTGCGGAGAAACGCAGCTGTTGCACCAGGAGTCCGATTTTGGCGGATGAATAGTCGATCCTGTGTGTTTTTCTGAGAGGATCCCAATGGTGCGATCCATTCGGTGAGTTTTGGAATCCAGGCATGGGCCCCACCCGAGCTGGCCATCGGTGAATAGTACCTTTTTCACCGGGTGTCCGTTTTGGACGAGCGAGTAGTCGATTCCGCTTGTTTTTCTGAGGGGATCGTCGTGGTATGGTCCGATCGATGAGTTTCGGGATCGTTGTGTGGGCCCCGCACGAGCTAACTACGGTGAATAGTGCCTTTTTCACCGGTGCTCCATTTCGGGCGAGTAAACAGCCTATCCTGCGTGTTTTTTCACGTGGAACGCGATGGTGGCCTCGGTTTTGGGCTAGGAGGTGCGCAGTGTGGCATTGTGGCGGGTCACTCGGGTTAGCGACGTTTGGACCAGCAGTGGTTGAGGGTTCTCCCTTGGTTCGTTCCTATGAGGGTTCGTGTGGCATCAGAACCTTTGTATGGGTTTGTGATCCTCTCGATGGGATGTTTAAACTGTTAGAGTTGTGGTATCCCTCCGGTGGGCCTGGAGTGGATCCTCTAGCATCTTTACCCTAGATCGGGTTCTTGGTATCGTTGTGACCGCTTATTTACGGGCGACGATCCTATATCTAGCAGGTTAACCCCGTAGGGTTTGTGGCATCATCGGAAATATGATCCCCTACGCGGTGGGCCGTGCTCAGTAGGGTTGTGGCATCGTCGGGTATACGATCCCCTACTCAGCATGTGGTTTATAGTAGGGTTACTGTATCATTGGTTATGCGATCCCCTACTCAGCGCGTGGTTTCGGTAGGGTTGTGGCATTGTCGGTTTGATCCCCTACATCGCGAGTTATACCAGATAGGGTTCCGGTATCATCGTGACCATCTTTATATGGACTATGATCCTCTATCTAAGTGTGGAGCTTCTGTCGAGTGCCAGATCGGGTTGTGGTATCCCCCAGCAGATCCTGGGTGTGATCCCTTATCTGTGTGAACTACGTATGCCAGATCGGGTTGTGGTATCCCCCAGCGGACCCTGGGAGTGATCCCCTATCTGTGAGCTACGTATACCGGAGTGGGTCTTGGTATCCCCTAGCGGACCCTAGCGGCGATCCTCTATTCGAGGAGTTTGGTGGTTATGGTGTTTCAGTGATGTTTCCTTAGTGATTTTATCTGACGAGCGTGGTCTCTCGGGTGAGCGTCTGAGATGTTTGTTTGGGACCCAATGGAGTGTATCTCTTGGATGAGTGTCATCTGGTATGACAGTGTTCGTGTGGTGTACTCTCCTGGTTGGGGAAGTTGCTGGTGATGAGGTTGGTACCTCTTGTGGCTTTATGGCGTGAGCTGTGTATATCTGGATTGTTCAAGGTGTATGTATGGGCATACACCTGAGCTGAGCTGAGATGACTAGTTGTGTTTAGCCGAGGATGGTCACGAGATGGAGTTTCTCTCTCGTCTGGGTTCCCTATGGCTGGGTTGAGCAAACTGTTGCCTTTCAGTTGCTCCCTTGGGTTTTGGGTTTTTGGGGTTCCTACTGAGTATGTTTATACTCACCCCTTTACAGGCTTTGCCCGCACATGTTTGTGTCTTGTGCAGACCGCATGCCTTTTGACGGAGTCCCAGGAGGACCCAGAGCAGGCGGAGCTTAGTGAGCGAGTTGACCGGGGTGTTTACCGGAGCTGTGCCGAGGGAGCTTTCTGGCGGGTGTTTGTGGAAGCGTTCCCCTTCTTCAGAGCAGGTTGGACGCGCTTTGTAGTTTTCTTTTAGTGGGCCCTATTTTTCCCTTTGTACTTTTTTTGTTGCTCTCTGGTTGTGGGAAAGTGTATTCATGCATTTACTTTCCAGTTTCTATATCTCTGCACTGTTGCATGGAGGTGTTTGTGGGTGTGTGTGTACAGGTACCTTAGGCTAATGCCTCCCATGTGTGTGATAGCCTACTCAGCGCTGGTCGCTAGCCCCTGGCCTATTGGAGGCGGGCTTGGGGAGTTGCGGCTCGAGCCCCATTGGGTCGGGTCATGACAATTATTAACAAAGCAATATTAAAAGATATTATATGATATCATATTAATGTATATGATTCTTGTATAATTTAATAAAAATTATTTCACCATTATACAGGAGTTTAACCAACCCTCGACCAAGGAAAAGTACAAGGTAAGGGTTAATTTCACAATCTCTTTATTATCTGAGGTTGTTTTTATGTAAGTATCTACTGGGACATCTTTATCATCCACATCCATGTTTCTTAAAAATGTATTTCAAAACATTTTTATTATTTACTATACTATGGTTTAAAGTCATTTATACCCATTTTTGACTATTTATAAAATGGTTGAAAGGAATATTTCCGTCATTTTCCAAACAAGGTACTTTTGACCTTTTCGACAAAATTAAGGTAAGAATGTTTTTTAACTTATACGGTGAGTGCAGCTATTTTCTACCGTTATAACATCGTCAAAACTTCCCTTACAATATTATAAGAATATTTTCAAAATAACTTTTTTCTTTTATAATTATATGAATTTTAAATGATTTCAAAATAGGAAGAGATATTTCCCTAAAAAGGTTTTTATTTCATCTATGTCAACATCCTTTGATGGATTTTAAGTTTATTTGAAGTTGATTTATTATGATACAAAAATTCCATATTGTATTGATGTTTTTGTGATATTTGTGAATATGGATTTTTTATTTTTATACCATTCATGGTTTATGGATAAGTATTGACATTTCATATTCTAGTTTTAATACGAATGTTTATGTTATGTTTAAACCTTTTCATATGAGGGATGCATTGGACTTTGTATGTGACAGGTGGAGCCTGATATGGCTCCTCGATGAATCGGTAGGTCTCATGAGACAAAATAGTGTCTTGGCACAAGGCCTTGAAAAAATCTTATTTGTAGTCTTGGCACAAGGCCTTGAAAAAATCTTATTTGTAGTCTTGGCACAAGGCCTTGACTATGTGGTTATGAAGTCTGGCATTATGCATTCCATCATTATGAAAGTGGCTATTGATATTGCATGTGATTATTCGACTAGTAAAATATCCATGTGAGTAAGTAAATGGAATTATTTTGATTTATATTTTCCATATTATGATTAAGTTTATGTTGAAAATTATTATTTTTTAGTTTTATACATTGCCTTAAATGTTTGTGCTTATTTATATAAGTTTCCACTCTATTGTTATCCTTACTGAGCATCTGATCTCACCCCTTTCTATGTTTTATTCTTCCCAGAATGCGAAGAATTATATTATGACTCACCTATAGGGATAGTCTATGAGATCTCAGTGTTTTCTATGGAAACAATGTTGTTATAGCTTTCCATTTTATGATGTAATGTAAACCTTATGAATTTATCTAGTACTTCTAAGGCTACTAATCTAATTGGTCTTTAGAGACTTGATTTTTTGTGATCATGCCAATGATACGTAATAATTCACCGACTCTGGGTAACTGGGGTCGGGGCATTACATCACATATCACATACACGGCCTACGGGCCTTGTGGGAAACCAATTCCCAAATTATACTGGTGCATTCATTAGGCCTTATACACAGGCCTGCAGGCGTATAGCATACACCATGCTCAGACCAGGCTCTATGTGAGCCTCAAAGGCTCGACCTTCAAAAATGGTAAAACTCTGGGTCCCCTTAAAATTGGTTGAGGTTAGACCTAGGTGCTTTCATAGATATCCATATTTTTTGTAACAAATAATAAAAAAATGTATTAAGAAAAGAACAATAAAATGTAATAACAAAGTATTAAACCATGTTATTACGAAATAATATTTTTGAAACCAAATTAGATTTAATTAAATGTTATTAAGTGTAATTTATCAAACAAAAAATAGATATAAAATATTTAATACTCAATTAAAAACAATCTCCCCCTTTTTTAAATTAAAAAACATAATATTTATTAAATTTTCAAACAACTTGATATAAAATTATTAAATATTTAAAAACATTCTTTCCCTTTTTGAAATTTATAAAAAAAGAACATTAAGATATAACATTATAATACATTTTTATTATTTAAAAATGAATTTTTTTAAACATTATGATCTAATTATCATTTAAGCATAGTATAAAATAACAGTGAGATACAGAACTATTAAAATATTAATAGATAGTTGCAGAGTTCAAATAGACAGTGTTATTTTATAAAAATTAATTAGAGTGAAAAAATATTAAATAGATTTATCGAAATGGAAATTATACTAAGAAACAGTTAAGCTTCTAACATACCCAATTAAAACCTCATTTTCTCAAATTTAATAGAATCCAAGGGTTTAATGAAAATATCAGCTAATTTATTCTCAGTTAGAAGAAATTCAAAACATATATCACATTTATTTACATGATCCCTAAGAAATTTAAATATAACATCAATGTGTTTAGTTATTGAACATTGAAGAGGATTTTCATAAATTGAAATAACGCTAGTGTTATCATAATAAATAGGAATTTCATCAAAATTATTATTGAAATCATACAAAGTTTTATTTATCCAAATATTCTGTGAACAGAAACTAGAATCAACAAAGAACTTATCCTTAACTATTTATAGTGATACTGATAGTTTTTTCTTAGAGCTCTATGAAATTAAACTTTTTCCTAAAAAGTGACACATACCTGAAGTGATTTTTCAGTCAATTCCCCAACCTCCAAAGTCAAAATCATATTAAGACAATAAATCCAAGCGATTATCATTAGAATAAAACAATCCAGTACTAACAGTAACTTTGATATATCTATTACCATTTTAAATGCTTTAATATGACTTTATTCGGTATTTTCCTAATATCTATCACACATATAAATATCAACTATAATATCTTTCCTAGAAGCTTTAAGGTATAAAAGACTTCCTATTATTCCTCTATACAACTTATCACAAATAGAATTTCCATATTCATCTATATCCACTTTATATTTTGTGCTTATAGGGGTTCTTATAGTTTTATAAGAATCAAATCCAAGATTTTTAACAATTTATTAGTTATACTTATCTTGATTTAATAAAATACCATCTTTCCTTTGACTAATTTTCAAACTAAGAAAAAAAATTAATTCCCCCATTAAACTCATATCAAATTCAGTTGTCATTAATTTTGAAAAAACATTACTAAGATTATCATTTATAGAACCAAATATAATATCATTTACATAAATCTATATAATTAGTATATCATTTGAAACTCTTTTTATGAATAAGGCTGGATCAACCATAACTTTAAAAAAATAATTTTGAATTAAAAACTTAGTTAGTATTTCATACCAATATTGAGGAGATTTCTTAAGAACATATAAAGCTTTAGAAAATTTGAAACATGATTTGGAAATTCATTATTTTTTAAACCGGGTGGATGTTTAACATAAACATCTTCTGAAATTACACCATTTAAAAAATAACTTCTTATATCCATTTGAAAAGGATTAAAATTTTTAAAACTTGTAAAAGATAATTGTAGAGCATGGTGTTGAATTTTTTTCAATAAGGAGTCAATTGTAAATAGGTTGTCAATATGTGCATGAAAAGGTGATGATGGAAGTTATTCCAATTATTGGAGTGGTGTGGTTATTAATTCAGTGAATATACCACTTTGATTATGGATTAAGATTGAGGAAACGCTTCTTACGATTGTTGAACTAGTCCTAAGTTCCAAGACTTGTATCAAGGTGATACATTGTAACAACATTTGAAGAAGTCCATGCAATACTCAATTGCATAAGGAAAGAAGTAAATATCCATCCATAGTCACTAATTGGATGAAGTGTTGAAGATCCATCCATTGAATCTAAAGGGATGAAGTTTAAAAATCAGATGATTGTTTGAGCTGATCCTCAAAGTCCAAGATATATGTTAATGGAGAAAACATCCCTCACAATAAGAATTCCATGCATTATGTTTTAATGCATTAGGCCTGAAGAAATGATCCATGCATCATCCATGATTGGATTAAAGGAATTATTGAAGATCTTGGATTTGTTATTTCAAAAAGAAAAGAAGGATGATGTTTGAAGATGAATTATAGAGGAAGGGCTTATTAGGGAATATACTAAGTGCTATGCCCATGCATGGGATTAGTAGGAAGAAGGTGTCCATGAAATCTTGTACACTTGGTCTTTAACCAAGTAGGGCCTTACATAAAAAATATAAGCCAACCAAGGAAGCTAGCTGAGGACCACATCTTCAAGCATATGTGGGACCCGAGGATCAACCGTGACTGAGGGAATCCCCCAAGGCCATCCCCACATGAGGAAGGAGTGTGGACCATGTATAATCCTGCAGGAGCATGCACGGTGATCAACCTGTGCATGCAAGGATGCATAGTGGGCGCTAGGAGCATGCCCGAGGAGCAGAGAGTGGGCACAGAAGTGCGCCCACAGAACACTGGTGTGGGGTGGCACTGGGAGAGGGGAGATGAGAATTCTGGTGATGTGTTGCCACAACCTGATATTTAAACCGCGAGAACCCATGTGTTCGTTTTAATGTGGGATGGCCAAAAATCCTCAGGACTTGATCTCAGTCGTCCGATGCATCACAAACACATGGTCCACCATCCGATCGATCACAGGATCGATCGCACGCATTCGGTCCATCCATCTAATCGCGTAATTCATGAATTCAACCAATAGTGTAAGATCTCTCCACCCGAGTTGTCTTCAAACTTTGGACACCCACATGACACCCGCAAACCAGTTCTCAAGTTTAACGATGATATCACTACTCTAGGCATCATTTGAGCCCTTTTAAAGCCCACAAAGATCATATGAACAAACCGAAATCATACATGCATTAAAATTTGCATGCATCGAGATGAAGAATTTGAAAACGGCCTAAGAAAAAGAAGTTTTGAGGCCACATATTGCATGTATAAATCTCAGGAATGATGGTTCACATGAATTCAAAGACACATGCATGTGATGTTTCATGTAAATGAGGAGTCCTCATTAAACAGAACAAAACCGAGATTTGTGCATATCCTGGATCCGCATTTGAAATATTCAAAGCCAAAGATCTCGGGCATTAAAAGCTTTGATTTATATACCATATACGCTGATTTGAATGAGAATCCTATGCTTATAAAAGGATTAGCCCTGAGCCAAAAAATCTACTACTATTCTCGAAGAAAGAGCTCTCATTTCTTTGAATAAATAGAGACACCACAAACCCCTCTAGTTCACGAAAGGCAGAAAGTTTTTCATGTAGCTTTTCTATGTAAAGGATATCTACGAATATCTTGTGTAAAGGATTCTCATTAATCCCTTGCATGAATAGAAGAACCAAAAACCACATGGTTCGCGAAATAATTGTCATGTATCCCTTGTATGAAAGAGGCTACACTCGTTGTGCATAGAATCTCTTGAACACACAATAGGTTCCTTGGAAACCTCATCAGGCTTCGTAGACACCGCAAACACACAACCAGTTCTACTCACCCTTGTTGTGATTTTCAAAGAACAAACCAAGAGTTTTCTTGGTTCTGTGAAGAATACCCATGCGAACCGTGGGCGTGAAGGAGAAGAAATCATTCCATCCTGTTTGCACAAAGAATAAACACCCTCTTTCTTGAACCTTTTATATATATACTGTTTTTAGGGGTTTTTATTTGAAGAATAGAGTGGTTTCATGAATTCTTAATCTCGTGTGTGTTCTATTTGAAGAAGGAACCTATGTCTCTTAAAGAAGACAAAGAACCCAATATTTCAAGTGTATGCACAAGAAGAAGAAGGGTATGCATAGTGCACATGCATACATGAACATGAGGTGAAACCACTTGAATTTAAAGAAAAAAAAAGAACAAATTGTGTGTGCACATGAGAATAAGGATGAAGAAATAAAAAAGAAAACACACCATTTGAACCCTAATTAAAAAGTACTAGTGTGTGTGTGTTAAGACCCATAAGAATAAGAGAAAGTGAAAATGAGAAAGAGAAGAGATTGTGTGTGTGCTCAAAGTTTTTTACCCATAGAGTTTTTCATACAATGAAGAACAAAAGGAAGAGTGTATGCATTCATGCACATGCACACATAAAGAAAGAACTAAATGTGTGTGTGCATATTGAGAAAAGAAGATAAGATAATGCATGTTCAAAAGCAAGAGACCCATGCATGAAATCATGAATGAACAAATGCACCTGTGAAAATAATTGATATATCTTGATACAAGAGGTACTGGATCCCATTAAATCCATGCATTATGTAAGTTAGTTTTGAGACTAGATCTAGACATAATTAAATAATTTCTTCTATCTGAGATTTTAGTAACTAAGAGTCCAAGAAGGCAGACTAAGCTGATATTTTTAAGAATCAATCTTGCATTCTTGAAGAGGTTGTGTGAACCACTTTCACACATATAAGTGAGTCCATTTTTTCATCAGAAGAATAAAAAATTGCCTAAGCATTGTGAGACCGAGGACTGATCACAAAAGTGATCAGAGGTATTGAGAAAGGCCAACATACCTTACCAAAGGCTGTTGAATATTCTTCAAGAGATTCAAGAGAAAGTGTGATTCAACAAGCTCATGAGGGAAGATCAGAAGATCCATCCACAGTGAATCAATAAGAATCTCTTGTGAAACCCAAGAGTAATAAGTCTTCTGTGGGACTCTGAAGTAGGCCAGTGGGACTCTGGTAACACTATGGGAAGTAGTATAAACAACCTCTTGTGGGACTCTTGAGAGATAGATTGTGACTCTATATTGACCATTGTAATTACTCATCTAATTATAATGTAGAATCGGTGTTGGGGAGAATAACCAACACAACAAGGAGTATATCTTTGAACCAAACCTTGTAAATCCTTGTGTTCAGTGCCTTTAAATTTACTACACCATTCAAGGTAAGTCTGAGAGACACAATAAGAGTGGATCAATGTTTTAAACATCCATAGAGGTTGAATTGAAAATAATAAATTTGTAAAAATATTTAAAGGGATCATTTATTCACCTCCTCCCCCTCTCAAAGATTCATACTGATCTGGGAACTTCAATTGGTATCAGACCCAGGTTACCTCTAAAAGATCCAAGGGAGTCTTTATGAAGTGCAGATTTTAGGAAATGAGTGGGAAACCTCAAATTAATTAAGAACTTTAAAGAATTATTTGTGATAAATAATTCTTTAAAATTTTATTTGTTAAATAATTCCATTCACTTGTAAAGTTTCACAAAGTTTCGATGGTTGTCAAAGCTGCTCAACTAGAATAAAAATACAACAAGCTAAAGGATCTTGACATCTCTTAGCAAAAATTAAGGAATCTACAAGAATAAAAAATGATAAATATGAAGGAGAATTTGGAAAGAAAGTTGAGATCAGTTGAGGATGAGAAAAACTCCCTCAACATGAAGTGTTTAGAGCTAGAGGTGAAATTGAAGAATCAAAAATCACTCCAAGATGGAAGTTTCCAAACAACTGAAAGAAGAGATGATTACACTAAAGTTTTTATTGAGGAATATGATTTCAAAAGGAACATTATATCATCCTCTAATCCAATGGAAACATCCTTCAAGAAGAAGGTATGTCATAACCCAATTATTTCTATTTCTACTAATGCATTTCCATCTGAAAGTATAGGTTCAAAACCAAAAGCTGGGAAGATGTGGATAGATAAAAATGTCAATACATCCATCAAAACTTCAATGGTGGATACTAGAATTATTAATAAGATAAACTCCCAAAATTATGCTCCAAAGAAAGAAAGAAAATTCTAGAAACAAAAATTCACTAAATCTAGCCAGACTGATACTACAAGTAAAAGAAAAAGATTTTTTGGATATTTTTAGTGTTGTTGGAAGTTTGGGAATCAGGAAAATGATTGCTGGAATAATATGTCAGTATATGAAAATTATGTAAGGCCTACATCTAGGGAAAGTAGATGTGAAGAAATGAAGCAACCTGCAATGCTAAGGAAGAATGCACAGATGAAGAAGAATCTGTCTACTTAGAATAGATTTAAATATCTTGAAGACTTCTGTGATGTGTGCAATAGAAGTGGACATAGTTATCATGAATGTTGATTTAGTCCCACCATGAATCATGAATATGTTGATAATTATCATATACCACTACAAAGGCATGATAAAGGAAAAACGAGTTGAAACTTATTCTTTTGGGAATATGAAAAACATTAAAGTCAAGAAAACTATGAAACAAATTATTCCCAAGAAGAATTCTAAGATGGATTCCAAGAATGTCATCTCAAACAAGAAAATATGCTTCTACTGTGGAAAGAAAGGTCATATCATGGATCAATGCAAACAATCCATAGAAATTAATGGATGTAATCTCAAATTGAAAGGAGAATCAATCCAAAAGAAGACAGGATTTATTGGAGACATTCTTGAAGATAATTTTGATAAGTTTCCTAATAAAGGTAATGTGGAATTATTGAAGAATCCATGTGGAAGCTCCAAGCCAGAAAATTCCAAGAAGGAGTGTTTAGTAATCTGGCCTAATCAATTGCAAAATTCTAGAGAACTATAAAAATCTGAAAATGAATTAATAGGTAAAGCTAGGGAAAAAGTAAAACAGATCATTCCACATGAAGAAGAATCATAATTTCATGAGAGGTTTTCAACAAATGACAACCCAAGTGTCTCAAAAGTACTATGTGAAAGGTGCAAGAGTGATGGACATCATGAAAACAAATGTTTAACTGTTTTACCAGGACAAATGGATAAAATTGAACAACATACACCAGTAAAATCTATTTCAATACTAACAGAAGTGAAGAAAAACAATCCACACAAGTTGAAGGTGAAAAGAAGTAAAAAAACTATGCTGAAAATAAAAAATAAAAATTCCAAATGGAGAGGAGACGTCAGCATGAATAGTACCAAATACTTTAGAAATTAAAGGAAATGAGTTCTTGGGTTGAGAGAAAATTTTCATCCCCAGTTATTCTATTAATAAGTTCACAAGTGTTCCATCTTATTCCCTTATATTTTTGTTATATACATATGCTTCCATTTTAGGTAATTAAAGGTGAATGTCATCCTCAAGATGATAATTGGATGAGAAAAGTGGATAAATACAAGTTTGACTCATTATTCATGATGTGATAATTACTTGAAGTAATCCAAAGTGGAAGATTATAAACATGCATATCTTCAAGATTATTTGATGATATTATCCACCATGTTAATTCAAAAGGATTTCACCCCTTGAGGGGGAGAAAACATGAAGGAGATGATATCAAGGATTATGTCATGATGAACCTTGAAATTCATATCATCTCAATAAGTTGAAACTTGAGGTATTCCAATCACAATTTCATCCCTTTTTCTTAATTTTAATATCATATCAATTAATAGGGAGTGATTTATTGATGACTAGATGGGATGAAAGGGGTAGTTTTATCTTTTCACTTGAACTTTTTAATGTGTTTTTTGAATTATATACAGAATTTAGCAATTCATTGATAAATTTAATAATTTCCAACCCCTTGGATAAAATTTTGAGCATAATCTCACATGAATGGTTGTTTATGGATAGAATTGAATACCTTGGTTATATATCTCTTTTTTTTCTACACCAAGTTAGACCAAGTAGACTTATAGGTGATTTACTAAAGGCTCTTTGTTAAGTGAACCATGTGACATCATCCCTCTCTCAGAAATACTTAAGAAGATATTATTCAAAGGGAGGAGAACATGTGTTTGAAGAGGACCCCATTAAACCTTTGAATTTGTTTACCAATAAGGGGGGAGAAAATATTGTCACACATATTGACCCATTCAAAGTGTGCTTAAGTCATATTGATAACAAAATACAAAGGGGGAGATTGTAGAGCATGGTGTTGAATTTTTTGTCAATAAGGAGTCAATAAGAAGTCAATTGTCAATAGGTTTTCAATATGTGCATGAAAAGGTGATGATGGAAGTTGTTCCAATGATTTAATTGGTGTGGTTATTAATTTAGTGAAGATCCCACTTTGATTATGGATTAAAATTGAGAAAACACTTCAGATGATTGTTGAACTAGTCCTAAGTTACAAGACTTGTATCAAGGTGATACATTGTTACAACATTTCAATAATTCCATGAAATGATCAATTGCATGATGAAAGAATTAAATATCCATCCATAGTCATTAAGTGGATGAAGTGTTGAAGATCTATCCATTGAATCTAAATGGATGAATTTTAAAAATCATACAATTGTTTGAGCTGATCCTCAAAGTCCAAGATATGTGTTAATGGAGAACACATACCTCACAACAAGAAGGTCATGAATTATGTTTTAATGCATGAGGTATGAATAAATTTTCCATGAATCATCAATTATTAGATTAAATGAATGATTGAATATATTGGATTTTTTATTCCAAAAATAAAATAAGGATGATGTTTGAAGATGCAGTACAGAGTAGGAAGGGATTAGTATGGAATCTACTAAGTGTTATGCCTGTGCATGGTCTTAGTAGGAAGAAGGTGTCCATGCACTCTTTTACACTTGGTCTTTAACCAAGTAGGGACTTACACAAAAAATATAGTCCAACCAAGGAGGCCAGCCCAGGGCCTCATCTGTAATCACATGCGGGACCTGAGGTTCAACCGCACCTGAGGGAAGCTCTCAAGGCCAGTCCTGCATGAGATAGAAGCATGTTCCATGTATAAGACCATAGGATCATGCACAGTGGTCAATACATGTATTCAAGGATTCATAGTGGGTACTAGGAGCACACCTGAGGAGCAGAGAGTAGGTGCAGAAGCGCGCCCGCAGAACACCGATGTGGGGTGGCATCGGGAGAGGGGAAAAGAGAATTATGACGATGTGTTACCACGATCTGATATTTAAACCACAAAAACCCATGTGTTTATTTTGATGTGGGATGGAGAAAATCCTTGGTACTTGATCTCAGTCATCCGACGCATCGCAGACACGTGGTCCACCATCCGATCAATCGTAGGATCTATCATGTGCATCTGGGCCATCCATATAATTGTACGCTTTTCAGATTCAACCAGCAGCATTCGATCTCTCTAGTTGAGTTTTCTTCAACTCCAGACACTCGCATGACACCCATGGACCATTTCTCAAGTCGAATGATGATCTCACCACTCTGAGCATCATTTGATCCCATTTAAAGCCCACAGAGATCATCTGGATGAACCGAACTCATGCGTGCATTAAAGATTGCATGAATGCATCGATATGAAGAGTTCAAATTAGGCCTAATCAAATGAAGTTTTGAGGCCTCGTATTTCATGGATAAATATATGGAATGATGGTTCACATGTGTTCGAATACACATGCACGTGATGTTTCATGTAAATGATGAGTCCTCGTTAAACAGAACAAAATCGAGACTTGCGTGTATCCTTGATCCGCATTTGAAATATTCAAAGCCAAATATCTTAGTCATTCAAAGCCCCTATCTTCATTCCATATACGCTTATTTGAATGAGAATCCTATTCATATAAAAGGAGTATCCCCAAGACAAAAATGATGCTTCCATTTCAAATAAAGGAGATATCGTTTCTCTAAAAAATAGACACCATGAACCCCTGTGGTTTGTGAAAGGAATAAGGGTTTCCGTGAAGCTTTGATACATGAAGAAGAAATTCACATAACTTGTGTGAAAGAGTCCTATGAATCCCTTTCATGAAGAGAAGAAACGAAAACCCCTTGGTTCAAGAAAAAAGTGTCACACATCCCTTGCGTGAAAGAGGCCTCACACTCTGTGCATAGAATCACTTGAACACGTGATAGGATCTTTGGGACCCTTCTCGTGCTTCGTAGACACCGAAAACACAAAACCAGTGCTACGCACCGTTATTGTTCTTTTTGAAGAACAAAATAAGAGTTTTTTTGGTTTTGTGAAGGAGATCCGTGCGAACCGTGGGTGCGAAGGAGAAGAACTTGTTCCCTTCTATTTGCACAAAGAAGAAACACCCTCTTGCTTTCACCTTATATATATATATATTGTTTTCAAGGTTTTTTATTTGAATAATAAATGGTTACATGAATACCAAATCTTGTGTGTGTTATATTTGAAGAATAAGGAACCTGAGACTCTTAGAGAAGACAAAGAACCCAAGCTTTCAATTGTATGAAAAATAAGAAGAAGGGAATTCATGGTTTACATGCATACATGCACATGAGGTGAAACAAATTTCATGCGAAGAAAAAAAATGAACAAAGTTTTTGTGAACATGTGAAGAAGGAGGAAAAAATAAAAATAAAACACACTCTTTGAACCTTAATTAAAAAGAACTAGTGTGTGTGTGCTAAGACACAAAATAAGAAGAGAAGTATAAAATGATAAAGAGAAGATATTGTGTGTGTGCTCAAAGTGTTTTACCCATAGAGGTTTTCACACAAGGAAGAAAAAAAGGAAGAGTGCATGCATGCATTCACATGAACACGTAAATAAAGAATCAAAAGTGTGTGTGCATATTGAAAAAATAAGAGAAGACAGTGCATGTTCAAAAGTAAGAGAACCATGCATGCAATCATGCATGAAAACATGCACGTGTGAAAATCATTGAGATATACAGATACAAGAGTTATTAGATCCCATGAAATCCATGCATGAAGTAAGTGAGTTTTGAGATTGGAGTTAGACATAATTAAAGAAGTTCTTCTATATGAGTTTTCAGTAATTGAGAGTCCAAGAAGGCAGACTGAGCTGATATTTTGAAGAATCACTCTTTCATTATTTAAGAGGTTGTGTGCACCAATTTCGCACATATAGGTGAGGCTAGGTCTTCATTAGAATAAGAAATAATTTCCTGAGAATTGTGAGACTGAGGAATGATCAAAAAAGTGATCAGAGTTATTAAGCAAGGCCAACAAACCTTACCAAATGTTGTTGAAGATTCTTGACAGGATTCATGAGCAAGTGTGATTCAGAAAGATTGTGATGGAAGATAAGAAGATCCATACATAGTGAATCAAGAAGCATCTCTTGTGAAATCCAAGAGTAAGAAGTATTTTATGGGACTCTAAAGTAGACTAGTGGGACTCTGGTATCACTGTGGGAAGAAGTAGAAAGAACCTCCTATGGGACTTAGGAGAGATACAATGTGACTCTATACCGACCATTGTAATTAATCATCTAATTATAGTAGAGAATCTATTTTGGGTAGAATAACCAACACAGTAAGGAGTAGGTCTTTGAACCGAACCTTGTAAATCCTTTTGTTCAGTTCCTTTACATTTTCTGCACCATTTGAGGTAAGGTTGAGAGACACAAGAAGAGTGGATCGAGGCTTTAACTAGCCATAGAGGTTTAATTTAAAATAATCAATTAGTAAAAATATTTAAAGGGATCACTGATTCACCCCCTCCACCTCTCATTGATTCATACTGATCTAGGAGCATCAATAATAAAATCTGAATGGATTATAATCTAGAAACTGGTTCAAATGAATCTTCAAAATCAATACCTTCTCATTTAAGGTAACCATGGGAAAATAACCATTCCTTATTTCTAACTATATTACCATATTCATCAAATTTATTTGAAAAAAAAATTGGTTCCTATAGATATTGTATCTTTAGATAACCCAACTATATTATATACTTTATTTCTATAAATTTGGATAAGTTCATCATGCATTGAATTAACCCAATTAGAATATTTCAAATCATCTTTAATATTAACAGGAACAAAATCCTCTGCAAAGTCGGAATTAGGATAGAAATTTAAAACAAAATGTCTAGTTCTAATTCCAGATTAAACATTTCCTATAACATTTTCCAAAAGAGTTATCTTTGTGAGTCTTCTAAATTAAAGGATCAGATTGATAAGAGATATTCTCCCCTTAAACTAATGTATCATTACTTTCAAGTTTATCTTCATCATAATTGGATTATTTAAAATCTTCAACATTATCAAAAAAAATCATTACTCTTTTTATCATTATTTCAATGAATTTAACATGCATATATTATTCCATTTTCGTAGTTATTGTATTTTATACCATATAAGTCTTAATTTTATTAGATTTTCCCAAAAATATACCTTCATCACTTTTTGAATCTAACTTGTCTAGATTATCTTTAGTATTTAAAATATAGACATTACATCCAAAAACATTAAAATAACCACTTTTTTATTTCTTATTCTTAAATATTTCATAGGGAGTTTTCTTTAATAAGGGTCTAATGTAAACTCTATTTAAGATATAGCAAGTATTATTAACAGATTCATCCCAAAAATATTTTAGAAGGTTTAATTCATTAAGAATTATTCATTCCATTTCTTCAATAATTCTATTTCTCCTCTCTACAACACCATTCAGTTGTGGTGTTCTAGGGGAAGAAAAAATTTGAAAATATCCATTAGTTTTACAGAATTTTTCAAATTTATAGTTTAAAAACTCTCCTCCTTTATCAATTCTAATAGAATAAATTAAGTGGCCTTTTGATTTTGAATTTTCTTAAAAAAGGTAACAATTTTTTAAGGTTTCACTTTTATAATATAAGAAAATAGTCCAAGTAAATATACTAAAATCACCAACTATTACAAAAACATATCTTTTAAAACCTAGACTAGCAGTTCGCATGGGTCTAAAAAGATCAAGATGTAGTAGTTCTAAGAATCTATAAGTATTAACCATATTTACAAATCTAAAAGATTCTTAATGTTTCCTACCTTTTAGACAAGAATACCAAACATAATTCTTACATGTACTAAACTTTGGAAGTTCCAAAACTTTTCATGTTTAGACATATTGTATAACTATTGAAGATGAACATGCCCCAACCTCATATTCTGCAGAATGTGATTTGTATCTACAAAATTTAAGAATTTTACATTTTATTGGGTTATTTTTTTAAAAACAATATAATATATATTTTCTTTTATATTAGCATAAAATAAAACTTTATTATCTTTATAAACAAGACATTTGATATCTAAAAATTTTACATGCATGGCATCATCACAAAGTTGTGATATGATAATTAAGTTATGTTTTAATCCTTCTAAAAAAATTACTTAAGAAATTATAAGAAGCATTAATATACCTACTTCTCCAAAATATTTAACCATACATTTTGAGTTTTCAGCGAAAGTGAAAGTACCTCCATCACAAGATTTAAAAGATGATAAGTTAGAAATTCCACCAGTCATGCTCCTTGATCACCCACTGTCCATACACCATGTGACTTTGGAACTCTTCATCTGGGTTTCCTACAAAACAGATCAAGAATATGGTTGTCTTAGTACCTAGACTATTTTGGGTTCAATTTTATTAGTATAAGATTATTTAGGTACCCATACATATTTGAGACATTTTTTTATGGTAATTTAGAAGACAAATTTTTAGAAATTAAAGTCTTAGTAGAGCCTAAAGACTGAGTATACTTTAAAGAACATTCGTTTTCATAATTCCCTTTAATGTTATAATTAAATCAAGTAACATTTTAAATATTTCAATTTATTCCTTTAACAAAATTAGTTATATACATTTTAAAAACCTAATTATTATATCTAAAACCCTTTTTATCATATTTGGGTTTATTCATAACTATTATTTTATGAAATTTCTCTTGGACTTGAACAAAAATAGATAATTTTTCATTTAATTCAATAATTTCTCTTTTAAGGTTTTCATTATCTTTATGAATAACTTATAGGTCATCACATTCTTTCTTATTTGAACATGATCCATAATTTTTTAGTTTCTTATTTTCATGTTTAGGATTCTTACAATCCTTTTCAATTTTATCTAAATAATCAAAGACTAATTTAAATATTCTCTATTGATCTTAATCATTTTTTGATAGGAAATATTTTATTTTTATATTCTAATTTTTAACTTTTAACAGTTTAGAATTTACAACTTTTTCCTATTCTATATTACTTAAAACAAAATCACTCATTTTTTTATTTTATTCTTTAAAATTCTTATTTTCTCTTAATAGTTCCCTATACAGTTCATCCATTCTAAATATGTCACTTTGAAATTTTTCATTTTGAACAATTAATTATTTAACTTCTTTTTAAATATGAGATTCATAACCAAAATTGTAATTATATTCAGAGTGTACCGAATTTAAAGTAATATCCATCAAACATAGATTTCTAGATTATTTTTCACTTTTTGAACAAACAACACTCGATTCTAACTCTTCTATACAACTCCATCCTCCATGATATGCCTTTCTTTGCTTATTCTTGTATTTCTTGTCTTTTCTATCTTTTTTTAATTTGGGATAGTCTGATTTTATATGTCCTTTTTCCTTCACTAATAGAATATTAATTCAAAAATGTTATATTTACTAGTTTTACCTCTTTCACTACCCTTTATTTTATCAGTTTGATAATCTCTTCTAGGATGATTCTTAAATCCTCTATTACCCTTCATGTACTTGTAAACACATTTGGGAAATTTGAAATTTCATCCTTCTCACTTTTATGTAACTCATAATCATACGAATTGGTAATAAAATTTATATTTGATTTGAATTTCATACCTTTACTTTTATCATGATCATCAGCATTGTCATTTTTCATTTCCAACTCGTATTGAAGTATTGATCCTACCAACTCATCCATATAATATTCAATGAAATCCTTAATTTCTTCAATATAAAATTTATTTTAATGCCATCACATTGGTAGAGATTGAAGTAGTATTTTGATGAGAGCCTCATTATTCATGGTCTCTCCGAGAGGAACCATGTTGTTAAAAATTTTGATGAATCTATTATACATCTCATTTTTTCTTTCTTGATCAGTCATCCTGAATTCTTAAAACTCATCACCGTGTAAACCTAGTTTGGTTATATACAACTTGTTAGTTCCTTGATGAGTGACTTTTAAAGTTCTCTAAATGTCAGAATCAGTTTTACAGGATGAAATATGACTATATATATTTCAACATAAAGAGAAGTATAAGTAATTTATAACTTTGTAATTTAAAACACATTTTGGGGAATCATTACCAGTTAAAGTTTCTAAATAAACTTACATAAATTTATATGCTTTTGACATTATAACCCAATAATTAAGACCTATATCTTTAAAAAATACCTATATTCTATATTTCTATTAGACATAGTCACTTCCATTGAACTGAGGTGGTCTAATGGGATTAAACATCTCAAAATCCTAATTAGCCATAATAAATTAGTGGATCTTTTCCTTGGACTTTAAAATCTAGGATAATGGTTAGTTTTGAAATATATAATGAAATAATTAAAAATAAATCCTTAAAAAGGAAATATCCTCTATTACCAATTTTCAGTTCCCTTGGCAAGAAATTAGTGACTAGATGGGGTAAATAGTCTTTTTTGATTTACTATTACAAATAAAATGTTAACAGAGTAATAATAGTGTTAAAATTTGAAGCATAAATAAAACAGATAACACATGATGTTTTTATAGAGGTTTGGACCCCCCAAGATCCTAGTCCTCTCATCAATCTCCTCTACTCCTCTAGGAGACTGGTATGCACTAAATCCTTTTGAATGGGAGTGATAACCCAATTACATACAAATACAAACATACCTTTTTCACTCCAAGTGGTTTAACCCCTGACTCTTGAAGAAGTAACAACCTACCTTCCTTTTTTCTAATAGAAACAACCAAAACTTCTTTTTAGATGGGAGGAATAAACCAGTGATAGATTTTGGATGGGAAAATCTTTAAAAAAACTTTAGAGGATAAATAGGTGGTAGAAATTATTATAATGGAGAAATAATAGAAAAAATTAAACAATATATGAGTAGATGAAATAGAAATTCATTGCATCTTGTGTTATTTGATCACATCAATGGAGGAAGATGAAAACCGATGAAGACCTCTAGTGATAATAGTAGAAAAAAATCGAAGAAGTTTCTTGATCAATTTTGAGAGCATTAGGAAATCTATTATCTTATTCTTGTCAAAATGTCATATATACTGGTACATGTGTTTTTATCCTCAAAGAAATATCTCTAAACATTAAAATTGATATCTAGATGATCATTTCCATGTCTAATGTCTACATGAAACTTTCTATATTATAATAATAAAATAATATGACTGTTATGTTATTTTATTGAAGCTGCTCTGAAAACAAAACAAAATTGGGATTATACTTATTCATGAAATATAAAATTAAAAAATTAATATATTTAGAGTAATAATTATTAAAATAATAATAATATAAAATCAATTGAAATAATAATATAATTCTTCATATTATACATGTAATAGAATGTTATGAAAAATATAGCATCATTTAAAAAACAATCTACATGATCAAGTGTCTCTAAAAATGATATAATTATTATTTTTTAAAATGTTGCAAGTATATTTCAACATAAAATATTAAAACATTTGATAATGTAATTTATTTTAAAAACATTGACTAAAATAATGAAAATAAAAAATTTGGAAATTTTTTTTAACTAATGGTGGGTCATGACCTACCATCAAAAATAGAGAATGGTGAGTCATTACCTAACATTGAAAATTTAAAATAGTGGAAAAACATAGTATTACTTAACATTGTAATTTTATGTAAAAATAAAAAAAATAAATTCCATGAATCTTAACAAAAAATGGGTTCTTTAGAACAATAAAAAATTTACCTACTGTTGGATGTCCAGTGGTGGGTAAATTACCTATTATTGGGTTCCAATGGTGTCTTAGAATAAACATAGCCAAAAAATAAAAAATATCATAAAAATAAATAACTTAACCCCTATTTATTAAATAATCATGAAATAATAAAAATAAACAAAATGAAAAGAAGAAGAAGATACTTCCATGATCTAATGAAACTATATAAATAAAAACCACAGAGTTATAGTATATAAACATTATTAAGAAAAAATATAATAAAAATAATAATACAAAGTCAAAAAAATTATAAAACAAAGAAAATAAAAACACTACATGAGAAGTAAGAAAAGATATCTTATATAGAAGGTTAATGAAAGAATAAAAAAGGCATGGAATAATAATAAGAAACAATCTGTGGGTAAAAATATAACCCACCATTGATGTTCAATGGTGGATAAATTATCTACCATTGAAGTCCTAAAAGCCAATCATTGACCCACCATTATGTTCCAACGATGAGTAAAATCACTCACCATTGTAAATTTTCCAATGGTGAAATGAATGACCCACAATTGGTAAATACCAATGGTGACTTGATAGAGATGAGAAAACAAATAGAGGATACAATGAAACAGTAGAAGCAATATATGATAAATATAATCAAAAAGAATCTTGAAGAAGATGAAGCAGATAGTGAAGATAAGGAAATTTCAAACCAAAAATGCAACCCAACACAAAACAGGCTGACAAAAAGCTCGAGGTAGAATAACATAAGAGAGTAAGCTTGGTTGAAAGAATAAACATGCAAAAGAACACCTATTTTTTTAAGTTCAAGGGAGACCAGAAGAAGAATATTAAGTGGAACCACTATTATCTCTAGAGAAGAATAAATAAAGACGGGAATAAATAAAAGATAACTATAGAGGAGGAAGAAACACTGGAGTGGATGTCATCGATCTGGAGAAAAGAAAGATTTCGTAGAAAGGATGTCATTAGATAGTCTATTATGGAAGAAGAGAATAGGAGGAGGAAAAAATCAAATGGGAGAGGAAATGAGATGTGGGTGTTCAAAAACTAAACACATGATGATAAAAATGGTGATCAGACAGATGATAAAAATAGAGAGGATAACTGATGGTCGAGATTAAATCTCAGGTTTTAAATTGCATCCCACATCAAAATAAGCATGAATTGAGACACCAGTATATAATACAAGATGCGAAGTTGGTCAGATAAAACAAATCACATAGCATACACAAGGATTGTGGGCCTTGCAAGAAACCTATGCCCAAACTATATGGGTGCATTCATCAGGACTTATACATGGTCCCGCACACATATAGTATAAACCATGCTCAAACCAAGCTCTATGAGAGCCTCAAAGGCTGGACCTCCCATGAGGGTAGACCATCGGGTCCCCTTAAAATTTGTTGAGGTTCAACTTTGGTGCTTTCATAGAAATCCATATCTTTTGTAAAAAAAATGTATAAAGAGAATAACAACCAAATGTTATAATAAAGTATTAAACCATGTTATTAAGAAATGATATTTTTGAAACAAAATTAGATTTAATAAAACATTATAAATTGTAATTTATCAAAAAAAAATGATATATAAAATATTTAATACCCAATTACAAACCAACATGACCTAAAGACACCAAAGTGGAAAAATCCCAAACACCACTTGAACTAGCTTCAAGATTTAACACCATCAGGTATACCCATGGTATAAAGATACATCACTAAAGAAATATGATACGTTTCCCTTTCCTGTGTCTTGGTATACAACATCTGCAAATGTACCAAAGTTCCCAATTAGGGGGTGAGTATAACACATAGTAGTTAATCCCCAAATACGTCCTAGTACACACCACTGAGACTAGAATCAATTAGTGTATTTTTTTAAAATAATTAAATATAGTTAAATTGTTTATAAAAAATTATAAGTTAAATCCATGTGAGAAAATACATAATAAATTTTATTACCATTCATTAATACTTATCATAACCATTCCCATGTTCACACACTCACACACCCACAAACACACTCAATCTCGGTGTCACACATTGACTATAGTACATTATGATCATACTCTATCTCAATTTTATGATAGTACTTCACAGCCATACTCCATCCCACTTTGAACACAATCTAATAAAATTATTCCAAATTCTATGCCAAATAATTTTATATAAATCAACTATTCCTTTGAGAACATTTAATCAAACATTTTTCTTTCATAAAAACCATACCATAATTTAAAACCGTCATTTTGAAATTATAAGCAAAGAAATTTTCCAAAATCCATACAATTTAATATATTTCCAAAAGATAAAACAAAATGGTTTCCTTCAAGAAATCACATAATGTTTACATAGAAAATCATAGAATTTTTTTTAAATAAAACCAAGCCTTAAAGTTCTAGAACAAGTGGAGATGAGAGAGAATCCACCTACATCTAAATAGAAGACAAAAATGAATATTGACACTAATAACTTCTAGATACAGTCTTGCAACACCTTTCCATAAATATATAAAATAGGATCTTATAAAAATTCACATAAAAAAACATAGATCTATCTATAATGGATTAGATATATAGAACTGATAGAGAGGATAAGGTTAAATCAAATTAGAATAAGGAAGAAAGAGGAATTACCATTGATTCTTGATATCCAACACACTTTGAATCGTCAAAATTTTATTCCAGATCGATAGAAATCACATTGGATTCCTAATGAGGAAAATAATTTTGAGAGCCTAAAAGAGGAGGATAAAAATTAGTCTTTTGGGGCCTTAAACCAAGTTAAGGATTAATTTTCAAAGTATTTAATACATGTCACATAGTTAGGCTGCACAGTTTTTCAAATCATGTGAAAACCATGTGCATGCTATTGGAAAATATCTAGTGAGTTTCACAATTGTGATGCATGTTTTGGAAAAACCATGCACCAACCATGAGATACTACTGAACATTTATTAGGGGGCGCATGGTTATGTTACATGGTTCAGAAAAACCATTTTACACTATTTTCTGAAAAAAATAAATCTTTCATGGTCCCTTAGGAATATGTATAGTTTGAGAAAATCCTGCATCAACTATGCACCTACCCAGTGACTCTCAGTTTCTCATGCATGGTTTCTTAGAGATAGTGGACAATTTCTACTAACCATGTTTAAACTGTGTACCTTTAGAAACACTTCCAAAACATTCCAAAACTAACCAAAAAACCAAAATAATGACCCCAAGTATTATATAACTTCAAGAATACTTAATAAAAGGGTAAACTGCCTAAAATTAGGGGTGTCATATTCTCTCCACCATTTTTCTTTCATTCCTTAGAAATTGGGAGACTGACATTGTTTTATAAGAGCTCAGGCCATTATTCCAACATTTCTTCTTCATGTTTCCACATCTCTTCCCGAATCAAACTATGTTACCCTAATACACATACCAAACCAATTTTTTATCATGAAAGGGATTCTATTTCTTATCTGTAAATCACATGAATACATAAATAAATGAAGAATTTGGGTTGAGGTCAACATGGCCCCATCGAATTACATGGTCAAGATCAAGCTGGTGATTTTTCAATTGAGATATATAAAACAAATAATTCATAAAACTAAATATTGGTGGTAAAGTTAACTAATAATCCACATCACTAATACATTAAAGTATCTTAAAAGGCCCAATTTACTGAGGAGACAAATTTTCTTTCTTACCAAAATGATGATGTCCTAGCCTTGGAGATATTCCCAAGAAAGCATGATCACCCACTTGAAAATTTAAATCTTGACAATAGTGATAAGAATATTATTTTTGATGACTCTAAGCCATAATTATCCTTTTTATAATCAACTAAATTTTCTTTTTTGCCTCATGTATAAGGCAAGGTCTGATAAGTGAAGTCTCACCCATTTCCACCCAAAAAAATGGAGAACGACAAGGATAACCATACAAAGATTTGAATGGATCCATTTGTATCAAGGCAGATAACTATTGTTGAATGATAACTCCACCAATAGTATCATAGGATCCTCCAAAATTTATGACACAACCTTAAAGAATGTCTTCCAATGTTTGGATCGTCTATTCATATTGACCATACATTTTAGAATGATAACCTATACTCATGGTTAGATGGGTTACAGTGGATTACTATAAGTAATTTCAAAACAAAGATATAAAATTGGGGGTCCTTATCAAACATTATTGAAACTGTAATTCCATGAATCTTTACAACTTCTTGAATATAGAATTTGGAAAAGTATTCCAATGTATTGGATTCATGAATAGGAATGAAGTGACTAACTTTTTTAGCCAATTCATAATCACTCATATGGTATCATGTTTCCTAAAAATTTTGGGTAGACCTGTAACCAATGGCTATTTTCTCCCTTTTATAAATGGGAATAAGTAAAAAATACAATATACTGGATGATCATTGGTACACCTCCTTGACCTCCTGATAGGTGAAGAATATCAATAAAAACTCTTCTATTTTCCTCTTTATTTCATCCCTCTAAAGTTGTGCTCTTGGTGATTTATAAATCTTTTATGAGGTGAATAGACCATCCTAAATGGTGGTAATCATAAATAATTTATTCCCAATAAGTTGGAGTAAACACAATCTGGTCTCTAAAAAACTATATAGATCTCCCATATAGCATCCATCCTACAATAGTATCCCCACCATTGAGTTTTGACCTCAAGGTTAGACATTCAGGATCAAATGTCTGAGTATCTTTAAACTACTCAACTAAATCAAGAACTAGAGAAACTGGAAAGAAAACTACAATATCACCTTCCTCAACACAATCTAGATGCATATCATCTATGACTAACATTACTTTCCATTAATATAAATCCTTTTATCAAACTAATTATATTAATTTTTACTCAATGCATCAACTGTGAAATTACCTTTACCTAGTAAATACATCAATTTGAAGTTAAACATCTGTAGATATTCCATCTATAATTGTTGCCTTAGATTCAAAACCCTTTGTGAGAAAATATGATTCAAACTTTTATTATCCATAAAAATCTTTAATTTCTCACCAAAAATGTAGTAGTGACAATTATTTAAAGTATAGACTAAAATATATAATTATAAAGCATTTTTTGGGTAATTATTCCCTTTCACCTATAATTATCATGATCCATAGGCTAAAACATGATATCCCTGCAAGAGAAAACATCCCAACCCAGATCAAGATACATAACAATATACAACATACCCTTATCCTGAATTTGGAAATGTAATAATTGGTGCTGATATAATCTGAAACTTATGCTCTTAGAAATATTTATAGCACTCATAGATATATTATAAAGGATCACCTTACCTTTTCGAAGCTATCATCAATGATTAAAGTTGTGAAAATTTATGAAAAAAACATAGGTAATATCCTACTAAGTCAAGGAAACTCCATATCTCAAAGACATTCTTCAATGGTTGATAACAGATAACAACTTATACCTTTTCAATATCTATGTAGACTCCTCTTTCAAAAATTAAATGGCCATAGAAACATTGTATCCATAAATAACACTTTGAAATATTAGAAAAAAGACAATGTTCCCATAAGATACCCAACACTATGACCAAGTATTGTTCATGGTCGGCCTTAGTCCCAGAATACACTAGAATATAATCCAAAAATAACACCACAAAGGTGTCAAACTACCTCTGACAGATCTTATTCATCAATTCCATAAACATATCTAGTTCATTCATAAAACCAAAGGTCATAACCACATATTCTTAATTTCCATAATGACTCTGAAAATCCATTTTCTGAATATCATCCTTCCAAACTTGTAGTTGGTGATACCCTAATCATAAATCAATCCTATAGAACCATATGGGTCCCATAAATTGATCAAATAGATCATAAATTCATATAATAGGATAATAGTTCTTTATCAAAACATGTTTGAGATTTTGATAATCCACACAAAGCCTAAGAGTTTCATACGCCTTCTTTAAAAAATGAATGATTGATTCCCATGGAGAAATTATAGGTAGAATAACTCATCCATTTAAACTTTTAATTCCATTAATTATGGTTTAAACATCATATAGGATGAAAGTGACATATGATTTTTCCATAATAGGAGATCAATCGTAAATTACAATTCACATTAGAGTGGAAAACCATAGAAATTTTTAAGAATTACATCAGGAAATTAGTCAATGATGGTTATAAAATATCTATGTGTGATTTCATTAATAGATGATAAAGTAATTTCTATCAACTGGTAAGAGATAGTTCCAACCAATGATACCAAAGGTACTTTTATTCTTGAATTCAAATCCCAATATCCTTTAAATAAAGCTTAATACCATCATAAGATGTGAAACTAACCTTCCATACATAATTGTCGATGTGGGCCTTGAAGTATGTCAACCAATACATTCCCAAAATTAGGTTATATATATTCATCTTAAAAACTTATAAATCCTATAAAAACTCAGCCTCGTTGATTGTTTTGAAACACATTGTACACTTAAAGGATCAAAACTCCCATTTCCCCAGAGGTGTTTGAAGTTTCAAGACATGAGAAATCATTTAAACATGAAAATCCATATTATCCACAACACACGAAAAAGTAGAAATAAAATAATGGATTCTCCGGTATCAAAAAAATATTTCATGAGAGTAGAATTAAAAATAATTGCACCTTACACCACATAAGGGATATATTGATCCTCTGTAATCATCTTCTCATCACCACAAAACTGATTACTATCTCCTTCTTGATTATTGATCCCATGCTAATATTTCATGACATGAGGAGTCATGGTGTTCCTAGAATCACCTTATCTTGATCAATTTTTGAGGATGTGAGTTATTTTAACAAGATTTTCCCATTGAATCATACGATTTCTAAGAAACATGAGATGTATTCCTAACTGCTAAATTAGTAACACTTTCACAATAATGTTATAGATGACTCATCTAATTATAGTTGTGATGTGCTCTATGTGATTCTATACATTTTCATTTGATATGCTAAAGAGAACCACACTAAAAAAACCAAGTATTTCTCTTAGGTCATGGAGAAAAGTTAACTAATAATGTGGTATGATTATGAGATTCCCCACTACCTTGAAATTAGGTGTCCCTCTTCCTATTATTCACAAAATTGAGTTCCTACCTATTCCCATGGACATAAACATACTTCATATAGCTATATTTATATAGATATCACTTTCCTCTACCATCACTCTATTTAACATCTCCATGTAATCCATAATATAAATAATATATATCTTAGAGTGAATCTCTAGTCATATACCAGAATAAAATATGGATTCATTAAAGGATTCACTAGTATAAACTTTTAGGGAAAGGATAACAAAGTTCATAAACTTAGCTATATATTTTTTCATGGATATATTATCTTTCTCCTTGCTGAAGAAGTCGGTTGTTCTTACAATCTTAAATATGTGAGAATAAAATATTTTGTTGAAAATTTCCTTAAATTCCTCCCACGTAATGCATTGTTCAACTTAACTTGAATAGATAAATCCCACTATTAGCATGCAAGATCCTACAACATATAAGTTACTAACTTAACTTTCAACTTAGATGGTGTACCATGAAATTTGAAGATTTGATTCATTCTATTAAGCCACACCACCAATTTTTCAGGCTTGGAATCCCCCAAAAATATAGGTGGATTTTATTTATAAAATTTTATGAAGTGATCCACTTATCGGGATTTATCATTTATATTTCCTCTATCAATGGCTTGAAAATCCTGAACAATGCTTTATAAAATTTGTTAGTTCACTTGTGGCTCATGTGAAACCACATTTTCCATAACCTCTTCCTTTTAATTTCTATGTCATCTACGTAGTTCCATATTCTATAACAAAAAACAAAACTCCATTTAATCATCAATCACTATAAAATGAATGAATAGAAAATTCTAAATCATTATAAACAACAAGAATTACATCCATCATTTCAAAAATCAACCATTTTAACCATTTTTATAAATAATAAAACTCAAAATGAACAATGAAGTCCTTGTGGGAAGTCTCACTATCAATGCATGATATGAAATACTCATCATCTAGACACATAAAGATGAGATAAAACACACCTATAAGTTTAATATAAAACTTTTTTGTACTTGGACTACCCTGGTAAATTGAATCTTATCATAAAAAGGTTATTTATTTCTTTTTATTCTATACATTTAAAGTTTATACATTCCTATATCCTTTCATAAATCATAATAGATATATATATTTACCAAGACTAATACCACTTGTAATATTCTCCCCCAACTCATTGTACTGAGAAGATATAGAGTGTCACTAACCTTATGTGACATCCCCAAGACACCAAAGTCTGTCAATAAAATCCTAGGTCATAGGAGAAAATTGGGGGATGATTTCCCATTGAAATACCATGACTTGAAAACAAAAATATAAACATCCAAACCATTTATATGATTCATGAGTATAAGAAATACAACGCAAAGGTAAAACCAATGGAATAAAAATATCAAAGTGAAAATAGAATAAGGAAATCAACTAACAAAAACCAAAAGACAACATGACCCAAAGACACCAAAGTTGTATAATCCTAACACCACCCAAACTATCTCCAAGATCTAACACTACCCACCATAACCATGGTATTATGATGCATCTCTATAGAAATAAGATACCTTTAATTTTATAGTGAATTGGTATACATCATCTGTAAACATACTAAAGTTTCTAATAAGGGGGTGAGTATAGCACTCAATAGGTAATCCCTAGAGACTTCCCAATAGACACCACTAGAACAATAATTGGTCAGCAAATTTTATATAAAATATTTGAAAATAGTTAAATAGTTTATTTAAATCTATAATTTAAATCCATGTGATAAAATCCATAAATAAGCTTATTACCCTTCATTAATATGTGGAATAAACATTATAATGTTCACACACACACACCCATGCACACACGCGATCTTGGTGTCACACATTAACAATGGTACTTTACAATCATACTTCATCCCACTTTGATGGTGGTATTTCATAACCATATTATATCCCACTTTGAACACACACTAACCCAATTATTCCAAAATCCATTCCAAATAATTTTACATAAAATAACTCTTCCATTTAAAATATTTCATCAAACATTTTTATTGAATCAAAACCATATCATAATTTTGAAACCATAAATTATAGATTATAATCAAATGGGTTTTCCAATATCAATCCAATTTTCTATATTTTCAAAATATAAACCAAAATAGTTTCCTTTAAGAAATCATGCAATTTTTTTACATAAAATCCAAGAAAAACTTTTAAATAAACCCAATAATTCATGTTATAGACTAAGTGGATGTGGGAGAGAAGCCCATTACCTCTCAACAGATGATGAAAACAAATAAAGACACTAAGAAATTCTAGATTTTGTGTAATAACCCAGAGTTTATAAATGATATTTGTATCTTTAAATAAATTTGTATTATAATATACTATTATAAACATAAATAAATCAATAAAAAATTATTTCATTAATAAATATTGTTACATTAATTATCAATGAAACCAATTAAAATTCCAAAAATTACAATTTTACAAAAAACATAAAATAGAAAAGTTAAAATAGGAAAATATGGATCTCTCCAATCTACTAGAATCATCTCCCCCAATGCCAACACTACAGAAAAGAAATAAAATATTTGAAAACCAATAAAAATTATAGAAAATGGAAATATAAAACCTTTAGAGGAATTTATTTTAATAATTAATGAAGTAAAGTAGAGGTATTTATAGGAGATAATGTGATCATTGGAATAGTTATGTGACCATTGGAATAGTAACCTAACTGTTGGGAATAGTAATTTGACCATTAAGAATAATAACCTAACCGTTGAAATAGTAATTTTACCTAAAAATAATAAATTGTGATTTGAATAATATTTATCATGATTATTTTAGGTAAATATAAATATTATAATTCCAAAAAATAAACATCCTGATTAAAAAACTCAAAGAAAATATAAGCACATTTTTAATAAATTTTATTTTAAAGTATTTCATAAAAGTCATTATCTTTATATTAAAAATTAAAATTTCCTATTTAATAAATTTATTTTGATAAAATTGCTATTATTTTTGAAATCATCACATTGAAATTTTCTAAGGTTGATTTTTTTGGTAATTTTCTAAAATACTTCATTTTTTATATGAATAGTAAAAATACATATTTTCACATAATCAGTGTATATTAAATTACATCATTCATGATGTAATAATTACCTATTAATTTATAGAACTTTATGTTCTTCCATAATATATTTAATTTCATAAATAACTCATTAAAATAAAAAAAATTCCAAACCTAAAAAGAATTTCCCAAAACCTAAAGTCAAAAGTGATTCTTTAAAATAATAATTTTTATTTCTTTCCACTTTAATTTTTAATAAAATAATGAATTAAAATTATAAAGATATTTAAAGTCTTAAAAACAATTCTATTATAGTAATATATAATTTATAATGTTAAAAATTCACTATTAAAATTTTACCTTTGATATATTATTTTATTTAATATTTTATTCTAAAAATAATCATCTTCTCAAATATAAATAAACAATCTCCCTATCCTTGGAAAACCACCCAAACCACTATTAAAAAATCTAATAATCTTACAACTCTAAACATCAAGGGAGATTTAGTGTCGTACAAGATAAGTTACATTATGGATTAAGTAAGTTTCAATCAACTCTTATTATTATTTTCTTCATATTCTTCTCTTTCTTTTTTAACCACCCCTTTCACAACCAAACCGTATAAGATTAATTATTCAGTAATTTAAAATTATATTAATTATTTTAACCTACTATAAGTATCATTTTTACTATATATATAAATTTCAAAGATCTCTTATGCTCTCCTAACAATGTCCTAACAATTGTTGGTTAACCACCTACGGAGAAAATGTCATATCAAAACTTATAACCATAATAATGGATGGATATTATAAATTATATATAATATATAAAAATTTAATTATATTTATTGTAATCTTATGGAATTAATTATACTAAGGTATAAATTATATTGAACAAAATAACGAAATCGAAGCAAAATGGGAAATTTTAAAGTAAAACATGATATCAAAATGACTACCCTATAACCAAGGAAATAAAGAAATATAATAAAATTTATATAATTTATAAATAGTGGTAAAAATTAAAATAATTTTCTTCTGGATAAATGTTTTAATAAATCTAATTTTATTATTTAGGAGCTGTAAAATCGATGAAATAAAGCAGCAATTAAGGTAAGGGGATTCTAGAACCCAACCCCCTTTCATTGGGTCTTCCTTATTTCACATAAATTTTAGTATGGGTATTCCATTAATGTTCCTTAAATATAATTTCATTACTCTTCCCTTTTATTTTATGGATATACAGGTTTCCACCTTTAATTTAAATCAAAATAAAATGATTTTCCAAAAAATAGATTTCTTTCTAAAAGAAATTTTCAACTCCTCATGTGTTGGTTCTAATCCAAATAAAAGTGATCTCTTATTGAAATTTATGATCTCATTTTTTCTTTTTGGAACCCAAAATTTTATTCATGAATTTATTATTTATGAAATCCTTATAAATCTCATTTCTTTCCATGGATTATTTAATTACTATGATTGTTATACATTCTATGTGGTATTCATGATTATGTAAATATTATGATGTGATGGGTGGGACCAAAATTATATATCCCTCCAATGCATTGGTTAATGTGATGTATCTCATGATATAATTTGTAATATTCATGAACATGATGCTATATTTTTTCACAATGATGATGTTATGATTAAGCACATATGTTATGTGTGAATATGATGTTTGATTTGTTCATAACTATGTGTGGTATTTAACCACTATGACATGATGTTTCATTTTTATGAATTTCCACATTACATGCCTTTATCATATTTTTATCTCATGATTTTGATGATTATATTATGCTTATTATATTATGATGATGATTATGTTCACCCATGTTTTATAAATCATGTCTCTTATTCATCATCTTACTAGGATTTAGCTCACCCCTTTCTTTGACGTATATCCTTAGGTGATTATATAAACTAAAAAGAATGCAATATTTTATAAGGATAAAGAATAGGTATTAAAATAAAATTTTATGTTTTATTATGTACAAGTTATTTATGAGCCTAATTTTATCAAGACACTAAAACATTTTATCGTGGACTAGTATCGCTATTATGTTTTTTATCTTAAAAATTATGTAACAGACTTGTAAAAAAAAGTAGGGTTTCTATAGTTTGTATCATATCTAAAATTTAGTTAATTTTGGAATTAGGATTATAAAAAATTATTAAAAAACCTTAGTATAATACTAAGTATATGTAAATATCTAAGAAACTTTGTTTTAGAAAAAGGATAAACATAGGGATCCCATATAATATGCCTTTAGAGTCAATTTAAAAAAATAATAAATTATTTATTCATGAATTTTTTACTTATGTTTTATTCAAACATTTTCTATTTTGTAAATTGGTGGGAACCATGAGAAACTAGGAAAACAACTTATGTGAGGGATAATGAAATGATTTCCTAAATGATATCCCCAATGTCATGGGAGGTGGGGTTCAAAACATCATGTAAATGCTTACCTAGTTGTCTTGAGCTATTAATAATAACCTAAACCATGTGGAATGTCCACTTTCACCCAAGATGGATCAACTATCCATTGATTCTTTTATGTGTAAAAAACACCAATATTTGGCAGATCTTCTAATCCACTATTCATAGAATAGTGGGTTAACTCAATGTAGAATATCTTTTCTATGCTCCACTGCTCTGAGAAGGATAAAGTGACTCTTTCCATTTATCATTTATATTAAGAATCTATTCAATGGGTTAATTTATAAATAAAACCAATACAATGAATGAAATGGAAGAGATGGAGTGGGAAGTCTTTAATAAAATATTTCTTAAAAATTATTTCCCCAAAACTCTTCAAACAAAGATGGAAAGAGAATTCATTGAGATAAAGAAAAAATAAGTTAAATCTATAATATTTTAAGAGACAAAATTCACAAGGCTTTCAAGATATGATTAGGGTTTTCTTATAAATAATTATATAAAAATAGATATATTCTTTATTTGTTTAAAAAAACATTGAAAAGTATATAACTATCATATACTTTTGGAGTTGTGAAGTATTGGTTCAATGAACTCTCAATGTAGAGATGGAGTTTGGAGAATGGTACCATGGTTATGGAGATAAAAATAGAAAAATGGAGTTTCAAGCTGGTGGGTCAAATGAAAAAGGATTAAATAAAATTAAACTACCCACATGTCAAAAATGTGGGAAGAAGCATCATGGGAATTATCTCAAATGGATGGGGAAATTCTTCAAGTGTGGAAGATAATTCCACCAAGATTATGAATGTTGAATAGATGTGAAGAACTCATCCAATATGATGGAGGAAAGTAAATCACCTCCTAATGAACCTCCCATGGTTCAATGCTTCAAATATACGGATAAATGGGACTTTGAAATCCAGTTCACTAAACCAATGGTCCTTGAGGTTAATTAGTATTGACAACCACAAAATACAATGGAACAAGGAAAATATTATGTCATTGATACTGCTAAAGTAGAGCATGAAAATTAATTCAAACAATGTACACTTTATATTCACTCAATAATATAAAATGTTTTATTTGATTATGGTTCTATACATTCATTTATATCCTGAAAGTTTTTTAGAACTGTTGAATAGAATCCCTAATACCTTGAAATAGAGATATCTCTAAAAACATGTATTGGTGTTATCATTGCAACCCAAGTATAGTAATATTCTCCTATTAGTGTATGTGGTAAGATTCTTCCAATGAATCTCATAATCCCAACTTTATGGGAATTTGATGCTATCGTGGGCATGGATTAGATCTCATTATATAGAGAACACATCGACTATTGAGAAAAGGAAGTCTATTTTCATATCCTAAACCATACAATGCTGCTCTAAAAATGCAAGTAAGATCAGTAATCTCCTTTGGAAAATCCATTAATAGTGTGGGTTTTGATACCCTATAAAGAATAATAACTTTCCCAAATGTTTGAGTCAAAGGAAGGTATAAACCTGGAGAAAATTATCATTTTTAGGGAATACACTGACGTATTTTATAAAGAGTTAGCCAGACTTCCTCTAGATTATGAGGTAGAGTTCTTAATAGAACTAATAATTAGAGCCACTCCTATATCAAAATTCCCTTACAGGATGGAACCAATCAAACTAGAAGAGATTAATAATTAGTTGTAAGAGAATTTGGACAAATGGTTCATATTCCCTAGTGCATCACCTTGGGGTGTGCTAGTGCTCTATGTAATGAAAAAGCATAGATCAATGTGGTTGTGTATTGATTAACAGGATCTGAACAAGATCACTATAAAGAACAAGTATCATATTCTAAGTATTGATGACATTTTTTTATCAACTACAAGGAGCTAAGTACTTCTCAAAGGTGTATCTTTGTTTTGGGTATCATCAATTTAAAGTGAAGAAGGAATATATTCAGAATTCTACCTTCCGTACATGGTATGGAAACTATGAGTTCATTGTGATTCCCTTAAAACTTATTAATTCACCTATAATCTTCATGGATTTGATGAATATAGTCTTTATATACTACCTCAACAAATTTTTTGTAGTATTTATTGACGATATTATCATTTACTCTAAGAGTACAGAAGAATATGAAGAGTATCTAAGGATTTTGATAGATACATTAAATAAGGAGAAAATGTACGCTAAGTTTATAAGGTGTACATTTTGGATGAAAAAATTTTCATTCTTGGGGAACATGATCACAAGTTAGTGAATTTTATGGACCCTTAAAATAAAATAGAAATTTAGTAATGGATCAGACCCACTAGTGTCATAGAAATCCATAGTATTCTTGTCTTAGCTGGGTACTGCCGATGTTTTGTGAGAAAATTATCATGATTGTCTAATATACTAACTAATTTAACATAGAAAGGGGTAAAGTATTCCTAGATATAAGAATGTGAGGAAATATTCAAGGATCTTAAGAATAGGCCAATTTCTACACCTATACTCACACTAACAACAAGTGTATAAGTTTTTGTGATGTACAAAAATTCTTAAAAGAAATTATTTGGTTGTGTACTCATGCTGAATGAAAAAGTGGTAGCTTTTTCTTTACAATATTTGAAGATACATGAGCAGAAATACCTGATGTATGATCTTGAGTTAGTATATGATATCTTTACTCTAAATATTTGGAAACTTTCCTCTATAGTGAAAAGTTTTATATATATACTAATCATAACACTCTAAAGTATATATTCACATAGAAAATAAACATGAATCAATGAATATGGTTATATATAGTCAAGGACTATGATTTCTCTATTCACTACCATATGGGAAAGGTGAACATGGTATTTGATGATCTTATCATAAAATAACCTACTACTATATCCATGATATAGATTGATAATGAGCCTATCTTCATGGATATGCAAAGTATGGATCTTAAAATCATAACATAATGGAATACATATAACTTTTCTCTAATAATTACCCAGCCATCTATCCAAGATAAGATCAAGGAGGCACAGAGGGATAATCTAGAGCTACAAAAGAAGGTGAAAGCAATAAAGGAAGGGAATCTATATGAGTTCCACATAGATGATTATGGTGGGATTTGGTTTGGAATGAGGATTTGTGTTCCTTCATCACTAGAGATAAAGAAATAACTATTGGATAATTCATATATATCACCTTCTTTATACATCTTGTAACTACCAAGATGTACCATGATCTTTGAGAGAACTTCTAGTGGGACAACATGAAGATGAATATTACATAGTATATCTCATGGTTTTTGGTATGTCAATAAGTTAAATCAAAGTGACAGAAGTCCAAAGTGATGATGCAACCATTGCCTATACCCACATGAAAATGGGAGAATGTTAGTATGAAATTTTTCAATGGTCTTCTAAAGGCATCCAAAAGAAACAATGTGATATGGGCTATGGTGGATCAACTCACCAAGATTTCCAAATTCATTGTTATTCAAGAAGGATTCCTAATTCAACAACTTTCCAAGATATATGTGAAGGAAATGGTAAGGCTGCATGGGATTCCACTTTTGATCATATTTGATCATGATCCATTGTTTACCTCTAAATTCTGGAGAAGGCTTCAACTTTCTTAAATATTGAATTGAATTTAATCATGTACTATCACCCCCAAACTAATAAAAAATATAAAAGGATTATTCATATGATTAAGGATATTCTAAGAGCCTACTCAATGGAATTTAAAGGAGGTTGGGATTAGTATCTCTCATTGGATATTTTTAACATAACAATAGCTTCATCTCAAGTATTAAAATGACTTCATATGAATCTCTGTATGGTAACTAATGTAGAATTACAAATTTTTGGGATGAAGTTAGAGAACGAAAGCTACTTGGACCTAACCTTATGAAAGATTTGACAGAGAAGGTCAAATCCATCCAACAACATATAAAATCTTATCAGAGTCAATAAAAGAGATATGATAACAACCATCTAAGGGAATTTAAGTTTAAAGTTGGTGTAAAAATGCCTTTTAATATAACCATGGAATAGATTCATGTGGTTTGGAAAGAAAGGGAAGCTTAGCCCAAGGTATATTGGCCCCGTTGAGATCCTTAATCATGTGGGGGAAGTGGCCTATTAGCTTGAACTAATACCAAATATGTCTCAAGTTCATGATGTGTTCCATGTATCACTTCTGATAAAGTACATACCTAATCCCTTGCATGTACTAAATCCATAGGTGGTACAACTGAAGAATTACCTCTCATATTAAGAGAATCTGGTGAATATCTTGGACTATAGAGACAATGTTCTACGCAACAAGATAACTCACCTTGTTAAAGTGTTATGGAGGAACCATAAGTATGAAGAGGTGTCATGGGAACTATAGAAAACAATGAAATAGAAGTACCCTCACCTATTCTCAACTAATAATATGAGTTGAAATTTTGGGGATGAAATTTATAAGGGGGGATGTAACAACCTAGAGTTTATAAATGATATTTGTCTCTTGAAATAAAAGTGTGTTATAATATACTATTATACACATAAAGAAACCAAAAAAAATATTTCATTAATAAATATGGTTACATTAATAAAAAATTAAATGAATTAAAATTACAAACATTACAATTGGAAAAAAATAAAAAAAATAGAAAAGCTAAAATGAGAAAATATGTATCACCCCAATATACTTGAATCATCATCCCTACTACCAAAACTATAGAAAAGAAACAAAATATTAGTAAACCAATCAACATTATAGAAAATGAAAATATAGAACCATATGATAATTGATTTAAATAATTAATTAATTAAATTATAGGTATTTATATGAGGTAATGTGACCTTTGGAATAGTAATTTGGCTATTGAAATAGTGATTGAACCATTAGGAATAGTAACCTGACCATTGGGAATAATAACATGACTATTGGAATAGTAAATTTACCTAAAAATAATAAATTTTGATATAAATATTATAATTTTATGAAATAAATATCATGATTAAAAACTCAAAGAAAATATAAGCATGTTTTTAATAAATTTTATTTTAAAGTATTTCATAAAAGTCATAATTTTTATATTAAAAAATAAAGTTACATATTTTAGAAATTTATTTTGATAAAATTAATACCATTTTTGAAATCAGAATGTTGAAATTTTTCAAGGATGATTTATTGGTAATTTTATGAAATACATCTTTGTTCTGTTGAATAGTAAAAGTACAGTTTTTCACATAACCGGTGTATCTTAAATTACATAATTCATGATGTTATAAGGAAATAATACTTTATAGAACTTGAGGTTATAGCATGGTATATTTAATTTCATAAATTATTCATTAAAATAAAATAAACTTAAATTCCAAACATAAAAATAATTTTCCAAAACCTAAATTCAAAAGTGATCCCTTAAAATAAATTTTTTTATTTCTTTCTACTCTCCTTTTTAATAAACTATTGAATTAGAATTATAAATATATTTAAAGTATTAAAACAATTATATTTTAATAATATATGATTTATAATGTCAAAAATTCACTATTAAAAGTTTCACCTTTGATATATTATTTTATTCTAAAAATACTCATCTCCTCAAGTTTAAATAATACCTCTCCATTCCCTTGGAAAATAACTCATCCCTCTCTTACCAAATCCAATAATATACCAAAATCCTCCCTCTGAAGACCCTTAAAATACCTAGAGATTTTATAGAGTAAACTAACGCCAAACATCATGGTATTTTTATTGTCATATAAGATAAGTTACACTGAGGATTAAGTTAGTTTTGATCAACTCTTCCTTCTTCTTCTTCTTCTTATTATTATCTTTATTTTTTCACCACACCTTTCCCAAACAAAAGTTATAATATTTATTTGATTGTATTTTAACATTATATTAATTATGTTAAACTACTGTAAGTGTAATTTATTTGATTTTTTGTGTTTTATTTTTATATTTTATACTGATTATTTTTTACACCAAGCATTGAGATGGCTCGTGATTCTGAGGCCCAGTGTTCCTAGAATAAATGTTTAGAATATATTAAATATATTAAATAAAATTCATGTGTAGTTTTTCAAAAAAAGTAGAATTATTCCTAAAATGGGTCCCGTATCAAAAATCTTAGGGAACCATTGAGTTTAAAACATGGGTTTTACCCTAGGCACAATATAACCTTTTTTGGCACATGGTGTTTGTGAAAAAGTTTTCATGGGCATGGAATTTAGAAAATTAATTAATTAAATGATTTATTTTATTTTATTTTGATGAATATAACTACTTCCTATTAAAATATATGGCTATTAAGTTTGTCTCAAGGTTGGCCGCTAAACTCTAGAGACCTAGAAACCATTGGAGGAGAACGTTATTGGAGAATGAAAATGGATCGGAACAGGATCTTGGATCATTGCACCAACAGAGTTTGTAGATATCATTAACAACGGCAATGCATAACCTTTCCTCATCAACAATCAATCCGAACTCTAGGTAGGATATTGATTTTAATTTTCCATCCCATTTCTGAATCCCGAATGAACGTAGATCAATTCCATGAATAGAATTAATACACGCATCATTGGTAGATTTAAATTGATGGAATTTATAATTTCATTTTGAATTATTCCTCTTAATTCATCTTCTTTTATGATAATGAATCAAGGCCAAATGAATAAGTTTGGGGTTTGTTCCTCACATTTGTTGGATTTTTGGATTTCTTCCCCCATTCTTTGCACATTAATTGCTGGTGTTTCTTTTTTTCTTATGGTTCGATGAATACTTAGTATTTGATTGATAAGAAAACATTATTCGGAACAAAGAATTGATTCCATGGGTGCAGTTCATAATTGATGTTGTAGTTGAGGCGTGATGAAGGTGGAGGATGATAGGAAGTAGATCAGATGGATTTGTGGGTTTTTTTCTTCCTGGTTTTGGATGTATGATGACATATGAATCGATGTGGTGTTTTTTGAGAGTATTCAAATCTAAATTATGTATGGAAGTGATTTAAAGACTCATAATACCCCCGATATATATGTTATGGAAAGGGTGGAATATCTAGTTATGCATAGGATTACGTAGAGTAATATCTGATGGATCTGGAAAATCCTGATCAACATGGTGTGTATTTCAGGATTACACATTGTGTGGGACCCCTTGGTTGTGGTTCTAGGGTTTTTTTGGTGTTAAGTATCACACATCATGTGAAATTATCACACGTCATGTGAAACTCACCTAGTGGCTCAACATGTACCTCAGAGGGTACACAAACATAGATAGAAGTACATTGCTAGTGGCATTCCATATACTTGGACATGGACATGGCTATCTGTACATAGGTTGGTACATGGGCATGTCCAGAGATACACAGGCATGGGACAGTGTTGAGATAACTATACATGTTTTTCTCTTCACTCACACATCGTGTGTGTTGAATTTTGGATTCCATGTGATTCTTTATCACACGGATAGACCTGGGGATAGCTAGACGCACTATATACCCCTAGTACACAGTGTTTACCCCCTTTGAGGACATTTATATCCCTTTGTTTCATCTGTATAGATCGGTCTTGGTTGATTATGTTTACCTTGGTCTATTCCCTTGAGGGTATAGTGCAGCATTATATCCACTTCATAGGATTGTGATCCCTTGTAGAGGACGAGTCTCACATAGAGTTTGTGATGTCCCTCCATAAGACTAGAGTGATATCCTCTATAATCTTTATTCCCTAAGTGGGGTTTTTTAAATCACCATGGCCTCCTTGATTATGGAATTTATCCTCCATCTAACATGTCATATTGGTAGGGTTTATAGTATCATTGTAATATAATCCCCTACATAGCGGGTTGATCTAGATTTGGGTTTATGGTGTCACCCAACGGTTCTGGGTGTGACCCCTATCTGAGTATTAGGTTCTTTTACGACCCATGAGATTTCTTGGGTGGGAACCAATGATCTTGACCAATTTATTGAGTGTCTCTGGTGATATAATGGCTCATGGAGTGGATTCTCTTAGAATAAACATTGCTTCAAGAAGAATCATATGGCGGAACTTGGTTGTGACCGTCTAGTGGCATTGTGTCCTTCCTAAGTATATCTCGGTATTTTCTATTATAAATTAATTTTATATATGTTGTATTGAGATGAATATACTTAATGATTCATGTTTAGTTTTTTTAGGGTGTCCTACTGGGTATTATTATTCTCACCCCTACATTGGCTCTACCCGCACATGTCATGTCTTATTCAGACAGCACGCCTTTTGACAATGTCCTAGGATGACATGGAGTAGATGGATCATAGATTGAGCTATAAAAACTTAGATATTTTATGTGAGATTACATTTGATAATAGTTCTATCCCTTTTATTAGGTTGTAATCTTTACAATTTTTTGTTAGGCTTGTATTTGACCCCTTTTTTGCTTTCAGTACATTACTATCATACTCTATTTTGGTATTATAGATGTATGCATGCATTAGTTTTAATTGTTTTAAATTTCATCATTATTTGGTCTTGGATATGTGTGCATGTGTATAGGTACATTTGGCTAATTCATCCCATCTGTGGGATATACCTACGCGATGCTGGTCTCCAGCCCCAGGACTATTGGAGTCAGGCTTGCGGTAGTCATGAGATGGACCCCAATGGGTCGGGTCGTTAAATAGTGGTATCATAGGTAGATTTTACCTTAGGACTGGAGTTGGTTATATTGGTTTGGGATAATAGTATTTAGTGTTTTGAGTTTTACTTTCAGGATAGGGACTCGATTGTTAGTGTGGTGGATGACATATCCATTTACCAGGACTCTGATCACATGCCTTTTGACTTAGTACATGTAGACATTGGTTGCATGTAAAAAAAATCTGCATGCATCATATAGGAATGATTTTTGGTTTCCATGTCCTTCTTGAGTCAACTCAACAGATATACTCTTTGACCATGGTACATATTGTTTTATTTCATGATGCCTCCGCATAGACAACCATCCAAGATTCCACTGCATGATCATGAGGATGATCCACTAAGTGATGAGGCATCAGTAAAGGGGAATATATAGGAGATAGCACCTCTCATTTATTTTCTAGCTATAACACAACCCATTGAGAAGCTAGAACTATAATTTCTATCAGAGGATGCACGCAGGCTGAGTGCATTGTATAAGTTTTAGAGGTAGTGACCTCTCAAGTTTCGGGGTGTTCCAGACCCTTAGGTGGCTGAGGAATGGCTACAAATAGTCACTCACATTTTCCTCCTTGTAAGGACGCCTATATATCATATGGAAGTCCTTAAAAAATTATTCTTCAGGGACCTTTTGGGAAATGGTGGAGCTTAGTGACTCAGTCACATGATGAGAAATCTCTCTCCTGGTCAAAATTTGAGTATCTCTTTAGGAAGGAGTTATATCTTGCCACATTGTGATTAGGGTGTATACTAGAGCTTCTATATCTGTAGGAGGGTAGTTTAACCCTGGAAGAGTATTTTTATATGTTTAATAATCTCTTGAGATACTCCATGGATATGGTTTGGGATCTATTTTTCAAATCACAGACCTTTGAGAAGGTCTTACACCGAGACATCAGGGCTTTTCATTCCCACCTATGCTAGGGTGCTTGAGTAGGCCTTAGTGGTGTAGAGATTCCTGAAAGATCAGGCATTAATAGTGGTTGATGGTAGTTGGTAACCAAGAGTTGCGACCTTAGAAGTAGGTAGTTGATGTTAGTCACAGGTATCCAAGTGTGTCAGACGCTTCAGGAGGTGATCCTAGGATGCAGGTTCAATGGTACAGGGCTTTCAAAATGACTCAAATCAGCTGAGGGAGAGGTGGTATTTATCCTACAATGGTTAAGGAAATATGGCATGGGATTGTCTGACCAGTCATACAGCTAATCAAGAGATGGTAGAGGAACCACTAAGGTAGAGACAGAGGCATGAGTAGGTTGGTCTGTAGGGAGGTGTACATGGAAGAAGGGTCGATAGAGCAGCATGATGTGGTTATAGGTTTGAACTATTACCACCACCACCCCTAGGTGTTACACACCAGGATCAAGGAGCTGGTGGACAAGGACGAGACCAACTGTAAGATATATAGGCATATAACCTCAAGGATCTAGGTATGATATGAGGTACGATCTATGTTTTTTATACTTTAGTTGTAGTATTTATAGACACATGTGTAATTCATTACTTCCTTCACACTTCTTTGGTTTGAGACTTTGCGATTCTGGTTGAGCCATTAGATCAAACCTTTTACAGACTCCTACAAGCGATGACTCAGTGATTGCACACTTGAACCAACATTATGATCTAACACATGGAGGAAAGATTTTTGTATGGGATATATTTATAGTATCAATGAGTCCTTATGATGTCATATTGGGTATGGACTGTCTATCCATAATTTATGCCTAGATTGACTATTTTAGGTGGAGGATGTGGTGTGTCTGCAGTGATTGGATAAGGTTTTCCTTTGTAGGTGAGAATGAAACCTAAACATATTAAGATAATATTAGGCTTAAGAGAGTGAAAATGATTACTCACTAGTTGGATAGCATGAATCTTGGATCAGTGGATTATACGATCTTTCAGTTTCCTACAGTGGTGGAAGAGTATGAGGACGTCTTTCCTAATGATGTGTCAGGCTTACATACCTTCTAAGAGCTACACTTATGCATTTAATTTCATCATGGTACATTCTTGATATCTACACCAGTATATCGAATGGATCCTATATAGATTCTTGAGCTGAGGGTGCAATTGGAGGACTTGTAGGAGAAGGGATTTGTGAAACCCAGAGTTTCCCTCTGGGCATCCCCGGTGTTGTTTTCCAAGAAGGTGGAAGGAAGATTGAGGTTATAGGTGGACTAAAGATTCTTAAACTAGGTTACTATGAAGAATAAGTATCTACTATTAAAGATTGACAACCTCTTTGATCAGTTGATAGGGGTGTGATGGTTCTTGAAGATTGACCTCAGATCATATTTTCACTAGCTACGAGTATGAGATGAGGATATACTGAAGATGAAATTAAGATGTATCTATTGTCACTATGAGTACTTGGTGATTCCCTTTGGAATAAAAGATGCCCCAGAAGTGTTCATAGGACTCATGAACTGGATATTTCATCCTTTCTTAGACTGGTTCATGGTATTCTTCATCAATGACATCCTAGTGTACTCGGCTTCCAAGGAGGATCATGCAATACACTTGAGGATGGTCATGGACACACTCTGAGAGAACCATATTTATGGGAAGATCTCAAAGTGTTAGTTTTATATTCGAGAGGTTTGTTTCTTGGGAAATTTTATCTCATAAGTAGGAATAGCAGTGGACCTGATGAAGGTTAAGGTAGTGCTTTCTTGGGAGCCACCCAAGAGTGTTACCGAGGTGTGTAATTTCCTTAAGTTAGTAGGATACTATCAAAGGTTTGTACCCGACTTTGCCATATCAGTATCAACCTTGATAGATTTGACCTGAAAGAGGTAGCCTTTCATGTGGATAGAAAGGTTCCAGTAGTACTTTCATGATCTGAGGTAGATTTTGATGAGCGCTCCCATATTGAGATTTCTATAGGAGGTTGTCAAGTGCATAGTGTTCAATGATGCATCAGGGACCATGATGAGTTGTGTTCTGATGAAAAGGTATGAGGTGATTTCCTATGTTTCATGTCAATTAAGACCACAAGAGTATAACTATGTGACCCACAATCTTGAGTTAGTAGTGGTAGTCTTCACATTGAAGATGTGGTGACACTACATATTGGGAGAGCAGATTATCAACTATCCTAACCACAATAGTCACAAGTATATATTCTCTCAGAAGGATCTTAACTAGATATAGAGGTGATGGATAGATTTCCTTCAGGACTATTAATTTCATATTTTCTATTCTCTAGGGAAGGGTAACATGTTGGCATATACTTTCAGCAAGAGATCTTATTCTCAGTTGTTGGACAAGGAATCCAAGCAGTTAGCCTCATTGTAGTATTCCTTAGTGGATAATGATGGTGCTTCATATTTTTAGTCAATGGTTGTTACACAAACTATTTTATAGTATGTCAAGGATGCTCATTGTGGAGATACTTACTATGAGACCTTACATACTAAAATATCCACTGGATATACTCATGAGAGATATTTTGAAGGCGGGGAGCACACTGTCATTTTTAGAGGATGGATGATGGTACCTTTGACATTGCAAGAGGAGTTGATATGGGAGTTCCATACATCCCCTTTGGTGGTACATATAAGTTTTTAAAATATGTATCATGACCTCTAACATTAGTTCTAGTGTCCATGCCTGAGGAAAGGAGTTATAGAATTTGTCTCTTGATGCCTCACTTGTCAGCAAGTGATGGATGAGCACTAGGTTTCAGCAGGTTTAGCTCAACCCCTTGAGGTTTCATAGTAGAAGTGGGATGGTATATCTAAGAAATTTGTGATGGAGTTACCATGTACATCTAGGGGACATAATTACATCTAGGTGATCACGGACCGACACACTAAGTCATCCCACTTCCTAGATATTCAAGAGCATAGTTTAGTAGAGAGTTTGGGGAACCTCTACATATAGGAGATTGTCCAAATCCAAGGATTTCCCTCAAAGATTGTTTCAGACCATGATGATTGCTTCAAGTCACAATTATGGAGAGGATTATAGGAGGCCTTTGGTACTCAATTATTCTTGAGCACAATATTTCACCCCCAAACTGATGAGCAGATAGAGTGAACCATTCAAGTCTTGGAGGACATGTTATAGGATTTCATGTTGGACTTTAGCCGCATTTGGGGGGATCATCTACCCTTGGTGGAGTTATCATAAAAAATATTTACCAATCTAGGATTTTTATGGGAGACCCTATAGGTCACCACTTTGTTGTACTAATCCAGGCAATTCAGTACTCATGGGCTCGATGTTGGTGTGAGATACAATAGAGAAGGTACATATCATCCAATATTGGATGAGGACTGCACAGAGCTGTCAAAAGTATTATGAATACCAATGATTGAGACCTCGGGAGTTTGAGGAGGGATACCATGTGTTCTTTAGGGTCTCTTAGTGATGTGTATGTGGAGATTTGTCCATGATGGTAAGTTATCTTTGAGATGCATTGGTCTCTTCTAGATACTACATAGAGTTAGTGAGGTTGCTTACCTCTTAGCTCTACCACCATAGTTGGACTAGGTGCATGATGTATTTCATGTGTCTTAGTTGAGGAGATATATGCATGAACCATTGCATGTTATTGAAAAGGGAAATCTAGACATCAAGGACAAAGCTACCTTTGCTGAGTACCCAATGGAGATTGAGGGTCAACAGGGAAGGATCCTTCATGGGTGATATATTCCCCTAGTATATGTCTGGTGGAATCATGGGAATCTTTAGGAGTGAACTTTGGAGTGAGAGACCTAGATGCGATCCTAGTACCCTCATCTTTTTTATTATGTTTTTAACTTTTCAGGACAAAGATCCCCAAAGTGGGGATAATATAATGTCTTGGATTTTTCATGTATTATTTTTGGATATCATATGGATTATTTTTTAGACTATAAATTGAGATGGAATGTGATTCCAAGGACTGGTGTTCCTAGAATAAATTTTTGGAATATATTAAATATATTAAATAAGACACACATAATTTTTTCTTGAAAAGTGGAATAACTCTCAAATGAGGTCATGGATTATAAATTTTATGGAACCATTGAGTTCTGAATGTGGGTTTTACCTTATGCATGGCATAAACTTTTTCGACACATGAAGTCTGTGAAAAATTTGTCACAGGTGTGGAATTAAAAAAATAAATTGATTAAATGTTTTATTTTATTTTTTTCGATATAGATACATGCTTCCTATTTAAATATATTATTATAAATCTTATCTCAGGGTTGGATGTTAAACCCTGGAGACCTAGAATCTATTGGAGGAGATCATTCTTGGAAAATAATGATGGATCTGAACCAGATCAAGGATTATTTCACCAATGGAGTTCATATGTCTCATTAATGATGGAAATGTGGAACCTTTCATCATCAACGATCGATCCAAACTCTAGGTAGGATGTTTATTTTTGTTTTCCATATCTTTTATTAATCTTGGATGAATTTAGATCAATTCCATGAATAGAATTGATACATGCATAATCAGTAGATTTAAATTTATGGAATTTATATGTTCATTTTTATTTATTCCTCTTTGTTAATCTTCTTCTATGAAAACGAATCAAGGACGAATGAATAAGGATTAGGTTTGTTCCTCATGTTTATTGGATTTTTTATTTCTTACCCCATTCTTTTCATGTTCATCATGGGAATTTCTTTTGGACTATATTTTAATAAATACTTGGTATTCGATTGTTTCATGATCATTATTCGGTGAAAAAGATTGATATCATGAGTGAGTTTTATGATCAATTGCGCAATCGAGTTGTGAAGAAGATGTTGGATGATTGAAAGTGGATCGAATGGATTTTTGGGTTTCATTCTTTCCATTTTTGGATGCACAATGAAGGATGGATTGATGTGGAATTTTCCAAGAATATTAGAATTTGGATTCTGGCTGGTGATGATGAAAAGACTTGACCAACCCCTGATCTGTAAGTTCTAGAAAGGGTGATGGCTTCGGTGATTCATAGGATGATGCGGAGGAATATCCAATAGATCTAGAAAATACCAATCAATGTGGAATTTATTTTGGGATTACACACCTTATAGTTACCCATATATATGGAACTAGGATTTTGGTTGTAGTTAAGTATCATACACCATGTGACATGGTCACAAGTCATGTGAACCTCCCCTGGTGGCTCAGGGTGTATCTAGGAGGGTACACAGACATGGACAAAAGTACACGTCTAGTGGAACTCTGTGTAATTGGAAATGGACATGGCTAGGTGTACATAGGATGGTATATGGGCATGGCCATAGATACACAGACATGGTCAGATGGTATGGTCAGGTTTTGGTCAACCTCTATATGTTGTGTGCTTCACTCACACTCTATGTATGTTGTGGTTTACATGTCGTGTGAGGAATTACCACACAGGAGGACCTAAATATCAATGGAAACATCATTTACCCCTAGTGCACACCATGTACCCCCTTTGAGGATGTTTATATCCCATTATTTATTTAGTCTAGACCAGTATATGTTGAGTGTGATTTCCTTGGTCCATTCCCTTGAGTGTATAGTGTGTCATTACATCCAAATCATAGGATTGTGATCCCATCTAGAGGAAAAGGATCAGATAGTGTTTATGGTTTCCCTTAGTGATGTTAGAGTGAGATCCTATATCATCTTTATAGCCTGGGGTTTTTTTAATCAATGTGACCTCCTTGAGTAGGTATTTGATCCTCCGTTTAGCAGTCTGTATCAGTATGGTTCATGGTATCATTGGCATATGATACCTTATATAGTGGGTTGATCCATATTTGGGTCTGTGGTGTCCCCCAATGGTTATGGGAATGACCCTCTATCTAAGTATCAGGGTATCCTAAGACCTATGAGATTTCTTGAGTGGGGACCAATGATCTTGATCTATCGATTGAGTGTCTCCGGTGATAGCATAGATTGTGGGGTATATTCTCCATGAACAAGCATTGCTTTGAGAAGAATCATATGGATGGTAGTTAGTTGTGACCACATGGTGGAACAATGTCTTTCCTGAGTATATCTTAGTGTTTTCTATTTTATAATTAATTTTATATCTTTTATTAAGCTAACTATACATGATTCTTCATGTTTAGTGTTTTCAGGGTGTCCGAATGGGTATTGTTATACTCACCCCTACATGGGATCAGCCCACACATGTTGTGTATTATATAGAAAAAAAACCCTTTTGATGGTGTCCTAGGAGGACGTAGATAAGGTGGAGTGTAGCTTAATCTAGACTGACTGGGGTGTTTTCCAGGTGCTTACATTTGATCGTAGTCTTATCCCTTGGATGAAGTTGGACTCTTTATAGTTTTTTGTTGGGATTGTATTTGAACCCTTTTTTTCTTTTAGTACATTACTGTAACACTCTTTTGTGGGATTATAGATGTATACATGCATTGGTTTCAGTTTTTTTACATTTCATCATTGTGTGGGCTTGGAGATGTGTGTATGTGTACAAATACATTAGGCTAATACCTCCTATTTGTGGGATATTCCTACTCAGCACTGGTCTCCAGCCCCAAGACTATTGCAGTTGAGGTTGGGTTAGTCATGATTCAAACCTTAATGGGTTGGTTCATGGAAGTAACTATCGTATTTTCTATATATAAAAATTTAAAATTCCCTTTTCTCGCTCTCCTGATGATGTCCTGTCAAAGGTCGGTTGACCGACTAAGGATACATTTCCATATAAAAACTTATAACCATCATCAGGGGTGGATATTATAAATTATATATAATATCAAAAAATTTAATTATATTCATTATAATATTCTGTAATAAATTATACTAATTTATAAATTATATTGAAAAAAATAATTAAATCAAATCAAAAAGGAAAATTTTAAAGTAAACATGATATCAAAATGACTACCCTATAACAAAGAAAATTAATAAATATAATCAAATGAGTATAATTGATAGATAGTGTTAAAATTTATAATAATTTTCTTCTATATAAATTTTTTAGTAAATCTATGTTTATTATCTAGGAGGAGAAAATTTAATGAAATAAAGTGGGAATTAAGGTAAGGGGGTTCTTGAACCTAACTCCCTTTCTTTGGGTCTTCCCTCTTTCATGCCAATTTTAGTATGGGTATTCCTATAATTTTCATTAAATATCATTTAATTATTATTCCCTTTTATTTTGGGGATATACATGTTTCCACATTTAATTTTATGCCAAATATAATGATTTTTCAAAAAATACAATTACGTTCCAAACAAATCTTCAACTCCTCGTGTGTTGTTTCTTATCAAAAAGAAAAGTAATCTCTTATTGCAATTTATGATCTTCGTTTTTCTTTTTAGAACCCCAAAATTTATTCATGAATGTATTGTTTTTGAAATCATAATGAAACCCATTCCTTTCCATGGATTATTTCATGACTATGATTATTATATGTTATATGTGGCATGCATGATTATTTAAATACTATGATGTGACGGGTGGTCCTAGAATTATATATCCCTCTAATTCATTGGGTAATGTAATGTATCTCATGGGATAATGTGTAATATGTATGAAAATGATGATAGATTTGTTCATAATAATTATGTTTTGATTATTCACATATGTTATGTATGAACATGATGCTATATTTATTCACTACTATGTGTAGTATTTGACCAATATGACATGATGTTTCATTTTTATGTGTTTCCACATTACATGACTTTATCACATGTTTCCCTCATTATGTTTATGATTATCCTATTCTTATGATATGATGATTATTATTATTCTCACTCATGTTATATTGATCCATGTCCCTTATTCATCCTCTTACTGGGATTTAGCTCACCCATTTATTTGATGTATATCCTTAGGTGATTACATGTACTAAGAATAATGTGATCTTTTAGAAGGATAGATAAGAAGTATTCAAATAAATGTTTTTGTTTTATTTTGTACACATTATGAATGATCCGAATTTTCCCAAGACACTAAAACTTTTTATCTCGTACTTCTATCGCTATTATGTTTTCTATCTTAAAAATGATGTAATAGTCATGTAAGAAAAAGTAGGGTCTCTATATTCATGCTCAAAACACCTTCCCTTTAATAGATTTAACAAAATCTCATCAAGATTCACATCACAGCACATAAATCTATCTATAATAGATTTGATCTATGGCATAGAGAGATAGGAGAAGAGTATATCTAATAAGAAAAGGGAATAACAAGGAATTACCTTTGATTTAGAAGATACAACAATATTAGATTCATCAAAATTTTCTTCCAGATGAAAATGAATTGACTTGAAATCCTAGGGAGGAAAAGGAGTTTGTGATCCTAAGATAGGAGGAGAAAAATGAGCCTTTGGGGGCCTCAAACTGAGTTAAATATTAATTTTTAGAGAATTTAATGCACTGAACATGGTTAGGTTGCATGTTTTGTTGAACTGTGTGCCAATTGTGTACATGGTACTGGATAACATCCAATGATCCACATGGTTGTGATGCACATTTTCGAAAAACCATTCACCAATTGTACACTACTACTGTACATTTCCTCGGGGTCACACGGTTGTGCCACAAGGTTTGAACAAACTATGCGACAAATTTATTCCATTACTATCCAAACAAAATAAATCTTCAACATTTTCCTAGGAATTTTCATGGTTTGGTTAAACCACACACCAACTATGTTCCTTCCCAGTGACTCCCAATTTATCCTTGAAATTGTTTTTGTAGACAATTCATGGTTTCTACAAACTATGCTTAAACTATTCACTTTCAGAAACACTTCCAAAACATTCCAAAACTAACCAGAAACACCAAAAACTCAACCCAAGTATTATATAACTTCAAAAATACATAATAAAAGGGTAAATTACCTGAAATATGGGGTGTTATAGAGATGAACTTGGTCAGCCTTCATGTTTCACTATAAAAACCAGAAATAATATATTTTTCACCATCCCATGATGTGTGTGTGTCGTCATTTTCAGAAATAAATGTTGTATTTTAATCCCTACTATTTTTCAAATTTTATAAATAATTTTTATTGTTTTCATAATTTAAAAAAACAACACATAAAAACAATATGTTTCCATGATGTAATTTATTTAAAATTATTATGCATGGACTAATCGTTATCAAGTGTAGGAAAAAGAATAAATTTATAATGATAGATAATTCAGATTTCAAGAGATTAGAGTAGACATGTAGGAGGTGAGGAATAAAGTTAAATTTATAGCTAAATATCTCCTTGAATCCAATCGATAGTTGTTGTAGAAATAAGAACTAGAACTTACGGAGTAAGATATTTCCCTACTCATTTTTTCTATTGAAGAATATGAGGAATTCAACAAGAAATTTCTTGAAGGTATACCATCAAACCTTACTCAATCATGGATAGAGAATATTCTTGAAGAAAACTTTTCATCTAATACACTTATAGAGGATCAATAATATTTGTATGAATTTTGGAATAATTTTTTATAAGGTAACTTGTAACATGGATTTCCCATACCTAAAGAAGAAAACCCAACACCCTTGTATCTTTCTCTACCCTTAGAAGAAGTCACCGCACAACAAGTGTATTTTAAAGAGTTATTAGAGGATATTGAATACATACCTCCATCCATTACAACCTGACTCCAAATGGCATTGAGAAATGAATAAGAGTTATAAGTTGAACCAACTTAGGGAGATAGCCTTTTCTTAAACTCGTTTTCATTTAATTTTATTAAAATTTTATTAAGCATTGACTCCAACTTTTTTAATTTTTCATATTTTTCCAACTCATGGTTTTCCTTGCAGAATGAATATGAAGATGATAATGAACCTGATGAGGAACATATAAAGCTCCTTGTACTAAATAAACAATTATTATAGGGAGTACTTGACGGTGTTCTAATGGATTTTCCTAAATAAACTGAGACACAAGTCATCCACTTTGAAGGGAATGATTCAGATATTAATTCATCTTTTTCATTTCATTTGACCTAAAATTTTCACTAAATTTATTTTTGATAATTCTTATCAATGAATTAAATTATGATAAATCACTTGATGTTTATGAAGAGGTCAAAGAAGTTATGACTAAATCAAAATATGAGGACCTATTCTTTTTCCTACCCCTATCATGAAAGTTGTACCCTATTTCTCTGGGCATAAATCAGATAAAATATATTCATTGGATTTTCTATGAGTATTGAAAGATGAATCACATTGAAATGAAGTTATATTATGGATTATCTTAAAGAAACCTCACCCACTATTATATTTTGGATAAAATCTAGAACTACCTTTTTGGGGGGAGCACAAACTCAGGGATTATTTGGGGTTAAAAAATGATTTATCCATTTTATTTTCTTCTTATTTCAATTTATTTTATTTTTATTTATTCTTTCATTACAATTTATCACGTTTTATTCTTTTTATTATAGGTACACATAAGTAAGCATTTAGTATATTAACTCATGTTTTTTAGGACTAATAAACCATATTATATTTTTATTTTAAATTTGTTTAATCCTTAAAAATATTATGTGAACATGCTTAAACTTTAAAATATATTATTATATAATTGCAGCTTAGGGAGTTTAAACCTATTTATATAGGAATAATTTTTAGTATTTTTATGATTTATTTTATGTTTTTAGTTTTTGGTGTTTTTTAGGAACCTTGAGTTTTATTGAATGATTTTGGAAAATTAATACCATCTTGATGTTATTAACAAAAGAAATTGATTTGGAATTAATAAAAGTTTTAAATTATTATTTAAATTGGATTTTATTTATTTATTTTCAACCTTCTCATTTGATAATTTTTTTTCAAATGTGAAACTCATGTGTACCGGTGTTGACCACAATGAAAAAATTTACCAACTCTAGAGGTTTCTAAACCTATTTTTTACATTTTTCAATTTCACTTTTTCTTAGGAGTCTTAAATAATGTGGTAAAATATATAACTTGATATTTTTATCTTATCCAAATCTATTAAAATTCATGAATTGTTTCAAAAACTAAAAATGTTCCATTTTGAATGCCCAATTTTATATTGAACTTCTATTTCAAACATTATATTACATATAACATTTTAATTGAGCCCCTATAATCTATAAAACACCTTGATAGGTAGGTACATTACAATATATTTATCCTTATATACCTTGATATATAAGTAATTGTGTGAATATGGTTGAACTCAAGTGTGGGGGAGGTAGAAAATGAGTTGTGAACTATTTTGAAAAAAAAAATCTATTGAAGTTGTTTTGTGAGTGTTTCACATTATTTATTAATATTTTTTTGGGAGTGAATTTATATTGTAAGATGTATAGATGACTAAAAATTCCATTCAAATATAGATTTGGAATTAACCACTTCTTTAAGATTAAAATATGCCTCTCTTTCTCTCAAAATTTTATTCTATATAAAAAATATTGATCTAAATTCAAACTAAAAAATGCCATAAAGTTATAAAAAGGGAAGAAATAGATCATTAATATTGAAAATTCTAATGTGTGGAATGCCCAATAAAATAAAGAGGTGTTTTGAGGTTTGATTTTGAAAACAGGGAGTAAATGAGGAACTATACTCACACTTAAACTATTTTCATGAATTATTCTTCACTTTAGAGCCAAGCCCTCCTCATTTTAGTTTTATGTTTTTAACATCTAAAACATACCAACCCTTTATCCTTAAAATAACCTAGGTAATAGACCATGTTATTGGGACATTTTTATGATTTTTTGAAGTGTAGATTCTAGTAATTCACCAAGCTAATAGAAATCATTCATGCTCTTAAAAATTATAAGAGTAAAGAGATATACACTTCCGATGAAGTAAGAACCAAATGAACATGAGAATTAATTGGAGATTCATTATATTTTTATGTTCAATGGTGAAAGATAAAGATAAGATCTATTTAGGAGGCATGATATTTATTTTAGTTGTTTGAATAAAAAAGTTATGCCATTAATATATTGAGAAATATGAATTGATATTAGTATAAAATGATTGTCACGACCCGTCCCCCGGGGCCTGTATCGTGACTACCCCAAGCCCGCCTTCCATAGACCAGGGGCTGGCGACTAGCACCAAAGGGGCTGGAACTCATGCAACGCGCTCAAGCGGCGTGCATTGTCTGCTACTGGGGCTGGTGGCATCGGTGGCCCAATGGGAAGTAGTACTACTGGTGCCTCTACTGGTAAAGGGCCCTGCACCGAGGCCTTGTCGCTCGGTGGGCTGTCAGCACATAAGACTCTCGAGGCTCTAACTGATCATCCGTGGGGAGATATCCTGAAAGAAACAGATGCGATATGGTTAAAATATTATACCTGGTGAGTTGACCTGGTTGATCTGACTTAAAGAAAACTTTTAAAAACATGCACGCAATCATTGTTTTCATGCACTAATCCAGAAATCAAAAGTCAAGGTCTTGGTGTATGGATACGTCGGCCACCCACACCAACACTAGACTCCCTGAACTGAAAACCACACTTAGTACCCTTAACATTATTGCTTCACAGAAAAGAAATATTAGAGTTCTAAGTTCTGCAGTATAATCGACTCCTCTTATACCAATTTTTCCCAACCCGTCCCCGGGGGCCCGTATCGTGACTACCACGAGCCCGCCTTCCATAGGCTAGGGGCTGGCGACTAGCACCAAAGGCGTAAATCCATAAACTGGGAAGGCATTTCCTTTATAACTGAAAACAAAAACATCAGAGTACACAACTAGAAGCAAAACACTAAGTAAAAATGTATAAAAAAGAAGTGCGGGAAAGTAAAAGGGGCCAAAAATACAAGCCCAACCATAAAGTACAAGTACAACTGAAAGAAAGTACAACTGAAGAAAAGTAAAGTAGCTACTAGATTGTCCTTCGGGGTTCCTGCCGGAAGGGTAGGTATATATGGCCTCCTCAGCACTCCACGTCCGCCCGTCTCCTCTGTGCACCATCAAACAGAGTGATCCACCTCCGGGTATCGTCCAGTTCTGCTACTCTCTTCCTCAGTCAGTGTTGTCTGTCGTCTGCAACCAACACAACGAGGTGCGGGCATAGCTCGTGTAGGGGTGAGTATAACGATACTCAGTAGGGACCTCGAGACCCTGAAGGTCTCACAAAATCCAATAAGGATAAACCAAACAGTATAAAATAAATAGATAACCATTACTTAGGTATATTCACATACATATACCTAAGTTATCTAGTAACTCATCTCAATCATGAGGAAAACACAAAAGTCATTAACTCAGCTCAAACTAGAATTTTTATTAATCTGAACCTTCAGCTGCTGGAGAACTCCCCCTCTATCGAGTACAGTGGGCCTTCTGTATCACACAGAGGTGCTTCCCACTAACTAGGACTGCTGAGGTACTCCTCCTATCAAGTACCGTGGATCTACTGTGCTCACACAAAGGTTCTCTCCACCATGGGTCTACTGCACTCACACAGAGGCGCTCCCCTGGTAGCCTGCTAAGGTACTCCGCGTGTCGAGTATCGTGGGTCTTCCACGTTCACACATAGGTGCTCCCCACCGTGGGTCTGCCACGCTCACACAGAGGCGATCCCCACTGGGCTAGTCGAATCACTCTGAGTTGAATCGGTCAGCAGTCATCAAGTCTCAGCTAGCTACTAGGTTACCGTACAAATGCCTGCTCATCTATAGAATATCTTCTCCACAAGCTACTGTTCGATACTCTAACTATCATGAATTCCCACATAGAAGTATCTCAATGGTCCGCCACATCATAGGGGTCTCAACGCAACAGACGGCGCGTCAATTGGACACTCGGTCTATTAGTTATTATCCTTTTAGTCCCAGGGGCCCAGTTGGATTTGTGTATGATCCAACCTGACAGTATCTCAACTATACCCCTATCTCTAGTGGGGTATTCTCAAGGGGACGGCTTCGCTCCAAGAATATCGGCACCGCTGACAGTTCTTCAAATGGACATCTGGTGCTAAAGATATGACCCAAGAAGGTAAAGGTTTAGTAACGAGCCTGGGTCCGGTCCGACCCGGTCTGGGTCGACCCGGTCAGACTCACTGGGTCTGACCCAACCAGTTGGAAGGGTTAGCCCACTAAGTTTTGGCCCGGTTCGTAGGGTCCGGCCCAGTGGACTGTGAGGGCTGTTCGGCCTGGAGGTTGCCACGTAGGCGACTCGGCCCGAAGGCCGGGGCCGGTTCGGTCAGCGCCACGAGGGGTGCGGCTCGGGTGACTCGGCCTGGGATTTTGGGCCGATCGGGAGACTAGCAGGAAGGTCGTGCGGAGTGTGGGCTGGCCGTGGGTGCACTGGGCAGGGCGCGGCAGGGGCGGGCAGGCCGCGGTGGCGCCGACAGGGTGTCGGGCAGGCCGCGGGGGCACGATAGTGTGCCGGGCAGGGCGTGACAGGGCAACGAAGGGCCGCGGGCGGGCGAGCTGCGCGCCGGGCAGGCCGCGGGGGCACCGGAAGGGCACCGGGCAGGGCTGGGGGGGCGCCGGGCAGGGCGTGGCAGGGCGCTAGAGAGCTGCGGGCTGGCGGGCCGTGCGCCGGGTAGGCCGCTGGGAGGCTGCGGGCAGGCCGTCCGCGTGCCGGCAGGGCGCCCGGAGACCACGGATAGGCAGGCGGCGCGCCGGGCAGGTCGTCGGGAGGCCGCGGGTAGGCGGGTCGGGCGCCGCTCGGGTCGGCGATGGTTGGCTGGAAGCTTCGGTGGGCCACGGGGGCGGCGTGATTCGTGGAGGTCGCAGGTTGCGCGGCCTTAATCGTTGCCGCCTTCGTCGTTGTCGCCTCATCTCCATGTCGTAGAACGCCACAAGAAAGAAGAATCGACAGAGGATGTTGGGCCATGTTAGTTTGTCCAGCATCCTCCATGTTTAAAGTGATATCAATTGGTTCATCAAAATAAGAAAGATGAACATCAATTATTTACAACCACGCAATGATTTATTTTCAAACAATGACGAGAAAAGAAAAGGGATAAAACACAAGGTAAACCCCCTACCTTTGATTCGTTGATTGACATTCTTCATTCGTTGATAGTGTTGCGGAAAGAAGACGATGAAGTTTGTCGTTCGCCGTGTTCTTCACGCACTCCCAACCCCGAGCTGCGTCAGCCGTGGAAGACACTCCATGTCAGAAGGATCCGAGGGAGGAAGTCGAAGAAGGTTGTTGGCGGCATTCTTCACATTCTTTTTTCTTCGTTGGGAGAACTTATTTTCTCCCAAGCTCTCCTCTCAAGCTCCCACCAAATGAGAATTTCGAAGCTAAAAATAATATAAGTTATCTATTTTATTGGCACAACAATTTCAAAATGTAGGAATAAATTAATAGGCTCCCCTTAATAAATTACATGCGTTGGCGCAATTGATTAATGGGGAGGTCAAGAGGCTCCCCTAATTAAATTACACACGTTGGCGCAATTAATTAAAAGGGAAAGGTGGCACCAATTAATGGTAGATGAGGTCAAGGGACTCCCCCCCTCATTAATGAGGGGAGTTGGGAGATTTTACACTCTCTCTATAATTGGGGGGTTTTAGTCTTGTGTGGTCCCCACGACGTAACCTCTCATGGGAGGTCATGTTCGGGTGGGCCCCACCACCATAACCTCTCATGGGAGGTTAGGGTGTGGCGATCCCACCTCCAACTCCCAAGTAGAGGTTTTAACCAACATTCACTCACTTGGAAGCTTAAATAAAATAAAGTGTTGTTCACTTTATTTTATTATTTTTTTATAAAAATCCAAAAAATAACATTTATTCTCAACCATCTGTCGTCGAGGTGAAAGTCTTCTTAAACGAATATCAGTGCTGTGAGTTCAACGGTGCCCTCAGATTTCAGTTTCGAGCACCAGTTCAAAAGTTATAAAATCCCACTTGTATGTTTACTGAACGTACCCGAAAAAAACTTCAGAAATTGATTCCGGGCACACTGGGCCACAAAATCAAGCGCCGTAAATTTTCATAGACTTGTAAAAATCCGATTTATTAAAAAAAATCCACAGGATTTCTGGGTCTTTACAATGATTTCCCATGAGTGAAATTTTTTAGAGTGGTGGGTTGATAGATCCAATATTTTTATATTTTTACTCTATTTTAATAATTTTAACACCACCATTTTATCATTTAATGGGTAATTATCATATTTATTGATTTTATAAATAATTTTTTCTTTATAGTGGAAATATCTTAATCATTTATCATTTTTTATTTTTATTTATTCCATGAATTAAATTGGATATCTATAAATTGTCTCTTTGATCCTGCTAATTTTTAGGTTAACATGTGCAAAGGATTATCTCAAAGGTACTAAATTTAAGTGTTAAATCCATTTGGAAGAAGTACCATGAAATATGGTTAAGTCAAGAATAACTATAGGGGAATAAATATAATAAAATAGTAATGAACTATACATCAACCATGTAGTGGTTTGATAAACTCTATTTCACTCGATATAGAGTTGTCTTCCAACCACATGGAGTTCCTGCCTTTTGAAATCTCAAATTCCTTCCCATGTAGAGTTATTGTCTATGAAAATATAGTTTTTTAGGTGTCATGTATAGTTAATATGAACTCTTCATTATAAACATAGAGTTATTATGAAATCTAGGTTTCCAATGTAGAGTTGTTTCTGTCAAAATAGAGAACATTGCTTTTGTGAAAATTTTCACTCTAAAGAAAAACATGAGAAAAATGTATGGTTTGAATATTTAAATAGAGTAATAATATCATAGAATTTTACTATCAAAGGTATAAGGAAAGGTATATATTTTAAAAGAAGTACTGAGAGAGTTTATAAGGGGGATTTATTTGGTTTCTATGAGATCTTATTATAGTTTTCATTTATATTTTATTTTACTTTCATTCTATAATTCACATGTTGTATGGTTTTAATAAAAGTTATTTATTTTTTATCTCTCTCATTTTCTCTCTTCCTTCCTTCCCATCACTTCATCGTGATATATTAATGTCATGATGGTGAGTGACTGGCCCAAGGCTTGGAATTAGAGGAGGTTTTATCAGTGTTCCCTAATTCTCACTTTATAATTATTTATATTTATTTTCTATTTATGGTTAGGGAGAGAGAAGTTTTATGGGTTAGTGTGGTGATCATCCCCAACTCCTTAGAATGTATTTAAAACTCATTCTATTCTCTAAAAATCACCATCATCTTCCTTATCTCAGGCATTTTATTTATATGATGGAGTTGGGTGTGTTTGATGGATTAAATGACATATGATGGAGTGAGGTCTTGTAAAGTGTCACGCTCTTGATTGAGATGTATTCATCATTCTTAGCTATTAGAGGAGGTGAGGTTTAGTGTTCCAAATATATCTTCTATGCATGAAAAATTTTACATTGGATGTATGGAGTATTATTCTATGTATGATGGGATGGTATACCCAACAGAATTTAGAAAAAAATAATTAATAATAAAGGAACTTGAGTAGCTAATCTTAGGACCAATAACTTTCTATTAACCATCTAATCTGTCTTCATTTAGAATTTTTCATGTTTGTTTTCTATTTTTTATTCTATAATCAAACCACCACATTTATATTATTCTCATAATTATCAAACCCAAAAATATAATAAATGAATTAGGAATATTTATTGATTGACTAAAAAATATCTTCAAGAGAGATGACCCTGGACAACTACTATGTTACACAAAGAAAACTATAAACAATAGATTTTTCACCACCCCATGATAGGTGCATGTCACTAAGTTTTATTGTCTTGGAGATTGTTAGTATCGATGTTTTTTTATGTTTTTAATATTGAATATACCCCACATGTGTATGATAAATCTTAATCTAAATTTATATAATTATAATTTCTCAAAACTATTATAAATTCATATATTGTTTACACTTTAATTATTTAATTTTCACTATGTGAAGTTTAAGATTGTAATTTGAAGTACTTATGTTTTTTTATAAAGTATTATTTAATCACTTTTTTATTTTATTAAGTCTAAAATTATCCTTATGAAGCTAAAATAATGATTATTGAAAAGCTAGAATTATTTTTCCATAACTTAGTTGATGATTACGCAATAATAGAAAATGATATTTATGAAGCTATAATGATGTTTACAAAGAATCTAGAATCATTTTTATGTAATCTAGTTGATGCTTATGTAAAACTATTTTTCATGCTTAAAGAATTTTTGTGTTTATGAAAATATAAAAATGACTTTTATATAGATATAAAAATGATATTTACATAGATATAAAAATAATGTTTACATAGATATAAAAATGAATTTTACACATATATAAAAATGATCCTCGCATTCTTTAATATGTTTCAAAATATTTTTAAATACTCTATTTAAAGTTGGTCTTGATATTTTGATTTACTATTATTTATAATTGTTTTGTTACCTATTTTATTAATTTATAAAATACTTATAAATGATAATGATGATATTCAAAGGGTTTCTGAATTGATTAATTGGGGAATAATATGGGAATTTTGTTTTATAAAATGAATGATATTTCCATACACAAGTAATGATATCATTTCCATGTTTATATTATTTATAAAGGTGGATAACTTTGATTTATTTTCAATAAACACCCATGTGATCATAAATATTGTAGAGTTTAGATAAGGGAATTAGTTTTCTTATAAATTCTAATCAGGGTAACTCACTAAAGACATGAGTTACACAAAATGAATTATGAAGTGTTGATATTTTCTAATATGACTATTTTGATATTGTGAAATCATAAAGTAGATTCAATATTCATTATTTTTCTAAAGTTATCAAGATAAATTAACATTATTTCTTTATTTATTTCTTTGTTTTCAATATTGTATTATTTTTATTTCTACATATGTTGTATTCATTTGTTTTTTATTTTCCTAACAAAAAGCACATCTATTTTTGTCATACCACCTAAACATAATCATATTGGGGTGTTACTTATGATAAAAAATTTTGTTCTTATTTGTGCCTTGGTTCATATAAAGGCAGGTATTAGTCTCGTTTATGTCTCTAGGTGAGTGAAATAGAGGGTCTTGTAAAAGGTTAACATGCCCTTTCAAAATTAAAGCTTTACTTAGTAAGTACCATTGTTCTTAATAAGTTATAGAGGATTAAATAGTATATTTAGGATCATTGGGATCCAAATTAATATAAAAAACTAGTTTTCATTTTTATTTCCAAAACACATGTACACAAATTTACCCTTATATATATTATATATGTAGTCTTTTCTGCATAAAATAAACACTAATATGAAAAATTGTTATTTTAATATACTTATATTTTAAAAAGGTCTATTCACTTCACTCACCCTTCCTCTATACCATATTGACATCTTATATTGGTCTAACACAAATCCTTATTCAGATGATAATAATACAGAGCTTAGTAATGGTGACATTATTCATTAATGTATTGCAAATGAAAATCATATTATTGATATATTTACCAAACCCTTACATTCTAAAAGATTTGAATATATAAAACATAATATGGGTATGATCAACTTCAAATGATATTTTTCCATTTTATAATGTTATTCTACTAACATTTAAAGACTCCTTAATAAAGTTGGAGAAAATTTTATAATATTTTTTGTAACTGTTTTGCAGGTAACTTATATTTTAGAAGATCATAAAATAAAAATTTAAAGATGTATCGAATAGATCTTCAAAAACCACATGTTTTGAGGGTATGTTACTTTTTTATCATAATATATCTTCTAGAAGGTATAATTGTTTTAAATGTTTATCTTACATAGTTACTCAAGAACTCTTATTTTTAGTTTTATTTTTTTACATAGCTTTATAGAATTCAGATTTATTCTTATATAGCATATATAATTTCAAATCTACTCTTATATAATCTAATTCTTATTCTTACATGAATCATATGCTATTGGTTTGTTCTACCCATTCATAGTACATGTAGATCAATATTATTATTACATTGTATCTTACTATTCTTATATGGGTTTTCCATATTATTTTTCCTTGTTTATTATTATTCTTTCTTTAATCTCCTTGTTTTATTTTTTAGAATATCAAAGGGTGAGAAGTGTGTAGTAAATTTTACTATAAAGGATAAAATTTATAAAGAGGGAGAAGTTTTAGTTTTGAATTAAGAGAAATTTTATGGGGAGGGGGAAGTTTTATTATATTAAATTATTTTAGTAAAGGGGGTAAATTTTCTCATAATTCACCCTTGCATATTATAAGGGGTAAGTTTTTAAAAGAATATTAAGTTTAATTAATTTCATTTTTACTTAGTTTTTATCAAGCTTTTTATTATAAATAAAAAGGAGATTTTTGAGTCGTTTTCTTAAATGACATCTTCTGGATCCGTGTTTTGATAAATCATAATACGCTCTACATTTTACTTATACTTACTTGAATTTTTTTTATTTTTTGTATATAGAATTTTATCTCTTGAGTTATAGAATAATTTTATATTTTTACTTACCATTCCAAATTTTCTATTTATAAACTATGTACATTTTGAAACATTGTGGAGTTTCACTTGAACCTTTTAATCTGATAGAAGAAGATGTTTACATGTCCAAATCAATTAAAAGTTATAATTGTTCCAAAAGAACTTAAAGAATCCATTATAAGTTTTATATATTCATCATCTATAAATATTAGATCGATGACTCAAGGACCAGATGATGATTGGACAAATTTCTAGGGTTGATCACCTTATTAGGGATTAAAGAGATTTTGTTAGTTTAGTTTTTAGTGTGATATAAGTGATTTCATAGTGAGAGGTTTCATTGTAAAATCACTTAATTTTAATATTGTGATAATTTAGATTTTAATATTGTGTGATCAAATAAGTTCTGAGGATATGAACTTATTACCAACCATCATTAAAGAATATCTAGGGATAAGACATTGCTATTCTAATTTCACTTGATATAAGAAGTTTTGGGGGTAGGAATAAGTATCACAAATATTCTAATTGAATAAATACAAGAATATGACTTGTTTTTTACTCTATAAAATAAAATCTAGGGTAATATCTTGTTCTTTTGAACTTTTTTATCGAAAATGTTTTCATTATAAAACTTGTTAAACTTTTTATCTGGGTATTGATCCATAAACCGCTTTTTTATAAAAATAAAAGATTTATAGGGATAGGAATGGTTATATACTTTAATAAAATTTATTTATAAATTTATGGATTATTATCTAAAACTATATCACACTATTTTAATTTTAATTTTGTTCTTTAAATACCTGTTTAGTTTAGATTTTTTTTGATTTAGTTACGTTGTAACTTCTAGATCCTTTACATTCCATTGCATTTATATTTATTTTTACTCTCATATTTTGGAGCTTTTATCTTTTAGATGGTACTTTTTAAGAGATAATTTTTTGTAAGTTTTTGAAAACATCAATTCACCCTGCCCCCTGGTGCAGTCATAATAGAAAAAAATACATGTATCGAATCCAATAGATGAAAAGTTTGTACAAAATCATACTTATATAAAAAATATTTAAAATTTAAGAATGATGAAATAAAATAACTAAATATTTGATGATGGTTATAAATATACAATTTTCAACTTTTTCTCTATCAAAAATATTATAATGTCCTAAACTAGAGGCCACTAAGCTGGTGCCCAGAGTCAGGTCACCACATAACCTCAAGCACACATCCCCGTACTCCAAAGTCCACCGACTAGTAGTGAAGGTATACATAAACAAATGGGAATACTTCACCCTCTTTATTAGAGTATTCCATAGTAAATAATGGTAATAAATAAAGGAAATAGTAATCAAATAACCAAAAAAATCATTACTAACCATTTCCCCAGACATGATATAAACCAAAACCAAACAGTAAAAGTTTCATGTCATGCTAACAATTCCAAAAGTAAAGGAAACCCGAAATAATGACAAATAGAGGAATCCTAAAAATGGGTTCTAAATATAAGACCAGATCCTCATCCATGAACATCCCAATACTAACTCAACTCCCTAGCATAGGTCTTTTTCCATTGTCTTATCCTGCAACCATGAAATATGCTTGGCTACCCAATGGAAGACCGAGCAGAGTATGAGTACAACTTAGTATTCGACCACCAATGGTGTCTACAAAATATTTAGCCTAAACAGATAATGAATTCAAGTACAGAGTAAATTATAAGATAAAAAAAACATAACTTAGGTTCCATCAGTCATCAAAATTCACTTTAACCATTTCTATCATTTATACCATCCTCGTTACTAGGCTTATTCTCATCACACGATCCATGGGTTAGGAAATTACATTATTTACATAATGGCCTAATCTGGTAAATTACTATTCATGGGGTAAAATTTCAATTTCCATATCTTACTAGGGATGAACATTTCATAAATAATCATAACAAACTTACCTTAGAGCCTCAGTCCAGGTAGTCTCATCCAAGAAACCATTAGGGGCCTAGAGCATCTGTTTGACTCCCTAATTCATGCATTTTAGGATGGGGTTTAGAGCCTCAGACCAACCCAACCTATTGGAGGAGCCTTATTCCTTTATCCCACACCACCAAGCCATGTACACATGGTTATTTATCTATTCATCACATTTATCATATCACAAAACATTCATAATCAATACACATAAAATTTAAAATTCACATTACATTCAACATGTTAATCATCATCAAGACTTAACTCATTAGAATGTTTACCATTTACTTAAAATAGACCATTTAATCCATTTCCATTTTTATACCTTAACCCATTTAGAATAATCAACAATTATCATACATTGTTCCATTTAACATATTCATGAACTTCCCAAGAATTAACCCATTTAACACATGTATCATTTTATATGAGTTAACCCATTTATGCATTTCCATTACCATGTAATAAGCCATTTTACATATTCACATTAATCTATTTAACCATTTCTCCCCTCATGACAAACAATCCCTTATTCCCTTTCTTAAAAACTATACACAACCACCATTGGTTCCCCTATATGGTTTAAACTACATGATAACAAATTTATAATGGGATCTACTTCGTCTCAAAACAATACTAGGCTTAATCTCACAAATCTTCATGTTTTGGAAATTCTAGTACACCCCATGGGTGGCCCTAAATCAGTAATAATAAAGCTCAACACATACTATTGGGATTTTGAGGGGTTTAATCCATCATTTATCCACACATTTTACCAAATATTACTAAAGTTATCAAATGCACCACAAGCGAGAAGCAAATGCATGACCATGCAAGAAAAAATCAACATCAAGATTATCAATATAACCTATAGACCACTTACCTCGAATCCAAAGATGAACGAACACTTGAACTTAGACTTAGATCCAAATTCAAGAACCCATTGAAACCTAAACCTAATATCCACTGAAAAATGATGTTTTTAGGGCTTTGGTAATCTAGAAAAGAGAAGCAAGAGGAGCATTCGACTTACCCATAGTTTCTATCTGAAATCAACGACACTCTAAATGGCCTAGAATCGAAGTAAAACCACCCTTGGGAATATTTGGGAGATTGATTTCATCACTAGGGATAGAGGAGGAAGAAATGGGGAGAAAATCGGGTGAGAGACTTAAAATCCCAAGGGGGCAGTTTAGTAAATTCACACTTTTTAATGGGACGCATAGTTTGGCCACTCAGTTTTCCAAACTATGTGCAAAGAATGTTCTTGCCTCTTTCCAAGAGGAGTTAAGTAACACTATTTCCTAGGGAGGACCACATAGTATGAAAAACCATGTGTTAACCATGTAGAATGCCTCTGTCCAAGGTTTCACCATTTATCTCTCCCCCTTATAAGATTTTTCTTAACCGTGAACCTACACTCCTAGTTGGTATAGTTTGGGTGCACGGTTATCCCTAACCATGCACCAATCATGAAACGTGCACTGGATGGAAAAAATACTTTTTATTTCATGTCTTGAACCCCCAGAACACACATGAATATCCTCTTACATCCGGTAAACATTCCATTAACCAAAATTAATAGATTTAAACCAAAAATTGCACAAGTACATTTCTCTACAAAGTCTGGGGTCTTAAAAATATAATATGGAGAAATTTTACTACTTAAAACATATCATAAATCTTCTCATATTGAAGAAATGATTTCAACACCTAGTTAATATGCAACATGACACCTATTATATGGATCATATAAAGCTTATTATAATAAAGAACCAATGATTATACAACCAAAAATCATCATTTCGTATTATATGATTGGAATTCTCATTATCATTATTATTCACAAGCCTTGTTATATAAATGAAATTATACATATTATATATATGACAGTTTCATAATGGGTGACATCACATGTCATACCCCGTGATAGGGTGATGTCTTGGATTATCACTGTTCCATTTAATGTCGTATCCAATGACAAATATTATTTAATTTTTCATTTATCATAGACTATATAGAATACATTTTTCATCATTGTATTTGACTATGATATCAAAATTATGATTTTTCGACATCTAGAATGAAAAAAAACACAATATAAAATAATAACAAACCCCTCTAAGACATATGATGCAGACAATGTCATATAAAAATAATATATAAAGGTTTAGGGTTTTCAATGAAAATTTTCATCCTTCTATGATTATTAGATTTATCAAAATGAATCAAGTCTCCTAGAGTATCCACTAAATATATAAATAATTTAATATAAACAATATATTGAAATTAAAATATTATTTAATTCTATTGTTGTGTTAGAGAAGGAAAAATTCATAGATTCTCCCATATGGACACCAAAGAGAGTTTTTTATGGGTTTTAAAAAAAATAATATAATTGGGTTTAGTTTTCTTATTTTCAAATATGGGTTTGAAATTCATTAAGAGGACCAATGCTTTTCATAAAATCTGAAATACGTTTATGACCTCAACACCTTTGAACCAAATCAATGACCTAGAAAAGGCATTAAATGTGGTAATGTCTTTCACTTTTCTTCAATAAAAAGGTTTTACCACCCCAAAATTATTATTTTTAAATGAAATTATTTTGAGGTGATGAGGCCTTTATTGTTTCCCCCTTATAAAATCATCCCCTCCCCACTCTTCACTCACCATTCTCACAACTCTTCTTTATTCCTTTCAATTCTCCTCTATATTTATATTTGGTAATAGATTTTGGTGGTTAATGACTCTCCACTAAAGACTTTCAATAGGTAAATAATTTTCCATGCTTCATTTAAATTTATTTTTTAAAATTTTATTTTAATAATTTTTTATATTTAAATATATAATTATGTATATTTAATTTAGTAATAGTTTCATCAGTTATTAGTTGTAAAAATAATTTATAGATTTATATGAATATAGTATTTAACATTGTAAAACTAATAATGTGTAATGATGTTTAATTGGAATTAAGTAATTATATTTTAAATTAATTATTTGTAGTTAGTATGAAATAACTAATAATTAACATAATCTAATAATATTAAATAACATTAATGATGTATGATATTTTATAAGTAATTATAAATAAAGAAAAATAAAAATGAAAATAATAATTAATATAAACAATTTGGAATTATAATTGAAAATTCATAATTAAATTATAATTACATTTAAGAAATGTTAGATTTTATGAAATATAATTAAAAATATTTAATAAAAATGGATTATTAATTAATATAAATTTTTAGTATTGATTTAAATTAATGATGTCTAATTAAGATTGTATAAATATAATTAAAACAAATTAATCATAAGTAATAGTAATTAGTAAAATGTAATTAAAAATTAACATAATAACATCAACTATTTTTTAAAATAACAGTTACTTTAGAACTATCTCATGTCCATATGAAGGCTTTTCCATGAATAAGGTGGGAGGGATTTCTAGTGCTTACTCCACCAGAATCATTTTGAGTAACATATTAGAGGTTATTAGTTAAAAGTCTAAAATTTTTAAGAAAATATAAAGTTATTAACCATTATTTTTGGTAAATAGTTTTTAATAATGAAGTTTAATATGTATTAAATTTATAATTAATTAAAATGAACTGTTAGTTAAGTAATTAGAACTAATAATTAAAAATGAAATTATTTTACTGAATTTTTTTTAAACTTTTCAAATCATGAACACATACAATTATTTCACGTAGATAATTATGTTTTCCTATGTTTACTGCTATAGTGATGTTATCCAGACTGATCAAGGTGCTTCATATAGTAGATAACCAATATGAGTGGTTATCATAAGATATTATATTACCCTCACTGATGTCAATTAAAGAATCTATTGTTCATTAAACCTGACACCTGGTCAATAGATCCATTCCATTATAGACATTTACAATAATTGGATAGGTTATGGAATATATCTTATCCACTACTTAATAAAGTGTAATAGTTGTAAGTAATAATTTTATTCAACCAACAATCAGATAATGGTTTAATGGAATTATAAAAGGAGGTCTCTAGTGTCAATCATCATCCTATTATTGTATGAAAATGAATTCATACAAGATTCATGAAAGAAATTTCATCCCAAGGTTATGATATTGTTTCATATTCTATAGAAGAAGGCAGCCAATTAGATACTTGGGATATGATTTAGTAGAAATTTCATGATGATGAAGTGTGTGGTGATGGAACAATGGGGGGATATTGTCATGAGGAGGAGGAAAATGAATAGTTTATAAAATAATATTATAGAAATATGATGGTCATACACTGCCCTTAATGCAAGATAAATCATCCACCCTTGTTTACATCTTGGTTGGAATTTATGTCATGTTTTCTTGAATTTTACTAGAATATTATCATTCCTACAAGTGAGTTTCCTAGAGATATACATGAAAAATATGGTTAAATGGTGAAAATGTATACATTGAAAAAGATTTTCCAATCAAATATGACCTGAAAAGTGTACTGAATCAATTTCATATAGAGAAATTATAGATATTTAATTGAGGATTAAAAACATGAAAAATATGTCATATACTATGAAAAATATGGTGATGATTTTATAATGAACTTGAGGGTGATTCATGACATTTATCTGAGAGGTTGGATGATTTCTATGATTGAGGCACTGATAAGTGTATTTCATGAATACATTTTTGAATGTTTTATTATAATGATTTTTGTACTTAAATAAATAATCTTTCCAATTTTGGAGTGAATTTAATTGTTTTATGTTTTATGGAAATAAATAGTTAACTTTTGGAAAAGAATAAAATTTAGAAAAAATACGATCCAAAAGGCACTTTATGCCATAAGCAAAGAAAAACGGTGCAACTATGGATTTTTGAGGGAGTTGAAGCTGGAAAACTAGTAGTAGAATCATTACACATCATGTAATCCCATTACACATTGTGACTTTATCAAAGAGGAAGGCAACTTCCAAGACAAGTTGTGAAGTAGATACATGCTATGAAATACAATTACACGTCATGTAACTACATTACACATCATGAAATTTTTCAATATTTTTTTTGAAGAAGAAATACACTGAGATTCATGGGATTTGAAAATTTAAATGTTACACATCATGAGTCCCCATTACACATCATGAAATGAGTCTATGGTCAAAAATCTTCGAACGAGATTCACACAAGATTCGCACGGATTCAAAAATTGTGGAAGAAACATCAGATCAGGATTACACGATGTGTAAACTCATTACATTTTGTGAATGTGGTTGGGTAGAAACCATCAAAATCATATAAATAGAGGATCTAGGATGATACTTTTGGGAGCATTTAGATTCATCTGGAGAAAAAAGATTGGAGTGAAGCTGCTGCACTCTATCTGATTTCTTTCTCTCTTCTTTATGTTTTCATTCTATTTTCTCCTTAACTCTAAACCACTCATTAGTAGGATGAGGGGGTAATCCATCCATGTTCTAGGGTGATATAACCAAAGGGGGAAGGTGTGTTGTATTTAATTATTTTTATTATTCATTTGTTTGGTTTGTTCAATTTATTAAATCAACTTCTAATCCCTTTATTTTTATTTTATCATGACCATTGATAATTTAATCAAAAAGGAACATTAAAATTTCACAAATGAAAACCCAAAAGAAGGCATGACCATTTTCAACTTTAGGGGAAATCAGGTTTAAAATTGGTATCGAGACAAACTTGATTCGGAAACACCCTAAATTATCGAACCAAGGGAAATAAGGTATTGTCGCATTGAGGAGGGGATACCATGACCATTGCATCATCCTTTTATTGACTTCGACACTAATCATGAATTAATAAATATATATTCTAAAAATACAATTGTACTTAAAACCAAAAATTACAAAACCCTAACACTATTTCCAAATATGATCACAACACCAATCAATCAATCTTCTTTTACTTCAAAATTAATTTTCCAAAATCCAATAAAATTGATATTCTCTCATACTTTTCATCAATTTAATAAAATTAATATTTTTAAATTCTAATAAACTAATTTATCAGTCCCTATGGATAAATATTGATCTTCTACTTTACTACATCTTAATTAATTGAGTAGTATAGTTGAGTTTTTATAAATATTGTTTTTGTATAGACACATAGGGAAATAATGATGCCCTACAAGGCTATCAGGCACCTCATATCTACGTTTATCCCAAAATTATAGAGGATTATAAATTATTGAACACTAAATTTATGTTAACCATTATTTTCAAAATGATTAGGACATACCATGATGTTCCTATAGCCCTTGTGTAGTAGTGGATACAACAAAGTGTCCCGACCTGACCCACTAGGGCTCGCCCAACTATCAGTAAGTCGAGTGTGACAACCCCAATCTAGTCTTCAATAGGCTAGGGGATGGAATCAATAACAAAGTAGGCATATCATACACATGTGAGGTCTTAGCCTAAGGTACTTGTACACCTGAAAACATCTCTAAATTTTCATACAATGATGGAAGGAAAATACAACTGATACCAAATTCATGCATACATATAAATTCCAAATCAAAGTATGAAAATAATACTGAAAGCACTAAGGGCCAAATATAGGCCCACCAAAACTATAAATAATTATAAACTATTAAAATGATGTGAATATAGTCAAATGTGACTATTAGTATAAAACACAGTTTATCTAGCCCAATATAAGCTCCATCAACTCTTAGCCCACCAAGAACCCCATTGAGCGACTTGTCATCTATATAAAAAATGACATGTGTGGTAAGAGCTCGTGAAAGGGTGAGTATAACAATACCCAATAGGATACCCCAAAATCACCAAGACTAAAGCATCAAGATGGTAGTCATCATGTCACAAGGGAATGTAAATTATAATCATGATACATACAAAATAAAAATCCATATATACTCATGATAGACACTAATACTCAAGGTAAGGTCACAAAAACATATATAGGATAAGATTGTTCTTGAAGATTTATAGAAACTCTCACCTATGATAACTCGCTCTTCAAGTATGATGGCACCGATGGAATCTATCTAAGATTCCATGCTCGTTGGATCTCACCATGAGGAGGTATGCATTGTAAGTATGAAGAGATCAATACAAATATAGTGGATCACACCTAGTGCCATGAGGAATACCAAAAAACCAATTTGTATTTACTCAAAAATTAGAAGATCTACACCCATGTATATTGGTTATGTCGATTCCTGGAACCCCACTTAGGAAAGAAGATGATAAAGGATTCCACCTCAGGCCTCACAGATGCATTCTGGTAACTCTATCAAATACTAATACCTTATAAGGGATCACAATCCCATACTCAATATGTAATTACACACTATACCCTTGAGGGATGAATAAAAGGAAATTTACCCTAAGGAAACTGGTCCACGTTGAAGAGGACAGGGGACTCAGGCCTCTATAGGGAAAGTACATGTTTTGTACTTACAGTAAACATTGTATCTTTCCTTCCCTGAGTCTACCTGTGAGCTCTATATAATTACCATTCACTTTAGGTTATTCCCATGTACAAGACATGGATTTGAGTTTCCCTATCCTCGCTATCATAGGTGGATGGAATCCGGCCTCTGGTCAACTCGAATCACACATCCCGTCGATACATATCATTGCCACGTGCCCAAAATGCAGTGGGGAATGCCAATCTAATCATAATTTGTCATTGTTTTCACCAAATATTGATCCCATCATCAAATCATGAACCTCATATTGTAGTTTCAATCTATCACAATGAATAATGGTTTCACAATGATTGATTATCAGGCAATTATTAAGACATCGGCCAAAAGAAATTTCAATGATGAATGCATGAAGACTGGTGGGAGAAAAACATAAAACACAAACTTGAGAAATGAACCTCACCCAATGTTATTATTATCCATGATCCATTTATGATATAATAATAAATGAATAAACCAATAATAAACACTAAAATAATTTCCCAAATCCTAGAAATAAACTCACACCTATAGTAAGATTGATCTGCAAATCAATTTTTTGGTTGATTTGATTTGTGTTCATCATGAAATAATAAATGAGGAATAAATCCACATAAAATAAAATATTAGCTTGAGATTGGATTGATCATTGATGAAGAATGGTTTTGGTCTATTTTTGTTGGTGATATCCATAGGTTCTATTGATTTTCTGATCGTCAAAGAACGGTTTGATGTTGTTCACCCATGAATGCTTATATGGGTAACCTTATGAATTTTTTATAACCATATATTTATATAGGATTCACGGTTATTGTGTAAAAATTTAGTAAAATAATTAATTAAATTTATATATTTTATTATTTTTTCCGATGATGAATTTTTAAAAAATTCTCATTGTCAAAAAAGATTATATTGTACCTAAGGTAAAGACTATGTTCCTAAATCAATAGTAGCATAAATTTTCTGATCTGAGCCTTCATTTGGGATTTATTAAAAAAAATTAGGAAAAATATATACGCATGATGTTAATATATTTATTATTTTTATAATATTAATACCAGGCTCACTGGGCGTCTAAATCTTGTGTCATCTCAGCTCCTAGAATTGAATATATTATAATAAATATTCTAATGATTTACATGGAAAAATATATAGATGTTACATCCCCCCTCCAACCTTAGGGATTTTTATCCCAAAAAGTGAAAAAGACTACTCAAAAGGTGTGGGTACTGAGCTCACATCTAGGTATTCTTCTCTCATGTACTCTCCTAAAGATTCTAGTGCTTCCACCAAACACACACTAGAGGAATTTTTCACCACATTGGATATTATTCTATCAATACCAGATCTCCACTGAGTACTTCACAAATGCAGCTTCATCCTCGATGTCCATATCACCCTAATTGATAACATGTCATGGTTCATGCATGTATCTCCTTAGTTGCGACATGTGTAAGATGCCGTGTATCTAGTATAACTACAGTGATAGAGCTAAGCAGTATGCCACCTCACTGACTCTATATAGTATTTGGAAAGGGACCATTGAATCTTGGAGATAAAATTCTACCATGAACAAATATCTATAATCCATGTCAAGGTGAAACCCTCAGGAACACATGGAATCCATCCTAGAACTCAAAGGGACTCCATCATCAGTCTACACAAGAATTCTGATGGATCTATATAGTCTTCATCCACTCCTAGATGATCTATACCTTCTTTATCATGGATCACAACAAATATAGACTCATGAGTGTTGAATCTCATTAATTTTCCAACATAGTGGTGACCTGAAGGTTCACCCATACAAGGTCTAAAATGGTGCCATAATGATACTAGAATGGTAGCTATTGTTGTATAAAAACTCCACCAAGGGTATTTGATCCTCCTAATTATTTTCAAAGTCAAACATGAACTCCCACAACATGTCTCCCAAAACCTAAATGGTCTACTTAGTATACTCATTAGTCTGGGGGTGAAATGTCATGCTCAAGCACAACTGAGTCCTAAAGGATTCCTAAAATCCTATCCATAATCACAATGTGAAGTGAGCATCACAATTTGAAATAATTTTTGATGGAAATCTATGGAGATGAACTATTTAAAACATGTAAAGGCCCCCCAAGATCTCTACTAAACTCTGCTCTCAGATAGATAGTAGGTGAGATGACTTGGTGAGTCGATCTACAATCACCCAGATGGCATCATGTCCTCTAGATATCTATGGAAGACACTTCAATAAGTCTATAGATATACCATACCAATTCTACTCTAGCTCCTCTAGGGGTTGGGATAAACATGTCGGAACCTGGTGTTTGTCCTTCACTTGCTAACAAGTGAGGCATCAAGAGATAAACTATACTATACACTTCTTTATAACAAGCCATTATAACTGATGTAGAAATTCTTGGTATATATTTTCAACACCATAATTTACCGCCAATGGGGTAGAATGAAACTACCTCATCCATCAACATTACTAGTATCATAGTCTATCCTCTAAAAAGAAATATGTCCTCCCCACCTTTAGAAAATCCATCAAGAGCATGTCCAATGGATATCTAAGTATGAAATCTTTCACAATTGGTATCTCCACATTGACCCTACCTAACATAATATAAAGATTAAGGGGTAAAAATCATTGACTGGAGATAATTTCCACCATCCTCATCCACTAAGGACAACTGAAATGAGGCTAACAGCTCTGATGTCTTGACCAACAACTGAGAACAAGATCTCTCAGTGAGAGAATATATCACCATATTCCCCTTCCCAAGAGTATAAACTTTCTCAAATTCATAGTCTTAGAGGAACCCAATCCATCACCTCTATTTCAAGTTAATTTCTTTATGAGGGAAGATATATTTGATCCTATTGTGGTCATAATTGACAATAAACTTCTCACCCATAATATAGTGTCACTGCATCTTCAAGGTGAAGACTAACACTGCCAACTCTAGATTGTGTGTCAGGTAGTTTTTTTCAGTAGGTCTCAACTGAATAGAGCCATGGGAAATCACTGCCTACCTATACATCTAGACACAACCAAGACCGGTCCCTAAGGCATCACAGAACACTATGTACTTGGTAACCTACTATAAAAACCTCGAGATGGGGGTGCTCATTAATATCTACCTCAACTCTTGAAAATCCTACTAGAACCTCTCCATCTATATGAAAGACTACCCCTTCTAGATCAAAGAAGAAAAGGGTTCCTACAAACTAGAGAAATCAAGCACAAATATTTTGTAATAGACTTCTAACCCAAGGAAGCTCAGAACCTATGTCACACTCTTGGGTAGATCCTAAGCTAACACTATCACAACCATCATTGGATCCACTACTAATTCCTATTCTAAGATAACATGTCCCAAAAATTGGATCTTCTTAATCCATAACTGACACTTAGAGAGATTCCCATAAATTCAATGCTCTTGGAGTAAGTCTAGATCTATCCTCAAGTATCTTTCTTGGTCCTCCTTAGACACTGAGTACACTAGGATATCATTGATGAATACTACCAAAAAATGGTCTAAGAAAGGCTAAAATATCTATTTAATGAGTCCCATGAATACTATTTGGGTGTTTATCATATTGAAATGTATCACTAAGTACTCATAATGACCATAGAAATATCATAATTTCATCTTTAGTGTATACTCATCTCGTATCTGAAGCTAGTGATATCTTGATCTAAGGTCCGTCTTCAAGAACCATTGTGCTTCTCTAAACTAATTGAAGAGGTATTTGATCATCATTAGTGGATAATTATTCTTCATGGTCACTTATTTCAAGTGATGACAATCCAAAAACAACCTCAAGCTCCTATATTCCTTCTTGGAAAAAATAATAGGGCTGACCAAGCTGACACACTGGGTCTAAAAAATCCATACTTCTTGTAAGTCCTCCAACTATACCCTCATATCAAGTATCTTTCTAGGTCCTCCTTAGACGCTGAGTACACTAGGATATCATTGATGAATAATACCAAAAAATGTTCTAATAAAGGCTGAAATATCTATTTCATGAGTCCCATGAATACTATTTGGGTGTTTATCATATTGAAAGGTATCACTAAGTACTCATAATGACCATAGAAATGTCATAATTTCATCTTTAGTGTATACTCATCTCGTATTTGAAGCTAGTGATATCTTGATCTGAGGTCCATCTTCGAGAACCATTGTGCCTCTCTAAACTAATTGAAGATGTATTTGATCATCATTAGTGGATAATTATTTTTCATGGTCACCTATTTCAAGTGATGATAATCCACAAACAACCTCAAGCTCCTATATTCCTTCTTGGAAAAAATATTATGGTTTTCCAAGATGACACACTGGGTCTAAAAAATCCATACTTATTATAAGTCCTCCAAGTATACCCTCAGCTCAATAATATTTGTGGGAGCCATATTATTTTATAGTTAAGATATAGGGGGCGTACTGGGGTGTTATTCTATGAAAAAATCTATCTCTTGGCATGGAGGTAAGCTCAGTATGTCCTTAGGAAAGACATCCTTGTACTCTGCCACCACTGTAGGAAATTTGTATCCCATAGAATCCACTACACTAAGAGTCACACTATCCAACTGGTGAGAAATTAGTTTTACTATCCTATGTATGAGTCTATCTTTCTTTGACTGGGTCTACTTCTCACCTATGAAGGAAAACCTCATCCCATCTACACAGGAACACCACATCCTCTGTATAAAAAATTACATTTGTATATGAACTGTGTATAGCTATTCCTTTCTTAAGATGAAATTGTAAGGCCTCATAACTTCTATAAAAATATTCCATAAGAAACTCTCTCCTCCAATAATTAGATCACATTGTCGGAAAAATTATGTGATCGTTGAGTTATCTCTGGTAGGAGTCTCCAAACATAAAGGTCAATCCAAGGGATCAACTGGAATCTCTAGCTCTTAAACTAGGGATATAGTGAGAAAATATTGGCTCACACCTATTTCTGTCTGAAATGAATCTAAGTTATAAAATATATATATCATACCTTTAATCATACCTAGGGCCTTTGGGTTGTAGGCCTATACTTTCTACTACTTCCCTCACCCCTATCTACCTGCTCCCTAAGCATGATGAGGACTACATAAGGATAGAGGTGGAAAAGGTACAATCACCTACCACCTTCAGTTGATCTCCCTAATCCTCTACCATGACTATCACCCTGAATAACTCCCTAATCCAACTGCTTCCTCTGCCTAGGTGGACCATACATTATCTCTTGGTCAACCGTACAACAGGTTAGACAATATCACATAATATGTCCCTAAACATCATAAGAGTAGTACTGCTTATCCCTAGGATGACTATAACTATCCTAAGAGCCCTGAGATGTAGACCATCTATCTTGAGATCTCTTTAAATTCCTTTCACATTTGGATCCCTAAGTCTGCCATCATCCACCTGCTACCAAAGTCTCAACTTCTATGTTCCCACCACTATCACCCACTATCAGTGTCTATTCCTCTTGAAATATCTCTATAGCCAGATCACACTCCATCATCCCAGCATAGGTTTAGATTCAAAGAGGTATAAAAATAGCCCAAATATCTCTATTTAGGTCTCTATCGAAGGTTTGATCCTAGAATAATTGATTAAGTAACATATCCATTGAGTATGGTGATAGGTTGGTGAACCTTGATGAATACTATGCCACATTCATGCTGCCCTAATGAATCTACATAAGCTCTTGGATGCGTAAATCCCACAACATAACTGGGGAAAACAACTCTCTAAAAAGGAACTCAAACTTTGTCCATGAAATAGTCACCTCATCATATGATAGAACCACCAGGCTCTACCACCTCCTAGTAGATCCATGAATAGGTCTCACTTCTAGGACCACTATTTGGTATGAAGGTGTCCTGATAAGGAAAAAAACTTACATAACTTACTCAGTTTAATCCTCAAATACCTAGGGGTCTAGGTCACCCTAAAACATGAGCGTTTACTAATGTTAAAAATCATGAAGTATACTCATCATGTACACATCATCCACTAGTACTATTGGTACCATATTCTACTCAATGGGTGTAGGTAAGGCTATAAAACCACCCCTAGGTATCACCTCTTGAATAGGTTTCTGTATAGAATCATTTTCACTAAGGGGATCATCCTCATGATCCTTCTACAGAATCCTAGCTAGAAATCATCATGGAGGAATCTTGAAATAAACAAGATATACCATAATCAATGAGTATAAATGGGGATATGACTCAATAAGTACATGGAAATCAAAACCCATTTCTATATGATGTATGCACCGATGTTTTCCTTACAACTAGTGCCTATATATATCAAGTAAAAAAGTAGGTAGTCAGAGACCTAGTAGATGGATACATCAACCGCTACACTAATACTGGAGTCCCTAGCCTAAAATCCAAACTTGAAACACTTAACACTACTTCCATAAAACCCAAACCAATATCATATCTAGATAAAACTCCAAAATCTATTCTTAAGATAGAATAGCTCTGATACCACTCTATCATGACCTAACCCAACAAGTCCCACTCATCTCACAGTAAGCTGAGTGTGACAACCCCAATCCCACCTTCAATAAGTCATGGGATATCATCATGCACTGAGTAGGCATATCACACACATGGGAGGACATAGCCTAAGGTACTTTTACACATGCACGCATCTCCAAATACCCATACAGTGCTGGAAGTAAAATAAAACTGATACCAAATTCATTCATACATTAAAATTCCACAATCAAATTATGAAAACAATGCTGAAAGCAATAAAGTCTAAATAATATCCCACTAAAACTATAAAAAATTACACCCTTCTAGAATGAGGGTACTATAGTCAAAAGTGACTCTCAGTATTAACCATGGTCTGTCTATCCCAATCTAATCTCGGTTTACTCTTGGTTCACCAAGAACCTAATCAAATAGCTTGTCATTTGCATAATACATGACATGTGTGGGAAGAGCCCATGTAAGTTTGATTATAACAATACTCAGTAAGACACCCTAAAATCACCAAGAATAAAGCATCAAGATAATAATAATATCATTTTAAGGGATTTTCAATCAGAAGCATGAATCATACAAAATAAACATCCAGATATATTCATGATAGAAACTAATTCTCAAGGTAAGGTCACAACAACATTTCAAGCCTACGATTATAAATAAGATTTCATAGTAACACTCACCCAGAAGAACTCATTCCATGAGTCTTATAGCACTAATGGAATCCATCTATGATTTCATGCTCATTGGGTCTCTCCATGAGGAGATACGTATTGGAAGTCTAAAGTGATCAATAAATAAATGGGGGATCACACCCAGGTCCATGGGGTATGCTGATAATCCAATCGGGGTTAAACTTCTAATTATGGGATGAATTCCCATGTATGATGTTCATTCCAATTCCAAAAACCCCACTTAGGGTAGAAAATGATAGAGGATTCCACCCCTAGATTCACAGAGGAAATTTGGTGAGTTTATCCAAAACTAATCCCTTAGAGGGGATCAAAATCCTATACTTAGGATATAATACTGCAATATAATCTCAGGGGATGAATCAAGAGAAACACACCAAAAGGAAATCGGTCCATTCTAAAGAGGAAAAGGGCCTCAAACCTCTGTAGTGAAAGTACATAGTGTTTCTTTCCTACCTCGAGAATTCCTCTGTGCTATAACCCATGCTCGTGTAATCCAGGACATGCCCATGTACTCTAGGTCATTCTCATGTACCAAGTTGTGTCAGGGTAATTAGTCATTTCTAAGCACCGGTTCATCCCTGTATACTCTAGTCGTGTCCATGTACTAGGCCATGTCCATGCCCATGTACCCTAATGGTATAGGTCGAGTCACCAGATTGATTCACATGGTGTGTGACACATGTCACATGATGTGTGATACTTTGTTTTCATGCGTAAACCCTAGGTGTTATAAATAGGTCCACATGGCATGTGTTCTTCTATTTCATGCCTTGTAATAAATGATTTTATAGAATCTGAGAGTCTTCGCATGTTTTTCAATTTTTTTCCACTATTTCCAGTCCAAATATCACCTCAGTCCATGGGTCTAATTCACCAAATCCTCACCATCACCAATGGTCAGAATTTGGCCTCCTATCTACTCGAATCGCACATCCTGTCGATCCATACCACTACTACATTCTCAAAACACAATGAAGACTTTTGATATGATCACAATACGTCATTATTTCCATCACATATTTATTCCATCATCAAATCTCAAACCCAATCTCATAGTTTCAAAACATTGTGCCTAAGAATGGTTATACAATAATTAATTATTGGGTAATTATCGAACCACCGACTAAAAGAAATGTCAATTATGAACACATTAAGAATGGTGATAGAAAACCATAAGACAAAAACATGAGGAATTCACCTCAACCAATGTTCATGTTGGACTTAATCTATTTCCATTAAAATGATGAATGAATAAACCAATAATAAATATTAAAATAATTTCCCAAATTCCATATATAAACCCACACCCATAATATAATCAACCCACAAATAAATATGTTGTTTGATTTGAATTTTGTTCATCATGGAATAATAAATGGGGAATAAATCAATATAAAATATCATCGTACCTCATTAGATCAATCATTGATGAATAATGGTTTTGGTCTATTATTGTTGGTGATATCAGTGGGTTCTGTTGGTGCTCTGATTTTCAGTGGATGATCCGATGTGGGTCACCCACGAATGCTCCTACAAAGTCTCCTCTCTAAATTTCTAGGGTTGTGTGGCTAAACCTAGGGATTTTTTAAAACCATATATTTATAGAGGATTCAAGGTAGTTGCATCAAAATGTAATTAAATAGTTAAATTTATTTATTTATTGTATTATTTTCTCCCATGATGACTTCTTAGAAAATGCTTGATGCAGACAAATATTATGTCACTTTTAGGGTAAATCTCACATTCCATACTAAATGGAGGCCTCATATTTCCAATACAAGTATTTATTATGGATTTATTCCACTATTTTAGTAAAATTGTGTGTTCATGATATTAATATATTTAATATTTTTATAATATCAATATTGGGCTCCCTGGACCTTGGGATCTTGTTCCGTCTCATCTCATAGATTTGAAAATATTATTAGATATATTTCAAAACTTTACATGGAAAAAATAGAGATGTTACACAAATTTTTAACTATAGAATTTCATATGGGAAGGTATGGAAGGAGAAAAAGAATAAAATTTTTAAAATTTATGGTGATTGGGGTGACTCATATCAAGTGTTACCATAATTTCTATCCATAATGATTAAAAAAATTATATTCCACCATGAAATGAATGATTGAGGGTCCCAAGATAACCAGGTTGATCCTTCTCATTTACGATTTTATCATTTGTTCTAGGAGTTCATTCCATGTATTATCATATTCCCCTTCTTTAAATAGTTTATATATATTATTGGAATATTTCTATATGTAAATTGCATTAATTTACTACTAATTATGATAATACAATATGGTAACTATTCACTTGAGTTGCTTGCATTGGAAATTGTGAAGAAGGAAAATTATGACTCTTGGAGTTTGTTTATAGTCTACATCAGCATGAATTTCAACCACATTAGGGGTATATGTTTGATATTAGATCATCACCAGGTGATCAAGGAGGAAAAAATCTAATCATTTTACATGGTGATCCCTAAGTTCATTTTATCAATACTGAATTAGTCACTTTATCACCAATGTGAGAAATACTTTTCATGATGAAGCCATGAAGAAGGTCATCACTAAGCCTGGTAAGTAATATTATTTTGATTTATTATTATGTAAAAATAATGATAGAATTATTTTTTCTATAACATTTTCATTCAATTATAGTATATGATCCAAATCAATGAAGGTTCAAAGAGATATTGGAAGGAATTCATAGGAAAAATCAAGGATTTTATGACTCTATGATTTGTATTCTGAAAGAGAATTGGTCATTGGAATGTGATGGGGGGATTTATAGAAAATTAACCTCAAACATACATCAATGGTGTCTTCAAGGAGCTATTCTATATCCCCATCCCTTTAAAGATACCCCTCTTAGGTCGGCAATGAATAAATGGAGATAATGACCCCCATAGCTCGCCTCCAATATGACATGGGTTAGCGACCAGCACAAAGGGTATATAATTTTCATGACCCCCCCCCTCCCCACCTCCATTAATACCCCTCCTAGGATGAAAGTGAAGAGGAGTGAACTCTGATTCCCACCTCTAGTTGGACCTGGGATGGTGACTAGCGCCAAGGGTAAAAAACACTCAAATAGGAGGCATTACCCTCAATATCCATGGATCATAACATAAAACCACAAAACAATCCACTATACTATAAAAATAAATAAAACAAAATCTCATAAAATAAATATTCCACATGTATGAATATTAAATATATAAAAATTTCTCCAAAGATAAACAATACCAAAAGAAAATCTTGTGGAAACAATAACAATGACCCAAGCTCTGAGCTAGTACTGTCCATCTTGATCACTAAACTCCCCCTAGAAACCTTTAAAATATTTTATATATACATGGGGTGTGAATAACATGTATACTGAGTAGGATTATACCTAAGGACACTATGAAAATGTGAAAAGATCATATTAATGCTCTGATAATCAAATAACAGAACTAACCAACACCTATAGAGGTCAAACAGTCCCTCATCCTCACCAAGCCTCTCTCACCAAATAACACATCCAAGAGTAGTAAAGTAACATCATAATAATGTAGAAAATTTTCCCTTCAACCAATTTCCAACTGATTTTCCACTTCTGACCAATGTGAAGACATCATTTTCTCTCATCCCTTCCATATCTACCAATAAATGGACCAATCATATATCATATCTTGTGTCACCAACTACATATTTCATCTCATGGAACCAAATTCACATATCATATAAAATAACCAAGGAAGTGGGGTATCATGACCAGTAGGGAATCAGCCACATTCACTCTCTATATCATACATGAACCCCACCATATACCTCATTATCCACCACCAGTATCACTAGAGCTATCTACTAAAGGGAAAGTATGGGAGAAAGGGTAGGCATCCATCTATATCTTATCTATCCTGAATGTTAGGGAAAAACACCCTAGTCTATGGGTGTTGGTCAGGTTACCTGACTCAGGTGGGGTGCATAATAAAACACAACAAAATATAGTTATATGATAGTTACACACAAGCCCACACATATGGGTTCACACAAGCAACACTAACACAACCATCATCATAATACTACTGATATTATTCCACCAAGAAATGACTATAATACAAAACATCCAACCACAAGAATCATTTAAAGGGGCCTTAATGTGATTTTTGTTTTTTATTATTTACTTAATAGATTATCCACTAAGATTTATTCCATTAGTCTATAGTTTAAATTCTCACCTATGAATTCTTTATCCATAACTACATTTATGTATGTCAATATTATTATTCCATTGTTACTAAACCACTACCAAAAAACCCCCATTCCACATCATTGAAATATAACCAAGGCCACCAAACCACACAACCTATGTCATGTAGCTGCATATCCAAGGATACCAAGCTTCAACACCAACTCTATGAAGCTACAAACAAAAAAGGACACCATGCCACACAACCAAGGCCAATAATATACAAAACAAAATTCCACTAAGCCACATAACCATGGACACAAATCCATAAAAAATGATTAAGTAAAAAACATACATATTCATCATAGTCTTTTCATTTACCTGATTTAAGTATTTAACCATATAAATGGTATTATCAAATAAATCCAAAACCACAAGTCACAATTCCATAAAAACCATATATCATAAACAAAAATGACAATAATAATAAGATAATATCAAGTAAACCCAGTAACCACATGTGTACCACACCATTCCATTTCAATTTCATTAGTCCATTTTATTATATTTATTATGAAAATTAATTCCAATCACCCAACAGAAATCCAAAGCATGATAATTACATTGATGAATATAAAATGGGGAGAAATCAAATTCCCTACCTCAAAAGAATATTTTGATTCACTGCATACATCCAAATAAAGAGAAGATGAACCATGGGGACACAACCAAACTAGGAATCCATGAATAAAATTGAAATTCAGAGATGTATCATCAAAATATTATCCCCAAAAGATCCCCAACTCTAAAAAATAAAGCTAATGTGAAATCTACAAAGAAAAAAGGAAAAAATCAGAGAGAAATATAATAATAACTTTCCCATAATCACTAATAACAAATCTATAGAATCCAAGGGTAAGTGCTAAATATTAGAGATTGTTAGGGATCCCAAATTATCCTAGGAATTACCTAAAGTTTGAGAGGAAGGAGTGGAGAATTAGTGAAATACTAGGGATTATGGGATTTATAACATCCTTGAAATCACCTGATTCATGGAATGAATGGAAAATTAATTATGTGAACCTCACATGATTCACATCCACTGAAAAAAAAAGTTTCTCAATCTAGAAAACTTGAAGTAATTTAACATCGTGAGTATTCCCTATCATGTAATGAAACCTTTGAACATATAACCACTAAAAAATTCCCCATAAACATTCATGATAAGAAAAAAAATCATATCATGAATAAAAAAAGAAGAAAATCTAGGAAAAAATAAAAAATCCACCCTATGAATCATTAGACACTATGAATCGGTGATTCACAACATGAATCACCACCTTCAGTTTTATATTTTTCTTCATATCATCCTATCCCTTCCTAAAACCCATCAAAAGTATCCAAATAGCCAAAACTCAAAAAATAATGGGTTGGAAGGGTTTAGGCCATTGCATAATCCACACAATTTGGAGTCATTTACATCATATATATTTTAAAGAATAATAAATAATATAAGAGACCACCAACCAACACCATTAATAAATATATAAGAAACAAAATACATAATGTGATTTCATATAAAATTGAAACAATTGAAAATGAAAAAAATAATCCTAGGTAGAGACCTCATACAACAACAACTCATGAAAAACTTATATAAGCTAGTAATTTCCATATAGATCACCTACCTTCTCCTATATACCTAAAAATAATTTATATATATAGGGTGATCATAACATGTATACTCAGAAATACCCTCCCCAAAACCTCTTGTGAAAAATGTGAAATAAGTATTCTAAAATATCATTGAATAAAAAAATGAAACTAATTCGTCACCTAAACAATTAAATCTATTTTATAATCCTCATTGTGATTCACTCACCATGTAACTCATAGAAGTAAGAAATTCACATTGAACATGCATAGATATAGATAAAGGGTACCTCACTTCCACTTACCCACTTCTTTATTGATTTCATACCCCAATGACTCGTGTCTTATTATCATACCATTCATAATTCATCCTAAAAATCATGCATATGTAACATTTCCATTATACATCCTTTGTAACCCAAAACATCCTTATCATCATCATATCTTCCATAACCAAGTGTATGTCCAAAATCCAATAAAACTCATGTAAACACATTATACATCATTTTTTTATAGCCCATGCATGAATACCCTTGGGAAGTCATAGCCACCATAACCAAATATAAGTATATGTTATACCACCATCCATTATAGCCCTCGCATAAATTTATAGTAAAACCAAGAGTCATCTAGCCTAGGTATTAATTAACCTTATACCATAATCCATTATATCCTAGGACATGACTACATGAAACTACAACCAAATGAAGAGCAGGGGAGAGGGACAAGTTAGTTAGTCATTCCCTCACCATCCTAGATGTTGAGAAAAACACCCCCAACATATTTGGGTTTCGGTTTCCCTATCGTCTCTGATGGTGAATCATATGAAATCAAAAAAAAACATAAAGATATATTGCTCAAAATCAAACTAATGGAAACTACCTATCCTTAGAATCATCTACATCCAAAGTCGCACAAGATACCCACCTATCACCACTAAGTTATAGATCTCAAACATGAAAAAAAGAATCAAATTCAGTATTAATTATTTCATTATCCATTAATTAATATTATTATTTATTCATTTACATGATTAATACATTATTATTTTAATCCAAGTTCCTTCAGCACCATATTTCCTTTCTTATACTCAAGTATGTCATCATCATAAATAAACATCAATAACCAACCTCATTATTTCATTAATTGTATTTATCAATTCATAATTATCCAAGTACTCTAGGAATTATCGTAATACCTACAACAAAGTTTCACTCACCATGCATAGATTCAAACTATGTTAAGAATTTGAGAACCATAACAAATAACATTCAACTAACCGACCATTTAAAAATATCAAGCAATAACATATTGATGAGCAAGGCCAACTTTAAAAATTTTCTTGACCACCCCAGTTTCATTCTCTGAAACATTGTGTATAATGTAACCAACCTCGCCATCATCGACATCATTATTTCCATAGCTCCAAGAATCCCCACCCATTGATCACCAAACGTTCCCAACCATATCATTTTATCAATAAAAACACACTAAGGCTCAAATTTCATAGATCATACTTATCAACAATGAAATTTATTTTCATCATAACACACACATTGGGATACTAAGTCCATAAAACAAAGTCATATAATCATTTAACAATAAGAATGGGATCTATCAATCCCAAAACAATCATCTTTAGTAAAAAATAATAATTCTCAACTTAAATTAACTAGTTCATTATGAATAAGTTTTCAGAAACAAGAGATCTATAATCAAACATCTAATCAATAACTTTGAATCAACATAAACATACTTTTAGCATTTATTCCATTTTTCACCAAATACAAGGATAAATATGTATCAATTTACATTAATCTTATTTTAATCACATCATCATAATTCTAATTTTTTATTTTTATCAAATTTCAAGTGAATCAAGCATGTTAAACACAACTTCTATAACAATTAGATAGCATGATATCTAGAAAATCAATAGGAAACAACAATATGGTATAAAACACATGTTTTCATAAAAACCCAAATCCAAAATTTATTCATCATTTAATTATTATATTAATATATTCATTAGTATGATCTCATAATTATCCAAAGGACCAAATCATGATAATCATGAACTTTTACTTAAATAAAAGGAGAAGTAATGAATATCCTACCTCAAGACCTTCAACATTATCTAAGAAAGAACAGATGATAAAACACTAATCTATGATCACATATCCCATAAGGAACACACAATACATGTGGAAATACATCCATGTATCTTTTATCAAACATAAATAAAACCCCATGAGAACCAAGGTAACTAATAGTTATAGACTAGAAAAAAGGGGAATGCTAGAGAATGGTGATAATTGGAGAAGAATAACTCACCTAGAATCACCAAAATATTATCTCTAGAAGTCTGGGGGTAAATCCTATCAAATGGAGATTAATTTTTTTGAAATAATCCTTCAAAAAACCTAGGGTTCTAAGGAGAAATGATGAAAATAAGATAATTCCGAGTGAGGTCTTGTATTTATAAGAGTGGGTTAAAATATAAGGCCATGGAAAAACCTCTTCGACTATATCATAATAATTAAGGTTTACCCTAAACTATGTAACACCAAGTGATATCACATTATACAAGTTAGAACCACTAAAATCCATGGTGAAAACCCATTTCATCCCCCCCCCCTAAATCGAACATTCCTAGGAGAATCCTATGGAACAACCAATTCATTACATCGTATCCATCCCCAAACTGATAGAGACACCCTTCGGGACTCTATGACATTGCCTATTCCCATGTTTTAGTGACCCTTAAAAAGGAAGCGATAAGAAAACCCATCCCCCAGGTCATTTCACTCCATGTTGTAGCCACCTATTAGAGGTAGTGGCACAAAAACCTTACACCTCCAAACCCTATGTATTAGGTTCCACATCCACACTACAATGACAAACCCTATGACATAGCCCAATGATCCATGATATAGAATAGATGCTCAGCTAAAAATTTCAACTCAAAATCCACTTCCACCCTTACATATTCCTCTTGGTAACCTCTAATTCCCAAAACACACAAAGGAAGGGATCAGAAAACATTAGACCCTTACATCAGATACCTCTTAAACAAATATCATCCTAAAAACTTAAAACAAAACTTGGGAAAAGATAAAGGAGCATAAATAGACACTCTATGAGATAATTCTCAAGAATATTTCTATACCAGTAACACAACCACTAATAAGAGGAACAAGGAACTTAAACACATAACATCATCAATTATCTCATAAAACAAGAAAGGTTCTTAAAAATAATATCATCAAAGATTAAACAAAGCATCAAAAAAAATCAGTATATTGAGCTCCCATCTATGACTCTCACTCTCAAGTGTTCACTTCCATGCCACCATGTCACCATATAAAATAAAGCAATGGGATAACATGCCAGTGAAACAGCTTATCCTAATGGTACTAAATCTTGAAAAGCAACTCCTTCAAGGTTGTTACATCTTCAACATCCATCTCTCCCCAATCAATGAAATGTAAACCATTATTAAGGTATCAAAAAATTCAAGACACAAGGAAGACATTATGTATATGGATCATCTATGGGGGGAAGTTTAACTAATACATCACAGCTCTAACACACACCAACACCTCAAAAGGTCCAATGAATCAAAGTGAAATATTAATCCCAAAATCAAAACTTCACTACCCGTGATGAGGATGCACCATCAAGAACACATTATCTCCATTTTCAAACTTCATATTCCTCCTCCTACAATAATTATAGGAATTATAAAGATTTTATGACACCATAATTCTATCTTAGATCACCTTCACCTTCTCTATTGTTATTTTCAGCAATTTCGGCATATGAATAGTTTAATCCTTAACCTTAGTCTAGTACAATGGGGATCATAAAGTTCATTCATGCATTTCTTTGAATAGGGTCATACCAATGGTGGAGTAGTAGATATTTTTGTAAGAAAAATCTACCAAAGGTAGGTGCCTCACCCATGAACCTATAAAATCTATAATTCATGTGTGCAACATGTCCTCAAGAGTTTGGATAGTCTACTCTATTTAACCACTCATCTATGTATGAAAATAAGTTCTATGTCACAATTAAGAACTGGAAGAATGTTAAATTCATCTCAACACCCTATAGGTGAAATGAGAATCATGATAAGATATGATCATTCTGATAACCTCATAAAGTCTCCCCAACTCCTCTAGATAATACCTTGAAAAAATATTCGTTAAAATCGACTCCTTAATCATTGATAAGTGAGATATATTTTTCAAGCAACCCATGATCACCCATATTTCATCATAACCACCCTGAACTCTAGTAATACTAGTGACAAATTCTATTGATCTATCCTCTCAATTCCAATGGGGAATATCAAATGACTGAAGAAAATCATCATGAACATAGTGCTCAGTAATTAATTTCTAGTGGACTAAACACTAATAGAAAAACTCTTAAACTAGCCTATTTATACCTATCCACAAAAAATAGCTTCTCGGAGCATGATATATATAATCTAAACTAATATTTTCCTCCAAGTAATAACTATGAAACTCATAGAGAACCACATCATGTATCATGAAAGGAATGAATATTATTCCCTAAAATATCACCTGATATTAATTATCTTCAGACTATCCCTTAAATGCATTATCACAAACAACTTGATCATGCCAAACCTCATCCTTGGAAACCCCCATATGGGACTCCTCCACCTCCTACACCAAATATGACTACATATTCATATGTTAAAGATGTCATCTACCATCAACTACCCCTATATCAAGGTTCATCACATCCAACTCTCCCATCACCCTCCAAGTATCTCTAAAATCATGCACAACACCACTACATGACTTTCTACTCAAGGAATCAGCTACAATATTCATTTCTTTGTGTGTATAGAAAATATCAAAGTTGTAATCCAATAAGAATTATGTCCACTGATGTTGTTAAAAATTTAACTCATGATGGGAGAATATATACTTAAATATCTTATGATCTGTGAAGACCAAAAAATCATTTATAAAGTAATATTACCACAACTCAAAATCATGGGTGACATAGTTACATTCATTAGGTCATAACTATTGAGATACATAATAGGTAAACAATTTATGTTGCATCAAAATGAAACTTAAGACAAGATATGAGGCGTTGTAATAAACCTTGAATGCAATGCCCTCCTTAGGAAAACAAATAACTAGAACACTGGAAAAAATTTCCTTCAAATATTCAAAAGCAAACTGAAACTAGTCAGACCTCATGAATTTTAGATCTTTTATAGTCAAGGTTGTCATATAAGTCACAGTTTGGGAGAATTTGGGCCTAGAACTCCTATAATAACAAGTAAAATTTTCACCTCTACAACATTCTTAGGGGTTTACCTAGAAACAATTACCTCTATCTTTGAAGGGGTAATGTCTACTCAACATTAAGATACAACATGACCCAAGAAATATATCTTATGGTCCTAAAACTCACACTTCATACAAACTCAAAAAACTAATGAAACTAAAGAACCCCTAATAGATATCGTAGATGTTATATGTGATCCTCCTTCTATATAGAGAACACAAGGATATTATTGATAAATACAACTATGAAACAATCTAGAAACTCATGTAACACTACATTCATCACTCCCATAAACACTACTATAGAATTTTTAACACTAAATGGAATCACAATGTACTCATAATTCCTATAATGATATCATAAATCATTCTTCAAGATATCTTCACCCTTTACTTGCATCTGTTGATATCCTAACCATAAGTCAATCCTTGAGAACTAGCAACCCCCTTCTACTGATTGAATAGGTCATCAATATTTGGGAGAGGATAATGGTTCTTCAAATCACCCAATTCAATTGTAAATAATTGATGCATAAACATAAACCATTATCTTCCTTATTCACCAATAGAACTGAAGCTCCCTAGAGAAACACACTTAGATGAATGAATCCTCTCTATATAGTATCATCAATTTGAATCTACATCTCCCATATCTCATATGAGTTCATCTTATATGGAGACATCGATATAGGAGAAACACTTTCTTGAAATATACCCTAAAATTGATCTCTCGTTGAGGGTTTAGTGTCACAACCTCTTCTATAAAGATGTTAGGGTAATCTTCCATAACCCTAAAAAACACTATTAGCTGAACCTATGATGAAATTGATATCAAATCAAGTATCAAATAAGATAGAGACTTAATACATCTATGACTCATATGATGGTATAACTCACCATCAAAAATTTCTAAGTCTCCATAAATATCATAGAATATGATGTACCTACTACATAAATCCACAATATCTTGTATTAAATACATCCAATCCAGACCAAGGATAATTTCATATTGCAATATCTATAAACATAGGGAGTATCCCCAAGAGTGGTGTTACCCCAATTGTAAATCAAAATCATTTTATACATCATAAAATCTAACTCGAACTTCAACTGGAGTATTCAACATCAAGGGAACTAGAAGTCTCTCCATCTCAATTACCAATGTATAGAAAATGGTAGGTAAAATAAAGGAGTTTTTCACTCCCAAATAAAATAGGGCATAATCCCAAGAAGAAAAACATGAGAATAATGCCTCAAATAACACCTATATCTCCTAGTTCTGGTAACTCTAGAGCATAAATCTAACCACGACCTACTTCACAACCTCTCTAACCCTGATAATGACCTCCTCCAGGGTCATGCTCTGTCCATTGTCCCAATATATGAGGGGTATCTGTTGGATCAGATTATACTAAAGATGCAAAAGAGGGGGGTGAATTATTCCATTTACAAATTCTTAGTGAGATCATGATCTATCTTTTTAACTTTATTAGAATGGTTAAGTAGCATAAAATAAATAGAAAAGGATGCACAATATATAGTGGTTCGGGGAACAGAATGCCCCTAGTCCACTCCACCAACGCTATACTCCACGAGCTTGGTGATTTTCACTATCTGGTTCTCTTATCAATAGATCATTCCACAACTGAGTACAGGCAGTTGACACCATTACAACTTTAAGTCTAAACAGAGCCTTCTGGTTCATACATAGAACCTAACACATAGCTTAGTACGAGAAGTCGATCACTCAAAGTAAAATAGTATTTGTTCTTTGAAATACTCTCCAGTTGTTCTTCACAATTTCAAAAACACACAATTGAAAATCTATGGATCATCATTTTCAGAAAGAATAATCTTCAGGTAGAAGTTGTTCTGAGCCAATTCGGTTGTAGTAGATCTTGAAATGAATTCAGAAACTTCAACAAGAGTAGAACCACAAAAGATATTTGATGTAGAATCGGTGAATATTCAATATGTTTCTTATTCTTCAGAAAATAGAGCTTTTTCACTCTTTATAACAGCAGATCTATAAATCTCAAATGTTTCTGTAAATTGTAGTAGTGAAAAATATTGAGAAAATTATTTTTTCATACTCTTGATCTCTTGATCAGTCAAAACAGCACAAATATATGGGGAATAACGACAAGCACTTCCTCTGTAAATTTAGATCCACAAAAGTCGCCTTATGACTCGTGATATTCAAATGTTTGAATAACAGAGCAGTTAAAACATCCCTTAATATTCTCCATGAAAATATCCTCTTAAATCGATCCTTTGAATCATAAATAAATGTATTTGATTCATTCAAATACGTGCTTTATATTCTGGCTTTTAATCTGGCTTGAAGTCGGCCTCATAATCCGCATAAATACCATTGCTTGATAAAATCTTATATTAAAATATCCGACGTCAAACGTAGGGTTGAACTTCTTAGCATGCATTCTTTGAACATAAGGTTGATAATGTAAGGTTGATAATTTAAGGTTGAACATGAAAGTAATATTGATGATTCAACCTTGAAACGTAAGGTTAATATCAAACGTATGATTGACCATCCATACTTTTCTCTTAAACTCTCAAACATATGGTATTTGATCCATATTTTTCTCTACTTTCAAACATATAGAATATATCCATAATTTTCAATAAAACATAGGGTTCATTACAAAAGTAAGGTTGATGAACCATACTTTTGAGAAACAAAATTAACATTTCATACTTACGTAATGTTCTTCTTCTATACTTTTCTGATATCTCAAACGTAAGGTTCCTTCCAAATATAGGGTTCCTTTAACCATACTTTTCTGATAACTTGTAAATTAAAAGACGGATTCCATCCTTACGCTACGCTCCTCAATGTAGGGTATGAACAGTGTTTCCAGAACACACTAACGCGCTAAAATGATTTTCAAACACTTAGATCATGAACATTGTTTCCAGAACACTTCATCAAATATTCCACATGGATAAAACACTTTAATATTATTCCAAAATAGAAAAATAAAGAACATTAATTCCCAGAAATATACTCAAATTAAAATCATTAGAATAAAAAATAAGGGTATTTTTGAACATTAAAATCATCATAAAGAGATAGAGTATTATTCTCAACAATCTTCCCTTAATAATAATAAAATAAAGTATGGTTGAAAACAACACTTGATCAACAATATCCCCCTTTTTGATGATCAAAAAACCCATGAAATTATCTTTACCCATGAAATTAACTTATAAAATTAATTCCAAAAAATTTAGATTTTTCAAGGATAAAACCAATATTTAATTTTAAAAAATATATTTTCCCCCATTTATAAAGTAAAATAAAATAATATTTCTCCCTTAAAAAAATTCTTCAAAATTTCTCCCCCTGAGTCAAAGATTTAAATATATAAAATATTAAAAAGAAATTTGTGTTTATCCAAATTTCTCAAGTTTTACTTAAAATAAAATTTTAAAACTTAAAATAAAATGTTGTGTTTATCCAAATTTTGCCCCCTTTTGTGATATCAAAAATAATTATAGAATAAGGAATAGAACACATTTTAATATAGCACTGAACTGAAGTAAATATTATATAAACTATTTATCAATAATTAAATTTGGATTACTGGCATTCTAACTTAGGCAGTACTATAAAATAAATCAAAACATATGAAAATGAGATGAGAAAAGAAAAAAAATAGCAATACATGTATAAGTACAGCAATGAGAACAGGAATCAAGGTTGGGTTTAAGTTTTGGTTCAGGTTTCATCTTCTTTGAACAACTTCCTTGATTTCTGCCAACTGATTCCTCAATCTTTTCATTAGTCTATCGCCTAATTTCTTATAAGATTTCTTCCTTCCTGAGTTAGATGAATATATTCAATCAAATTGACTCTAAATAAATCATGTATTAATTCTTCTTTCTCCGTAAAAATAGTTAACTTACCAATGAAATGATTCAACAAAGCTCTAATCCTTGGTTCATTTAATGTAAGTTAGTCGACAAGATGCTTTTTATTTTACAACAGAATAGATAAAGGAGAAGAGTTACAATGTAAGTCCTGCAATATATCATTCATATTCACCATTACTGATATAATGGCCTAAAATCTCTTTATAAAATCAGGTGGAGTACCTGATGCATTGGTTTCACTGGTTTTGACAGCTGCAAATTGTTTCTCCATGAAGGATTTAAACTCCATTAAATCTGACTTCATCATCATTTCTGATTTCAAATTGGCTACCTTAGCCAACATATCCTTCTTAAAAATCCAAAATTCCTGCTTAGAAATAGAACTGGATTTCAATCTTTGAAATATTATATTTCCCTTTTCTAATGATTTTATTAAAGCATCATTTTTTGATTCATCTCTACTTAAATTTCTATAGAGATCCTTTACTTATTCATTCATAGAATCAGAGGAACCGTGTGATTGATTCTCAGTTTGAGATTCAACTTGATGAATCAGTACTAAAGGCAAATATTTTGCATCATATTTTTCTTCATCCTCTCTTTATACTGGTTTTTCTACAGATTTTTCCTTAAATCCCTTCCCTAACTCATCCACAGAAAAATATTTATTCAACACTTATGTGTAAATTTCAGAAAGATTTTGTTCTTGAATCTCAACAGCAGTAGAAGTTTGCTCCTCATGAGCATTTTATTCATTGAATTCCTCCAAGATTGTATTCTCTAAAACTGATTCCACTTGAGCTACTACCTCAAGAATAATGTTAGTAGGTTGAGTAGATTATTCTTGAACAATCTCTGTTTCAGTTTGAGTTTGCAGCACTTCTCCAACTCCAGGATCTGCTTCTACCTTTGTCTAAATTTGAGGAACATTCTCTTTCTGCACTAGAGGTGTCACCTCAATCTGAGAAACTATTGGTTGTAGAATGTCTTGTACTGTAGATTCTCCAATAAATTTATAGCTCAGAAAAGGTTCAGTTCCATATGAATTTGTTTGAGTAGGCTTATCTCCGACTTGAGAAAGTCTTTTCCTTTTCCTTTTAAGACCTTCTTGAATTTCCTCATCTACAGGTGAATCAACAGCTTCAAATATGATTCTCCTTGAAACTCCACTTGCTCTAGACTCTGCCACTCCTTCCTTATATTTGGCAGGTTGATCCTGAGCATTCTCATGATCTTCTTCTGCTCCAGCAGGCATGATATTTTCTCTAATTTTACTTTAAAAGAAACCAATATTTCTCAAATTTCCTATATTAAAAATGTTGTTGTGATGGCATCTCACTCTGGCATCCACCAGCCTTATTGTATCTTTCTTAAATAAAATCTTTGAAATGAATCTTCTAAAGGGATAGAAGTTCATCCTTGCCTCTGTTTAACAGCAATAATTGAGATATCTTACCATATATCTTGTAAAATTCAACTTAATTTCACTCATAAATAGAAACATGATATATATGTTAGGATACAAAATTTTTTCCATCTCCGACATTCTTGGTGCAATGCCTGTTTTCACAAATTTCACTAAAATTTTCTAATCAGGCTCTAGATCATTCACAAGCATCTTTATCACATTTTTAGAACCAAACAGGAAATACATAATGTCCTTAGACTTATGTAAATTATCACTAATATTATTTAAATCAAAATGAAAAACTCCCTCATGAGGGCAGTTAAGAATCTTGGCTATTTCCATAGACGAAATCAAAAAATCACGGTCCTCGATCTTAGCTATTATAGTATCCTCATTTTCTCCCAGGATGAACTGAATAGAATTAAAAAAGTGATAAATTTCTACCTCATATAGAAACTTTGTATAATCTCCATTGAAGGTTTTCTCCAAGTTTTGAAATGATAGAGCTTGCCTCAACATTAGATCTGTCTGATATAACCATTCCAGATCGATCAAATTTCCATGTAATATCTTTCTACCTACCATGTGTTGCCGCTTGGCATTACTGGTCTCCAGCTTATTAGTCCTCTTGGTTTTGACCATTTCTTTACTAATTTCTGAAGGTTCAAAAATCTAGGGTTTCTAAGGTTCAGTTGCAGGTAGAGAAGAGCAGTAGAAGATTTCAGGGTTTCGTGAAAATGAACATTTTTGGAATTTTAAAAGGTTTTTGACAGCCTTGATTCCCATGTCATTTACATACATAATAATCATTACATAAATTTTAAAACAAATTAAAATTATTTATGCCAAAAAAAAGATCACAGAATGAATAAAATTTTAAACTATTTGAGAAAAAAATAATGTATTTTAAACAGTGAAATTTTAAAATAAAATTGAGATAAATTTTAAAATTAAAATTATAAAAAAATTATTTAAAATTAAATAAACCTAAATCCCCCTTAATAAAATCAAACCTTGTAGTGGGAAGTGGTTTAGTACAAATATCTTCTAATTGAATTTCAGTATTTACAATTTCTAAAAATATATCCTTTTTAATAACATGGTCTCTTATAAAATGATGTTTTATATCAATATGTTTAGTCCTAGAATGATTAATAGGATTTTTTGAAATATTTATAGCACTTATATTATCACATAAAATAGGTGTATTTGTAAAATTTAGTCCAAAGTCCATAAGAGTGTTTTTTATCCACAAAACTTTTGCACAACAACTGCCTGTAGATACATACTCTGCCTCGGTTATTGATAGGGAAACTGAGTGTTATTTCTTACTAGACCATGACACTAAGGATTTTCCTAAAAAGTAACAAGCCCCTTAGGTTCTTTTTCTATCTAATATACAACTTCTAAAGTCGGTATCTAAATATGAAATTAAATTAAAATCATAATTTTTTGGATAGAGAAGTGATTGAAAAATAGTTTCTTTTAAATATCTAAAAATTCTTTTAACAGCACTTAAATGAGATTCTTTAGGATTTGATTGAAATCTTGCACAAAGACAAACTGAATACATTATATCTAGACTACTAGTAGTAAGATATAATAAACTATCAATCATACCTCTATATAAATTGTTGTCAACTGATTTTCCAGTTTCATCCAAGTCAAGTTTTATATTATTACACATAGGAGTTTTATATGTCTTGATGTTTTCAAGTCCAAATTTCTTTAGTAAATCAGTAATTTATTTACTTTCATTTAAAATATTTCCAAAATATTTTTGATAAATTTGAAGTCCTAAAAAGAAATTTAATTCTCCCATCATACTCATTTCAAATTCCTTTTGCATTAGATTTGAAAAATCATGACAAAGTTTTAAATTTATTGATCCAAAAATTACATCATCAACATAAATTTGAACCAATAAAATATTAGATTTCATAGTTTTCTTAAATAATGTTGGATCTGTTATTCCAATAGTAAAATCATTTTTTAACAGAAAAGAACTTAATCTTTCATATCAAACTCTAGGTTCTTGTTTAAGGCCATAGAGAGCTTTAGTAAGTTTAAAAACAGAATCTGGTTTTTGTGAATTCTCAAAACCAGGAGGTTTCTCAACATAAACTTCCTCCATTAAATAACCATTTAAAAAGGAAGACTTAACATCCATCTAAAATAATTTAAATTTCATATGATATGCATAAGATAAAAGGATCCTAATGGATTCTAATCTAGCTATAGGTGAAAAGGTCTCATCATAATCTATACCTTCTTCCTGATTATATAATTTAGCTACTCGTCTTTATTTATTCCAAGTTATTATTCCTTGATCATCTTGTTTATTTCTAAATACCCATTTAGTACCTATAACTGGATAGTTTTCTGGTCTTTCAACTAATTTCTAAACTTCATTTATTTTGAACTGGTTTAGTTCTTCTTGCATTTCTATCATCCAACTTTCATCAACTAAGGATTCTTCTATAGACTTATGTTCTAATTGGGATAGAAAGGCAAAGAATTTAAAAAGATTTCATATATTCCTTCTAGTTTTTATTTCTATGTCTAGGTCACCAATTACAGTTTCTAAAGGGTGATTATTTAGGGTTCTAGACTGTCTAGGTAGTACACTATTAGGTTCATTAGTGTCATGTTCTTTTAAACTGGACTGAATTTAATTTATATCTTTTTCAAAAACATATTTCAAGTTCTCAAGTATCATGTTATCATTAGAGTCAGTTTCATCGATTTGGTCTTTCCTTTTCTCAAAGGGATCAGATTCATCAAATTTCACATGAACTGGTTCTTCAACAATACTTGACTTTTTATTAAAAACTCTATAAGCTCTGGAAGTAGCATAATATCCTAATAAAATGCCTTCTTCGGATTTTGGATCAAACTTACCAAGATTGTCCTTGGTGTTTAAGGTGTAAACCTTACATCCAAAAACTTTAAAGTAATTTACTTTAGGTTTTCTGTTATTCCAGAGTTTATAGAGTGTCTTTTTAAGCATTGGTCTTATTAAAACTTTATTCATTATATAACAAGCTATTCTTACAGCTTCTTTCTAGAAATAGGTAGGAATATTGTATTCATTTAGCATAGTCCTTGCTATTTCTTGAATAGTCCTATTTCTTATTTCAACAATTCCATTTTTCTGAGGTGTTCTTGGTGCAGAGAAGGTGTGTTTAATACCCATATTTGAGAAAAAGGAATTAAATTCCAGATTCTCAAATTCTCCACCATGATCACTTCTCAATGAAATTATTCTAAGACCTTTTTCATTTTGAATAGCTTTGTAAAAACTTTCAAATAATGTAAAAGCTTCATTTTTATATTTCAAAAAATAAATCCAAGTAAATCTAGAATAGTCGTCAACTAAAACATATGCATATAATTTACCATCTAAACTTTCTACCCTAGAAGGTCCAAACAAATCAATGTGGATAAGTTCTAGGGGTTTATATGTAGAAATTTTATTAACAAATTTGAAGGATGATTTGTATTGCTTGCCAAGTTAACATGCATCACATAATCTATCACTTTCAAATTTGAGACTAGGAAAATCAGAAACTAGATGTTTCTTAGATAACTTATTTAAAGCATATATATTGCAATGTCCAAGTATTTTATTCTAGATCCAAGATTCATTTATCTTAATAGTTAAGTAGTTTACTTTTTTCTTACACATGGAATTTAAATCCAGGGTATACACATTATCAGTTCTTGGTGATCTAAATTTAAGCAATTTATCTTTAAAAACATAACAGAAATTGTTAGAAAAATCAACAACATAACCATCATCACAGAGTTGAGAGATAATTATCAGGTTGTGTTTCAATCCTTGTACATAGAGTACTTTATTAATTGAGATGTCTTATGGATCTTCAAATGTTCCAATGCAAATAATTTTACCTTTGGAATTGTCACCAAATGTGACTAGTCCACCATCCTTTTGAGTTAGTGTTATGAAATTTAATGAGTTTCCACTCATATTCCTGGATCATCCATAGTCTATATAATAAACAATAGTTCGAATTTTGTGTCATGCTTTCTGCAAAGGCATTTAAAAAAAAGCTTGTTTTGGTACCCATATTCTATTGGGTCCAACAGTGTTAGCTAGAAAGGATCTAGGAATCCATACTTGCTTTCTTTTTCTAAAATAAACAGAATCATATAGATTATTTAAAATAAAGGCTTTCTTTATTCCACTTATTTGAGGTTTCCTTAAGTAAAAAAAATTAGTTATGTTTCCTTTTGTTCCACAATAATTACATGTTTCTTTTCTAGTACTAGGAACAAAGTAAATTTTATACAGTTTGGGTTTCTCACCCTTACTGCATATTCCATATCTTTCCTTCTTAATCACATTCTTTTCAAGAGTTTCATTTAAAGAATTTTCTCCTTTAGTAAAAATAATAGTTGCACTCTTATATGATTCTACTTCTGTTTGAAGTGTCTTTATTTTAAATTCACTGTCTGTATAGTTTTTGTTAATTGAATTATATTTCTCCAGTAATTCTTGATGTTGTTTTAGTAGAGTTTCTCTCTCTCCTAAAACAGCATTATGAATATTATTTAAGTATTTGTGTTTCTTGAATAAATAATCATATTTTTCTTCCAACATGTTGCAATAGGCTGCAAGTTTATCATTTGATCATCTTGAATAAAAATTAGAGTCAGATGAGTAATAGGATTGTACCTCATCAAATCACATATTGGCTTTCAGATTTGATTTCTCTTTTTCTGAGTTAGACTTTGAGGAGCTACTGGAGTCTTCAGATACACTCCAAGTAGCTTTCATTGCCTTCTTATCTTTCTGTTCATTATCATTTCTTTTGAAAAAATTCTTCTTCTTTTCTTCCTTCATTTGATGATAGTCAGGTCTAATATGACCCATCTTCTTGCATTCATAGCATCTAACTTCCTTTTCATCCTTTTTGAAGTATTTTTTGAATCCTTTATTATTTTTATAGAATTTATGAATTTCCTAGATAATTGAGCCAGTTCCACATCTGAATTCGGAGAATCAGAACTCTCTGATTTTATTGAGATTTCATCCTTCATTTTTCTACTTTTCTTTTGAGATGGTACCTTCAAAGCAGTATTATATCTATTGATTAAGACTTTATTCTCATTTTCTTCATCCTGAATCTCAACTTCATACATCATAAGAGTTCCAATTAACTCTCTCAGTGTTAAATCTTTGAGAGGATATGATTGTATGATAGCAATATAAATTCCATTCCATCTAGATGGTAGTACTCTTAGTAATTTCAGGGCTTGATTGGCTTGTTTGATCAGATCTTACAAGGCAGTTATATTGTTGACAATCTATGTCAACCTTCCATTCATTTGGGTGATGCATTCTCCTTTAAACATTCAGAATGTGTCGAATTTTAATTTAACAGTGGCACACATCATCATTCTAACATTTTCAGTTCCTTCATAGGAAACTGCAATTGTCTTCCACATCTCATAAGTCATTGGGCTCTGAGATACTCTATTGAATTTATCTGGTCTAAGACCACAAATGATTGCATTCATTACTTTTGAGTTTATGTCATACTCTGCTTCTGTAGCAGTACTCCATGTCTCAGGTTTTTTGAGAATTGCATAGGGAGTTAGAGTTTTCAAATAGACTCTGTATCCAAGGTTCTTCAAATAAATTATCATCCTTGATTTCCAATATCTGTAGTTCTCACCATTGAAGTATGGAGCTTGAACCATTGACATACCCTCTTTTGTATTAGCCATTGTTCTCTTTATAATCCAAAACTTTCAGCTTGTTATACCTTTGACAAAAGCTCCTCCTCTGATACTAATTATTGGATCAGATTATACTAAATATGCACAAGAGGGGGTGAATTGTTCCTTTTACAAATTCTTAGTGAGATTGTGATCTGTCCTTTTAAATTTATCAAAATGGTTAAGCATCAGAAAATAAATATCAAAGGACGCACAATGTATAGTGGTTAGGGGAACAGAAGGCCCCTAGTCCACTCCACCAACGCTCTACTCCACGAGCTTGGTAATTTTCACTATATGGTCCTCTTATAAATAGACTGTTCCATAACTGAGTGCAAGTAGTTGAAACCTTTACAAATTTAAGGCTAAACAGAGCCCTCTGGTTCATACATAGAACATAACTCACAACTTAGTACGATAAGTTGATCGCTCAAAGTAAAAGAGTATTTGTTCTTTGAAATACTTTCCAGTTGTTCTTCACAATTGCAACAGTACGCAATTGAAAGTTAATGGATCGTCATCTTCAGAAAGAATAATCTTTAGGTAGAAGTAGTTCTAAGCCAATCCGGTTGTAGTAGGTCTTGAAATTAATTCAGCAACTTCCACAAGAGTAGATCCAAAAAAGATATTTGATATAGGATCGGTGAATCTTCAACGTGTTTCTTCTTCTTCATCAGAAAACCGAGCTTTGTCGCTCTTCGTAACAGCAGATCTATAAATCTCAAATGTTTCTGTAAATTGTAGCAGTGAAAAATATTGAGAAAAATATTTTTTTGTACTCTTGATCAGTCAAAACCGAAAAATATATAAGGAATAATGACGATCACTTCCTCTATAAATTTAGATCCATAAAATTCACCTTTTGACTCGCGATATTCAAATGTTTGAATAACAAATCAGTTAAAACATCCCTTAATATTCTCCATTAAAATCTCCTCTTAAATTGATCCTTTAGATCATAAATAAACTACTTTGATTCAGTCAAATACGCGCTTTATATTCGGGATTTTAATCTAGCTTGAAGTCAGCCTAATAATCTGCATAAATATCATTTCTCGATAAAATAATATATTAAAATATTCGACGTCAAACGTAGGGTTGAACTGCTTAGCATGAATTCTCTGAATGTAAGGCTGACAACATAAGGTTGATCACGTAAAGTTCATCACGAAAGTAAGATTGATGATTCAACCTTCAAACGTAAGGTTGATATCAAATGTATGATTGATCATCCATACTTTTCTCTTCAACTCTCAAATGTATGGTATTTGATCCATACTTTTCTCTGCTTTCAAAAATATATAATATGATCAATACTTTTCAATAAAAGGTAGGGTTCATTACAAAAGTAAGGTTGATGAACCATACTTTTGAGAAACAAATGTAACATTTCATACTTACGTAATGTTCTTATTCCATACTTTTCTAATATCTCAAACATAAGGTTCCTTCCAAACATAGGGTTCCTTTAAACATACCTTTCTGATAACTTGTAAAGGACAGATTCCATCCTTACACTACGCTCCTCAATGTAGGGTATGAACAGTGTTTCCAGAACACTTCATCAAATATTCCACACAGATTAAACACTTTAATATTATTCCAAAATAGAAAAATAAAGAACATTAATTTCCTGAAATATACTCAAAGTAAAATCATTAGAATAACAAATAAGGGTATTTGTGAACATCAAAATCATCATAAATAGATAGAGTATTGTTCTCAACAATCTTCCCTTAATAATAATAAAATAAAGTATTGTTGAAAACAACACTTGCTCCATAGTATCATGCTCTATCTACCCTATTAATGTGAAATTATGTCATGGGAATCACATATAAAATTTTTAAAACCTATAATATAGTCCGGTGGGACTTACTAGGGACGTTCTCAAGGTTTCATAGGTTGGATCTTCACTATATTGGTCAATTGATCATATTTTTTTAGTTTTATATGTTTTCAAAGTATCCAAAAATGATGATTAGATTTGTGATTTATAAGAAACTAAATAAAATGAAAGAATAAAATAATGAATTGTCTAGAAGTTTGAAAGTTCATTAGTTAAATTCCAATAAATTCCATCACCATTCTCTATTTTGCTTAATTACCTAAATAAATAAGTGGAATCAATATCATTCATCCACTCATCTACCATTATTTATTAAGTTTCAAATCAAAAGTATACTCAAGTATCCTCAAACACATTTGAAACTCACCTATCCTCCTTAGTGAATTAAGAAATAACACTCCTCAATCGAGAGAGTGAACCTACTCAATCCACCTAGTAGAGACCACATGTCATTCAATCTATCAATTCAATCACTCTACTAGTATGGTGAGTTTTTCAATATATGGGAAGAATTTAAGTTCAAAATAATGAAAGTGTGAAGAAATTTATTTAGAAAAATGGAGTGATTATTTCCATCCCCACTCTATACCCTCACTACCTTACTAAATCGGGCAAACAGAATTGAAATAAACACATAAATTCAAGAAAATTACTATGAATACACTTTGGACCACCTATAATGGGTCATAACTTTACCATCATGAAATATGAGATTAGGAGCACATCATAGTAATCAATAAACATGAATAAAATTGGGAATAAAAATATAGAACACAAAACATGAATAATTGAAAAGAATTAAATTGATAAAGCAAGAAAAAAATTAATCATAGTAATCTTATGAAGGGGGAATTATCTTCCCCATTTTATACCATATCACTAGCACCTATCATAATATAATTTTAGAAAATTAAAAACTAGTTGATCTCACATGATTGAAATTCATACTTTCTTTATAAGAATTGAAGTTAAAGTGATTCACTATATCACGATTACAGATCAAGATAAGTTTTTTCTAATATGCTTGTGTGAGGATGATGATTCATATGCCACTACTGGTTTTAGAATTGATTTCTTGGACTTAAAAATTGGTTCTGGTATTGTGGGTCTCTAATTATAGTAAATCATCATCAACATTGACTAATACTTCTTCTACTAAGATTAGAAATTCTCAAAAGGATTTTTTCTCCTTATTTTATCTTAACTTCTTGATGTTAATTTTATTTTCAATAATCTATATTGATTCATATTTTATTCAACAATTATTAAAATAACCCTGATGTGATAATTTTTGATAACCTATATGGATTTGATCAAACTTATTCGAGGCTCACAATAAATATTTATTTCAGCAACCCTTGTTTGTTGTAAAAACTCTCTTTCTAGATCATATCATCAAACACTTTACATACACCCATCTCTAAACATGAATTTTTAGAATTTGGTCCAATTAAGGCCTCACTGTCTTCAATAATTGATCCTACAAACAAATAAAATTAACTAACAAGCATGAAATCTTCAATCTTGGAACAGCTTCTTGGTTTTAATGGATTCAAGCTTGGATTCATCTTCACTGAAATTAGTGGAAAAGTAAATTTTTGAACTCTTATCTTATCATTCATCACTTAGCTTCATAAATTTATTTTTAACACCCCTGATACTTCATTTTCGGATCAATTTTTTAATAACATCTTTAGTTGAGCTCAAATAGCTTAAGGTCTTGATCTCCATCAATGAATTTCATCCAAATATTATATCATTGGTCATTGATCCCCACTCAATTCCACTAAACATTTATTTTCATCAACTTACAGATCTTCAGTTTCAGGTGCCTTCGAAGTTCTTCTAACCTCTATTGGACTTTATTTAATCCTTTAAATAGTTAAATAGGTTTGTTTAAAATAGTGATATTCACTCAAACTAAAACAATGATCATTATTATTGAATATTGGATTTGATATTTTGGGACTTAATTAGATATCTTCTTTCATAACTATTTGTATGAGTCTCAGTTGGTCTTGGTTAGACTTCATTAATCCTCCACTAGAATACAATCAGTTGTGGCTAATTAAGGTGATGAGATGGTTCTACAAGTTTGGTCAACCATGGATGAGGGATTGCAACTACTTTTCATGAAATAGAACAACATCTTGAGGTTATTTATATGGTATATTGAGCTACCATGAGGTTTCACCACTTGAGTTTCCATATATTCTTAGTTAGATGAGTGACCTTGAGGTTCACTTCATGTGGTACCTTTCCTTTTCTATTTTTGTCATACACGGTAGCTTGATTGACCATGATTTTGAAGCGCATAATCTTGATTGAATGTTCCTTTTGGAGTGTTGTGGGTTGGGTCACTATTTTGATAGGTTGTTTTGTTAACAATTTCAATCCGAACAAAAATGAATTATAATAATTTCTAAAAAAAATCATTATTTAAGCCATCAAAATATTTAATTATAGATTAAATTCATAATTCATTTTTTAGTTTAAAATTTCATTTCAGTATTAATTTTTTTTTTTTAAAAATGATTAACCAACTTCAATTAAAATTTATAAAATAAAATGTCAAATTATATTTATTATTTACAAAAAAAACATGAAAAAATGTTTACCTTAAAAAAAATTAAACTAAATTTTCATGAAGTAATAAAAACTCCATAATTTAATTAAGTTTAACAAAAATATGTGGATAATATCAATCAATTATACTTAAAAAATATGAAAAAATAGAATTCTATCACTCCCCTAAACTTAGAGGATTTTACTCATCGAAAAAAATCAATGAATCTCTAATTTGAACAATAAATCCCCCCTAAAGAAAATTTTTATAATTAATCATCACTAAAACTAGGCATTCACTACTAGAATTTCTGAGGGAAAAATGTAAGGACCATATATATTGTTCATAATGAACAATAGACCTTATCAATCCTAATGACTGTAGTTTAAATAAAAACATATACAAAATAATATTTTCACATATCCAGTTCAATTGGATTTTATTTAGAAAAATAAATAAATTTAATAAAAGGACATGCTCATGAAAAATCTTAAAAACCCAATTTAAGTGTGAGGTAACTTTTTCGATTCATTCCATTGAAAATTCCATCATGATACATTCATTAATTTAAACCACTTTTCTCACTTCAATAAAAGAAAAAGTTCCAATTCCATGACTAAAATGTATATATTTAAGTGGAATTAGAATTTTAACAAATAGTACTTACATTTTTTCCTTTCAATAAGTTCCTAAAAACTATAGTTAAAATTTCCTCTACATTGATACAACTCAAATAAACTTATTATAAGTCAATTTATTCTTTATTCATTAGGTTTCAATATTCCACTCACCTAAAAAAATTCATATTGAAAACTATGAACTATTTAAAAAATAAAGCCATGTATGTGTATAGTACTTATTGAATAAAAAATAAATGGCATTAACTCACACACACAGTGCCTATTGTCTCAAATATTCACCATGAGATCCAAATTTTCCATTTTACTCTAGTTTAAAAGGACTTGTATCAATTTCATTTGAGTTGGATCCCTGGGGTGTTCTTTTTCCCAAGGGATAAGTTGCCTCAAATTAATTTCAAAATTATAGTGACCACATGTTATAATTTCAGTTACACAAAGATCATTTCACCCACACTCCTTCTCGAAGTTCTAAGACCAAATTTCCATGAGAATAGTGGGAAAACTCACTCAAAAATAATTTTATATTTTTAGGTTCACTAATAAGAACAAATTTTTCATAATCACTTGGAGTTAAAAATTCCTTAGAGTTTTCAATTCATCTCAAAGAAAGTATCAAAAATTCAAAAAATATACAAAAATATTTGTACAAGTTCAAAATAGTGGATTTTGTTTTGAAAATGGGATCACTAAAATAGAAATAAAAACAAAATAAAACAATGAAAATAGAATCCAATATTTATCCCCATCCCCACACTTTATTTTTAATACAACCTCAACAAAATTCTATAAATATCATGAAATTTTATAGCATATTATAATTGAGAAGCATGAAAAATGAGCATGTATGAAGGATATAACCTGGTTATTATTATTCCTTGCTGTTGGTGTTCTTGGGAAGAAGTGATTCCCACTTTCTATTGGCTTCCAATGGTCTTCTAGTAAGGTTCGTTATTTTTTTCCACTTACATCCTACATAGAAAAAACAAAAATAATTAAACAATTTATTCAATCTTAAAACTCAAAAACTGAAAGTAAAGAAAAATAAAGAAAAGTGATGATAATATTAGGTAAAACCCCTCTCAATAGGTGTTATAATTTATCATGTCCACAACCATAATACATTCAGATTATCCCCAATCTTCTATGTGATGGAGCTTCTTTGACCTAAACCACTATATTTTCTATGCCCCAATGTTCTTTCATCTCTCCTTTTTGAGATCCTCATATTGAAAGTTCATTTTTTCAAAAAACCCTTTAATGATGATTTTAAAAAGTTTTAGTGGTTTTATAAAGATATAGTGATTTTATTCTTCAACTTTATCTTGGGTGGAGTGGTTTCCATTTCCTATTTTTATACCTTAGTTGGTAGTAGAATCAACTCCAGCTCTAATGGATCTTCTAATGGTAGTGTAACTAAGTGTAACTGGAACTTTTAACTTCTATAACCATATTATCTTCATGTTTGGATACCTATATTCTCATTTAAGCATCATATAAATTCTTTAGGACTTGTGACAAAGGTTTTTATCCTACATAGTGAAAACAAGGTAAAGTATCATGTAATTCAGATTGTGTAAAATCTATATATGAACTAAATATATATTTATGTCCCTCTTGTGAATCATCTATAAGATCCTCCACCTTGTACAAGGATCTTTTAAATTAATTCAAAGTGACTGCAAGCTAGGTATCTTCAATTATATATTTAAAATAGAGTTTCTTTAGATTTTCTGTGTCACCATATAATATAGAGATTAATTGTGTTGAATCTTCTATAACAGTACAAGGGTGGTCAACTTTTAATTTAGTGTGAATAAAATTTAAATAAAATGAGTTTAGTTCAATATAAACTACCTATTTAATTTCATCATGAAGTTTATCCTCTAGTTTTAATGCCTCTTTGAAAACTTTTAGTTTATATGGGGTCAATTCTAGGCATTTTATCTTTTCCTCAAATTTAATTACAACTATTTTTTCACCTTTATCATCTAGGGAATTTATGATTGGTGTTTACTATAAATTCACAATATAGGTAAAATAATCATATAAATTTAAAAAAATTAATAGATAATGTTTCATGGTAAATATTATCTCCCTCATTAATATCAACTTTAATTTATTCTTCAGAGTGTAAGGAAACTGGGAATATGAGTTCAATTGTGAGAACTGGTACTTCATCCTCTTCTTCAATATATTCAAGTTATCCATCCACCGTGGTTGTTGAAATAAGTGGGAACTAGATTTCAGGTACATATTATTTAATTACTTATTGTATGGGGGGTTTATTGGCCTTATCCAGTTCATCCATCATCTCTTATATTGTAATTTTAGGGATCCCATAATTAGTACTTGAACTTTTTTATTTATATTAAGAATAGGTTGGGTAGTCATTTAAATATTCCTATATTCCTACCCAACTACAGTAGTTTTTCACTAGTTCCTATAAGCATTACCTCTCCCATAATTATGCTCCAGCCTCACTTCCTTCCTCAGATTTCGGTTTTTAAAAATCGTATAGTATTTTCTCATATGGGTTCATTATTTCATATTGAGTGAGTTATTTTTAAATATTTTTATTCTACTAAATAGGGTTAATAAGTTGAATTAAATCCATATATTTTACCATTTGATTAGCCACTGCATTAAGCTTCTCATTCCTCTTTCATAGAGCCTCTAATTTTTTTTATTTTAAATTTTGGTTTGAAAATAATAGATTATTTACAAAGTGATTAAGATAAAATATTAATGACCAACCTAAATCCCAGGAAACAACACTAATGATGTGAACATTTTTTTTGGACCTAGTGTACGAAATATATAAAACCTAGAATTCATTCCAATGGGACTGATCAGAGTCATTCTCAAGGAGTAATGGATTGTATATTCACTATCTTGATCACTTATTAATATTTATTTTTTCTATGTTTTTAAATAAACAATAAATGTTGTTTGGTTTTGTGATTTTCTAGAAACTAAAACAAAATTAAATTAAAAAACGAATTATCCATAAGTTTAAATGTTCCTTAGGTTAATTCCAATATATTCCATCATTATTCTATATTGTTCTTAATTACATAAATCAATAATTATAATAAATATCATTTATCTACTCATATCACACTATTTATTAAGTTTGAAATAACAAGTATACTCAAGGATCCTTGAGAACATTGGTATCTCAGTTATACTCCTTGTTGGATTAAGAAAGAACACCCCTCAATCAAGTGAGTGAGCCTACTCAACCCACCTGGCAGTGATCTCATGTCATTAAATATCTTAATTCACTCACCTCTACTATTATAGTGAGTGATTCAATAAATGTGAATCACTAAAGTTCAAAATAGTGAAAGAATGAAGTAATTTATATAGAATAATATAGTGATGATCACCACCCTCTTTAGAGCACCCATAATGGGTTGGAACTTCACCATTGTGAATTATGATAACACAATGAGGTCACAATGATGAATAAATAAGAGGAAAACTGGGAGGAAAAAGAATAGAGAACATATAACATGAATAATCAAACAGAATTAGATTGATAAAGTAGAAAAAAAATGTTAATCACACTCATCCCATGAATAGGGGATTCTCTTCCTCATATACCCCTAATATCATTTTATATAGTATCTAAAGACCCTCTCATGAAATAATTTTATAAAATAAAAAACTTTTTGGGATACCACAATCAAAATTTATACCTTTTCTATGATAATCAAAGGGGAATCACTTCATTGTTCCATGAATATAGTGTAAGATGAGTGATAATTGGCATGCTCATGTGAGAAAGATAACATATTTAATTGCAAGTTTGGGTATTGAGTTCTTGGTATTCAATGTTGGGAATGTTTTAGTGGGTCCATAATTCTATTAAATCATCACCAATATTGACCAAGACTTCCTCTATCAATATTAGAAATTCTTGGTTGGATTTTTTCCCTTGTTTTTTCTTTTCCTATTGATGTGCATTTTATTTTAAGCAATTGATCTTGGTTCATCCATGATTCAACTATTGTTCAAAAAAAAACTAATTTAATAATCTTTGATAACCTTTAGGGATTTAATTAAACTTATTTTAGTCTCACAATCAATCTTTCTTCAAGATACCCTTTTATGTTAGAAAAACTCTTTTTTTGAAGCATATTATTGAAGACTTTACGTGTTCCCATCTCTAAACACACAACTAAAAATTTTGGGCTAATTTAGGTCCCTCCATATTCATTAATCAATACTTCAAGAAAATAAAATTATCCTTCAAGAAAATAATCTTCAATATTGGAATAGTTTCTTAGTTTGAATGGATTTAATCTTGGCTTCATCTTCATCATAATTAGTGTAAAACTTAAGTGTTTGAAGTTAGATCTTATAATTCATCACTCAATTTAATCAATTGAATTTTAACATCCCTAATGCTTCATTTGGGTCTTGATTTGTTAAGACCATATTTGGTTGGGCTCAAATAGCCTAAGGAATCAATCTCCATTATAAAAGTTCAACCAAATCTTAGATCATAGATTTAGTAATACCTGCTTTATTCCACTAGATTTTGGTTCAAAATAACATTAAAATATTTGGTTTTGGGTGACTTTGAAGTTTCTCTAACCTCTGTTGTACTTCATTTAATCCTTAAATTAGTTAAACATCTGTTTTTTAAATAGTTAACTTCTCTCAAACTCAATAGGTGATAATTCTTATTAAATCTCATATTTGGGATTTTGAGTCTTGATTGGTTCTCGATATCTGATTTCATAGTTCTTCATATGATTCTAGTCTAAGATCGTTTAACCTTCATTAATCCTCCATTGCAAGACAATCAATCATGGTCAGTTGAGCGGATGATCTGGTTTGAAAATCACAGTCATGCATAAGGAATTTCAGTAGCTTTTCATAAAAGGGAATGATATATTGAGATTATTCATGTGGTATCTTAAGCTACCATGAGGTGTGGCCACTCGAGTTTGCATATATGGCCAGTTGGATGAGTGAATGTGAGGTGAAACTCATGAAATAGATTTTCATTCCCAATTTTCCATGTATGTTAGCTTGATTGACTGTGATTTTAAAGCATGGAAGCTTGAGTGATCATGCCCTTTAGAGTAAAGTAGTTTGGGATTTCTTCTTGTGGTAGGTAGGTTGGGTTGTTAAAAATTTTCATCCAATCAAAAATGAATTACAATAAATCCTACAAAAAATAATTATGTGGTCCATTGATATATTTAATAATAAATTAAATTCATAATTTATTTTTCCAGTTTAAAATTACATATGGGTATTAAAACTTTTTAAAAATGATTAATAAATTTCAATTAAATTTTCTAGAATAAAATGTGAAATTATATTTTATGTTTACAAAAAAAATCCATGAATAAATTTTTATCTCAAAAATATAAAAATTAAACAAAAATTCTATGAAGTAATAAAAAAATCACAATTTACTAAAGTTTAACAGAAATAGGGGATAATATAAATGAATTGTACATAAAATTTATGAAAAATGATGTTATATCACCCTTACCATCTCTACTAATCATAGACTAGAGCACCATGCTACTGTTGCTACCTCAGTAGAAATGGTTTCAATGGTTGAACCTATAATGGGCCACCAGCTGCACAATGAATGCTAAGGAAGGATGAATAATCTAAATTTTAATGTTCATGGCCTCTACATGAATAAATAACCACACCCATCACACCAGAAGGGATTTTAGAACAACTATCTATTATGAAATGAGTTGAATAAGACCAAAACATGCTCCCTACTAATTGAAACCTCTTCTGACCAGGCAACTAAAAACTCCTGATCACAACTCTACTCTATGAATAATTCTGATGAATCCCCTCCCATGATAATTTGTTCCTACCCAAAATCCTCTATGTGACCTATAACTTCACAAAAATCTAAAGATATGACTTCAATGTAAATAGAGTGACCTGACACTAGATCTTTAGATGTAAAGCCTCCCCTAAATGCCTCTCTCTAGCCTCTTTATATTTTAGAAAGTTTAAAACATAATTTAGGGGGTTCTTATAGTGTTTAATGAACTCCCATTCATTATAACACCCCTAATTAAGGGTAACAATATCATAATGATAGGAAAACTTCATGGTCAAATAAAGAAACTAGACTTGAAACTGAGATTTGAAATTATCCCATCAAACAGTCAACTCCTCATGATTCATGAAGAAAAAAGTCCACCACTGTTGACCTAGCCCACACAATATCATCATAGCAAATGAAACCCCATGCTCCTTCCAAGAATGAATAAAATCTAAGGTTATCTTCACCTTCTATATACAATCTTCCATCTCCTAGTCCAAAATGGATGCCTCATACTTTTTAAGGCCAGAGTACTGAAACACTTAAAGTGTCTTATAAGTGTTTTCAATGTCAACGTACACTCTATAGTGATCCATTGAAACATCATTTTGAACATATTCATAAAGAACCCAAAAAGGACATTGACCAAGGTTCATTCTGGTAAAAAAACATTAGAAACTTCTAAACTTGAGATTTAAAAAAATGAGGTTAATTTATTAATTCATTTTAACCTAATTTATTATTGTATAACTAATTCAAACATAGTAACAAATGATCTTGATGCATAATACTTACCTAGGTCTATTCCCTGAAAATGAAATCACTTCTCTTAGAATGTTTAGTAAATTTCGAGTCCATTACATTGGATCATAGGGGTCTATAAAATTTTGTGTCCTGGTTGATCTTCGTTGTGTACATCTCATACTAATTTCATATGACATCATTTCCTCACCAATCCATGCATCCTTACCATTTTCTATCTCTAAACTTTATCATATTTATCAACCATCAGCTCTAATATTACTCTATTACAACCCCCTCCCTCCAAAGGTACCCCTCCTAGACTAATAATAAATATAGGGAGATAATGACCCTAAAATCTTGGCTCCAATAGTCCATAGGTTGGCGACTAGAATCGAGGGTATATAATCAACACAAATGGAAAGTATTTATATCATATATGGTTTAAGGAATAATAAATAAGAGGATATAACACAAAAAACACATTGAATAAATAATAAATCAACCTAATACATAATGTAATGTCCTATAAAATTGAAACAACTAAAAGTACCAAAATAGTTCTAGGCAGCATCCCCGTACACTAGTAACTCTCAAACAAATTGGTTGTACCTCACTCTCTTTAATATTTTTTAATGATCACTAACACTAATTATTGTTTTTAAATTATTCATTTGATTAAATTTCATAATTTATTATTCATCATGAATTTAGGTTGGAAAATTACCAATCTAAATCCTTAAATTTGATAAAGATTACCAAGGGAGATTCTCCCTTAGTCTATCACCACCAGTTACCTAGTGGAATGTCATTGGCCAACCGGTGGTGGTAGATAAAGACACCAATTCCGAAGGTAGATCACCAACTACTGATTGGTATCTAGAAGCTACCTGGTGGTAGAAATCATAAATTTAGTGGAGGATACAATAGTGAGGAGTCCTACAGGAGTCTCACTGGCTAGCTGATGAGATCATTCATCTAACTAGTGGAACCAATAATTCATAATGAGCATTAATAGTGGTATTTAATGGATACCTTGACATAATTACTCCTCTATATCAACCCCTAGACCCCTAGTGTATATAAATACAACCCTTTGTAGGATTATAAATATATAAATTAAATCAATTTTTAACATTATTGATTCAAATAATTTGGCAATGATCATCGACTACTTTTTTTATTCCTCTTGAGATTACTTTGTAATTACTATTTTATTTTTTGATATTTAATATTTCTCACTCTCATTATCTCAATTAAAATACTCTATATCCTTAAAGAGAATTGAGATAATTTCTTCAAAGGATTTGTTCCTAAGAAAATCTCCCTTTTTTCTCTCACTTTGAGTTTTTGGAAAGCTGTTAAAACTAAGGGAACTTTCTCTTTAGGTTCTTGTATACCCACTAAAACAAAGGTCTTATTCTCAGTTTCTTGGTAACTATTAAAACCATGGGTTTGTGTTCTTTTTTAGTTATTAGATACCACTAAATTCAAGTTATATATATATATATTATAAATCCTTAAACCATTAAGTTGGGATATGTAGGGGCACTTATTGAGTTATTTTCAAACTTATTTAACAAATTTTTTGTCTTATTTAAATTCTATATATTTTATTTATTAATAACATTCATTAAATTAATAAATAAATAATTTAATATATCAATAATTTAATCTCTTATAAATCAATCACATGATTAATCTTTATTTTTTCACTTCACTTATTGTTTTTAATTTCAAAATTGATTTTCAATTCTATTACTCTTACTTTGATTGCTGTAATTTATCTTTTAATTGATTTTTTATCATATATATTGTATTAATTTTTTAAAACTAAATTCACATACCTCTTTACATCTTAATCTGACCAACAATTTCTGATAAAGGAGATCTTGTTTTTAAAAAAAACAAAACGTTTTTTGATCTTTCTTTCAAAATTTTGTTTTGATCTTGTTTTTTAAATTATTTTTTTATCTTTTTTTCAAAATTTTGTTTTAAAATTGTTTTAAAAATTTTGTTTAGAACTTTTTTTCAAAAATATTGTTTTTAATAATCTTAATCAATTTTAAGAAATGATCTCTTAAAAATGGCCTTAATATTTCATACCCAATGTTCTTCTGAAGGAAAATCAATGGTTCGTGCCCCTTTCTTTGATTTAACTGACTATAGTTATTTGAAAACTCACATATTTAATTTTATTATAATTTTTGGATATCTTTTTTATAAAATTTTTATGTATGATTATACTACTACTCAATAAAAATAATAAAAATTTACTCCCAATGATACTACTATTTTTTTAATCTGATGGTAAAACCATGAATGCTCTTTATGGTGGTTTAGACCAAAATGAATTTAATCATGTTCATACATTAAAAAATGATCATGAAATATAAAAATTACTTAAATTTACTCATAAATCCACTAATAAAGTGAAAGATATTAGACTCAATATGTATAGACAATATTTTAGTTTTTATCTAAATGAATCTATTAATGATATGTTTTATATTTTACTGATATATGAAATAGAAGAAAATATCTTAGTGATACTCTTAATATAGAAACTATTGTGAATAAAATACTTTGGGTCTTAACAAGTACTTAGCCTCCCAAGGTAACTGTGATCCAATAATCCAAGGATATCAAGAACATGGTGGTTGAAAAACTCATTGGTTATCTCATGAAATTTGTGATAACTATAAAGAGACAAGCCAAAAAAGAAGCTAAGGAAATCAAGGAAGTGAAAAAGACAATTTCTTTTAAGGATATCAATTATGAATCAACTGGATGTGACACTAAAATTGAACATATATCTGATAAATTAAACAAATTCATGAAGAAGAACAAATCCTTCCACCATGTAAAAATAGATAATCAATGGAAAGAACCTAAGGTAACATGCTATGATTGAAACAGAAAGGATCACATAAAGTTGGATTTCACATTTATCATAAATTAAAATAAAAAAAAGAAATAAATCCCTCAAAATTTCTACTTAGAGTCCAATTTATTATTCCCTTTCCTCTTCCAAATCAAGTGATGGAAGTGTCAAATGTTTCATGGCCAAAATTTTGGTATGTGATAATGTTAATTCTACAACTTATTCTACATATAATTCTTCCAAATATTATTATTATTCAATAAAAATAGAAAATAAAGAATTATAAAATGGATTTTGTGAACTTACCACAAAATTAAAATAAATAAAAAATAAATTTAATAAATTTATTTTTTAAAAGATTCAACTTTAAAAATAAAATGATGATTTATTTTTGAAATTAAAAGAGAAACCCAACATTGAGAACCTTGAATAAACTATTTAATATATCAATAATTCTATTAATAAATTAACCCAAGGTGAGAAAACTCTAAATAAAATTTTTGTTTCTCAATTATATGTAAAAAATCATTTTGGTTTTGGTTTCTCAAATCAATATAACACCTCCAAAAATTCTATCGGTTTTTTAAAAGGATTATATCAAATTAAATTTTTCATTTATTATATAAAATTTGGGCATCTTATTTATGAATGTGATTTTAAAAATTCTCATTATTATAGGCCAAAATATATTTATATCTCTTATAATACTTTTTTTATAAATTCTAACAGAAATTATTATGCTAAACAAGTATGGATTCCAAAATCTCTATTGGATAACATCTGTAGACCTGTTTTTGGGTACCAAAATATATAGTCACTTAATTTTTTTGAAAAAATATCTCAATAGAAAATCCAATGGAGCTACATGATTACTTGTATAACAAGTTCTCAAGACACATGTATAGTGACTACTCTGATTTTAAATCAAGGAGTAAAATCATTAGAATTAATACTATTAGTTTTTCAAATTCAACCTTTTTTAAAGATGTTTTGTTTATGTTTTAAATATTGTAGAACATAATTATTTTCCCTTGTGTCTTTATATATTTTTTATAATAATCAAGATATTTATCCATTCCTATATTTTGAAAAAAAATTAAAAATTCAAATTGATCTTTTACTTTATTTTAAATGGGTATTGTTTTTAAATCTTGTTTTATTATAAAAAACCATTTAGATATATTATTATTCTATCTCTTTCTAAAACTCTTGATTTATTTATTCTCAATTATTTAAAATCATTTATTATTTTGAAATTTATTTTATACCTTTTTTATGCATTGATTATTTTAATTGTTTTAAATATTTTATAAATGATTTTTTGGGTTCATTTTTATTTTTAATTATTTTGTGCTTTTTGTTTCATTAAAATTTTTCTTTAAATATAAATATTTTTTATTCTTATAAGTATTTGAATCTCAAAATATAGAATCCATTAAATTACTATTTTAATTTGTGTTCTTTCAAATAAATATATTTTCTAAATCATGTATTTGGTTTTCCTTATTTTGATTATTTAATAAATTATTTTTAGAAGGGTAGAGTGGAATGGAATGAATTATTTTTTAAATGAATGTTTATTTTATCTTATTCTTCTTATACTTAAAATGTATTATATATTTTGAGTAATTTATAAATATTTTTTATCTTTCATATTGAAATAAAATTTCAAATATTTCATCTTGAAATCCTATTTTAAATATATCATCTTGAAATCCTATTTCAAATTCTCTTTTCTGGAATTAATTTCAAATTCTTTTAAATATTTAATTCATTGAAAAATATTTTATTTATTGTAAAATATATTTTTTCTATAATTTATTTCAAAAATTTTTATCTCCTTAATTAATATTTTAATTCTATAATTTATTTCAAACATTCCATTAAGTTTGGTAGAGTGAATTGATTGTAATATTCCTAAAAAAATTCTTATCTTCGTATAAACAAGTGGATGTGTTTTTGGTGTAGATTCCCTTATAGATTATAATCTAAAAAATGGTTGGTTGAATTTTTAATTTGATCTTCACCCTGGAAATGATTGGTGGTCCTTTATTGCACATCTAGTTTGAAACTCTTAGGTAATATGTTTTGGATTATTTACATAATCTTTTTTGACCTTAATAATGGAATAGAATTTCAAATTGTCTTTTAAATTCTTTATTTTACAAATTTTTACATGTTTTAAAGTCTTTTATGATTTTTCATTTAACTCTTAAGTTTCATTATTATTTGGATACTTATTTTTAATTAATTAATTGAAGGGGAACTAACCCTCTTCTAAACTCTATTTTTGAAAAATTAAAATATTTTAAAATTCAAATTTTATTTTCAGTTTTCAAATATTAAAATTTCATTTTATAGATCTCTTTATGTTTATATTTATTTATATAACCTTGTTTATAAATTCTTTTTAATAATTACAAAGGGAGGGAAGTTTTTAGTTTTGGGGTAGAAGTTTTTTTTATTTTGAGAAGTATTTAGTTTTTTGAGAAATTTATTATGATATTTAGTATTTTCATTGATAATTTTCACTATTTTAATATCTTTAAAATTGGGGGGGGTATTTATATAATGTGATTTTTTGTGTATTCTTTGTTTGTTTCACATTAGTGTAGAATTATGTATTCAAAGGTATGTGTCAAATTCCTTTGAATATGAATTATTTTTAACTTGTGTTCAATCCTTTTAAAATAAAATTATTTTAATATCTTTACTTTTGAAAATGATTTTCATCTATTTTGAATCTCATTATGAAATATTGAAATTCCTTTCGAAACTCTCTTTGGTATATTCCAATTATTTTTTAACATAAAAAGGGGGGAGATTTTTGTACCTCACTCACTTTAATATTCTTTAATAATCACAAACACCCATTATTATTTTTAACCTCTTCAATTGAGTTCATTTAATCGTTTATGATTAAGAAAAATGTTAGGTTGGAAAAGGACTAATCGAAAACCTCAAATTGGATAAATAAGACCAAGGGAGATTATCCCTTAGTCTGTCACAACCGACTACCTGGTGGAATTTCACTAGTCATCTGATGGTAGTGGATGGAGCCACTAGTTATGAAAGTATCTCACCAAATATTCATGGTAGATAGTGGATAGCCATTATAGGTTTTAGTAGTGAAGATACCTATAAAAGTCACTGGTTAGTCAGTGGTATCATTCAGCTAGCCGGAGGATCTGAGTTAGCAAGTTATAATAATCATTAATGACAATATTCAATGGATCCATTGATGCAATTACTCCTCTAACTCAACCCCTAGACCCCTGATGGCTATAAATACAACCATTTAGTGTATTGTAAAGATATAACTTCGATCAATTGTGAACATCATAGATCCAAATCATTGGGTAATGAGCATTGGCTACTTTTTTGCTTCCTCTTAAGATCTCTTTGTAATTCCTCTTCTATTTCTTTGATCTCCAATCTTTCTATTTTTAATTCTATCAATAAAATATTCTATATATTTCAAGTTAATTAAGATATTTTATTCAAATAATTTTTGACTAAGAAAATATATTTTTTCTCTCTCTTTGGGTTCTTGTAAAATTACTAAATCTAAGATATCTTTCTCTTTAGGTTCATATAAAACTGCGAAAACCAAGGTCCTTTTCTAGTTTTCTTAGTAAACACTAAAATAAATGGTTTTTATTCTTGTTGGGTTATTGGATATCATTAAATTCAAGTTCTATAAATATATTCAAAATCCTCAAACCATTGAGGTGGGATACATAGGGGCTCTTGTTGAGATATTGTCGAAATTCCTTAAAAAAATTGTCTTATTTAGTTTCCAAATATTTTATTTATTAGTCACTTTAATTAAATTATAAAATCAATAATTTATTATCTTATAAATCAATCTCATTATTAAACTTTATTTTTTTTTCTATGCTTATTTTTTGAATTTCAAAAAGGCTTTTCAATTCTATTACACTTACTTTTTTATTTTAATTTATCGATCAATTGATTTTTTATCACATCGATTTTTTTTATTTTTTTTAAATGTAAATTCACCCCCCCCCCTCCATTTTCATCTTACTCCAACTAAAAAACTCATCTGAACTGGTAATGTCCATCTCTATCACCAACTACCACTTGTGGACCTGAAAAATAATTTATATAAATAGGGTGAGAATAACATGTATACTCAACAGGGTCCTCCCTAAAATATCTCATATAAAATTTAAAATAATCATACTAAATACTAATGAATAAAAAAATTAAACGAACTCATAACCTAAGAAGTTAAATCTATTTTCACATCCTCACCATGGATCACTTACTAAGTAACACATAAAATTAATTAATTAACATTACACGTGAATATATATAGATAAAGGGTACTCTACTTCCACTTCCCCATTGGTTGGTCACTCTCACTCACCAACAGCTCACGTCATGTGCTTATCCCTTCTGTAAGTCAACTTGCAACTCTTGCATACATATCATAACCATTTTATGTCATGTTTATCCTAGAACATCCTTATCATCATCATCTCTTCCATAACCAAGAGTATCTATCGAAGACACTACATCATACATAAACACATTATATATTAATCCATAACTACCCATTCATGAACACACATGGGGAGCTTCAATCACCACAAATGAATACAATTATATGCTATACCTCCATTCATTACAGATCATACATAAATTTATAGTAAAACTGAGATCCGTCATAGCCCGGGTAGGAATGTACCCTATATCATAATCCATTATAGCCTAAGATATGCCTATATGAAACTATATCCAAAGGAAGAGTAAGGGGGAGGGATAAGTCAGTCATCCATTCCCCCCGCTATCCTGGATGTTTAGGAAAACACCCCCCCCCCCAATATTTGAGTGTATATTTCCCTATTAAATTAGCTGGTGAGGTGTATGAAATCAAAAAATATAAAAATATATATCACACACAAACACATTAAGGAAACTACTTATCCCTAGACTCGTCTATATCTAATGTCACACAAGACACACAGATGCCAATTCTAAGTTCTAGATCTAAAACATTCACACAATCATCAAATTTATTATTAATTAATTCATTATCCATTAATTAATATCATTTTTTATTTATTTCCAAGATTAATAATTTAATATTCTAATAAAAGTGAATTTAGAACCATAGTTCCTTTATTATTTAAATTATATCATCATCATCTATAAACATAAAAAATAATTCATATTATTTCATAAATTTCATTTATCAATTCATAATTATTTGAGTACTCTAGGGATTATCTTAAGCCACCATGATAAAGTTGCACTAATAATTCATAGAGTTCAACCATATTAAGAAATTGGGAACCGTAATAAATAACATCCCACCAATAGTCCATTTAAAAATAACAAGAAAGAAAATATAGATGAGAAATCCAAGATTTCAACTCTACTTGACTTCTCTGGTGTCATCCTCAACACCATTACGCATAATATAAACAACCCCTCCATCACTGGAATCATCACCACCATAACCATAAGCATCCCTACCAATTACTCTCCAAATAGACCCAACCATATCAGGTTATCAATAAAACCACATCAAGGCTCTAATTTTATAGAGCATACTTATCAATAATATAATGTATTTTCAACAAGGCACACTCACGGGGCAACTAAGGTCATATAACCAAGGAATATGATCCTTTCGCATAAAAATGGTCTAGCTCATCCCTAAAACAATTATATTTAGAAAAAAAAATTCTCATCTTAAATTAATTGGTTTGTTATTAATAATCTTTCAATAATAAGAAACCTATAATAAATCATCTAATCAATATCTTTGAATCAATATAGACAGGATTTTAGTATTACTTCTATACTTCACTAAATTCAAGGAAGAATAATTATCAATTTGAATACCTATTCTTTTAATCACATCATTATAATTTCAATTTTATATTGATTATCAAATTTCAAGTGAATCAACCATGATAAACACAATAAAAATCATAAAAATTTGAGATCAAACTATCTAGTAAATCAAGAGGCAATGACAATATGGCTTAAAAAACATGTTATCACAATAATATAAATCAAAAATTCATTATTCCTTTAATTTATATATTATTATATTAATTATTTTGATTTCATCATTACCCAAAGTTTTAAATATTGATAATCCCACACTTTCACTTAAATATAAGGAGAAATAACAAATCCTCTACCTCAAAACATTCAATTTTCTTTGAGAATGAACGAACAAGCAAGCTCCAATGTTCGATCACATCTCCAGCAAGGAATGCACAATACCTATAGACATCATACCATGGATCCACCATAAAAATTTAAAAAAACCCATAAGATCCAAGATAACCAATACCCATAACCTAGGAAAAAAGGGGGTGATAAAAAAATTGATCCGATCAAAGAAGAATAACTCACCTCGGATCACCAATGGATGATCTTTTTAAATCATAGGATAAATCCTATAAAAGGCATCTTAAATTATTTGAAAGATTACTTAAGGTAAACTAGGGTTCAAAGGATAATTGATTCAAATAATATAATTTTGAGGTAGGTCCCATATTTATAACAGTAGGTTAAAAAATAATTCCACGTCACAACCTCTTTGACTGCACCATAATCAGTTGGGTTTTCCCCTAAACTAAAATTCTACATGGTAGAAAAAAGCATAAAAGTTCAAACCTCTAGAATCCATGACACAAACCTCATTTATCTATCCCCATATACTATAACTTTAGAATAATATTGTGGCATACCCTGTGCATTACACCATAACCACCCCCAAACTAGTAAAGACACCCTTTGGGACTCCATGACATACCTTATGCCCAAATCATAGTGACCATTAAAAAATTAAAATATAGAAAAACATAGCTCTTAGGTCACTACACCATATCCTACCTCCATGTTGTAGCCACCTCTCAGGAAGAAATGATAGTGAAACCTCACACCTCCAAACCCTACACCACTGATTCCACGTTCATGCCGCAACACCAACCCCTATAGTATAGTACAACCAAATGATCTACATTATAGAATGGGTAATTAGATGAAAAATTCAACCCAAACTCAACCTCCACCCTTTCATCTTCTTCTTAAGCACCTCCAACACCCAAAACATGAAAATTAAGGGCTCAGGAAAAATTGGACCCTTAGAGGCTATGCAAGTTACCTATAACAGGCCCAGTTCATGAGACATTTTATTATTGTGTGAATTAATTTATAGAAATAGAAATAAAGACAGGTGAATGGATTCACTAGAGGATGTGTAATAATAAAAACTTTTAGCAGGGTATTAATAAGGACATTGAAGAAGCTTCCACCTTTCGAATGTGATTGTTCAATCAAGAACCTAATCGATTTATAGTGATAGAGTGTCATGATTCCAACATAGGTCATAGTAGTCGAGTGTCAATGTTATTTCTAGAGGAGAGGCACTATAGTTGTGGAAACTTTCAAGATTTGAGGTTTCTATATTCGCATTTCAATTGATCATGCGCATCGGTGAACATCTCATGGGAATCATATTTTTATCCAATATACTATATAGACATTATTATTAATTTTTATAGTGCATCATGGATAAAAGTTATAAATATTTGACATTTATTCATACTTTAAGAGTAACCTAAATTGATACCTAACATTAGTTGGTTGCATTAACCGGGAATACCAAAGTCTAGTAGAGTTAAAAATGAGATAGATTTTCCTTAGGAATAATTCCAACATTTAAGATGCAATATATGTCATGGAGAATTTCATAACAATAATCAATGCACAAACTATTATAAAAATCCATCAAGTGTGTTTTTTAAGTTTTTGGGATGTTTTTGTTAACATATAATGTTGAAAAAATTCTATAAATGTTGGATCTTGATACATTCATGAAGATATGGTTTTGGGAATTTTATAGAGCTATCTTTGTGATTGTCACAAAAGTTTGGATTCAATAGAGAAGGTGCATGAAAAATCAACAAAGGAATTCTGTGATGGAACATAAATCTCATGATGTAATGGTTATTTCATGAAGTAGTAGATATTTTATAAATTAATGCATAGTTATTAAAGAAAATCATTTTCATAAAGTATGTGTAAGAGTTATGCAAGCCATGGAGAAAATTTCAGAAAAAATTAAGAAATATCATATAGGAAATGAATTTGAAAAAGAAATAAGTTCACAAAGGAAGGTATTTCACGAAGTAATATATTTTTAAAAGGAATATTTGTTTAAAAAGTATGGATATTATGAATATTTCATAGGAATCATTTTCAAAAGAGAGGTGAATATTTCCTCAGGTCGTGAAATGAAAATCTTATGTGAAGCATAGAAGAAAAGGAGTAACTTTATACTAAGGGGGTTTAAATTAAGGTCAAAAATATAATCTTATATATAGCATGTTTTTTGGGTCCCTTTATAAATAATTAATCCCCTAATCACTTAATTATAGGTAGAATAAGTCATTAGAGGAAGCTTGGAGTGAATAAATCACTATATTATTGAAAAGGGGGATTCTATAAATAAGTTGTGTGGAAAGAATAATACCACAAATAAATTACGTAATAATAATATTGCCACAAAGGAATTGTGTGGAACAGTATTCAAAACAGGAATTTCATGAAATAGTTATCATAAAGGAATTTCATAAATAAGTATTTCACAAAGTAATTTTGTGAAAAATTTGTCCCTAAATGAATCTACCATATAGGAATATATCACAAAGGATTCTTCCACAAAGAAGTATGCTAAAAAGGATTCATCCATGAATTAATTACATATTCATTCTTACTTAATTAAAATATTATACATAGATGAATTCACAAGGATCAAATATTATGCGTCGAAGGGGAATTCATATCATTGAGGAAAAATGAGATTAATGTCACAATAGTGTAAATTTAAATCATCTCAAAGCTTATTAAAAGCATATAAATATTCTTATGGATGATAAGTGTGTTCACTTTAGTTAAGAGAGTAGTGAGTTCTCAATTTAAATTGGTTTTAAAATAGGGGGATAGTAATTATATACCAAACATTGTAAATGAGTAGTGCACTTAGTGATTTCAAAGAATTGATATATTACCATTGTATGCTCCTTGAATTATCCCAGTTCAGGTGAACCAAGTAAAATTATTTGTGTCCCTCCTTATTTTCTTAATAACTTCATAATTTTTGTGAGGGAGATAATTGTTTCAACTACCGGTGGAATAAGATCATTGGCAAGGGTCATTTAAGGAACTCATCATACCTTAGTTCACCCTCCCTCTAGTTATTTACCTTTCTTGGAGCCAAAACATGGTATCATAGCCAAAGGTTCAAGTAATTGGAACTCTTCTCTATGTGGAAGTCATGGAAGTAGTAAATCACAAAATTATTTTGATCTTTGATGGAAATAATTGTTAAATGTGGAAGAATCTAATGAAAAATTAATTTCAATCATTAGGCATTTATTTTTACATAAATAATATTCATGGGATATTAGGTAGAATGGATAGTGGATCTTTATCTTAAAGTGATAAAAAATATTTGGATATCGATGCTAAGGGAATAAATATGTTTAGAGGATATTTTGACAACATAATCTATATGAAACTGATGTCATGTAAAACCTTACACTCCATCTGGGTGAAGTTAATTAATATCTATGAAGGTGACTCACAGGTACAGGAAAATATATTAAAAGTTCTATGAAAGAATTATGAGTATTGTAGGGTGAACTTGAATAAATTTTTAATGTATTATTTGATCAGGTAAAAGTTTTATGAGAAATAATTGATGTTGTGAAGATATTTAAGAACATCTTGAGAATATTTCTACCTTTATTAAATCCAAAAGTATTTTTTATTAAGGATAAATATCCAAAAGAGTAGATTTTGGATAGTATTCATTGTACTCTTATTATATATGTGATGGTGAATGATAATAATGGGGCTATATAAAAGGTTAAAGAAAAGAATGGAGGTATAGGAATATTGTTAGATATTTTTCCATAAAAAAAAGACATAAAAAAATAAGAAAGATAGTATGGGGATTGATCAGAAATAGAATGTAGTGTTGGTTGATTCCAAGAAATAAGAAACCACTCTAAATTTTAATGTTATTTGGGTGTGACTCAGAATCAAAACACTTAAATAATACACAAAAATACACCAAAATCAGGTGATACTATGTGGGAAGATGGGACACTCTCAAAATGTATATTTCATGGAAAAGATATATTAGAGGGAACAAGATCAATAAAGGAGGTTGGGTAAATTTTAGTATTATAGGTATGTTTTAGATAATTATTGTTTCTGGTGTGGTGGATATGGTCATATGGATAGTTACTTCTCATCAATGATGCAGAGAAGTATTCATATGGAGACTCAAATAGGTCATGTAAAACAACTCAAGGAGTTTTCAAGCAGACTAAGAATTAAAAATCAATTTATGGATTCAAAAAATGAAGTTGTATTATCTTATTTCGAGGAAGAAAAATCATAAAAATCAAAACCGATTTTGAATTCAAAGAAATGGATAAAAAATAAAAGATCTTAGAAGGTAGTGGTTATTATAATTTCTCTAAAAGCAATATATTGAGCTAGATAATGGATCCTCAATAACAGATTCACTTTATATATAAATGAAATAAGGATCTTGTCACATGCATAAAATAAAATAAGGAAGGTTTTGTCTAATTTTAAAATGATAAAGGCATAAATATCATTGGATTTGTGAAATCAAAAATTAGATTCAAGGACATGGGACATGAAGATATGATGGTTGTTGAAGGCCTTAGTCACAACTTGTTAAGTGTAAGTCAATTGTGTGACTTGAGGCATGAAATGAATATTACCAAGAATACTTGTATCATCACGGGAAAGGAAATTTCAGTCATAATTCAAAGGAAGAATATGAAGGGTAATATTTACCTTATCAATAGAGAATAAGATATGTGTTTTCTATCCAAGGAATAAGAAAATCATTTGTGGGATAAAAGTCTTGGACATTTGAACCAACAGACCTTATAAAATATGGTGAATAATGATAGATGTCATGATATCCCTAAACTTCTACGTGATCATACTAACTCATATGATGTTTTCTAAGAAGGGAATATTATTTGGAAGACATACAAACCAAAATACCATAGATTAATGAGGTTTCTTGAATTGGTGCATATTGGTGTGTGTAGACTGATAACACCAAGATTCATTGATGTGAATAGATGTAATTTAATTTTCATTGATGATTATAATAGTATGGCATGGTTTATTGTCATCAGCTACAAGTCCTAGGTCTTCAGTTACATTACTAGGTATCAGAGGAAGGGTGAAAAAATGATTGGGTAGAAAATACTGAAATTATGGACCAATAATGGAATGGATTTCACAAACATTCAGGTGTACAATTATCTCAAGAATCATGTGATAAGACGTCAAGTCTTATCAGTGAGGACTTCTTAACAAAATGGTTTAGTTGATAGAATAAACTGAATCATTAATAACATGTCCAGAATGATTCTTATTGAGAAAGACCTGCCAAAAAAATTAGAAGGAAGTAATCGAGGCATTGTTATATATTTATAACAGATCTTTGTTATTTCCAAGATAATAAAATAATCCATAAGAGATGTGGTATGGGAAGAATCCAATGTAGAAATACTTTTAGATCTTTGAAATTAAGTGCTTCATTATCAATAAAGAGAAACATAGGATGTCTGAGTCACTACTGGAAAAATACCCTATACCAACAGTTCCAAACCGTTGGTATAGGTCCCCAAACCGTTGGTATAGGCTATACCAACGGTTTGGAGGACCGTTGGTAAGTAAGCCGTGACAATAGGTCTATACCAATGGTTTTGGGAAAACCGTTGGTATAGGGTCTATACCAATGGTTCTGAAAACCGTTGGTATAAGTAATTAGAAAATCTATACCAACGGTTCTCAAAACCATTGGAATATATATTTCAAAAAAGAAACATCCGGTGGGATTTGATCCCAGGGCCTCTAGTTTATAACGGAATGACTTAACCACTAACCTAACATGACTTTTGTTAACATAATTTCATAAATATATATATGAATTGTTCTAATTATTGTAAATTTTGATTTATATAATGTTCTCCGTAGGTAGATTCCAAAAAAAATCAAAGGACCTTTCCCAACGGTTTGCAAAACCGTTGGGAAAGGTCCTTTGATTTTGTTGTGTATTCTAGCCGAAGGTTGAATTCTGGACCACCTTTCCCAATGGTTTGGGAAAACCATTGGGATAGGCTACCCTTTCCCAACGGTTTGGCCAAACCGTTGGGAAAGGTGGTCCAGAATTAAGCCTTCCCCAACGGTTTGGCCAAACCGTTGGGATAAGCTAACCTTTCCCAACGGTTTGGCCAAACCGTTGGGAAAGGGTGTCCCGAATTCATCCTTTCCCAACATTTTGGCCAAACTGTTGGGAAAGGTGGCCAAAAAATGGGCTTTCCCAACGGTTTGGCCAAACCGTTTGGAAAGGGTACTTATACCAACGGTTTTTACAAACCGTTGGTATAGAAGCGTTGGGAAAAATCATTTTTCCAGTAGTGAGTCTTATTAAGATGAAGGTTTTTTCATTGGTTTCTCATCCAAAAGAAAGTCATGTGTTTCAATAAATGTCTTGGAAAGATTATTTAAATCCAATATGCTGCTATAGTAGAAAATGAGCATAACCTTTAACATGATAGTGATCATATTCTAGAAGATAATGATGAGGAATAGAGTATCTGGGGGGAGGGGCTTGTCTTGATTCTAAAGAATAAAATTATGATTAGTAGAATGAAGTTATATCAATAGTTTTACAAAATATGAGAAGAAAATATAAAATCAATGAGAAAATAATCAATGGTGATTAGACAGTTTGAGTGAAAACAAAGAGAATGAAGTCCCTATAACAAACTTAACTCTTATCACAAGTAGATCCAAAGAGTTTAGAAGAGGATTATAATAATAAAAATTGGATTTAGGTAATTAATGAATATCTTGAAAAAATCAAGAATAATTATACATGAGAGATTGTTTTGAGGCTAATATATAAGAACATCAATAGGACCAAATGGGAGTTCCATAAAAATTAAATGAAGATGGAATGGTTATTTTAAATAAGGCATGAATTTTTTGTATAGGATACAACTATATTAAAGGCATAAATATAGATGAAATGTTTTCTTTTGTGTTTATGTTAGAAATAATTCAATTATCCTTGGTCATAGAAATAAAAAGTGGTTCAAGGTTTTCCAAATGGATGTCAAATCAGCATTCCAAAATGGATTACTTGAATATTTGTAAATCAAGAAACCATTTGGTTTTCTTGTTTATGAAGATGATAATAAAGTTTTTTGGATGAAAATGTAAATTTATGGATTGAAGTAGGCACCAAAATCATGGTATTTTAGACTAGATCAATACTTAAAAATCTTGGTTTTCAGTATGGTGGTATTGATCATAATCTCTATATCAAGAAGGAGAGTGATAAAAGGTTTATGGTGCTTTTATATGTTGATGATGTAATATTTGGGGGATATAATGAACTATAATGAAATCACTTTATAGAATTCATGAGGTGATAGTTTGAAATATTAATTATTTGAGAGTTAATGTTTTTTCCTTGGTTTGAGGGTAATATAAGGAAGGTGTGGAACATTCATCTCTCAATCCAAATATAATTAGGAGGTTCTAATAACATTTGGAATATAAGGTTCTAAGTTTGTGAAAACACCAGTTTCTACCTAGATGAAGTTTTTAAGGGATGAATATGGTAAGGAGATCAACATCGTGGAATACAGAATGGTCATTGGGATCCTTTTATACTTAATAATGATAAGACTCAATATTTTTTTCCACTTATCAATTCACAAGATGCTGGAGTAATCACAAGGAAATCCAATTTCTAGTGGTGAAGATAATATTATGGTATAAGAAAGGAATGGTGGATTTTGGTTTTCTTTATAGTGAAATATTGTAGTAAGATTTATTGGGATATACTGATTCAAACTGAGAAGATTCATCAAATAATAGAAAATTAACATCAGTTGGTGTGTTTTATCTTAAGGGATTATGAATTTATTATCTTATAAAGAAACAAGATTTTATTTCACTAATCATTTCATAAGATAAATATATTACATCAACTCAATCTTACACACAAATGTTATAGATGAAGTAATAACTAGAGGTTATGGGAGTATAAGTGAAGTCTCCTATCACAATAAAATGTGAAAATTCAATTGTTATAAACCATAGAAAAAATATTATTCATCAATAAAAGAAAAATAATATTTAAATAAAGTATCACTTCATAAAGGATAAATTTGAGCATGGTTTAGTGAAATTGGAATATGTTTCTACACAAACTCAAGTCATGAATATCATGACTAAGGTCTTACCCAATAAGATGTTTGAGAAACATTGGTTGGATCTCATTGTCCAGTCAACCTCCCACGCCTAAATAGTGTGGTTGTGGAACCCCCTCTCCTCAAGACATGTTGCAGGTTCCTATATGTGTTAAATATTTTCTTTCCTCTTGCAATCTATAGTGAAGTAAACTTTGGTTTCATTGAAAATAGAGGGATATTGTTCAAGAATGGGGAAGATATTTCTTAAACCTTTCAAGGGGGTGGGTATCTTCAGAAATCTAACTAAGGTAGGGAATACTTAGATGTTGAATTAGGGGGAGAAATGATACAAATGGGGAATTTTTTACATATCTATAGTGGATATTTTATAACCAAGGGATAATCAAGTAGAATTAATTTATTCATTGATTAATTTTTCATGTTACTCTTTTTTCTCAAAATGAGCATGACTCATGTGGCCTTAGGGTATATGTTAAGGGAATATTTGGTTACTATATGGAGTTATAGAGGTTGTTTGAAGAAAAAGGTTCATAATTTTTTTACAACAAGTTGATTAAGAAGTTTTTAAGTATTGTTAAAAAAACTCAAATGGGGATATTGTTAACAAAAATCCTTCAAGTGAATTTTTTGAGTCTTTGGGTCATGTTTTCTAACATAGAATGTTGAAAAATTATATAAAGGGTGAATCGTGATACATGCATGATGGAAGATTTTGGAGTTATTTTTTTTTATTGTAATGAATGTTTGGATTCAATGGTTAAGGTTTGTGAAAAATCATAAAATGATAGAATTTTGGTAAGAAACTAAAATTTCATAAATGAATGATTATTTTATAAAGGAATATTTTTTTCATAAAGTAATATTTATTTCAAAAAGGAATGGTTAGTTCATAATAAAATAATTTGTGTAAGGTAAATAATTTCCACAAAAAATGTGAAAGAGTTATGTGATCCATAGATGAAATTTATAAGTAAAGAAAGCAATCTCACAAAGGGTAAGATTTCATGAAATAAAAATGTTTTTAGAGGAATATATTTCATAAAGTAACAAATTTCATAAAATAAGAGGTTTTTAATAATGGACTAACATTATGTGGAATATAGATGAAATCATTTGTGAAAAAGAGGAAAATATTTTCATGGGCTGTAAAAGGAAAATCTTGTGTGAAGAATCGAAGAAAATGAGCATTTTTATACAAAAGGGGTTTAAGAAAAGGGAAAAATGTAATATTATGAGAAGAATGTTTTTTGGGGTATTTTCCTATAGATATATCCTTAATAATTTCATTATATTTAGAATAATTCATTGGAGTAATATTAGAATGAATAAATTTCTTTATTTGTGAAAGGATGAATTTCATAAAGTAATTGCGTGGAAAAAATATTGAGAAGGAATTACTTAGTAAGAAAACTACCAAAAATTAATTGCAAAGAACAGTCTACCAAAATATAATCGTATGGAATAGTTTATCATAAAAGAATTACATAGAATATTTTTTCACAAAGGAATTTTTTGGAACACTTCTACAAAGGAATTGCATGAAACAATTGACTACAAAGGAAACTACTAGAAAAGAGCTTGACATAATGGAATATACCATAAAGGAATTACATAATAAATATTATGAAAAGAATATCTTACATAGAGCTGATTTTTTTATGATCAAATATTATGTGGCAAGGGGGAATTCATATCATTGATGAAAAAATATCTTCAAGTCACATCAATGTTAGCGTGAACCATTTCAAAGCTGATTTGGATCATATGAAGGTTTTTATAAAGGATTGGTTTATTCACTTAGTTTGATAGATTAGTGAGTTATCTATTGTAATTAGTTTTAACCTAGAGGCTAATGATTGCTCTATGAGTATTGTAAATATTTATTGCACTTATTGATTTTGGTATATTGGCACATTGTCATCATATGCTCCTTGGATTATCCTAGTACAGGTGAACCAAGTAAAATTAATCATGTCCCTCTTTATTTTTTTATCCCTTCATAAATATTGTGAGGGAGAAAGATGTTCCTATTAATAGTAAAATAATATCATTGACATTGTCCATTTGAATAAATCATCATACCTTGATTCACCCCCCCCCCCCCATAAGGGTATTTACCTTTCTTGGGACAAACACTAACATTCCTAGATCGAGTTCCCATTCTTAGAAATAGTGATGTATTTATTTTTCATGAAATTGATGTATCTATGTATTTTAGAAGAAATATTTATTTTATTTTATATATTCTATATCCATATCCTATAAAATGTTGATAACAACATAATAATTAAGATTCTATAAAATGATATAATGAAAAACCATAACATAGTAAATACAATTGCTACTTATTTAAAAAATTAACATAATTATTATATCCTATATTATAATAACCATAACATTGAAACTACATTTGGTACTTATTTCAAAATATTTTTATCTTTATGCATAGAGATGGATGATGTTACCCTACTCATTTAGTAGTATATAGTTTCTTCACGTGATGTACTAGAGGTGTGTAAGGTGTTCCACTATCATTACAGTCCACCTCTACTTGTTATCATCCTATATCTATGTCGAACTAGTTTTTACAGTGTCACTATATCTAATTCAACATTTTTAAATCATCATATATTTGATTCCCTCACCAAGAGATGGAGACCTGAGACTTAAACTTTCTACATTCCTAAGGAGGAGATGACCGTCACCCTAGAGGATGTAGTATTTATGCTTTTTATTCAAATTCAGGGTGTTTCAGTTATAGTAATCACCCTTAGAGACTAGTTTGATCTTGTAAACCAATTACTAGGCCTAAACATTGAGGGAAATGGATAGCTACATATAGAAGTATGTTATGTATGGTATGGATTAACATGCACTTCACACATACACTAATTATGGTGATGAGAAGATTGTTATGAGTTACATGTGTGGAGATATCTTATGGATTATTGGAGGGATAGTGTATGATAATCACTCGACCATGTATGTCCACATGATGTATATGGGGCTAATTAAGGGATTTGATTAGGCTAGAAGATAAAAATAGGCATCTACATACTTATCATTCATGTATAGATCATTATGCATGATATGTCTATCAAACCATAGTGATTTGGGGGGATGTTTCATCCCCATTCAAATTTGTTCATGGGAGAATATCCATCTTTTTTCCCCTATTGTTTTTGGTCTGAAGCTTCCCATGGATGTGATTCATGATGCTTCATGTGGATGCTGGTATAATCACACATCTTTTCTATTTTCAAATATTTATATGAATTATATTTTACTCAATTGTTTATTATTTATCATTTTCCATACTATAAATTTTAGGTGGAGTTAGGAACATCCTTATTTCATGACACTGAGACATAATTTGGTAACATACCATCTAATGTTGAATAATCTACTATATATTGATGTAAGTATATACATTTTTATATTGATTAATCAATTTTAAAATATTATAGTTTTTAAAAAATTACTTACAAAGTCTCTTTAACAACTTCCATCTATCATTTTTTATTTCATGGTTGTCTTATTTGGGTCACTTTTACCAGCTTCATAAATATTTCACTACTGGTATTGATGATGATGGAGTTGTAATACCTCTTATAAACTTTCATATTATAGAGTAACACTATCCTGATAGAGTTATGCATCACTTTTTATGTGTCCACCATATTCCATGGGCACCGAGATAACTACCAACACTTCATTCCATGAATTTGACAGAGTGGTAGGATATCAACTTGATTCATCAACATGAACAATATATCGACATCTAAGATATGCATGTGTCATTTTGTATTGAGGGTAATCCTAAAATATAACATCATCTATCAGATAAAGATGATTATACACTATGGTGTAGATTTAAATCCATACTATATCTTACATGACATGGTAGAGGGATCTAGAATCTAGTAATTCGTCAAATTTACATTATCATATTTGTTGTAGACTTTATTTTTAATTGAAATTTTATTTTTTTTATAGACTAATTGATAGAATTATATTATCAGGATGTTTGATCCTAAGGAGGGAATGGTATTTAATCAGCTGGGGTACTATTATGTAGTGAAATACATGTTGGTTACACTTCTTAATGTACATTATAGTATATTTTGTAATGTCCATCTGGGGGGAGATTTATTTTTAAGCACCTTTAAAAAATATCAAGGTTGAGGAGTCATGAAGACAACATAGATGACATTAGGAATCACATATAGTCTCTCCTAGTGCACCAGTAAAGGAAGAACCTCAAGCATAAAAGCCTCAACCTACCGATGATTTGTACCAAGAGACATGGGATCCACATATTTTATCTATATATCTATATTATTCTTCTATTATTGTGAATGATAACTCATTTTAGCTATCATTTCTCATTTCTTCATCAATTTTGAGTGAACTTTCAAAGAATGAATGGATTATTTATGGGATTCCATATCCTTCTACTTATATGGCTAGAGAAGGGCCAGGTGGACCATCATCGAATATCAATATCCCAAAGAATCTTCCTCTCGATGAATCATAGTCAAAGAATCAACATGCAGTTGACGTTCTTGTACATGAGGAAGGGACCTCACTAGTTCATCAAATTCCACCATGTTATAGAGTTCAATGAACTAATATGGACTTTACATTCACACTATAGATTATGGTACAGGTCTCCATTAGAGGCATAGATGAAATTTATTATACTTGTTGATTTTATATCATTTCTACGACTTATAATAATTTTATATTTAATTTATTATTCTATATTATTTATAATATTATGATTATTCTACAAACATTATTCAATTAAATATATATCATAGATATATTTTAATAAAATGAACTTTAATATAATGATATAATTATAATTAATAGTATTAATTTTAATTTATATATTTAATTAATACTATAATTATTTATAACCAACCTTTACTTTATAAATATCATTTAGAATATATGTAAACAAAATTATATTCTGATAATCACTATAATCATAATTTTAATTAGATCTTTTAAAATGAATTAGTTTCTATAACATGTTTCATTTCACTCATAACCAAAATGCAATTAATCTATCATTTTTTAAAAAAAGGAAATGTTTTAAGTTATTAAACACATTTTTGACCCATAACTAAAAAAATTAAAATCTAAACCCATATCCATGATTATTTTTATTCCAATTAAAAAACCCATAAAAGAACTTATGACTCAAGTATAGAAATATTTGACTTTATATATATAATTAAGGAACAATCATAATTGACACAAACACTCTCCATGTGTTACCTTTTTCAAGATAATATCTTGAAACATACAAAAAATATAATGATCCTTTTATAGGTTGCTCCTTTCAATAATTTTATCTTATAATATAAAGAATAATTGACGCACACCTGACATGGGGTATGGAAAAATATATTTAATTTCCCTTATGGGTGTAGTAATAGTAGTAACCAAATTTTTCTCAAAGGATCAGTTCTTTAATATAGTTTTCATGATGTAGAAATAAATAATAAAATAAGAATGTGGGACTATCAAAAAAAGAACAAGGATTTTATAAATTCAATAATTAGAGAGAAGTGATTGGAATTTAGGCTAGCTTCCATTTTTATAATTCCATCACATCCCTTTTGAAATTAATCAGTTGTTTTTATTAATTGATTTATTGAAAATATTATCATTTTTTCTTTTTCACCCTTGATCAAGTTTCATGTTAATGAAAATAATCCTCAAAATTTTCTTAATTATATTATTCTCCTAAGAATGTGTAAAATAAATAATGATGATTTTTTGAATTTATTAGGCAATACCAAATATGGTATTGAAAATCCCAAGAATCCAAATTAAACCACTATTTCTTCCTCGCATGTTTAGTAATCACTAAACACATCTCTACTTGACTCTAGAGTTTCTAGTACATTTCTTCAAAGACGAGCACCCCTGCTTCTCTAAATGCCATGCTTCCTTTCTTGTCTCTATTTATCATCTCTTTCTGTGTTTCCCTCTGGTTTCCCCTCCACCTCTTGCGTTTATGCCTCCTAATTTTGGGACTTTGATCGCTAACTACGACTGCCCTTCCTAATGGATCCACCATGTTTGGCCCCACTTTTGGTCTTTCTAGGTGTTCTTCATGGTAGTATGGGAGGTTATTGTAGTTTTGGTTAGTGTCATATTTTTTTGTATGTGGGTTTAATCATTGTTTTTGGGTTCTTTAGTTTCCTCTTTCACATCATTGTTCACTCTTGATGCCTTGTTCGGCTCAACCTATGCTCTTGCATCCAGATCTAATGCACCGGACTCTATTTCGGTCTAATGTAGTGGTTTTCATGGGTGTTTTGGGATGTTTTGGTTTGGAATTCACTAGTATTTCATGAGTCGCAAACCAAATTGGTTCTTTCTACTCTTTTGGGTTTCGACATTCTTTCTCTGGTGGTATTTTTTTGGTCTTTCTCTATCTTCTAGTTTCCTTATGTTCGTGGAAGTGTTGTTCAATCTCGACTGGAATTTAGCCACAGGTTGTTTCAGATATATTGTGGTTCAATGACTTTTTCTATTTCACCCTCAATGGAAATGACAGCATTCAGTTTCAATTTTTTAGTTCAACAAATCGGTGTTGTTGTTTCAGATCGATGACCATGGCATTTCGTTTTTGCTTGTATCAGTGGCACTTTCTTTAACCTAGTTATCAGTGTTGGTTAATACATGAGGATGGTCTTGTTCTAGTGGGTATAAATCTCGGTGACTATGGTGTTGGGTGATAGTCGACATGAATAGGTGGACGAAAAAGGGCTCTAGCAATAGTGCCGATGGGAGGTCAGGCAAATGGACCAAGGCGTTGAGGTCAATAGTTTCACTGTGCTCAATGCATCAAATATTTACCGGGTAATGGATTTTTGATTTGAGTTTTGAATTTTTAATGTGAATTATGAATCATGTTGTTCCCACTAACCCCTTAAAAGTGGTTTATTTTGAAAATACAAAAAAAATTGAAGGTGTGATCAAAAACTAGAAAGAGGGAGAAAATATTTCTTTAATCAAGGAAATATTAAAAATCCATAATTAAATACAAATTCATATTCATATAAAATTATGAAATTTAGAATTGAAAACCATTTAAATAGATAAAATGGATCAATGTATTTAAATGAAAATAGACTCAAGCATTACAATTTGGGTCACCTCCCCTTCACTCAACCACTTAAGGATTCTACCCCTCCATTAAAGAAGTGATAAATGGAGTATGAGGGGTAGAATACATGTTAACATAAAAAATAGAGCATGAAAAAGAATACAACATAATTTTATAGAGCAGTATAAGTGATCATCAGTTTGGTCATCCTCTAATTTGGTGTCATCACCCTCTTATTTTTAGAGGGAGTAATCCCCTCTTTTTTATCTTTTTTGAATCTTTTGTATCATTATTTATCTCAGTCAAAGTTTGATTATATCTTATTTAATATTTTTTGTGTTGAATCTCTAAATATATTAGGTGTTCCAAAATTGTAGTTTCCTTCAACCTATTTTAAAATAAATTTCTATATCCACATGGATTTTTTTCTGTGTGCTCGGTAGTCAATTCTTCCCATGAGTTCACATTGTCATTTATGAACATGGGTGTGGCATAGCTATTTTTACATGGCTTATTTAGATATCACCTCAATGAAATCTCCATTCTTTAGGGTATCACTTTATCATCTTGATCTCATGACACATCGGTTGGTGGTAATGGTGCTAAGAGACTTCTCCTTTCATACAACCTTTACAATGGTCGGATGGAGTTCTTCTTTCATGTAGGGTGTCTTTAATCCTAAAATAGGGATTCATGGTGGTCGGATTAAGATCCTGAGTTCGTCTATGGTGATAATTTTATGCTCAAGTTCTAATTTTTCTAGAGGTATCCTTGGGTATCTGATGAGAAAAGAAGATCGACAGGTGGTGTCGAGCAGCAAAAGCTTGCAGAGCGGTAGGTCACACAATGGTAGGTCACATGATGATGGGTCACACGATAGTAGTTCATGTGACGGTAGTATCTCCTACCATCCATAATGGTATCATACCCAAGGTATCCCCTAATTATTTTAAAACCAAACCATTCCTCCTTGGTTCAACACCCATTCTTCACAACTCTTCAAAAATGATCCACTATCAATACACACCATAGTTTACTCTCCAGGGTGTGGTCTTATATCCATAGTATCTTGAATAGTAGAAACAGTGATGTTAGATCACCATGGTAGCTAAAATGGTATCCATTGGTAGCTTGAATGGTAGAATGAAACACAACTGTTTCTTGGCATATCCTCAATACAGGCCACTACCCATGGCACAACCATCATGGCAGTGGCATAGGCAAGACCTCCTTCCATTCAGCCTTCACAGTAGCTGGATATGAATTCTCAATATCATTCATGGAATTTTTATCCTTCTAAAATGGTTTCATGGCGATCATATGAGGTGGATAAGAAAATATATAGTGATTAAGGGCCACGGTAGTGGTTATGATCTCGATCCCAAGATTCAATGGTAGTGGGAATGGTGATTCTAGTTATGTCAAGTGGGTAGTAGTGGCATCAAAAGGTGGTATCATGGTGTTCTGGTGAGGTCAATCTTGCTAGGTGGTGGAGAGGAAATGTATGAGGTGGTGCGTAGGTGAGGGAGAAATGGGATGACACTATTTTGGTTATGAGGAACAATACTCACTAAGACCCTATCCCACAATAAAAATGAGAGCATCTGGGTACTTGAATATAAATCAATTTTTGGAATCCGTGGATTAGATTCCTGATGAGGGGATGGGATCTTTCATATACATTTCACACATGATATATGGGTCGTTACAACATGAATAGGCATTGGCCCCACCACTATGAGGTCTCCTACCCATTCGGCCTGATCTCCTATATGTTTCCCGAGAAGGATCTCCCGGTGGCTTTCTTGGATGGCTGGACCCTTCATAGGGTTGTCTAAGTGTATTATGGACCATTTTTTTAGGGTTGTCCCATGGGTGATCTATTTTTTTACTAGAAAAATAGTCAATAATACTTAGTAAGTTTCCATAGAAATCATTATCACACTTAAAAAAATATTTCAATGTTTTTATCCATTTTAATAAAAACTAATTCCTTATTTGTAAATCCTATCATTTTAATAAAACATTTAAATACATGGGTATTTTCATTAAAAAACATTCACAATTATCAAAAAATGTTTACAATTTTTCATGATAAATTGTGTACATTAAATACCCCCACACTTGAACTATACTTATCCTCAAGAATTAAATCTAAACATTAAATTAAAGAGGGTACCAATTGTACTAATATTTAAATCTCAAATCAATAAAATTAAATAATTATCAATTTTAAACCAAGATTTCAAGTTCCACATAAAAAATAGATTTAACTTATCATTTTTTAAATAAATAATCAATCCATGTTTTTTATTTTCTCCCTTTTGAAAATGGTGGAACTTCTCTATTCAATCATTCAATATTCTAAATTAATTATTATTAAACACTCCAAATCATGATTTAACTTACTTCTGAATATTTTTACTCATCACTCATGATACAAATTCAATTAGAATTAAGATCAAGTCATGATTACATTAACCCTTCCATATGATTGTAAAAGAACTACTTTCTCTACTTTGTAAAGACAAAAATCACATGAAATCAAGAGGACTTGGAAAATAATTTTATAATGACTCTTAAGATTAAGGTTGGTAGGTATTGATGTTTAAAAATTAAGTCTCAAAGTGGAATTTTATCTCTGAATTATAAGGTATGATATCAAAAGTAAAATCTCAATGTAATTATCCCCTTAAAAATGAAAACTCCCACTTCCCAAGCTCAAAGTAAGGTCATGATCAATTAGAGAATTTTGAATAAATTTCACCTTCTTGAATTTTCTCTACACTTTTTTTCATTTTTATTTTCTTTATTTTTTTAAACTATTTTTTCATATATTTTTTTATGTTTTTGAAAGTTATTCTTGGGGAAAATATCACATCTACCACCTAACCACATATGATAAAAATCATAGGTCTAGTAATAGTGATTTTTTATTTTACCAAATTACAACCCATTCTCTTTTTTAGTTTTTTTAAGAAGAGGAAATAATAAAGTACAATGAATAAATAAAAAATCTTTCTAAATACCCAAATTAGCACCCATTCCCTTTTTGAATTATAATGTAATGTATCCTTTTACCATTAATTACCTCACCCCTACACTTCAACTTTAAAATATCCTAAAAAATACTAAGAGGAGGGAAGGAATAGATATAAATGGATTGAAATATGGATTATTCCTAACAAGTTCATTCATGGTCTCTATGGGATAAACAAGGATAAATGTAAAATGTGATCTCAAAGATAATATATTATCAATAAAAATTCCTCAATCTTCTTAAAAAAATTTCACGGTCATAGATTTGAAAAGTTACAATGCATGTTATAGAGGGAGACATGCCCCAGTATCACTCAAGAAATATGCTCAAGATATAATAGAAATTATTTAGTCTATAAATCCTATGGATAATGGAATATATAATGTGGTAAAATCACTCATGGTGTGAATAATAATAAAAAATCAATTCACATGAATTTTATAAATTCAGATCTTGAGAAATGGTAGGGAAATTTTATTTACATGAATCAAACTAATTCCTTTAAATCACAAGTCATCATTTTAATATCTTTTCTTAAATAAAATAATTCAATTATCTATATTTACTCATTAAATCTCATTATCATTGAAATATAAATCATATAATCATAGGGTTATTAAGAACCTAGTGTCTCCTAGTTTGGTCAAGTAAAGAAAAAAAAACAAGTATGGGGTGAAGGGGAGAGGTGACTATATCCTAAACTCTTAAAACCTAAGAAAACTTTATAACTCAAGTTTCCTACCAGAAGTTACTTTGGTTTATGTTGTTGTATTGACCTAACCTCATGAGAAAAAAGCAGTAGATGTGTTGGAGAATTTTTATCTTCTCCACCGATTCTTGAGGTAGATTCCCATGGAACCTTTTCAACCTTTTCCCATTTATAGTGAATGTTATTACTTCTTATTATTTATTAATATGAATATAACCAAATGGATATACATGATTAATAATAAAATTTTCTTCCCACATGGAATGAATCTTACCCAATATTAACTTCAATATGGAATTGTAAAGTATAACTTTATCTCTTGTTTGAAAGGTATTTTACTGAATTAGTTTCTCATGTTCCTCTCAGGTTATCTATTTTAAAATTATAGAGTTTTCAAAAACCTATCTATTGATTTATTCTAGATATTTTAACAAAAATTTTCTCTCTTTTACGTCACTCACCATATCCAAATTCATCTTTTTGTCAGCCCAATATACTTAGCTCTCTAACTCCACCATCAAATGAAAACTTTTCCCATAAATCAACTGGTATGGGATTATACCTATGGGTGTCTTTTAGGATATCTAGTATTCCCATAAGGTGTATTCAAGATTTAATATTTAATCCTTATGGTTGGGTTTAACCATTTTCTCCAAGAAAACTTTCATCTTCTAGTTAGACACTTCATCTTGGACATTTGTTTAAGGATGGTAAAGAGTAGATATCTCGTGATTAACCTCATACTTTTTAAGAATAGCCCCAATATTTCTATTGAAAAAATGAGTCACTTAGTCACTAATGATAGACCTTGGCACTCTAAACCTACAAAATATATCAGGCCTAAAAAATCACATACAACTTTATCATCACCAGTCTTGGTGGATTTGGCTTCCACCCATTTAGAGACATAATAAATATTAATTAAAATGTAATAATTCCAAAAATACATGGTAAAGGGTCCCATAAAATCAATTCCCCATACTTAAAATATTTTACAAAAAAATAATGTTTTTTGAAGTATTTCTTGTCTCTTTGAAATATTTCTAGAAAATTGACACTTTTCACACTTATTGTAGTATTCATTAATATAATTAAACAATTTTGGCCAATATATTCTATATTTAAATACTTTTATAGCCATTATTTTAGGTCAAAAGTGGCCCCCATAAGAATTTTTATGAAAAAAAAGTCAAATACATACTCAATTTAACTTGTTGGTAAGCACCATCTTATGAATTGATCATTAAAAATAATCCAAAGGAAATGATACTACCAAATTTAGAATCTAGATTTTTCCTTGAGTTTGTGATTTTTATTAGATTTATGGTGACATGGTACCTGATATATGGGAAAATAATTTATTGTATCTTCATAATATGGTACATCACCTTCCATGATGTATATTTTCTCTCCCTTTATGTGATCATTAAATGGGTTCAGTTCTAGAATTTTTATTTCAGCAGTGTTTGGAAGTCTTGTAAGGTGATCTTCCACCTAATTTTCATCTCCCTTTTTATCCTTTATCTCTAGGTTTAACTCTTATAAGAGTAGTATCCATATTACCAACATTTTACTAGAATTAACCTTCTTTATTAAGTACTTAAGTGTTTCATGATCATAAAATAAAACCACTTTAGTTCCAAATAAATAAGATCTCAATTTATCTAATGAAGAAAATAATAACAATGAATTATTCTTTTGTATTTGTGTGATTATGATGAGTGGAATCTAAGGTTCTTGAGGAATAATTTATGAATTGTGTTCTTCCTTCAATCCTTTGGGAGAGGGATACTCCCATTTCTTGGTTCGATGTGTTATAAAGAAATTCAAATGGGTGCTACCAATTTGGAGATTTTATAATTGCTGGGTTAATAATTTTTTTCTTTATCATATCTAATTACTTCCTACAATCATCACTAAAATAAAATTCATCCTCTTTTAAAATTATTCTGTAAATAGGTAGAGAAATATTACTAAAATCCTTGATGAATCGTCTATAGAATCCTACATGGCCCAAGAATTATCTAATATGTTTTATAAAAGTGGGATATGGAAAAGAACTTGTTACTTAAATCTTTGATTTATCCACCTCAAAGAATTTATATAAAATTATATTACCTAACACTATTCATTTCCCCACCATGAAATGACATTTTCCAAAGTTTAAAGCAAAAAATTTCTTAATGCTTGTTTTCAAAAAAATCTAGATTCCCTAATAAATGATCAAAAGAATCACAAAAAATAGTAAATTTATCAAGAAATACCTCCATACAGTCCTCAATATGATCTGAGAATATTCTTACCATACAAATTTAAAATGTAACTAGAGAATTAAATAGCCCAAAATTAATCCTATTATAAGAAAAGGTCCCAAAAGGATAGGTTAATTTTATCTTCTCTTGGTCTTTTGGGGAAATTAGATCCTAGAATTATCCAAAAATCCTTATAAGAAAAAATAATTTTTACTAACTACTAACCTTTCTAACATTTGGTCAATGAATGGAATGAAGAAATGGTATTTTATAGTTAATTGATTCATATTTCTATATTCAATGCATACTGCCAAATAACTTTTTATTTGATTTTCAAAAAGACCGCTTTGAGGTGAGCGGTAACCAGAATATTATAAAAAACATCAAGTGGGATTCACATCTGTGAGCTAAATTCAAAATCCAGACACACCAAATGAGGAGATCACTTTTGGGATATTGTCGCATCAGTCGAAGTCACAGTCATGATCATTTTCCATCATCGTCATCGTACCCACCGTCATCGTGATCGAATAAACACCACTTCTTCTTCATCACTGATTCATCGTTGAATCATAAACCCAGAGGCAACCAGTCACCGGAACCAACGTCTCACTGCCTGACCGATGACCAGAGAAACTCCCATCGAAACAAAACTCACCACAGAATCCATCGTGAAAATCACCCACATCGTCATCGCTTCACCCTCATCTCCACCGTCAACGTCGACATTTGACACCACACCAGAACCGAAAATAATGGAATCTAGAACACAAATAAAAAATTTCATCAATCGAGAATAATAGATCAAGATCTTGAAGAACAACCAAACAAACCTTCATCGTTGTCTATGAGGAAGAAACATCAAATAGATCTGAAAAACAATAAATCGCCTTCATAAGAGAACACGGATGCATGTCGCGCATGGAGCACCGTTGGCCGCCAACCCACATCCCGAAACCTCATAGTTCCACCGCTCTAGATCCAACTCGGAGGGGTGCAGAGGAATGAGAGGCTAGAGAAGGTTATTGGGCAGTTGAGGGCTTTGAGCACAGGCATCATTGATGAAGAGGAACACCAGTAACTGACATAAAAAAAAGAAATCCGACTTCAGGAGCACCTGGAAATTCGTTGACCACCAAAACACATATCCCAAACCCTCCTTGTTACAACTGATCTGACTTCGACCAGGAGAGGCACATAAGAATGTGAGGGTAGAGCAGGTTTTGAGAGGCTGAGGGCTTCCACAGTAAGCACCCTTTACCGGGAAGACTGAAAGAGCCATGGAAGAAACCCCACAGTAGCGCACAACAGAGAAAAACGAAAACCCAAGGAAGAGAAAACTTCCAAGAAGAGGAGAAAATTAAAGTTAAGAAGTGAATCAGAGAGGAGGAATTTCTAAGAAGTAGAAGAATAGATGGAGATAAATCGCCACCGAGGAGGGCCACAGAATCCCTAGGAGGAGAAGCGACGCCGAGAGGGGAGAGGAGAGCTGGGAGAATGGGGTTCCATTTTTACCAATATAAAGTGAAATATATCAATTTCACAATATATTCAATGCATACTCTCCAACTGTTCTGAAATCCCATGGGAATTAATTTATTATTCTTATTTTCCACAATCTTTAAGCCAGTTTTCCTAGGAATCACATGGATAGGGATAACCCATTGTGAGTCAAAAATTGGGTAAATAATATCATCTACTAGAAACCTATATTTTTATTTTTTAACTAACTACATAATGGTGGGGGTTTAAACTCCTTTAGGGAGTTCAAAATAGGTCGATAATCCCCTTATTTTAATATTATGTGAGAGTAGACCTTGGGTTTAATTCCAAGGATTTCTCCTAGGCTGCACCCAATGACTTGGATGTTTCTTTTCAAAATGTAAACTAAAGTTTGTTTTTTTTCTTTGGATAGGTTGTTAGCTATTATTACTGGAAATTTTTCTCCTTTCATAAGATACACATATTTTAAATCACATGGGAATGATTTTAATTCTAGATTAGGGGGTTTCTTTAGAGATGATATTGAATTCAAATTCCCCACTTCCAAAGCATAAATTTCCTATATAAAGGGAACCATGCCAACCTATTTCAATAAATTATCAAATCAATCATAGGTTATTTATTTTTGAAATTTGAAAACAAAATTTCCAAATTTTTTTAGTAATCACTTTTTCATTAGTGTTTTCAATAGAAAAGTGATCTCTTAATGCTAATAATTCTTAGAGCATACCTGAGTCTTAAATGGTATCAATACCTTCTTTGTGAGTGATTGTAAAGAGGGAGTTTTTTCTTAAAGGATTACTTTTAGAGTCAAGGATTCTGAAGTTCACCTTGTTGTCTCCAAGATCCATTGAAAGTGTTCATTCATGTACATTGATTATCATCTTGTTTATTTTCAAGAATGGTCTTCCCAGAATGATGGGTGATTGGTCTGGTGATTTTTATTCTTCTATGGTGAGTACATAAAAGTATGCTGAAAAAATTAGTCCTACTCCACTAGCATGTCCTCTAAAACTCCTAATAGAAAAATATTGGATCTATTTTCTAATTGGACAACCACTCTTGTGGGATTTAATTTACCTATTTTCAAATATATAAAAAATAGAATGAGACATGACATTTATGGAGGCTCAAAGATCACACAAAGGACTAAAAACAATTAAAGAACTAATAGTAAAGGGAATAGAAAATGTCATCAGATCTTGACATTTTTTGGGAAATGGTGGATTGGTCATAAATGATACACTCCTCTCTAGTCTGATTATCTTATTCATATAAACCTTATTTCATTTGTTACAAATGTACTTTAGAAACATTGCATCTTTGTGAATTTTTTAGATGGATTCTAAGAGGGGTATGTTAATTTCAACCTTTTGAAATGTTCCTTGGATCTATCTTTGAATTTTCTCCTCCTAAATCTTCTTTGATATAGTAAACCTTGAAGTAAATGGTACTGGAACATCCTTTTTCTCCCTTTTCTATCTTTATAATGTAGTTTTAGGTCTTTCCTTTCTAAATCTTGTCATGTGTTCTTTTTTATTCTTTTTTTATTCTTCTTTTGGTTGAGTGGGTTTTTCTTACAGAGTCTGTATAGAATTTTTAGAATTACCTTCTTCCAATCCATCTTGAACTTCATCATGTGTTGGTGGTTGAATCTCTTTTCCACTCCTAGTGATGATTATACTTACACTCTCCTTCAGGTTTGGGATTTTCATCTCATAAATCTCTATTCTTGTCTATGTTAAATTTTTGGTCCACTATATGAGGATTTTACATAGGATTTTTTTGAAAAGGAGGTGGTTGATAAGATTTTTTTGTAACGTTTCTTTTATGGTTGTTTAAAAGAAGGTGGGTTATGAAATTGTTTTTGGAAATGGTGTGATTTGGGTATTGGTTTGATAAGGGAGGTATATCCTAATTGTTTTGATCTCAAAATCCTTGTTGGGGTTTCCCTTCTCTCCGTGGTTGATTTTGAGGAAATTACATTGGCTAGAAGGTGGATTCAAAACTCTCCATACCCTGTATCTCATCACATTGATCAGTGAAATGTTTGGGTGATGAACATAATCCACATACCTAGGGTGGGTAAGGTTTCTCATTTACTTGCATCACATCTATAAGAAACTGGGTTTTTAGAATGGTTCAAAATCCCAACCCTGTTTGAATTTTTGAATTTTTTTTTAGAAAACTGGGAAAATATGGGAAGTTTTGGAAATTTCCAGACTACATGTTTTGTACTATAAAGTACACATCGTGTATTGGTTAGGCGCGTATTGGTTGTGTGCTCGTCGAGTACATGTCGTGTGATGACCGTGTAGGAATTTCCTACTACATGGCATGTAGTGTTGCTTGACATGTTGTGTACCCTTGACCGTGTGGAGGCCATACATGGCATGTAGGCCAGTTGGCTGGGTAGAATGTTTTTAGAAAGTACACAATGTTTACTATTTTTACATGCCGTATAGAGGGTTCGTGTATGGGGATATACATGGCATGTTGGGGATGTCGGTCGGGTAGATAATTACACGCCGTGTACCTCTAGGTACATGTCGGGTATTCAGTCGACAAATATTCAGTGAAATATTAGTTTTTATATGAATAGTAAAATGATACATGGCGTGTAGTTATAAGTACACACTGTTTACTTTCTTTTTTTTTGTTAAAACGGGCAGTAGCCTCGTTTTGAGGCAGGGGCAATGGGTTTCGTCCGAGAGATGCAAATAGTCATTTGGGACTTCAAATACTTCTCGTTTCTTTATCCAAATTCGGATTCAAACACCATTTGATCCATTGGAACCCCCTCAGTAAGGCCTTGATTCCTCTTGAGTTGTTCTTCTTGATTTCTGTTCTAAGATGAGTTATACGAGTTTGAAAAGTTTTGATTATTTTGTAGATCTACCGCATTTTAGACCTAATTAGAGGCTGTTATCAGAGGAGTATCATCATACGAGCCTCAGGTAGGTGGTGAATACCTCTTTTTGTGTTTTTGTAGACTTTTGGGTGGCGTGACCTTTGGCGCATTTTTGGGTATTTTGAGTGTGACCATGTTTTACCTTCTATTACCTATTTAATTGTTTACTTGAACTATATGATGCCTTTGGTATGACAACCCTGCCTTTTTATTACAACTTAAACATGCTTTATTACATAAAACTTCACTTGATCCAACAAAGAAGATCGATAGGTTTAGTGTCTTTGGGGCTTAGGATCATTACATAAAAACTTTAAACTTGAAATACAACATCTTTATTGAAAACTTCCTTTACATGACCACTACATTCCTTCGTACTTAGCATTGCATGGGATAACCTGAGGACATGCATAAGAAAAGGGTGAGCTATAAAGCCCAGTAAGGGAGTAAACAATGAATAACATGAGGAGTGCAATACATGTTAGGAAATAGGCATATCAATAGAGCATAAGAGAAACATGAACATAAAGGCATGATAAAGCATGATAATCATAATATGGAAATGTGGCAACAACACTTAACATTGAATTAGCATGAGCCAAGGCTCATTGCACATGGAGCATGAGTAAACCCTCATTGCACTTGAAGCATGAGTAAACCCTCGTTGCACTTGAATTAGCATGAGTAAAAACTCATTTCACATGAAGTATCATGATACTATACTTTACCCAATTCATTGGAGCGCTATAAAGGGCGCACCCTTCTTAAACATTTCATTTCATGCATAAGTGTGCCACATGGATCATAAAACATGGATTCATAAAACATAATCATTTATTCCACGATAAAGGAATGTGGAATTCATACATGAAACTTTATAATCAATAAGTAAATGTGCATAAAGTTGAATACTCTTGATGGAGAAATGAGCATGGTATTCACTACACAATGATATTGGCTTAGAAAATCGGTGTGATTTCGGCAGCGTAACGGCGTGACATAAGAATTCATAAAAAAGGTTGATGAGAGATAATGGGTTTCCTCATCATATTTACATTTAATGGACAGTAAGGAGGTCATATAGATACATGTCCCAACAATTGAAAAGGAATTTAGATTCATGATACAAAAGTATTGCTTGAATAAAAAAGAGGAGAAAAATGTTTCTTTCGGAAATTCGGCATAGTAACGGGTGTACATGGGAGGCTTTTAATGAGAGAGAAAGGGGTCTCCCATCATTCAAACAATAATAGGGCAGTATGGGAGAGGTGTGAAACCATACCCCATCATTCATAATTGAAATTAAAAGGGCAATACAACTTAAAGAAAATTGACAAAAATGAGAAAGGAAGAAAACCCCTTACTTGAAAGTGTGCTTCCAAAGGCTAGAGAGAGGCTTGTGAGAGGCTTCTTGGGAGCTTGGGGAACCTTGGGAGGATTCTAGAGAGAGTAGGACAGAGGTTGGACGAACTCCAAGGGATTTTAGTGAGGAGTAAGTGGGAGCTTGGGTGGGTTTATATAGGAAAGGTGAGAGAATTCTTTATTATTTAGGTTTGGGACCCCTTATATTAAAATAATCCAAACCACAAACCATCCCATGGTATTTGCCCATGTTTTCTGGAAAAGGAAAGAGGAAAACAATATTTTACAAGGCCAAGGTCCGAAATTATTAAAAAAATAGGGTTTCTTATGTGGAGGTGAGTCACACTCCCATGGAAATTAATTTAAAAAAGGCAAAGTGTTGAATAAGTCTTGAGGGCTCCATTAATTCTTTGAAAAGTAAGTCAAACAAACCCAAAACCTCATTATTTTAATGATAAAATACATATTGGCCGAACATAAGGATTATGTTATTTTATTACATCACCATTGGGTCATTATGATGTCATAAAACACATTATATATTTAAATGGTATTTAATTTTTACCCAAAAATTTGACTGTCTCAGAAAATTATGAAAAATTCACCGTTAGATAATTTTGACATCCTGATTAAAAAAATAATATTTATTTTATCTAAATAATTTTCTAAATGTGTGAATTTTCACTTTTAAAATAAAAACCGACATTTATAAAAAAAAATTCACGGGTTTGACAGAAATGGCTTTCAAACCTTAATAAAAATTTTAATTGCATTCATAAAATTATAAGATCATTTATACTTAATAAAAAAAATTAATTTAATATTAATAATAATATTTTATTAAAATATTATTTAATTCAAAAAATCCTTTAATTTAATAAAATATAATTCTTAATTAAATAATAACTAAAAACATCATTTGTACTTTAAAAACTAATTACAATGTATCAAAAACGACTAGAAATTATATTCATTATTATATACAAAAATAATGTACATGAACATGGTGCTACTTATTTTTTACATAACCCCTTAAAATAGCCGCATAATACCTAAGGTTAAGGTGTGCGATGGTGACAGACTCTTGGGGCGGCTCGGATAACATCGCTCGAGTGGTAATTTCAATCAACTTCCACTTTTCCCGTAGACGATCATGTTCGAGCTTGACTTGATGAAGCTCAGCTTGGGCTTGGTCAAGGGCAAAGCCCAAAGACGCCACCTCTTTTCCGAGCTCCGACAAATGGGCTTCATAAGGGGCAATTCTACTGGATGAGTCCATCACTTCCTTTGTCTGAGTAGAAAATTGGTTCGTTAAAGCCTTATATTTAAACTACCCAGATGATCACTGTTCAACGGCTATAAAAGTAACGGTCACAAATCTTAACGTAAAACTAAAGAAGTTGACATCTTATAAAAACATTTTTCATAAAGAAACATTTAACTGGATCAAGAGGGATTTTCCATTAATGAAACTTTGGGTCGTTACAACATTCCCCCCTTAAGAAATTTCGCCCTCAAAATTTTCCTTTTCCCACACTAAAACAAATGTGGGTAACTTAGCTTCATCATATCCTCCGACTCCCAAGTTGCTTCTTCAAACTTGTGGTTTCTCCACAACACCTTGAAGAGGGGCATTGTCTTATTTCATAGAACTTTTTCTCTACAATCTAAGATCTTCACTGGTTGCTCCTCATAAGAAAGATTGTCTTCTAATTGTACCACCTCAGAAGAGAGTACATGTGAAGGGTCTGGTATGTACTTCCTTAAGAGGGATACATGGAAGACATCATGCACCTTGGCCATAGTAGGTGGAAGTGCTAGTCGATAGGCCACAGCCCCAACATGATCAAGAATCTCGAAGGGTCCAATGTACCTTGGACTTAACTTCCCTTTCTTTCCAAACCTCATGACCTTCTTCCACGGAGATATGCGTAAAAACACCATGTCTCCGACTTTAAACTCAAGGTCTCGTCGACGATTATCTGCATAACTCTTCTGTCGACTTTGGGCTGTCTTGATATGCTGCTGAATGGTTTTCACCTTCTCCACCATTTCTTCGACCATTTCTGGTCCAAGCAGCTTACGTTCACCGACCTCATCCCAACAAGCTGGTGTTCTACACCTTTTCCCATACAGGGCTTCATATGGTGTTATTTGGATGCTTGAGTGGAAACTATTATTATAAGAGAATTCAACTAGAGGAAGATGTTGATCCCATCCTCCTTTAAAGTCCATTGAGCACGCTATCAACATATGCTCAAGTGTTTGGATAGTCCGCTCGGATTGGCCATCAGTTTGAGGATGATAGGCCGTACTGAAGTTCAGTTCAGTATTCAGAGCATGTTGAAGACTCTTCCAAAACTTAGAGGTAAATCTTGTATCTCGGTCAGACACAATAGATAGTGGTACTCCATGCAACCGTACCACTTACCTGATATATATCCGTGCCAGTTGATCCAAAGAGAAATCCTCTCGAATAGCAATGAAGTGTGCAGTCTTTGTAAGACGATCCACAACAACCCAGATTGAATTGTTGCCTTTGGATGTCCTTGGAAGTCCAGTGACGAAGTCCATGGTGATGTTCTCCCATTTACATTCTGGTATGGGCAATGGTTGCATCATCCCCTTATACTTCTGCCTCTCTGCCTTCACTTGCTGACACACCAGGCACTTTGATGTATATTCAGTGATCTCCTTCTTCATATTATCCCATCAAAAGTTTTCTCGGAGATCTCGATACATCTTTGTGCTCCCTGTGTGAATAGAGAAATTTGAACTATGTTCATCATCCAAAAGTTCCTTCTTCAGCTCCGAACTTGATGGAACACATAGTCTTTTCCTAAACCTCACAATTCCTTCTTCATTAACATTAAACTATGAGGATTTTCCCTTTATGATAGCTTCCACTTTTTCTTGGATTCCTGCATCATACTTTTGAGCATCCTTTATCCTTTCCAAAAGAGATGGTTGAGCAATCATTTGTGAAAGGATTGATGATGTTCCCTTCTTTATGATTTCCACATCCATCTTCATCAAGTCTAAGAAGATTGGATCCTTCTCAATTCTCATCATTGATAGAATAGCTAGATCCTTTCTACTTAGGGCATTTGCCACCTTGTTCGCTTTCCCAGGGTGGTAATGTATTGAACAGTCATAATCCTTGATGAGCTCTATCCATATTCTCTGGTGCATATTAAGCTCTTTCTGTGTGAATATATATTTAAGACTCTTGTGGTTAGTATATATCTCACATTTCTCTCCATAGAGATAATGTCGCCAGATTTTCAAGGCAAAGATCACTGCCGCCAACTCCAGATCATGTGTTAGATAGTTTCGCTCATGGATTTTTAACTGCCTTGAGGCATAGGATATCACTTTATCATTCTGCATCAGCACACATCCTAAGCCCTTCTTCGAAGCATCACTGAATACCACAAAAAGCTCCCCACTTGTGGGTAAAGTGAGCACGGGTGCAGTGATAATCCTCCTTTTCAACTCCTTGAAGCTTTCTTCGCATTCATCACTCCAAGAAAACTTTACTCCCTTTCGAGTTAGCTTGGTAAGAGGGTTGGACAATCGGGAGAAATTTCTCACAAATCGTCGATAATATCCAGCTAACCCCAAGAAGATACGGATATCAGTTACCGATGTTGGCCTCGACCATCCCTCAATTGCATCTGTTTTGGAGGGGTCCACAGATATCCCATTGCTTGTGATGATATGGCCCAAGAATGAGACTTCCTTCAACCAGAACTCACACTTGCTGTACTTGGCATAGAGATTCTCCTTGCGCAAAGTCTCCAGTACAGTTCTTAAATGCTCCTCATGGTCCTCCTTGGTTTTGGAGTATATTAGAATATCATCTATAAAGACTACCAAAAATTTGTCTAGGTAATCTCTAAAGACTCTATTCATCAATTCCATGAATATTACTGGAGCATTGGTGAATCCGAAAGGCATTACTATGAATTCATAGTGCCCGTACCTTGTACGAAAAGCAGTCTTGGGGATATCTTCCTTCTTCACCCTTACTTAATAATATCCCGACCGCAAGTCGACCTTGGAGAAGTATTGTGCTCCACGCAGCTGATCAAACAAGTCATCGATTCTTGGGAGAGGATACTTGTTCTTTATCGTGATTTTGTTAAGTTCACGATAATCGATGCAAAGCCGCATTGACCCATCCTTCTTCTTGACGAAGAGGACTGGTGCACCCCATGGTGATGCACTTGGGCATATAAACCCTTTATCCAGATTCTCCTGTAGTTGTTTCTTCATCTCTTCAAGCTCAACAACAGCCATTCTATATGGAGTCTTGGATATTGGTAGCGCCCCAGGTATAAGTTCAATTGAGAACTCAACATCTCTTCTTGGAGGAAGACCAGGAAGTTCCTCGGGAAATACTTCAGTGAATTCCCTCACAATAGGCATTTCTTCAAGGGTGGTTTCTTCCTTGGACTCAATCATCTGAGCCAGATATGCGTGCTCATAAGGCAGTAATATCCATACTTGAGATGATGGAGCTAAAGGAGATTCATCTTCCTCCTGACACTTGTAAAGAATCGGGGGTCGATTCTCCATATGGAGTGTGATTTACTTCTCCCAATAATTTATGTTGGATCTATATAAGGAAAGCCAATCCATGCCAAGAATTGCATCAAATTCCACCAAAGGGAGTATGATGAGGTTCGCCGGGAAATTCAATCCACAGATTATAACAGGGGAGGACTTATACTCATGGGATGCAATGATTGCCCCATTTTCCATACTCACCGACATCCTTACTTCCATGATTTGTGGTGGTGCAGGGATTGTTCTACTAAACTTTTGAGATATAAAAGAATGCGTAGAACCTGAATCAAAAAGTATGTTTGCTATTCTTGAATGAATAACTAGCGTATCTGTCACCACTTCATTGTCGGGGTTCACTTCGGTAGAAGTGATGGCAAAAGTTCTTCCTTGCTGTCTTGGAGGTTGCTGGTTGCCTTCGATAACCCTTGGATTAGGGCACTGATTTGCAAAATGACCCGGTTCTTTGCATTTGTATCATTGAACAATGCGTTGAGGTTCGAACGGAGCGTTCCTCTCCTCTGTCGCAGCCGCGGGTCCTTCTTGCTGACAGTTAACAGCTAGGTGCCCTTATCTTCCACACTTGAAGCATTTTCTTGTCCCCCTAAGGCAATTTCCAGGGTGCTTCTTTCCACACTTTTGGAAAGTGGGGTGCTGGAACTTCTTAGCGCCGTTGGATTTATCCATCAGACCACCAGCATTGAAGTCCACCTTACGCTTCTTGTCCCCATGATACCCCTATGATTCTCCGATCTCCATTTCAACCTTAAGGGCACATCGGACAATTTCCTCATAGCTGTCGAAGTCACGGATCGCTAATGCTTTCCACAAGCTAGGCTTCAGCCCACTAAAGAAGCGGTCAACCTTGCATTCGGGGGTAACGACAAAGCCGGAAGCGTATCGTACAAGCCTTGTGAAGTTTGCCTCGTACTCTCCCACAGATTATTCATCTTTCTGTTTGAGGGAAAGGAAGTCCCTTTCCATCTTAAGACGGAGGGTGCGTGGAAAATATTTATCGAAAAACATCTTCTGGAATTCCTTCCATTCCAAAGCCTCGATCTCCTCCTCAGGCTTCGTATTTTTGATCAACGTCCACCATTGATCAGCTTCACCCTCCATATGATAAGCCTCCAGGAGAACCTTCTCTTTTTCAGAGCATTAGAGGATGGAGAATATCTTTTCAATGGAGTTGATCCATTGTTCAGCGATTGTGGGATCGGATGATCCACTAAAAGTAGGAGGCCTTTGTCTCACGAAGATTTCAATAGCGACTTGTTCTTTCTTAGGGGGGGTTGAACGTTCCTCTTGACCCGTGTTTATATTCAAAACTTGAGTTAGCTGAGAGAGAAGCGTGACAAAGTTCGCGATTCCCGCTCCCATTGGATTGGGTATCTCATAAGTACAATCATCACACTGATCTTCACAACGGTTGTTAGCCCGAGTTCTCCTATTACCGGCCATTGGCTGGAATAAAAGGAAAGTTAGGGGTAACACATAAAGGGTAATCCAAAGACAAAATTTGATTACTTATAAATAAACTTTAATCTCTTTAACTCATGAGTCTATAGGATTCAATCTAGGATTTTAATGATCCTCCTTCTAACATATATTCTTAGGGGAATTTTTCCCTTAATAAGGGTTCATACTAAGATTGTGAATTTATCAAAACATATCCCCTGGGAATGTCGTAACCAAGAGTGCAGTAAGGCCCGTTGTCGTGCACCAGTTCCCGTTCGAGTCTATCTCAAAGCGGTGTTTTCGGGTTTTACCCCTAGGATACATCTGTGCCAGAGCCGCCTCTACCTGCTCGTATCCAGACAGGGATGTATTTGTTTGATAAACAACTTACTTAGTATTTACCAAAACTTAGGGATGTTTTTATTATTCTTAGTCTTGTATCTAAGGCTTTACTAGGGTTTCCTAATCCCAAAAATAACTAAACCTATCCTCTGATACCAACTATGACAACCCTGCCTTTTTATTACAACTTAAACATGCTTTATTACATAAAAATTCACTTGATCCAACAAAGAAGATCGAGAGGTTTAGTGTCTTTGGGGCTTAGGATCATTACATAAAAACTTTAAACTTGAAATACAACATCTTTATTGAAAACTTCCTTTACATGACCACTACATTCCTTCGTACTTAGCATTGCATGGGATAACCTGAGGACATGCATAAGAAAAGGGTGAGCTATAAAGCCCAGTAAGGGAGTAAACAATGAATAACATGAGGAGTGCAATACATGTTATGCAATATTAATATCAATAGAGCATAAGATAAACATGAACATAAAGGAATGATAAAGCATGATAATCATAATATGGAAATGTGGCAACAACACTTAACATTGAATTAGCATGAGCCAAGGCTCATTGCACATGGAGCATGAGTAAACCCTCATTGCACTTGAAGCATGAGTAAACCCTCGTTGCACTTGAATTAGCATGAGTAAAAACTCATTGCACATGACGTATCATGATACTATACTTTACCCAATGCATTGGAGCGCTATAAAGGGCGCACCCTTCTTAAATATTTCATTTCATGCATAAGTGTGCCACATGGATCATAAAACATGGATTCATAAAACATAATCATTTATTCCACGATAAAGTAATGTGGAATTCATACATGAAACTTTATAATCAATAAGTAAATGTGCATAAAGGTGAATACTCTTGATGGAGAAATGAGCATGGTATTCACTACACAATGATATTGGCTTAGAAAATCGGTGTGATTTCGGCAGCGTAACGGCGTGACATAAGAATTCATAAAAAAGGGTTGATGAGAGAGAATGGGGTTCCTCATCATATTTACATTTAATGGACAGTAAGGAGGTCATATAGATACATGTCCCAACAATTGAAAAGGAATTTATATTCATGATACAAAAGTATTTCTTGAATAAAAAAGAGGAGAAAAAGGTTTCTTTCGGAAATTCGGCATAGTAACGGGTGTACATGGGAGGATTTTAATGAGAGAGAAAGGGGTATCCCATCATTCAAACAATAATAGGGCAGTATGGGAGAGGTTCAAAACCATACCCCATCATTCATAATTGAAATTAAAAGGGTAATACAACTTAAAAAAAATTGACAAAAATGAGAAAGGAAGAAAACCCCTTACTTGAAAGTGTGCTTCCAAAGGCTAGAGAGAGGCTTGTGAGAGGCTTCATGGGAGCTTGGGGAACCTTGGGAGGATTCTAGAGAGAGTAGGGAAGAGGTTGGACGAACTCCAAGGGATTTTAGTGAGGAGGAAGTGGGAGCTTGGGTGGGTTTATATAGGAAAGGTGAGAGAATTCTTTATTATTTAGGTTTGGGACCCCTTATATTAAAATAATCCAAACCACAAACCATCCCATGGTATTTTCCCATGGTTTCTGGAAAAGGAAATAGGAAAACAATATTTTACAAGTCCAAGGTCCGAACTTATTAAAAAAATAGGGTTTCTTATGTGGAGGTGAGTCACACTCCCATGGAAATTAATTTAAAAAAGGCAAAGTGTTGAATAAGTCTTGAGGGCTCCATTAATGCTTTGAAAAGTAAATCAAACAAACCCAAAACCTCATTATTTTAATGATAAAACACATATTGGCCGAACATAAGGATTATGTTATTTTATTACATCACCATTGGGTCATTATGATGTCATAAAACACATTATATATTTAAATGGTATTTAATTTTTACCCAAAAATTTGACTGTCTCAGAAAATTATGAAAAATTCACCGTTAGATAATTTCGACATCCTGATTCCAAAAATAATATTTATTTTATCTAAATAATTTTCTAAATATGTGAATTTTCACTTTTAAAATAAAAACCGACATTTATAAAAAAAATCACGGGTTTGACAGAAATGGCTTTCAAACCTTAATAAAAATTTTAATTGCATTCATAAAATTATAAGATCATTTATACTTAATAAAAAAAATTAATTTAATATTAATAATAATATTTTATTAAAATATTATTTAATTCAAAAAATCCTTTAATTTAATAAAATATAATTCTTAATTAAATAATAACTAAAAACATCATTTGTACTTTAAAAACTAATTACAATGTATCAAAAACGACTAGAAATTATATTCATTATTATATACAAAAATAATGTACATGAACATGGTGCTACTTATTTGTTACATAACCCCTTAAAATAGCCGCAAAAGACCTAAGGGTAAGGTGTGCGATGGTGACAGACTCTTGGGGCGGCTCGGATAACATCGCTCGAGTGGTAATTTCAATCAACTTCCACTTTTCCCGTAGACGATCACGTTCGAGCTTGACTTGATGAAGCTCAGCTTGGGCTTGGTCAAGGGAAAAGCCCAAAGATGCCACCTCTTTTCCGAGCTTCGACAAATGGGCTTCATAAGGGGCAATTCTACTGGATGAGGTCATCACTTCCTTTGTCTGAGTAGAAAATTGGTTCGTTAAAGCCTTATATTTAAACTACCCAGATGATCACTGTTCAACGGCTATAAAAGTAATGGTCACAAATCTTAACATAAAACTAAAGAAGTTGACATCTTATAAAAACATTTTTCATAAAGAAACATTTAACTGGATCAAGAGGGATTTTCCATTAATGAAACTTTGGGTCATTACATTTGGATATGCATGTTACCTATTTTTCTTGAGCGGGGTTGGGTGAGTGGTCGTTTCTCATCAGGACATTTTGGTCGGTGGATGCCAAAATGGTTATATTTTAATTGTATTTTTTTTAAACCATTGAGTTTAGTTTATTAAACCTTGATATGAATTCTTAGAGGCTTTAAAGACCTCAGTGCTGGTATGGGACATCACTTGGTTGGTGATTTTCAACTGTTTAATAGGTTTTTCCTATTTAGAAGTGATTCTTTTGTTTTTACATGTGATTGGTGAATTGCATATGTCGTAACCCTTGCGGTTTTGTTGGGCATGGCCCAGATATTCTTGAGTGATGCTGATCATAGGTTGGGCTTGGCCCGGGTTACATTGGGTGGTTCTGACCATAGGATTGGGCATCATGGACATTGGCTTGAGGTATGGTGACTATTAGGTTGGGCATGGCCAGGGTTACTGGGATGGTGAGGCCATCAGACTTGAGCGGCATGGTCGTAGGGACACAAGGTGTCAGAGGTGTTGTGGCTTGGGTACTATTTTGGTGATTACCGCTTACCCATAACTTTGAGTAGTGTGCACATAGAGAGACTTCTTGATGAGGTGGTTTTTACCACTCGTGTGGGTAGAGGACCCCGTTAGTTACGGTTTAGGTACAATTGGTTTGGGGTGCTTGTTGAAGGAAGCCACATGGAAGGTGAGGAGCCTTCAGGGGATAGTAGTGAGGCTATCAAGTTGGGGGAAGAGGCTCGCCATTATTTGAGGGAAGACATCGTTGTCCTTCTGGTTACTTTACTTGAGGGAAGACATTGTTGTCCCTACAGTTACATTATTTGAGGGAAGACATTGTTGTCCCTCTGGTTACATTATTTGAGGATAGACATCGATGTCCATCCGGTTACATTATTTGAGGGCATACATTGTTGTCCCTCGAGTTACATTATTTGAGCGTATACATTGTTGTCCCTCCGGTTACTTATTTGAGGACAGGCATCATTGTTCCTCTGAGTTACTATTTATTGGTCATGTCTGCGGAACGTTGGTACTTGAGACACGTGATGTCAGGGGGGCACATGGTTCCAGGTTACATGATAGAGATTTCAGCATTGGCCGAAGCAGGTGACACTTCATGGTGGAAGTTGAGAACTAGTGGAGTTTATGTTTATTTGTGCATCATTCTATTTTATGTTTCCCTTATAACTGCATTCCTACTTAAACACTTATATTAGGTATTCACCGTTGGGTGGTATCCTACGAATATTCGTCTCACATCCTACACGGGCCCTTCGGGACGCGTGTAGACTTTATGGATTTACATGCAGGAAAGATGTCAGCTTCAGGAGATAGACTGTCTTAGTTGTTTCATGGAGATGGTATGAACCTTGAGGTCTTGCCTAGCTAGAGTTTACTTTGTTTTTCCTTCTTTACTGTTTCAGCATGCTTACTTGTTTTGTAGCTACAGCTGGTTATCCATTGGCACCCTTTATATATATATATGGATATATATGACCTACTTTGGATGAATGTTTTTTTGTTCAGTACTAATTACAAGTGATCAGCATGTTGTTATGTTTACTTTTCGATGTTATTGTTTATATTTATTACTTCCTCTGTTTATTGATATTGAATGTGCTTCCACTCCGTGGGTCTGGCTTGAGTCTACTAAGTTGTTTATTCCACTACATATTTGTTATTATACTCAAACCAGTACCGTTATTATCCTCCGAGATGGTATAGCCTCCCCACTATACCTATAAGACCCTCGCTGCTAGTCGGTAGCCTTTGGAATTCGGGGAGGTGCGCCTAAGGTAGTAACACCCGACCCATTTAGCACTATTTGGGTGGTTGTTCAGTTCTAGGTCGTTACAAAGTGGTTTTAGAGGAGTTCTTGACAGGGATTTAGTAGCAGGTTTTTTCTGGATACTAATGATATTGAGGCTTCTCTTTTTATTTCTGCTGGTTTTACTATTTGGGATATGGTATACTAGAGATATTTTGTGACTGGAACTGGGTTTCTAGCTTGTTCTTGGGTTTCTGCATCCCCAGGTATGAGGGATGGACCAAGTTGTCATGGGTGGGAATTATTGTTTTCTTTTTTCTCAGATTACAGTTTATATGATTTCCACTTCGGTGGATCACTTGGTGTGTGATGTTAATGATTGTGATATGTAAACCTTGACCTGGTTTAGTAAAGAAGAATTGGACCTTGGACCAGTACAGAAAGGCGTGATTGTTTGGATTTTGATAGGCACATTTTTAGGGTATTTCAATTTCATAACTGCACGTATGATTTTTGAAGTGATAATTTTATGTGAATAACATCAATTGCCATGCTATGTATGATTTGAAATGTGAATAGGTAAAATTCCTGATAGAATTTATTGTTTATTTCAATGTGTTATTCCATGCTTTATATATTTGTAGAATTACATGTGGTAGGGTATTTGGGTCTGGCTCTTATACGAGTAGGCAGGTACTTTGGTTGAGGTGATTTTGATCACCAGGATTGGGTGAATTGGTCGTCGGTTTGAGGCAATGTGGTTTTCAGGATGGTCTTGGCCTGAGTTACTTTTGATACTTGGCTCTATTGAGGGCGGGTAAGGAGGCCATGAGGTCGGGATGCCATGGACATGGGTTGCGATATGGCAGAGTAAGGTTAGTTGTTTTATGCATCCTCTTTATTTCTTTCCTTATCTACATTGAATATATATATTGTTACATATATATATGGGTTTTCTGACCATTTATGGTATTTAGCGGGTTCTTTTTGGCTGAATCAGATGGAGCATCAGGCGGGAGATGGTACAGTGTCACAGAAGCAGGATCAGGTTCAGGATCCAGTGCAGGCATAGCATGAGCCGCAGGTACAGGCTTTGGGATAGGATCAGGTTCAGGATCTAGTACAGGCAGGAAAATCGCCAAATTTGGTGGCGTTCGGACCATGGATCGATGAGAAAATCCGAGCTAGCCTGGTACGTTTCTTGCATGGGATCAACAGAGGTGTGCAGGGTATAGATCCATCTATGGCATATCTGATGCGGGAGTTCCAGTCACAGCACCCACTTCTTTTTCAAGGTGAGGGTGGTCCACAGGCAGCTAAGAACTGGATAGAGAGCATTAACATGATCTTCGAGCAGCTTGAGATGCCTCTAGGGTGGAGGTTAAAGCTGGTGACATACATGTTGAGAGGACCGACAAAGAGTTGGTGGGATGTGAAGGTTTAGGCTCACAGGCACGAAGGGATAGCATGGAAAGACTTCGAGGATAGGTTCTTCAAGCACTTTTACCCAGAGACACTGAGGGCAGAGAGAGCTCAGAAGTTCTTGAGCCTTCAGCAGGGTCACATGTCTGTCATGGACTATGAAGCTACTTTCATTGAGATGTCTCGCTTTTCACCTGGTATGGTAAGCAATGACGCAGAAAGGGTGAGGTGCTTCAAGGATGTCTTACGACATGCCATTCATATCTAGGTGAATATCTTCAGGTTGGGTTCATTATCATAGGTGGTGAACTAGGCACTCATGGAAGAGGGAAACTAGAGGGATAGTGCCCACATTGGTTGGTCAATGGCTTCAAGTGATGGTTCGAATAGCAGGAAGTGAGGGAGGGATGAGTTCCAGCAGGGCAGTCAGGCCAAGGACTCATCTAGACCACCTCGTAGTAGTACAGCAGTGGTTTTATTTCAGTGTGGACAGTCAAGACATGTTTGGACTTAGTTTGATAGGCCTCCAAAGGAGTGCCAGGCATGTGGACAGGTTGGGCATCTAGAGAGGTTCTGCAGACAACCTTCTCAGATAGCTAGCAGACAGGGACCATGACAGACTGTGGCATCTAGAGTTGGTTTAGGTTTGGTACCAGGAGAAGGTAGCCAAGTTTCAGCTACACGCAGAGGACGTGATAGGGAAAGAGGGACCCAGCTGATGGGTTAGTGTCTAGTGACTGGATCAGCACCATAGAGAGGTCAGGCATCAAGAAACCGTACTTCAGGTCAGGTGCACACCGTGGAGTAGCCAGGGGCTGAGAAGGCTGGTGAGCCGACGACAGTTATAGGTACACCGTGAGTGTGGTCGTGACTTTATTGTTTTCTTTTTTCATGACCTATTAAGGCATGTCCATTTTGAGTGCACAAGGTGCACAGGATCATGTGTACTGACTAGATTATAGTCAATGGGATTGGCGACATATCGAGTGCATGATATATTTTTATATAAATATATGAGATGTGTAGCATCAGGAGCATCGAGGATGTGGGTTACTTGAGGTGTCGCGGGCATCGGGGCATCGAGGATGCAAGTTACTTGGGGTTCTAGGTATCAGGTTCATTTTTTAGCATCCATGGGATGCAGGACCTCGTGTAAGCGGACACTGATGTGGTGCAGGATACATTGGGTGTCTAAAATTACAACGGGACCACCAATGAGATTTATGGGTGATGATGCATCACGAGAGGACCATGAGTTTGTAAATAGGTTAGTGAACCCTTGCTTTGTTGAGTTTTGTAGGTTTAAGACTGAGTTAGGCAATTCCTAAGGTGGGGGATCCCCTTGAGGAATTTAGCCAGAACTTCTAAGACCAAGAGAGTTTGGGTTATTGTGATCAGGGTGGTATGTTCGGTGTCATCTCCGTGTTTCGTTTGATAGCTTAGGGATGATCTATGTTAAGGTTGGGAGATTGTAAGGACCTGGGTTTTTAGAACGGGTAAAAATCCTAACCCTGTTTGAATTTTTGAATTGTTTCTGAGAAAACTAGAAAAATCTGGGAAGCTCTGGAAATTTCAAGACTATACAGCATATACTCTAAAGTACATGTCGTGTATGGGTTAGGCATGTACCATCCGTGTGCTTGCCGAGTACATGTCGTGTGATGACCGTGTAGGAATTTCCTACTACACGGCGTGTAGTGTTGCTCGACCCACTGTGTACCCTTGACCGTGTGGAGGCCATACATGGCGTGTAGGCCTGTTGGCTGGGTAGAATGTTTTTAGCAATTACACGCCGTGTACTATTTGTACACGGTGTGTAGAGGGTCCGTGTATGGAGATATACATGGCGTGTTGGGGATGTCAGTTGGGTAGAGAAGTACAATTCGTGTACCTATAGGTACACACCGTGTAGTCAGTCGACAAATCCTTGGCGAAATGTCAGTCGTTATATGGACAATAAAATGATACACGAAGTGTAGTTATAAGTACACGTCATGTACTTTATTTTTTCGTTAAAATGAGAAGTAGCCTCATTTTGAGGCAGGGGGCAGTGGGTTTCATCTGGGAGATGTGAATAGCCGGCCAAGACTTAAAATCCTTCTCGTTTCTTCATCCGAAGTCAGATTTAAACACTGTTTGATCCATTGGAACCCCCTCGATAAGGCCTTGATTCATCATGAGTCATTCTTCTAGATTTTTTTTCTAAGACGAGTTATAGTAGTTTGAGTGGTTTTGATTCTTTTGTAGATCTACCACGTTTTAGACCTAATTGGAGGCTGTTATCGGAGGAGTATCATCGTACGATCCTTAGGTAGGTGGTGCGTAACTCTTTTTGTGTTTTTGAAGACTTTTGGGTGGAACGACTTTTTGCGCTTTTTCAAGTATTTTGAGTGTGACTCTGTTTTACCTGTTATTTCCTATTTAATTGTTTACTTGGACTATAGGATGAATTTGGGTATGCATGTTACCTGTTTTTCTTGAGTGGGGTTGGCCAAGTAGTCGTTGCTCATTGGGGCATTTTGTATGGGGGATGCCAAAATGGTTATATTTGAATTGTATTATTTTAAACTGCTGATTTTAGTTTATTAAACCTTGATATGAATTATTATAGGCTTTAATGACCTCAGTGCTGGTATGGGACAACACTTGGTTGGTGCTTTTCAACTATCTAATAGGTTTTTCCTATTTAGAAGTGATTCTTTTGTTTATACATGTGATTTCTGAATTGCATATGCTGGAACCCTTGCGGTTGTGTTGGGCGTGGCCTAGATATTCTTGAGTGATGCTGATCACAGGTTGGGCTTGGCACGGGTTACGTTGGGTGGTTCTGACCATGGGATTGGGCGTCATGGATGTCGGCTTGATGTAGGGTGAATTTCAGGTTGGGCATATCCCAAGTTATTGGGATGGTGAGGCCAACAGAATTGAGCGGCATGGTCGTAGGGACACGAGGTGTCAGAGGTGTTGTGGCTGGGTACTATTTTGGTGATTACCACTCACCTAGAACTTTGAGTAGTGTGCGCACAGAGAGACTCTGTGATGAGGTGGTTTGGACCACTCATGTGGGTAAAGGACCCTGTTAGTTTCAGTTTATGTACAATTGGTTTGGGGGTGCTTGCCGAAAGAAGCCACATGGAAGGTGAGGAGCCTTCAGGGGATAGCAATGAGGCTATCGGGTTGGGGGCAGAGACTCGTCATTATTTGAGGGCAGACATTAATGTCTCTCTGGTTACTTTACTTGAGGGCGGACATCACTATCCCTTCGGTTACATTATTTTAGGGTAGACATCACTGTCCCTACGGTTAAATTATTTTAGGGAAGACATTTTTGTCTCTTCAATTACATTATTTGAGGGAAGACATCGTTATACCTCCGGTTACTTATTTGAGGACAGGAATCATTATTCCTCCGAGTTACTATTTCTTGGGCATGCCTATAGGACGTCGGTACTTGAGACACGCAGTGTCAGGGGGGAACATGGTGTCGGGTTACAAGATAGAGATTCTGGCATTGGACGAAGCAGGTGACACTTCATGGTGGAAGTTGAGAACTAATGGAGTTTATGTTTATTTTTGCATCGTTCTTTTTTCCATTTCCCTTATAACTACATGTCTGCTTAAACACTTATATTAGGTATGCACCATTGGGTGGTATCCTACTGAGATTCATCTCACACCCTACATGGGACCTTCAAGATGTGTGTAGACTTTATGGATTTACATTAAGGAAAGAGGTCTGCTTTAAGAGCTGGACTGTCTTAGCTATTGCATGGAGATGGTATGGACCTTGAGGTCTTGCCTAGCTAGAGTTTACTTTGTTTTTTCTTCTTTATTGTGTCATTATGCTTACTTGTTTTATATCTAGAGTTGGTTATCCATTAGAAACCTTTATATATATATGGATATGTATGACCTACTTTGGATGCATGTTTTTTTGTTCAGTAGTAGTTACAATTGAACAATATGTTGTTCTGTTTACTTTCTACTGTTGTTGTTTATATTTATTTCTTCTGCTGTTTATCGATATTGAATGTGCTTCTACTCTGCGGGTCTGGTTCGAGTCTACTAAGTCATTTATTCTATTACATATTTATTATTATACTCTGACCAGTACCATTATTATCCTCTAAGAGGGTATAGCCTCCCCACTATACCTATAAGACCCTCGCTGCTAGTCGGCAGCCTTTGGCGTTCAGGGAGGTGCGCTTAAGGTAGTAACACCTGACCCGTTTAGCACTGTTCAGGTGGCTGTTCGGGTTCAGTTCATTACAACATCCATCTATCACACTAAACTTGTTATTTCTTCAAGTATGGTTTCAATTAAAGATGATGAGTCAGAATCTCTTTCCTCATGAATACCTCTAGTATTCGTACCTATAGTTCCAAACTATTGGGAATTCTTTGTTATCTTCTCAAATAGTCTCCTAGATTCCCTGGTTGAGTTTTTAAACAAAGATCCCATGGATAATGCATCTAATTGGTTCCTATCATTTTCCAATAGTCCATGTTATAAGAAGACTAGAAAGCGGTGATCTTCAAAAAAATTGTGGGGACATCTTGCACATAGCTTCTTGAACCTTTCCCAATAATCGTAAAGGGTTTCTCTAGTTGCTTGTCAGGTGGCATAGATTTTATTCTTTATCACTATGATCTAGAAGGTTGGGAATAATCTTTGCATAAAACTTATTTAGAGATCATCCCAGTCATTTATCTCTCCATATTGTTTGTTGTATAAACACTCCTTGTAATCTCCCTCATGTGAAAAGGGGAATACCCTCCACTTGAATTTATCCTTAGCTACTCCTCTCAAGTTGAAGCTTGAACATATGAAGCCAAATTCTTGAATGTGTTGGTTGGGATATTCATCTTTAAGTTCATGGAATTTAGGAAGTATGGGAATAATACTAATACATAGTTTAAAATCATTTTTTTCATAGGAATAGATAACTGGGTTTTTTTTTAGAAAATTAAGGGGAATAGAGGTCCCTTAATGTTTATTGTGGGTTTATTTCTATGTTTGATGGATCGAAGTGAACACCTAAAGTTTCACTCCAAAATTCTAAATTGATTTTTTCAAAGTAATTTTCTATATTAGGATTCCTAATCCTAGTTAGAAAATTCCTCTCTATATCAAGATCAAAAGAAAATAATTCTTTATTGGAGATCCAAGTCATGAAATTTTTAGGTTATATTAGCATTCAATCCCCAGCAATGGCACCATGTTTTGACTCACACCTATCTTGGGGTGTGTAAAAATATATTTAATTCCACCTATGGGTGTAGTATTATTAGTGACTAAAATACTCTCTAAGGATTAGTTCTTTAATCTAGTTTCCACAATGCATAAATAAATTATAAAATAATAATGCAGGACTATCAAATAAAGAACAATGATTTTTAAAATTGAAGAATGGGAGAGAAGTTATTGGGGTTTAGGTTGGTTTCCCTTTTTGTAATACTACCATATTCCTTTTTAAATTAATCTATTGTTTGTATTAATTAATTTAATAAAAAGATTAACAGTAATTTTTGTCCTTTTTCACCCTTGATCAATTTTGATATTAATGAAAATAATTCTCACAATTTCCTTTCTTATATTATTCTCCTTCCAATGTGTGTCAATGATCCTTCTTTTAAATTCTTAGGCAATACCAAATCTGGTATCGAAATTCCCAAGTATCCAAATTAGACCATTATATCATACTCATGTTTTTAGTAATCACTAAACACTTCTCTACTTAACTTTATATCAACTAGTATATATGATAAAAAAATAGGAATAGGGAGAAAATATTTATTTAATCAAGGTAATAGTAAAAATCCATAATTAAATACAAACACAATTGTATTCATATCAAATTATGAAATTTATAATTGAAAACCATTTAAATAGAGAAAATATATCAATGTATTTAAATGAAACTATACTCAAGAATTACAATTTGGGACACCTTCCCTTCACCCAACCACTTAAGGGTTTTACCCCTTCATTAAAGAAGAGATGAATGGAATATTAAGTCTGGAATACATATTAACATAAAAAATACATCAAGACAAAAAATGCAGAAAAATTATCCAGAGAGACATTAGAGATCCTCAGTCTGATCATCCTCTGATTTGGTAGTAGTACCCTCTTATTTATAATGGGATGAATACCATATTTTTATCTCATTAAAATATTTTGTATCTTTATTTATATCGGTAAAAGGTTTAATTTATCTTATTTAATATTTGTTGCACTGAATCTCCAGATATATCAAGTGTTTCTAAATTATATCTATCTTCCACCTCTTTTAAAATAAAGTTACATATCCTCATGGATTCTTTTTAATGTTCTATATAGCCAATTATTCCAACGGGTTCATGTAGTTGTTTCTACACATGAGTGTGATGTATCCATTTTTACATGGATGATTTAGGTATCTCCTAAGTACGACCTCCATTATTTAGGGTAGCACTTCATCCACTCGAGCCCATGACATAGTGGTTGGTGGTAATGGAATAGGGAGGCTCCTCCTTCAATCCGGCCTTCACAGTGGTTGGATGAAGTTCTTTTTTCCTAAAAGGTGTCTTTTATACTCAAAAATGGATTCTTGGTGGTTAGATCAAGCTCATTAGGTCATCTATGGTGATACTTTTATGTTCAATTTTGAATTTTTCTAGAGGCGGCCATGGGTCTCCAGTGAGCGGTAGGCGGTGTCGAGTGGTGGAAGATCGTGCAATGATAGGTCACATGATGGTAGTATATCTTACCGTCCACAATGGTAGCATATCCACAATAGATTCTCATTTAAAACTAATCCATTCCTCCTCAGTTCATCACCCATTTTTCATATCTTTTAAATAATGAGCCATTGTCAACACATGCTCTAGTTTACTCTCTAGGGTGAAGTCTTCTATCCAGAGTAGCTCGAATGGTAGAAATAGTGATGATAGATCACCACAGAATCTTGAACAATAAAAATGGTGATGAAAGATCATCACGGTAGATCGAGTGGTATAATGCAACACGGTCATTTCTTAGCGTCTCCTCGGTGCATACCTTCACCCATGGAATAGCTATCATGGAAACGGTGTAAGAAATACTTCCCTCTGTCCATCCTTCATAGTGGCTTGATGGGACTTCTCAATATCATTAATGGCCTCATTATCCTTTTAAAAAGTCTATAGGGTAGTATTCTAAGGTGGATAATATGTTCCATGGTGATTAAGGGCCTTGATGGTGGCTATGAACTTGAGCTCGAGCTTCTATGGCAGTGGCCATGGTGATTCCAATGATGTCCAGTGGGAAGTAGTGGTGTTGATAGGTGGAAAAATAGTGGTCCAGTGAGGTTGAGCATGGAAAGTGGTGGAGAGGAAATGTTTGAGGTGAGATCGAGGTTTGGTCGAAATGGGATACCACCATTTTGGTTATGAGGAATAGTACCCGCTAAGATCCTATCCCACATAGTAAATATAAGTGTTTGGACCCTTGAATATAAAACAATTTGTGGAATATGTGGCTTAGATGCCTATTTTGAGGATGGGAACTCACATACACATTTCACACACGATATATGGGCAGGGTCCTTGTCTTAACTATTGTGTGTACTCCTCCCTACGAGGCCTGATCTCCTATCTTCCTCACAATCGTGCTCCCCCGATGGTTTTCTTGGCCATCTGACCCCTTCATAGGGATGGATAAGTGGATTTTTGGGCATTGATTGGTTAAGAGAATCCCCTGGATGGACTACATTTTAACCAGAAAAATAGTCAAAAATACTTGGTAGGTTTCCACAGAAAATCATAATCACACTTAAAACTTTTATTTCAAAGTTTTTATTCATTTTAATCTATATTAATTTCTTATTTTTAAAACTCCATACTTTAATAAAACATTGAAATACATGGGTATTTTCATTAAAGAAATAACAGTTATTAAAAAATGTTTACAATTTTTCACGATAAATTGAGTGCATCAATAATCAAATAAAATCTATTTGATTCATGAAATAGTTTTTCATATTATTTAAATTTTATTCTATTTAGCCATATTAAAAATATGAAAAAAATAAACTATTAAAAATTTAATCTTTATTCATATAGTTTTATGTATATTTATGAACTTAAGTGTGTGTAGTATTGATAATAATCATAAATTCTCAAGAGAGTGGTATATAATAACATGTTGATGTGATTAAAAATATAAAGGATTCAATGTCATCATACCAACTACATGCATATAGATTCACCTTCTCTTTTCATGAAATCAATATTAAGAAATAAAAATAAAAAATCAAAATCTAGTATAACCTAACTTGTCAATTCATTATTCTCTAATAGACAAGATAAAATAGAGAAATACAGAATATAAAATTTATTTAAGTATGATCATGTGTTTTCTTGTCTTGTTCTATTAAAGAATATGATATCTTAACCTATCACAAAAATATACAAATTGCGTCTTGGTTTTAAGTCATACTTTATCATCATATGTTTAAACATCCTCTAGAATCACTACTATAGAACTGACTATCTCGATGCTAAAAATAGGCTTTATCAGTGAAAAAAAACACTAACAATCAGAGCACCCTTAAAAGCACTTGGCATTTATCATTGCTAATAGAAAGTATTGATAAAGGCTATACAGCTATTGAAAAACTTTCATCCCTATAGCAGCCCTATAAGAAAATCATATTGGAAATATATAATCAAATTGGAATGAAAATATTACAGAAAACATATCGAAATACAAATATAACATTGCACTATCATTTCAATTCAAAATTTGTATGAAAAATATTTACATTGATGTGATATTTACAATTAATCAAAAACCAATTTAAAAAATCATGACTCTCATAGAAAGATTTCTCCAACAATCAACCTCTGTACAAAATATTTTCCCTGCAATAAAACCAATGTTTATTTTAGTAACAATACATAAAAATAAATAAATTATAATTTTAATGTTATATAATCTGCATATGATAAATTATATTATTAATTACTGAATATAGTAATGATATTATCAGTTGTACTATTAATTATATTATTAATGATTATATTATTAATTATATTATTAATTATTAATTATACTATTAATTAATAATTATATTATGAATTATTAATAACATTATTAATTAATAATCTATATAAATTATATTGTTAATTACTGAATATATTAATGATATTATCATTTATTAATTATCTTAATTACTTAAATAGTTATTCGTGGTAATATCATTAAACTAAAATGACATTTTTATATTGAAAACATGCACTTGGAGTCATACCGAGCACATCATGTGTTGGATTGATGTGTGGTCGATTCCTACATTCTAAAAATTAATTAAAGATCATTGTACTAAAGCATCAATACAATCCAAAATCTTTTTACTTGATTTTGGCTATGTGATGCACGTTTTAAACAAAAATGACACTTGTATATTGAAAACATATACTTGGAGTTATATTGGCCACATCATGTGTTGGATTGACATGTGGTTGATTCCTACAAGACACAAATGAATTATGGATTATTATCCTAAAGTATCAAGAAAGTATGAGATTGATTACTCAGTTTTGGCTATGTGATGCACGTTTTAAACTAAAATGACATTTTTATATTAAAAATACATACTTTGATTCATATCGGCCACATCGTATGTCAGATTGATGTGCAGTCGATTCCTAAACCTCATAAATGGATTATGGATCATTTTACTGAATTTTGAAGACAATATGTGCTAGTTTTCTTAGTTTTTTTCTATGTGACACATGTTATAAACAAAAATGAAACTTTTATATTGAAAACACAAACTTTGAGTCATAGCGGTCACATCATGTATCTCGTTGACGTTAGGTTAATTCCTATACATCAAAATTGGATTATGGATCATTTTCCTAAAGTTTCAAGTCAATATAAGCTCTTTTTTCTCAATTTTGGCTATGTGACACGTGTTTTAAACTAAAATGACACTTTTATATTGAAAGCATGACCTTTGAGTCATGCCAGCCACATCGTGTGTTGGATTGATGTGAAGTAAATTCGTACACACCAAAAATTAATTTTGGATCATTTTTATAAAGTTTCAAGACAATCCAAGCTCGTTTAAATGGTTTTAGTTATGTGACGTATGATTTACACTAAAATGACACTTTTATATTGAAAACATGCACTTGGAGTCATACTGAGCATGTTGTGCATCAAATTAATCTATGTTTAGGTCCTACATTAAAAAAATAAATTATGGATTATTGTCTTAAATTTTCGATACAATATAATCTCATTTTCATAGTTTTTTCTATGTGATTCATGTTTTACACTAAAATAACACTTTTATATTGAAAACACACACTTGGAGTCATACCAGACACATTGTGTGTCAGATTAATATACGATCAATTATTACATGTCTCAAATGAATTATGTATCGTTTTACTAATATTTGAAATAATATGGGATTTTTTGCTTGGTTTTGGATATATGACGTGCATTTTACACTAAAATGAAACTTTTATATTAAAAAAACGCACTTAGAATCATACCGACCACATCATTTGTTGGATTAATGTGAGGTCAATTCCTACACACCAAAATTGAATTATGGATTGTTTTCTTAAAGTTTGAAAACAATACAAGCTCATTTTCTTATTTTTGGCTATGTGACATGCATTTTACACTAAAATGACACTTTTATATTGAAAACACACACTTAGAGTCATACCGATCACATCATGTGTCAGATTGATGTGCGGTCAATTCATATATATCTCAAATGAATTATGGATTGTTTTCCTAAATTTTGAAAACAATGTGATCTCATTTTCTTGGTTTTGGCTATGTAATTCACTTTTTAAAATAAAATGATACTTATATTGAAAACATGCATTTTGATTCATATAAGGCATATCATGTGTTAGATTGACATCAAGTCGATTCCTACAAATCAAAAATTAATTATGGATCATTTTAATAAAGTTTTAAGACAATCTGAGCTTGTTTTATTAGTTTTGTCTATGTGACACAACTTTTAAACTAAATGACGCTTTTATATTGAAAACACAAACATTGAGTTATACCGGCCTCATCATGTGTGTGATTGATGTGTAGTTTATTACTATGTGACACAAATGAATTATGGATCATTATCCTAAAGTTTCAAGACAATATGATTTCATTTACTCAATTTTCGCTATGTGATGCGCATTTTACACTAAAATGACACGTTTATATTGAAAACACACACTTGGACTCATACCATCCACAATGTATATAAAATTAATGTTCAGTAAATTCATATATGACATAAATAAATTATGAATCATTTTACTAAATTTTCAAGACAAACCAAGCTCATTTTCTTATTTTTGGCTATGTGACATGTGTTTTACACTAAAATGACACTTTTATATTGAAAACATGCACTTGGACTCATACCAACCACATTTTGTGTAGAATAAATATATGGTTAATTCCTAAACATCTAAAATGAATTATAGATCATTTTACTAAATTTTTAAGAAAAAAAATAAGATCATGTTTGCTTAGTTTTAGCTTTCTGGCATGCGTTTTAAACAAAAATAACACTTATATTGAAAACACGCACTTTGAGTCATACTGGCCACATCGTGTGTTGGTTTGATGTGTGGATAATCTCTATACATCACAAATATATTATAGATTATTGTCCTAAATTTTGAAAACAATTTGATCTCATTTTCCGGATTTTGAAAATGTGATACATATTTTAATGTAAAATGACACTTATATTGAAAACACAAAATTTGAGTCATACCAACCATATTGTGTGTCATATTGACATGTGGTCGATTTCTACATTCCACAAATGAATTATGGATCATTTTAATAAATTTTCAGGACAATATGAACTTTTTTACTCATTTTTGGTTGTGTGATGTGTGTTTCACACTAAAATTACATTTTATATTGAAAACATATACTTGGAGTCATACCAGCCATGTCATGTTTTGGATTGATGTGTGGCTAATTCCTACACACCAAAAATTAATTATGGATCATTTTATAAAATTTTAAAGACAATCTAATCTCATTTTCTCATTTTTTTTCTATGTGACGCTCGTTTTACACTAAAATGACACTTTTATATTGAAAATACACACTTTGAGACATACTATCCACATCGTGTGTTAGATTAATGTACGTTTTATTACTACATGTCTCAAATGAATTATAGATTGTTATACTAATGTTTTAAATCAATCAATGTTTGTTTGCTCGATTTTGGCTATGTGATGTGCATTATAAACTAAAATGAAACTTATATTGAAAATATACACTTTGAGTCATATTGGTCACATAATGTGTTTAATTTCAATGTAGTTGATTATTATACATCACAAATGGATTATGGATCATTTTCCTAAATTTTTAAAACAATCTGATCTCGTTTTCTTAGTTTTTCCAATGTGATGCATGTTTTAAACCAAAATAACACTTATAATGAAAACACAAACTTCAAGACATTTTAGTCACATCATATGTCAGATTAATTACAGTCAATTCCTATATACTAAAAATAAATTATGGATCATTTTCCTAAATTTTCAAGGAAATCTGAGATTGTTTACTTAGTTTTGGATATGTGATGCGCATTTTACACTAAAATAACAATTTAATATTGAAAACATGAACTTAGAGTCATACCGACCACATCATATGTTGGATAGATGTTTAATTGATTCCTAGATCTCTCAAATGAATTATAGATCACTTTCATAAATTCTGAAAACAATCTGATCTCATTTTCTTAGTTTTTTCTATGTGGATTTTGTTTTAAACTAAAATGACAATTTTATATTAAAAAAACACACTTTTAGTCATACCGTCCAAATCATGTTTTGGATTGATATGTGGTTGATTCATACACATCACAGATAAATTATAGATTTTTTTCCTAAATTTTGAAAATAATATGAGCTTTTTGGATCAGTTTTGGCTATATGACATGTGTTTTAAACTAAAATGGCACTTTTATATTGAAAACACGCATTTTGAGTCATACTACCCACATCATGTATTGGATTGACATGTGTTCGATTTCTACACATCACAAATAAATTATGGATTTTTTTTATAATGTTTGAAAATAATATGAGCTTGTTTTTTTTTGGTTTTGTCTATGTGATATGCGTTTTAAACTAAAATGACACTTTTATATTGAAAAAGCACATTTTGAGTCATACCAGCCATATCGTGTGTCGGATTTACATACATATTCGATTCCTACATGTAAAAAATAAATTATAGGTCTTTTCTTAAAGTTTGAAAACAATCTGATCTTTCTTTATCAGTTTTGGCTATGTGATGCTTTTTTTAAACAAAAATGGAACTTTTATATTAAAAACACACACTTTGAGTCATACCGGCCACATCGTCTATCAGATCGATGTGTGGTAAATTCCTAAACATATCAAATGAATTATTGATAATTTTCATAAATTTTGAAAACAATATGATCCATTTTGGTCAGTTTTGATGATAAGAAATGTGTTTTAAACTAAATTACCTTATATAGATCAATCAACTTCTCAAAATTTTCAACTTCGAACCCTGATTCAACTTCCTTCACATTTAATTCCTTATTTCTACTTTGATAATTGGATCAGGATATGGGTGAGGCATCTATATTATCATTTATAGTATCTTTCATTATCATGTATTTGGTTGAATCAAATGTGAAAGTAAAGGAATTCATCTTGTTTCTTTATCATGGAGGTGTAAGTGATTGTAATAGTACCCAAAATATTTTTACAAACTCATAAAAAGATAGAAAGATGAAAAATGAAAATGATGAGGCTAGAAGCATGGAATTTACTTCCCCAACAGTGGGTAATATGTCTTCATATTTGTGGGTAGAAGGATCCTTGACTCATTTCTCTCTCACTATTATCTCAGTTGTAGCCTTGAAGTCCAATATCTCATGAGCATGACCAGTTTAGGATATATTAATAGATCTATTAGAATTTGTAGAGCATAACCCTCCTTGGTACTTGTCCTTGAGAAACATCTCAAATCTTTCTTGCATTTAAATTTCATCACCAAAGTGTTTTTTAGTTTCTACCAACTCATCTTAACCCCTAAAGGAAGTAAATTAGTGAATAATTGAATTTTATTTTAGGAAAAATATTATCTAAATCATTATGATACTAATGTTTCACATCCCAAATGTATATCTAAGGTCATAGTTTATACTATATCACAAACATTATAGGTAATCACCTTAACTTGATGTTTGCAAACATTCTAACACCATGTACTCTTCCCACTCATATCAAAATAATTTTACTTCTTATTTTGAGTATATAAAATGTTAGTAGTCCTGGTAGTACTAAGAAAATATAAATAAATGATTGAAAAATATTTTAAATGAAATTGTAATTATATTTTTAAATTACTTGTTCAGGGATTCTAGTTTGTTGATGGTATATAATATCCTTCATAAATTTTCAAATGTAATATCTACAATCATTGTTGTTATTTTGTTTTAAACACTGCAGAAACATTGACCAAAATAAGAAAAAAAAATTGAAATGTGTATTGAATGTTAAATATTACTATATATACCTTAATTTTTTTCATTTGAAGAAATATATACGTTTTTTGTGTTTAGTCAATGACCTCATACCATTATTTAACTAATATTTATATATCTTCTTATCATAATAAAATTAATATTAAAACACAAACTAAAAAATATAACTTGAAGTTTATCTATAAAATTTTGTGAATTAAAAATTCACAATGAACATCATGTGTGGTCAATTTGTTGGAAATACATATTTTGGATCCAAAAAATAAAAATTTGGGGTATCTAAATTGATTGTGATTATAATTTAGTGCTTTAAAAAAATGAAAATAAGTAATGAAAAAATAGAAAAATATATTTTATATGATTAGATTATAGAGTTTTACCCATGAATTATAGGAATAAAGAGGAATCTATCTTATATTATTTTCTTTTCAAATTCCACACTTAGGTCATATTTTTCTTTCTGTAAAAATGATAGAGGGATTAATGAGTCCAAATCTTACTTCACAAGGTTTTCCCTTTATATAGTAGTAACATATATACCTGTAGAAAATATGAATAGTTATTAATTGTAATGAACATAATAGATCATTTTTTGTACAAATAGATTATGAAAATGTACCTCATTTATATATTCACAACTGAGACTCTCAGCCATAAAAACTTGATAATCTCAATTATACTCTCAAGACCAACCACATTAGTAATGGAAACTTCAAATATTTATTTTCATATTAAATATAGGATATATTTTCATCTTTTAATGTTTTATACACATGAACTTGTAATGCTAATATATGAGGTAGTGGAACCGGTGGGGTGGAGGTACTCTAAGAAGGTCATTTTGTTTTTTTGGTTGATCCGCTGGATTGTCTTGATTCGACCTTCTGTTTCTTCTTTGTTTTTTCCATCTATAATACCATACCTCATTTTAGACCTTTTATAATTAATTATTAAAGGTTTTTCATTTGAAAAAAATTGTTAAATGAATACCTCATGTACCTTTATAATATTAACTTTTCATTCTATGAAAGTTCTTATAGCATTATCAACTGTGATAACATCCAGATCATCAAGCGGAATAGGAAAATTGGTTCTCAGCTCAAAATATATTTTTATCCCCACTCTCATGTGATCTTTTGGGATTTTTTTATTGTGTATAATTTCTCTTAGGATATTTTACATCATACCCCTCACAAAAAGGTGATGCGTGGGTGTTGATAGATATAAATGACATGATTTCACCCAGTATAATTTTAGTGATATAAAGTTATCAAAAGTTTTTTTATTCATATTTAGGAGAAATCATTATGAAAATTTTGATTGCATTGGGTAATTCATATGTTTGAGGGGAATGTATAGACTCAAAGCTAATGGGTTTATATGGATCTTCATGTACTGATCATTGTTCCACTACTGGTTTGCTTTGATTCTTTCATATATATTGGTATGCCAAACTAAACTAAACAATAATATCTTTTAAAGAATATATTTGTGTCTACATTCCTTTTATCATCTCATATGCATATCCTGGTGGCTTTGTCTTCCCAAAATATATCTGACGTGGCACTCCAAAACATGCACCTCTAAAACGGCCAAATTATTCCAGCCGCTTCAAAGCTACTGAAAGTAGTTTTTCTTTAGGTGCAGTTGATGTCAATTCTTGCATCTAAACAGAATAAAAAACATAAGAAAATAAATAGATATTTTTATGTAATATTGTTATAAAGCATAAAAAATTACTATTATGCCATACTTTCACATGATTCTCATAATGCTTGTGTGTTTTCATCTATTAGTTTTCCCTCTTTATTAACATGATCCTCCTTCCATATCACATGATGTGGGATAGAAGTGGGTTTGGATTATGATGCATAAATATAAATATAAACAAAGAATAATATGGTTTCTCAAATCACGTAATCCTTTTTACTATAGATTTAAAATACATGCCATTTTCTTTTCAAGTCAAGTATACCCCATATTTTCTTTATGGTAGGGGTGAATTAGTTTCGCTACATGTTTCTTATTTTCAACACTCCTTTATTATTTCATAAATTAACAATTTTGAATCAAATAGTATAAGATAAATAATTTCAAATAAAATACTATCAACTACAATGCACCTAAAATGATTCCTCATTGTTAAGACTAATGAAACCATTCTATGTTTTCTGGTTTATAATGTGTGCATACATAATAGGTGGGTGGGGGTTTATTTTAACCTTAGAATCCCTGATATAATTCTTTGTAAGAAGTTTCTAAAAGCCTCTATGATATTTTCTAGTGACTATTAAGAAAAATTTATTAATGAAATCATCTAAAATAAATGAACCATGTAAGGGATAATGAAAATTAAATTAATGTTTCATTATATAATTTTTCAGTAAAATATAGAAATTTTATCATAGCATTACCCTAATATCTTCCCAAATGGATTCCTTTAATGCAGGCATGGCATTTTGTTACATATCTATATCAATTGGAAAATTCATTCTCATTGTGACCCCAATGTAAATAATGAACATTGACTTTCTAGGGTCAACAGGTTGGTCATGTTGATTCTATCCAACCTCAAATTTTATACCTTTTCTTCTTACCTTGATATTTTAGTTAACAAGATATTGCTATGTCATTATTGTTTTTTTCATTGACATGTTGTTGATCCCCTATTAATTTTGTAGTTTCAGTATTAATCATGTGTTCTTACTTGGTATTAGTAATATTATCATGTGGAAAAGTCATTATATGCATGAGTAGTCAAACATTTAATTTAGATTACGTAAATCTAATAGAGAACACATAATATTATAAGGAAGAGCATGATATATTAAAAAACAATTTATCCATCTCATTGAGTTCCTTTTTCTCTTTAAATTTTGAAGGGATTTGGATCCTCTATCGAGTATCAAAATCCTTTCTTTATGGCCCCCTCTAATATAAAATACATTATCTACATTGGGACTATTGTGAAATGATTTTGATCTCCCAATGAAAGGTTCTTCCTCAATTGAATTTTCATATGACCTTGCAATTGTTTTAGTCTCCAACAGAATAATTGACCAATTCTTTTTTCTAGATCTAAGATATAAAATACTTACATTGCTTGTGATGTCATTATGAACAGTTTTTTCGTATACCCTTCCATACTAAAATTCGCCTTCATGAAGCCCAGTTCACTAAGTTTCACTACACTCCTAATTTCAACCCAATTGCAATGAAAAATTGACACTTGAAATTTTGTATAATCCAACTCATATATCTAATACTAAAATATGACATATTTTCATAAATTGTATTTTTATCCATGCAACCGGATACATTCATCACTTCCACCACAAGTGTAACTTCACTATTTTGTATCGTTCTATGATCATATTTTTCCTTTTTATAGAACATATAACCATTAATTACAAAACTAGTGTAAGATATAACATTTACATATGGTCCCCTGGCTAGCCATCAAAGTCATTCAACAATTGAATTCATATTTGCAGATAACTCCTTATAAATATGATCCTAGAACCATCCTATAAATAGTTTATTGTGGGTATTTGATATCCATACTTCATCACTTGATGGATTCAAATGTCTAAGAAGTACTTTTTGGGATTAAATATATGTAGAAACCTCTACACTATTATGCAAAACATAAAGGTGATTTTGCTCTTTATCTGTAATTGTAATTGTAACAACACTTCTGGAAATCCCTTTGCCTAGAAGGCATCCATTGTGATGATATTTTAGAAGACCAATGTTATCAACATCTGATAGATAATTAGTATAGAATTAAACAGATTATTCGACAATATATCGCTTTGAAATACAACCTTCTAGATGAATTTGATTCTTGATGTACCCTTTTAAAATTTTCATATATCGTTCAATGGGGTACATCCATTTTTAATGTATAGGACAACATATTTGAATCTCTCTAACCATGTGAACCATTAGGTGGACTAATATATCAAATAATGGTGGTGGGAAGTGATATTACCCTTCCAGGATTCAAGTATCACTGAGAGGGGGGGTGAGTGAATCAGTGATATCTTTTTCTTTTATGTTTTCTTATGAAACAACCTTCACCTTCTATTAAATATTTCTTTCCCTGATGAAGAAAGAAAATCAAACACACATCCATAGGAACATAAGAATTTACAAGGTTCGCTACTCAACAAGATTATCTACATCCTTGGTATGGTTTGGAAACAATCTAATAACACACAATCCATTAGAAAAATATCCTTTTGTATGGAATACAATGAGTAGGATATTCCTTTATACTCATGTAGCACTATGTTCAATACAATAGTGTATGTGATTCAAGTAGCATGAAATGATGTAATACAATTTATGTAACAAACATGTTACGGTGCTTCTTGATAAAATTTTACAAATATGATCTTTCAAAAAAATTCTTCACTTTCTTACCTAGAAGCTGGTAAGAACTTCCTGGACTTCGTAATGATACTTAGTTTGATACCCCAGTCTGATTTCCAAGTTTGATTGCTTAAAATGGAAATATCACTCTTCCTCATACTGTTATTTTGTGGAAATTACTTTTAAAAACTATTTTAATTGCTTTGTGAACTTCCTTGAACCCAATGTGAACTATCCTATATACTCTATGAACTACCTTGCACTGCATGGTGTGAGTGCTTTGTGGAAAACCTTCCCTTTGTGGACTACCTCTACTTCGTGGATGGCTAATACTTTTATAAACCATTGATTCTCTATGACCCATTTTTCTTTGTGGGCAATCAAAACCCACAAACTACTTCCATGAACTATCCCCACGAACTGTATCCTTCACAAAAATGATCCATCATGAACTACTATCCTTCACAAAATTCTCCCTCATGAACTTCTTCTCCTTCATAGAATTCTCCCCCGTGAAGTCTTTATAACTTACCTGAATTCTTCCAGCAGCAATGATCTCTTCTAATAAAATTATTTTTACTTAATGATATAATTAGAGTTCATTATATAGAAAAATAAGATCTATAAAACCCAATAATCTAATTTACCCAAAACTTCAATGTGGTACATCCTTCACCAAGAACTGTGTTATGCGATATGCATAGTACCTTTATTCCTTTACGGAAACTGATGTCATATACAAACAAAAACCCTTTGAGGTATCCTAAATCACCTCTAGTAAACCGAAAATGATGAGCCTCCTGTGAACGGTTATCCTCCTACGAACTACAAGCCTCCCATGAACTGTTTTCCCTACATGGTCTACATAGTGCACTTCGCGGTCTGCATAGCACTACTATGTGGAAATATTCCTTTTCCAATTTTCCTTCACCATTTCACGTACCTCATATGTGGTATATAAATTGTGCTTCATATTCCTAAAACTTCATTCCTTGAACTCCTTTGTATAAAACATTCCTTTTCCATAAAAAAACTCCCGATTTTGCGGCCCAAAAATTTAGAAAACACTGGGAAACAGCGCCACTTTAAAAATATGCTTTGGTAATACCAACCATACTAATTCATGGTCATCTGGATTTTTCAACAAACACAAATTGATACATCATTAAATCTTTAACCATCTTCCACCAAAATTCACTTCTTTCGAATCAGATAACGATCAAATATTTTACTCAACATATACTTTAAGCCCACATGATCCATGCTTACCGTGAGAAACAAGAGTAGCATGAAAATTTCATTAATGAATAATTTTATTCAAAAACCATTTGACTTATTTCATCATGAACCTTATCTATTGTGATATATAATCTTTGATCGATCACCTTTAGCATCCTCATATTTTCAAAGGAAAGTATTGTAACTTCCCTATCTTCCAGCAACGTCTTTACTTACTAATCAAATGGAATTTCTTAAGAATTGTGGGTATGGTTTTCTGAATACTATGGTCAGTCTGATCATCCACTTTTCCAAAGTATAGTGATTTATTTTCTTCTAAAACTTCCTTTATAACAAAAGACAATATTGAATAAGATAATCTTCCTTATCATTTTGGTCCTAACAATATCCCCCTTTAGATTTTGTTGTCAACCAAGATTCATAAATAACTAAACTTTGTAACCACAATAAAAGGATTACTCATCAACAATTCTATTCCTACGTGAGATGTCTCTATGTAGGAAATAATAATTATTGATATAAAAAACCATGCTCACCAAAATAAGTGACTCATGAAAAACTTCCTCATCTTTCTTCCTAGGCCTCTACATCTTTCTTCCTCGTCCTTCTTCCTCATCCTTCTTCCTTATCTTTATCCACTTCTTCAACTTTCCTAGAATACAAAAAAATGTTTCCTACAACCACTCCAACAAACAATTATAATAGTTCACAAACTCACATGTTGGATTCATAGCTTACCCACAAATCCCCCTTTATGCATGATTTCATAAGGATAGATTTATGAAACAATTATCCCCATTGAAAACACTATAAAAAGGTAATATAAGAGAGGGGATAGGTAAACATACCTCAACCTTGATGAGAAATAGGTTGGACTCCCATGTTAAACCTCAATTTATAAAATGGTTCCTTTAGTAAAGGTTTTGCAAATATGTCATCAACTTGTTCTAATGTAGGAATATACTTAAACTTCAATTCATTATTCTCCACATGCTCTTTGATGAAATGATGTTTGATATCAATATGTTTTTAATGATAATGTTGTAATGGATTCCTTATAAGGTTGATTGAACTTTGATTATCACATAGCAAGAGCAAGGGTAACTGTACTTCAACAAGTCATCCAACTGAGTTTTAATCCACATAAGTTGGGTAGAAACTTGAGTGGTAGTAGCATACTCAACTTAAGTTGTGATAAGAGTTAATGAATTCTATTTATTTTTATTCCAAATAACATAAATTTTCCCAAGAAATAAAACTTTACCAGATGTGTATCTTCTATCATCAACATTTCCTACCCAATCATCATCTAAATACCCAATCAAGTTAATGCTTTTTGAGCTATCATACATGATTCCAAAAAATTTTGTGCCTTTAATATATCTAAGAATTATTTTTCTAGTAATTAAATGTGATTATTTAGGAGCACTCTACAATATTGCACATAAGGTAACAGCATAAACAATTTTGGGTCTTGAGGAACTCAAATATAACAAACTTCTAATCAACTTTCAAAAATCTTTTGATTCAACTTCCTTACCTTCTATATCATTACTCAACATGGTTCCCACATAAATCGGTGTGGAAACTAGTTTCAATTTTTCCATGTCAAACTTCTTAAGAATTGTTTTAGCATAATTTTCTTGAGAAATAAAAATGTATTTCTTCTTTTATAATATCTGTAACCCAAGAAATTATTTTATTTCTCTAAGAATAGACATCTCAAAAAAATTTCATCTCTTAAGAAAATATTTCACAAGATCTTTCATCATTCCCAGCAAAGATAATTTCATCAACATAAACAATTACTTTTAGGGAAAACTCCTGACTTTCCTTGATGTAAATATTGCTACTAACTCTTCCTTTCTTAAAACTTATTTTTCTCAAATAAGTATCCAATTTGGAATACCAAGCCCTCGGGTCTTTTTTTATCTCATAAAAGGCTTTCTTTAGCTTACACGCATAACTTTCATCTTTCCCAACAAAAATCATAAGGTTATTCAATGTTAGCTTCCTCATCATAATCACTATAAAAAATGAAGACTTTACATCTATTTGAAAAATTTTGTAACCTTGTTGTGCAACAATAGAAAGAAAGATTCTTATTGTTTCTAACCTTTTCACTGAAGAAAAAGTATCATCAAAATCAACACCTTCAATTTTTGAGTAGCCTTTGCACACTGATCTTGTTTTGTTCCTTATCACTTCACCTTCTTCATTCAGCTTGTTCCGGAAAACCTAATTTGTTCTAATAACATTTGTGTTATCTGGTTTGGGTACGAGTTCCCAAGTATCATTATTTTCTATTTGATCAAGCTCTTTATTCATATCTTGAACCCATTCTGAATGCTCAAAGGCTTCATTCACATATTTCAGTGTGAATTTTGAATACAAAGAAGTATGTATAAATTTTTTTGAAGTTATTCTTGTATGAACCCTCTAATGTTGATCGCCAATAATTTTATGAGCTTCCACTTGATTCCTCATCCTAGGATGAGTTATTTGAGTTTCATCTGTGTCACTTGAAATAGCTGAGTCCGATTATTCTTCTTGAGTAGGATTACCACTATCGGAATCCTTACCAAAATTGTTAACAAAACTTTCCTTATCCTACTCAACTTCCTTATCATCATAAGTCTATTTTTCTTCCTCATACTTTTCAATAACTTTCACATCAACAAAATCAAAAATTATCCCTTTATATTTGTTAAAATATCTATATATTCTTCTCACATTTTTATAAAATAAGGATAAAATATCATCAAGATTTTTACACACCTCATTTTCGAAGTCATATCCAGCAACATCATATTCCTCAAGAACCTTCTTAGACTTTTCTTTCTTGGTGGATTTGAAAGGAATTTCTCTATCAGGTTTTTTTCTCTTCATAATATTCTCCCTTCTCATTTTATAAGTGATTAGAGTGCTATAAAAATCATCTAGAGATAATTTTTTAGGGTCTCTATCTTCTAATGAATAAACCTACACATCAAACTTTTTGGGAATAATTCTTAAGATATTTTCAAACTTTAGAATCCTCCAACTTTTCACTAAGAAATCTGATAGTGCTGACAATGTCATTTACTCTGATAAAGAATTCCCCAATAGATTCAAACTTTCCCATTTTCAAATCTTCATACTTCAGCCTCCAAATTTGTAGTTTCACCTTCTTCACTTTTTTATTTCCTTCATAGATACTTTTCATCTTATCTCGGATACCTTTAGCTGTGAAAACACCTTTCACTCTTAAAAATAACTTTCAAAAAGTGATGAGAGTAAATAATTTTTAGATTTTCTATCATTCTGAATATTCTTCTTATCAACGAGTGTAAGAGGAAACTTGTCACCAATAGGAGGAAATCCATCTATTGTAGCTTCAAGGACATCATACCCAAGATACATTAGATAAGGAATCATTATATCTTTCCAGATATGATAGTTCTTTCCATTGAAGATCAGAATACCCTTACTTTTCACACAATTTAGATTCTCCATTATAGTTTCTCTTCAAAACATTAGCAAAGAATAAACGAAGGTAACCTTCAGCTCTGATACCAATTGAGATTACTCAGCCAGGATTCAAGTATCATTGATAGGGGGAGGGGTGAATCATTGATATCTTTTTTATGTTTACTTACTTAAGAAACAACCTTCACCTCCTGTTAAAGGTTTCTTTCCCTTCTCAAAACAATTCAAACACAAATCCATAGGAACACAAGAATTTACAAGGTTCACTAGTCGATAAGAGTAGCTATGTCCTTGGTATGGTTTGGAAACAATATAATACTACAAAATCCATTAGAAAATAATCCTTTTGTGTGGAATAAAATGAGTGGTATATGCCCTTACACTTGTGTAGCACTATGTTCAATACAATAGTGCTTGTGCTTCAAGTAGCATGAAATGATGTAATACAATTTATGTAAGAAACATGTTATGATTCTTATTGATTAAATTTTACAAATAAAATATTTCAAAATACTTCTTTACTTTCTTACCCATAAGATTATAAGAACTTCCTGGATTTCATAATGATACTCAGTCCGACACCTCAGTCTGATTTCTAAGTCTGATTGCTTATAACGTAAATCCCACTCTTTTGCGTACTATTAGTTTGAAAAAAAATGATTTTTCAAACTATTTTAATCCCTTCATGAATGTACTTCAACCCTCCATGAACTATATTATATCCTCCATGAACTTCCTTTTACTGCATTGGTTGAGTGCTTCATGAACAACCTTCCCTTCGTGAGCTGTCTCTACTTCATAGATGGTTTATGCCTCCGTAAATCCCTGATGCTTTGTGTCCCCTTTTTCTTTATGAGAAATCAAACCCCATAAACTCCTTCTGCACACTATCCCCATGAACTTTCTTTTTCATGGAAATGATCCTCCATGAACTATACTTCACAGAATTCTCCCTCACGAACTTCTTCTCCTTCACAGAATTCTCCTCCTTGAACTCTTTTGGACTTTCTTGAATTCTTCCAACAGTGATGATCTCTTTTAATAAAATTCACTCTACTTAATGTTCATATTAGGGTTCTTTATATAGACAAATAATATCTATAAAACTCACTAATCTAATTTATCCAAAACTTCAATGTGGTGAAGACTTCACCACGAACTGTTTTATTTAGTCCACATTGCACCTTTCTTCCTTTGTAGAAGATAATGTAATCTACAAACAAAAACACTTTGTGGAAGCCTAAATCACTACCTATCAACTACAAAAAAAGATCCTCCCATGAACTGCAAGCCTCCTGTGAACTATTTTCCCTATGCGGTCCGCATAGCATGCTATTCGGAAATCATCCTTTTCCGATTTTCCTTCGTCATTTTACGTACCTCCTATGCGGTCTGCGAACTATGTTTCACGGTCCATGACCTGCATTCTGTGAACTCCATTGTAGAAAACCTTACTTTTCTATAAAATAAACTCTTGATTTTAAAGCCTAAAATTTTGGAAAACACTAGGAAATGGCACCACCTTAAAAATCTACTTCAGTAACACTAACTGTATTGATTCATGTTCATATGGCTTTTTCAATGAACACAAATTGATACATTGTTAAATATTTAACCATATTTTACTAAAATTCACTTCTTGCAAATCATATAGCGATCAAATATTTTAATCAACACATACTCTAAGTCCATATGAGACATGCTCAGCATGAGAAACACAATTAGCATGAAAAGTTCATCAATAAATCACTTCATTCCAAAACCACTCGAATACTTTCATCATGAACCTTATCTATTGTGATATATAATATTTTATTAATCAACTTTAGTATCATCAGGTTTTCAAAGGAAAGTATTGTAACTTCCCTATCTTCCAGCAACATCTTTCCTTCCTAATAAAATAGAATTTCTTAAGAATTGTGGGTATGATTTCTTGAATATGATGGTCATTCTAATCATCTGCTTTTACAAAGTGAGGTGATTTCTTTTCTTCTAAAACTTCCTTGACAATAAAAGACAATGCCTAAATGTGATAATATTATTTATCAGCTTGGTCCTAATAGTAAGAACATCTCCAATTCACATAATGTGACTACAATTTCCTTATTCATGATTGGAAACTTCATCGGGTCTATAAATTTACTACATATGGCATTGAAAAATAAGAAAATCCTGGTTAATGTATATTGTACATTCTTAAGAATAATGTAACATAAATCTAAAGGAACTAAATATTACATCAAAACATGAAAATTGTGTGATTTTAGACCTTTTAACTTCAAATTAGTTATTGACATGAAATTCTTGATAGTTGATGAATATCCCTCTATAACTTTGAAACCATTAAAAAAATTGAAAAAATGAAATTTTTCTTGTCTGGATAGAGTGTAAGTTGTTGGAGGAAGAAAATTTTGTCATTCACCCTTCACCAATGTCAAATATTCCCTTATCCTCATATCAATCATATCCAACCTAGCCTTAATGTCATATTTTTTTCTCTATGGTATATTTAGTAACGTACAAATAACACTATCACATATATTTTTTTCTACATGCATGACATCAAGAAAATGTTTGGCATACAAACAATTATAGTACGGTAATTCAAAGAAAATTAATCACTTTTTCCAACCTGGTTTTATAAGGTTTTTCAAAAAAGGTTTATCAAAATCAGTGTTAATATCTTTTACTTTCTCAAAAATTTGATCACCTACTAGTAGAGACGGTGGTGTACCTTGTTATGTATTTCCATCGAATGATTTCATCCAGGATCGGTATTTATGTCGTTGGGGTAAAAATTTGTGATGTCCTAAAAATAGTCTTTGATGAATGATTCAACCTAACTAAGTGTGTACCTTCTTCACAAATTGGATAGCCCAACATTCCTTTAATGTTATAGCCTAAAAATTTCCCATAAGAAAGAAATCCATTTATCATCTCGTACAACATGGCTCTCAATGTAAACTCTTCACTTCTATAAGCATCATACAATCAATTTTAGATCTTCAATCAATGGAGTCAAATAGACATCAATATCATTGTCAGATTTTTTTGATCCAGATATAAGCAGAGACAACATAATGCATTTGTAATTCATGCATAACCATAGTGGAAAATTATAATTTACCAACATAATTGGCCTTGTATTGTGGGTAATAATTTTTACATCAAAAAGATTTATTCTATTTATAGATAATGCATGACAGAGGTTTCTCATCTCATTTCCAAATTCAAGATACTCATAATCAATTTTCTTCTACTTAGGAGATTCCACTGTGTAATGTAGTTTTCCATCTTTAATTATTGTATATGCCTATCATGTCAATTGTCTAGAGGTTTCCTCACATCCATATAGTAATCTAAAACTTGGAATGATAGGAAAGTGTCATACAACTTTCAAAGGATTGATTCATCTTTCTTGTATCGATCTATGCCACACTTAGGCAATTTTCTGAGTGATTCATGGTTCTTGAAAAACAATATACAATCATTTGCAAAAGATGTATTTTTTTAGAGATCATGCTCATTGAACATAGCATTCTCTTAATATCATATGTTAGACAAGGAAGCTCGTTTTCTTCTGGTAGCATTTCATTCAGGAAACAAAGTAGTTTTGTAAAACTATTGTTGCTCCATCCACTACCAGCTTTCAAATTATATAAACAAATTTTGAAAATCATAAAGGACATTTTCAATTTCCATTTTCATTTCTTCCATACAATCTTCATCCTCATTTACACTATTATTCATATAAAATGATCTATAAATGGCGAAATTATCCTAGTCATTATGTACATTCAGTTTTTTCTCGTGTTTAGTCCAATATTTATAGCTCTGAACCTATTCTATGACAAATCAAATGTTCTTCCAAATCTTTTGGATGAATTCATCTTAAATAAAAATAATATAAACACATATAAAGGATTTGAGAAGGGTTATATGCATGCTCTATTACAAACTTGATGAACTCTTTAATTCCATCATCATACTCCTTTTTCATACGATTAGCATCTATCCATTTTCGATTCATATTCATCCTATAAGGTTCAATAAAATTCATTTTGTGTAAAAAATAAATAAATACACATAAGGTATGCATATAATGTTTATATACAATGATATGTAAACAAAGTATCAGAATTTGAGTGTATGCGTGCTCTATTTTGGGAATGTTTACATAGCTTGAACATGTTTAAGGTCACTACTTTAAATCTAGTTCTTACTTTCCTCAAAGTATAAATTATTCCCCTTTCAACCCTCTGTTGCTCTTTTATTTTTATTTTTTCATTCTTCAAAACCCATTTTTTCACACATAGAGAATTATCTCATAGGGAAGTGTTGTATTTACCGGTACTTCATATGTCATTTACATCACATGTACTTCCACACAATGTTTTATGCACCAAATTAAGGAATTATCTTAACATAACATTATCTCTCTAACACTATCTAAAGTATAAATGTAGAATGCATCAGCAATTGAATCCTATATGAGTAATTGACACATGATCTACTATTTGGTAACACTATCTAAAGAAACATCACACGCTATAGTAGTCTGGAAATGTTTGTATGGGACACAGCGTGAAGTGAATTATAAATTATGAAATTGTCCTATCCTTGTACACAAGCTATGTAACCATTGGAATGCAGCCCAACATTCCAATTATGCTATGACACATTGATCTTTTATCTCTCATTATGCATTAGTAAATTTAACAGATGGTATATTCTATTTTAATTTTTGTTATTAAAATTTTCAAACCAATGAAAATATCTTTTACAAATTAGTATTTTGAATCATTATATATTTCATTCGAGTATTTCTATTGCTCTAATTCCTCTCTTGAGATCAAAGTAAGTAATTTTTATTTTTTTCTTATATTAGGATTCATTTTTTTTTATTATAGGGAATATAAAAGAGCATTAATAATTCAACAGAAACTCATTGAGTCATATAAAGAAGAATCACTGATAACATGTATCAATAAAGAAAAAGCGAAGGTTAGTATTGATTTTTGTTATTAAAATTTTCAAACCATTGAAAATATCTTTTACAAATTAGTATTTTGAATCATTATATCTTTCATTCGAGTGTTTATCTTGCTCTAATTCCTCTATTGAGATCAAAGTAGGTAATTCTTGTTTTCTTTTAATATTAGCATTCATTTTTTTATTATAGGGGATATAAAAGATAAGGAATTGATAATTCAATAGAAACTCATTGAGACATATAAAGGAGAATCAATGATAACATGTATCAATAAGGAAAAAGATAAGGTTGGTGTTGATTCATTTAAAAAGTTTTTAGTATGGAGAATTCAACTTCTAAGCCTCCTGGAAAGAGAATTCTCATAAAAGAGTTTGATGATAAGTGAATAATGAGAAAGATTATATATGAATGAATGATGGATATAAAATGAAAAGAAAATTAAAAAATTATCTTTTAGGATTTTTTTCATATTTGATAAGTGGATTAAGGTTTTTATATGTATTGATGACAAAATGGTTTTTGATTGAGATATAATAGTGTTTTAAATAAAGTTTAAACTAGTTGGTATTGAATATTTCAATTTGATTGCTTCAAAAGTTAACAGTCAAGAAAAAACAACTTCAGTGGAGGTTGCAAGGATAATTCAAGTAGAGTATATTAGAAACCTTGAAATAAGTTCAAACATTCTTTGAAGAAATGGATTTTTCTCTAAAAGAAATTATAAATGTTTCAATTGGAAGGTAATGTTTTGATAGTTCTCAAATGTTTCTATTGAGGGAACATAATCAATTTTTGAGATGTTTATTCAGATAACAGTAATACGAAGGATGGTAGAATATGAAAATGTAAAGATGCGGGGTTTATATCTATAAAATTTTATCTTGTTGATAAAATGTTTAATCTAAAAAGAAAGATATTGAGGTTGAAAATTTTCATATGTGAGAAATGTAGGGCTAACTGGACCCTGGTTTATGGAAGGTTTATCTGTCATATGTTACTTCGAAGATTGGTCATTCCAGATGAATGAAAACTAAAATGATTCCTCAGGAAGAACAATATATAGGAGATGGTATGTTAAGCGTGAGGGTGGGGAGCATGAGGTGCTGCAGATCAGTGGGTCTCGAGCCTCTTTGAGTTTTGCGGATCACACAACACACCCAAACCCTTTAGAAAAATTATAAACATACAAACAATGCAAGATCAGCTAAAAATTAGTAGAAAGGATCACATAACTTGGGTTTTGAGAGTTAGATTCCTCCGAGAAGTTTGAGGGGGAGCGGTGGTAATGTTCAATTCTGCGAGAGCTTGAACGGCGTGAGCGATGTGGTTCTGTTAGGGTTCTATTTAAAAGAACGGATGAACTTTATCAACGTTTTCCAAAAAATGCAGATAAAGATAGGTTTTATTATCATTAAAATAAGTGTTGATAAAGATGCGCATTTATCACCTAAGAGGTAGTGCTGATAAAGATAGGTTTTATCAGCGCTTTTAATTTTAGCGCTGATAAAACCTATCTTTATTTACATCTTTTAGATTGCGTAGATAAAAACTATATAAAATAAATTGAAAAAAACTAAATGAATATATATTAAAAATGAATAAATTATAAAAAAGGTAAAAATTAATTGTTTTATTAATTAATAAATAATCTTCAAGTTATGAATATTATAAATGAGTGGAATTTAGTAACTAAAAATGAATAGACTTCAAAAATATTAAAAAATTGAATAAGTTTTATTAATTATATAAATTATTAAAAAATGAATATATATTAAAATGAATATGAATTTTTATTAAATATGTACATTACAACCATATTAAAAACATTAAATATTAATGAATAAATATGTATAAAAAATATTAAAAATGAATAATTAAAAAAACATTAAATGAAGAAATATTAAAAATGAATAAATTAAAAAGAAAAGTAAAAAATTAACATTATTAGTGAATAAATAATACTGAATATTTTTTTTATTACGCCGCATGCACTCGTTTTGAGACTTGATCTCGCAACCTCGAACTCATCCCCCTGTCTATGTGGGGGGGCAATAAATAATACTAAATAATATTAAATGAATGAATGTTAAAAATAGTGAAATTTAATAATTAAAAAATCAATATATTGCAAAAATATTTAAAAATGAATGTGTTATTAATTATATATATTATTATAAAAATAAAAATGAATATATGTTAAAATGAAAATGAATACATATTAATTATATAAATTACAACCATATTAAAAACATTAAATGTTAATAAATAAACATGTATGAATAAATATTAAAAATGGATAAAATTACAAAAATATTAAACAATGAAAAAATGAAAATGAATAAATTAAAAAATTAAAAAATAATTAAGATTATTAAATATTAAATAATATTAGAAATGAATAAATTTAAAAAAATATTAAAAGTAAGAAATAGTTTATATTGAATAAAATATAAAAAAATGAATAAAATTTACAGATTAAAAACATAATATATGTTAAATATATTATGTTAATAAATAAAATTCTAAAATGAATATTAAAAATTGAATAATTTACATAAATAATATGTGTGTTTCTATATAAAATTGCATTAACTGCATATGTGTGAAATTAATGCAACACCAATTTAATATATGTTAAATTAAAAAAAACAAATGACATTTTATTAAACGTCCATTACTCAATACAAATTAAACAATATTTATAATTAATATTAATTTTTAATTATAAACAATTTTCACTAAATATATAACTTATTTAATGTAAATGCATAATTTGTATTATATAAATCATATTTAAAAAAATATTATATATATTGATATATATATATATATATATATATTCCTATATCTAAAATATTAAATATATTGATGAATAATTATGTATAGAAAATATTAAAAATGAATAAATTACAAATATATTAAAAAAATAAATATTAAAAATGAATAGATTAAAAAGAAAAGTAAAAAATATTAACATTATTAATGAAAAAATAATACTAAATAAAATTAAATGAATGAATGTTAAAAGAGTGAAATTTAATAACTGAAAAATCAATATATTGCAAAAAATATTAAAAAAATGAATGTGTTATTAATTATATAAATCATTAAAAATATTAAAAATGAATATATGTTAAAATGAAAATGAATGCATATTAATTATAAAAATTACAACCATATTAAAAACATTAAGTATTAATGTATAAACATGTATAAATAAATATTAAAAATGGATAAAATTACAAAAAATATTAAACAGTGAAAAATTGAAAATAAATAAATTACAAAAATATTAAAAATAATTAAGATTATTAATGAACAAATAATATTAAAAAATTAATAAATTTGAAAAAAATGTTAAAAAAGTAATAAATAGTATATATTGATAAAAATATAAAAAATGAATAAATTTTAAAGATTAGAAACATAATATATATTAAATATATTATGTTAATAAATAAAATTCCAAAATGAATATTAAAAAATGAATAAATTACAAAAATATTATGTGTCTTTACAAATTAGTCAATATTTAAAATGAATAAATTATTAAAAAAAAGTAAAAAACACTTAACATAATTAATGAATAAATAATATTAAATAAATGAATGTTAAAAATTAGTGAAATTTAATTAAAAGATGAAGACTATAAAAATATTAAAAAGTGAATTAGAGTTATTAATTATATAATTAAAAAAAATAAAAATGAATATACGTTTAAATGAAAATGAATGAATATATTAATTATGCAAATTGCAACTGTATTAAAAACATATTAAATGTTAATCTATAAACATGTATAAATAAATATTAAAAATGAGTAAATTTACCAAAATATTAAACAAATAAAAATTAAAAATGAATAAAATTAATATATATATATATATATATATTAAAAAGTAATAAATAGTATATATTAAATATAAATATAAAAATGAATAAAATTTAATAATTAAAAGCATGATGGATTAAATATTAAATATTAATAAATAAAAATCTAAAATGATCATATTAACAATTTATTATTTGCGTATATTTCTTTCTATAAAATTGAATTAATTTCATATATGTACGTGTGAAATTATTGCATGACATATTAAGTGTAACATATTTAGTCAAATTTTTTAATTAATAATTAAATATTTATTATTTGATATATGTCAAATTGAAAAAAAATATATTAAATGTCTAATCATATTAATTAGTCAATGTTTTTAATGTATTAATTTTTAATTAAATTATAAACCATTTTTTCACTAAATATATGACATAAGTATGATTTATAAAACATTAGTATTATATAAATAATATTAAAGAAAATTATATATATATATATATATCAATATATATTTCTATATAATATAAGATTTTAAATAATATATAATTCTTATTTTATGTCATTTTTAATCAAATATATAATAGATCAAGTGTAAATGTATATCTAATCATATATAAATCATATTTGATAAAATATATTATATTTTATCAATATAAATATATTTATATATTAATATAGGATTTATAATTGTAAAAAAAATTATGAAATACACCTTATATCATCAATAAAAGAACCATCTTTAGAGGAAAAAAACGTCAATAAAGGGGTGTATTTATTAACACTAAAAAAAGCGATGATAAAGGATACTTTAATCAACTTTTTTTAACGTTGATAAATGGTTCATTTATCATCACTTTTTAACTAGTGCTCATAATGGGTAACGTTGTTTATCGCGGGTTTTGTAGTAGTGAACGGTGTAGGATGATCGTCAATCCATGATAGTTAATATGTAAGAAACATTGGTAACCTTCAATCAAAGGACTGATAAAATGATATGCGCCCTAAAAATATGAGTGAACAAATATATCTTCATATGAGCTCCTCGCATTAATCTTAACATATCATCACAACTTCAAATATTCCACCAATATTCCAAATGATTAACAGTTTATGATTCAAGAAATACTATATTGCAAATGATTTATCATCATATCATAAAGCAAGTTATAAAGAAGAAAACATAGATGAAAGACAAAATAAGTCTACACCAACAGGAAAACTGGTAATTGTGATGTTACAAGTGCATAAAACAGTGAGGGTGAAAGTTTCAAATATCATTTTATGACACTTCATAAAAAACAATACCACTTGTCACGTGATAAATAGTTGGAAAAAACTAACAATTTCAACCAATGTTCTAAAAAAGGTTATACAACAAAATCTGGACGTAAAATTTAGAATGATAGAATTCAGATTTCATGTTACACATTACAACACAGCTTGTGACATCTAACCATTTGTGAAATAATAACACAGCAACATTGAACATATTGCACATATAAACAACAGCCAGAAACACTAAACACAACTTTTGACCTGATTCTAATTCTGATTCTGATTCTTCACCCCATGGAAGAGATCCAAACCAACCATCACCACCACACAGAAACAAAAACAGCTCAGAAGTTTCTCTTGTTTGCCTCGAACACGTACCTTACCAGCGATTCCTTGATTGGAAACAGCTCCAGGAACTCCTCCTTCAACTTTGATGCATCCATCTCGTTATTGCTTCTTGGGGCAACAATCACCTTGGCCTGCTCTTCTAGGGTAAAGTTCACCCATTTGAAATTCGGATCGATGTACTTGCGGTACATATCGAGAATCTCGTTATGGCTCACGGTTGATGAAGTTCCATATGCCCCGACAATTCCGCTTGGCCATCTCAATCGAAATGGGTAGAAGCTCATCCAATACAGTCATGTTGTTGGGAATGTTTACGACTTTGTTATAACAAGAAATCTTGGTGATGAAGTTGCGCGGGTTGTTGAGATCTGATGATATCGGCATCCGGACCCAGAGGATGCACACATTTTTGTATTCTTTTAAGAGCTCCTCCACCTGATTGCAATATTTCAATATAAGACACGTTCAATTTATCAAAACATATAATGCATTTTCAAAAAATACCATTGATTCAACATCTACATTGTATCCTCTCTCATGATTAATGGGGATTATTTGTGAAAAAATGGAATTAAATGCACTACTAATTATTACTTGGACCATGAAAAGACTGATTTTTCTCATATATTATAGACTGGAGGCAGTATTAGGCTCAAGATTGACATGACTTGATGAAAACTGCTTCTAAAACTTAACACTTCTGATAAGCAGTTTGAAAAAATAAGTGTGTTTTGTTTTGTTTCTAAAAAACCATTTAAATCTCAGAAGAAACCATTAAAATAAAAGGCAGAAAAGCACTTTTACGATAAGCAATCAGAAAACACTGATCATGAGTGTTTTTCATCTGCTACTTATTGAAAGTGGGTTTTTGCTACTTATTTATCAAATGGTTTTCTTCTGAAATTTAATAGCAAGTGTTTTCAAGCTGCTTATCATAAGTGATAGGCGGTATAATCAGTTTTTAATAAGTGCTGTCAAACAGCTCTATTGTACAAGGCTTCCTGCATTACAAAGGTAAGGGATATGGAGATAAACAAACTACTTTTTTGCAGAAAGACTGCCACTTCACTAATCATCTCACTCAAACAGTTAATGCAAGTCTATTTGATTCAAACAATATGCATAAACAGAATAAATACTCATCAAGGTGACTAAACAGAATACATAACCCCATGAAACTCACACTCAGCATAAAGATTTAAGAGTATATTTTCACTAAGAAAACCAGAAGAGTCTGTTAAAGCTCACCATAGCTTTGGTCTTTGAATAAAAAGAGCCCGTGAAATTGGGTTTATCTTCTTCCCTGAAACCAATTCCAGAACCCTCCGGATGTGCAACATCATATTCAAAAATGCACCCGGTAGCAAAATTCATCATAAGAATGCCATGCTCTTTGCAGACATCAGCTAAGGTCAGCATCCCAACAACATTGGTGCGAATTGTTTCAGTCTTATGATATTCACACCAATCAACATTAGGTCGACCTGTCACGCCAGCGGCACAAAAAACATGCGTTGGTTTGGCATTGTGAATGTCTGTCACAAGCTGAGACCTGTCTTCCAAACACCCTTTTCTATATTCAAATGGAATTCCTTGCTTCTCACAAAGCTTCCCAAGAAAACTGCCGATCCACCCAGTCCTGCCATAGATGAGGAACTTCAGCAACTATTTTGGAGGAGACGAGATGGTTTTAGAAGCCGAAAATACCATTCGGCTTTGATGGGGGCCACTTGATGGGGCATGAGAAGGTGCAGAATCATTCTCAGGCCCATCAAATCGCCTCTCAAAACCACCAGGCATCATGAGCATTCTTGGGTGTGGAAGAAATGTGCCTGACACGTTACCCCACCAATCTGGGTTTCGGGTGTACCATTGAATTGTCTTCCTCAGCCCCTCTTCCCATGCAGTCCTTTCGGACCACCCCAAGTTCTTCAACCTTTGATCATCTAAGAAGTATCTCTGGTTGTTGAATGGTCGATTCTCTACGAACTTGAGACTTGTTTCCGGGTCCATTGAAAACAGCTTACAAATGTCCTTTGCCACATCAATCACTCTCCTCTCCTTCTTAGTACCTATGTTGTAAACATGACCCACCTCTCCTCTGTGAAGGATGACTTAAAAGGCCTCAGCCACATCTTCACAATAAATGTAGCTCCGCACGTTCGAACCATCCCCGTGAATAGGAAGGGGTTTCCCTATCATTGGCAAAAGTATGAACTTGGGAATTAATTTTTCAGGAAATTGCTTTGGCCCATAAACATTGTTCCCCCGAGTCGTTATAACTGACAGTCCATATGACCTTCCATAAGCCATAACAAGCATTTCTGCTCCAGCTTTTGTAGCAGAATATGGGTTTTTCGGTAGGAGCTGTGAAGCTTCATGGTTTCCCACAACAGCATCCTCATCAGTCTCGCCGTATACTTCATCCGTGCTCACATGGATGAACCGTCTGACCTGGCCAGTGACCTTGCAGGCCTCTAGAAGGACATGGGTGCCATAAATATTGTTCTTGGTAAACTCAAAGCTATTTCCAAAGGAGTTGTCGACATGAGTCTGAGCTGTGAAGTGCATTATCGTGTCAATGGACTCAGCAATGAGGAGATAGTTAACGAGGTCAGAACTGCCAATGTCCCCCTTCACAAACTTGAAGTTTGAGGACGATTTTGAGGGAAGGAGATTTTTCAAATTGGAACAGTAATAGAGCTTGTCCAGCACAACAATGTTGTAGTTAGGATAGCTCTGGACCAGCCTGTTTCCAACATGACAGGCAATGAATCCAGCAGCTCCAGTTATGAGGATGTTCTTGGGTGCGTACGCATCCATGTCACAACAGACACCTGCACAAGAATGCATGAAGAGAAGTCAGCCAGTCACATAAGAGATGTTCGGAAAAAGAATAAGACAGTGTTGAATGATGCAAAAAGTGGAAACAAAAAAAATAAGCAGGGAATTTAACACCAATTACCCTTAACAATACTCAGTTTTCAAAAGGATCAACATCTTGGCTAAAATACTTCTGTAAAGGCTAAATCACAAGTGCACCAGAGACCTCTTGGCATTATAACAGTTTTGCTTTGGAATTGAAACGGAACTTCATCCTGAAAACTACATTTGAAGGTTGGGAATTGTTGAAAATATTTGGATATCAAAGGCAAAGAAAGGTCATGGTTACATGGAATCTTTCAAATAGAAGAGCATATCTAGAAGAACCAACTCCTTAATTTTGACTGCACTTTCTCCATGATGAGTCCAGGAATGATTCTTCGTGGCATTACTGATATAAAGCTACTCGTACTTTGGAGATCCGGAAACAGTGGCAGAGTCTGTTCAGGCAGTGAAGTGATCCACCTTTCCCCATTTGAGAGGAGCTTCAGGCTATGTAAGGAACATAGGAATGCGAGTCCCATTTCTTGTTGAGTTTCAACAAGAAAATAAACCGCTAGAATCATCCAGTGGTCGATCCCAGTATAATCCAAAGATGACACCAAATTCCTCTAGGCCAGCCTATGGCATTGCATAAATAAGGCCAACCCTGTTCGCCCGCTGCCAGATACATCAGATTTTACCAGGCACCACCAATAATGAATCCTTAATTGACAGAACAAAAAATTGACCAGCAAAACCCATCGATGAGGGTGTTCTTAAACTCGGGCAAGTTTCAATTGTGACTTTAAATCAATGGGATGACAAAGGGATTGGAGGAAAAACAAAACTCACACACATACACGATTAATTAGGTTGGATCGAATGAGATAATGCCCATCAATGCATAAAAAACAACTGCGTAGGTGGGTCAAAGCTATTCCCAATTGGCCATCTCCTTAATTTTTTCTAAGCTGGGTAGATAGGAAAACTAGTGAATCAATGCAGAGCACCCGGATTTTAACCACCTGACTACCATACGGATCAGACTCCAATCAACATCCTTCGCGCTGTCAAAAAAAACACAAAAATAACGGAAATCGTCCCAAATTTTAATCACCCACAAAAGGGGGAATTACCTGAAATCCTGGACGAATCGGAGCAATGCTGTGGGCGAAAGAAACTGGAGCAGATTCAACCGAAGGAATGGGAAGATATTTTATGCCGCTGAATCCGAGGGAGAGACGGCGATGATATCTGAGAAGCGGAATTCAGCGGAGCCCCCGGGCAGAAGTTTCGGAGTAGCGGTTTAAACCGCCAAGTATAGTGGCTGTTTTTTTTTTTGATTTTTTGATTTTTTGATTTTTTTTTAAACTGAAGCTGTTTAAACCCGCGTAGTATAGTGGCGATTTTAAAAACCGTGACGTATTGTGCCATCAGTAGTTATTTGGTGGCGATTTTAAGTATTTGGCCGCCATTTCAGATTTATTTAGCAGCAGTTTTTTTTAAAAAATACCCCAACAAAAAAATATATTAAATGAAACTAACCACCACTAAATACATTAGTAGCGGTTATGTTGAGCGGCGGTTAATAATAACCTCCGCTGATTATAATTTTCATTAAATTACTGAGTGGCGGTTACTAAAAACCGCCGCTAAATATTACAATTAATTTATTTTAATATTTAATAAAAAATATAAATATAAAAAAATGAAATGCAATAAACAAAAACATAAATGTATGAAAATACTTATCATACATCCACACCCATATATACAAACATCCACAGTCAACATAATCTCAGTCAACATACATCTCAATCAACTCATACCGTAATCATCAATATATACATATAAAATATGTTCAACGACTACTCATGCTCAATATACGTCCACATCACGACCTCCATTGCATCTTTTTGGCTCCACGTCATCTCATCAACTGAAACTGACCACATCATCTTATCAACTGTAACAAAAAAACAGAAATTAAAACTCAACATAATAAATTATAATTACGGTAGAATCGTGGATAAAATTTAAACATACCACGAATATTAAGAACCATCACGACTGTATTCTGAAGAATGTTGTGGATCAAAACGATCAACCTCATGTCTATCGCCGACATCTGTCGCCTACAATAAAAACCAGAACTTTTAATAAAAGAAATGCAAAAAAGAAAAAATACAGAATATATTCAGAATGCTGCACATAAAATTTTGTTATTTTGTTAATCAAACAGAAGAAATTTTAACATAAAATAAATAATATATCATGCAAAACACTTTGAAAACATAAACTTATCTATTTAAGACATGATTCAACAATTGAAACTAAAAAGTAGAGATAAGTAAATGTTATAATTAACTAGTACTCAACTCGTGCATTTGCACAACATTATCATTTAATTACACATTCACTCACACATAATTTGGATTTTTTCCAATATGCATTCCTAGAAAATAAGTGCATACTGATCATGCAGTGGAAAACAGGAATGCATGCAGTAGTCATGTCACACTTATTTTCTATGTAAGTGCAAACTGGAAATGCATACCGGGAAATAAGCGCATATATGAATATGTATATTGGAAAATAAATACAAATATAAAGCTATATAGAGAATAAATGATGATTACATGTATAAGGAGAAATCACATCCTTTAGTAATATAACTCAAAAATTCACCAAGAGAAACTAGAGACAGACTCATCAACTATTTTCACATGGGACCCCCGACAGTCACAACTATGTTCTTGGTCTCATTAAAGCATACATGTACCAGATGTGAAACACAAATGCGAATCACTATGAACGAATCTCCAAATACGAAACACCAGATGTGAATCACCAGATCTAGATACATTAAAGAAAAAAATCTTAAATCATTAGAGAAGACGATCCTAATTCACCGAAAAGATGATCCTGATTCATCACCCAATATGTCAGATACGAACCCCCAAATGCGTGCAATCAATGAAGAAATAACATAAGAATATTATTCAAAAGATAAACCAAATCAGTAAAAGCTACCTCTCACGAAAGCCAATTGAAAATTGATCCACCAAAGATAGAAAGACCAAGAAAAAACCTGAAGATACAAACTATCACTACGGAGAACAAGGCAGAGAAGGTGGCAGAGACAAAAGTGGAGGAGGAGGCAGAGCCAAAGGAGGAGGAGACGAAGTGGAGGCGGAGGCAGAGGCGTAGTCGGAGGCGGAGGCGGAGGCCAAAACCAAATAACCACACATTATCATACGATATAACTGAAACTATTTTAACTACTAAGCCTTCAAAGATGAATTGACTCTTCAAATTTCATACTTTTTGATCTCGTCAGGTGATTGTTCATCCACCTGTGATACAACAATATGGATATGAACAATTTGAACATCAACACTTAGGGAGTACACTAACCTTCAAAACTTCCCAATATCAAAAGGAGGCCCTTTTAGCATTTTTGTTGGCGGCCCTGGAAAGAGCATTATAAATCACCATTTTTCTTGTTGAAGTGGCTACTCTGGGAAGTTTCGTTAACATCCATGTTACCTACACACTTGCTTTGTGTATCCAGTGCACCCTTCAAGAACACTTTCAGCTTCCACAATGTTGATTCACTCTGAGCATCCAAGTCAAGGTCCACTTCTTATACCACACCTTCAAATCGAGGGTTGTTATCCAAAACAATATTCATTACCTTGCTCAAATCTTCAAAAACAATCTGGTGAGGGTTGTTGTCCAAAACAATTTTCTCAGTCTTGATTTACTTCCCTATTCAAGATGATGAAGTCATATGCGAGACATCAGATAAATGGGAAGGGACCGAATGCACTACAACAAAACTGGGCAAGGCCAGCGCCACCCTTTATCAGCGCTAACGAAAAAGAGCTGATAAAGATGGGTACCTTTATCTGCGCTAAAAAAAGCGCTGATAAAAGTACCCCTTTATCAGCGCTTTTTTTAGCACTGATAAAGGTACCCCTTTAACAGTGCTTTTTTTAGTGTTGTTAAAGGGTACTCCTTTATCAGTGCTTTTTTTAGTAGCGCTGATAAAGAGGGGTCTTTATCAGCGCTTTTTTTAAAAGCGCTGATAGAGGGTCTACTTCCAAAAAAAATATTAAAAAAAATATATTAATATTTAAATATATAGATATAGTTATATTGATGTAAATATAATATACATTTTTTAAATATATTTTAGATAAGTATAAATATACAGTTACTCTCAATATATAAGATATTTAGTGAAAATGACTTATAAAAGAATTAAAAAAATATTTTTAATTAATAATTTGCTAATTATTATGGATTAATAGTCATTTAATAACAATTTGAAGACTAAAAAAATAAAAAAAAATAAAAAAAAGACCCAAAATATGTTGAAAACACAACTCGAAATTCAAACGACCATAACTTTTGATCCAGGTGTCCGTTTGAGCTCTACCACATATCAAATCGAAGCCTGTGACGAGCTCTACACCATTGTGACTCGGGAGACCTTGGACAAGGTTTTTTCAAGTCCAAAAAAAGGCCCAGAAGGCCTCCAAAACTGAGTTTTTAGTCGGGGTACCCCTATTTTTTAACATTTTGTGGATTTTCAGCCTTATTTAAGGGGGTATTATTGTCTTTTTTGGTGGGGACTAGATTTATTCCAAGGTATTACATTCATATTGATATTATGTCTTTGAAATTTTATCGTTTTTTATAATGCACTGCTATTTATAATCAAATATATAACTATATGTACATATTTTTTATATATTCACACCTAAAAATTTTATTTTTAAATAAATAATTAAACATATTTACATATAAAATATATTAGCTTTATCTAAATAATAAATAATATCCATTTTATTTAAAATACCAATATATGAATATTTATATAACTATATATTAATCTAACTATATATATATATTAATATATTAATCTAACTATATATATATATTAATATATTAATATAACTATATATTTATATTAATATAACTATATATTTATATTAATATAACTATATATTTATATTAATATAACTATATATTTATATTAATATAACTATATATATATATATTAATATAAATATATATTACTATACGAATAAATATAACTAAATATATATATAAATAAATAGATATATCACTAATAGGAGAACAAATCAATATAGGGGAGTGACAAAGGCTTCAGGCGCGCGGGGGGGGGGGGGGGGGTCTCGAGAAGTTCAAACTGATAGAAATTACTACTCGTGCGATGTTGGTTGAGCCTCCCTCGGATTCTCTCACCTTAGCACACCTTACACTTAGGTCCTATGTTGGTTTGATAAGGGGCTATGTAAGGAGACCGCAACTGCCTTGTGTAATCCTTTGTTTTAAATAAATTTTTTGATTTCTTCTTATGATGAAGTTTATGAATTTTCAAATGTCAGGATAAATATAGTATGCATATTTTTGATGAATTTTAGCGAAAGGATATTTTAAAAATGTTTATGTAAACCTTAAATAATTAAAAATGTGTAATTATTTTTAAAAAATGGTCTTCTACAATTATGTTCAATATGAAATTTAGAGTTTAATGAGATCAAATTAATTTTTGATGAATAGTAAATTATGAATATTGATTTTATGCTTAGGATTAGTAATGTGACCAAATGGATTAGTAATCTTACTTAAAGAAAGTATTAATATAATCTAGGCACCTTGATTAAGTAATATGATTCAATAAAATGGTTAAATAACGGTTTCATAAATTATTAGTCAAGTATTAGTTTTTTCGGGTGAATAGTGTTTTTTAAATAAAAATTAAATTAAAAATATTTATAAAAATATTTTTATAAAATGGATTTCATTTTTGAACTCATAGCATCGATATTATGTTAAGGTAATTTTTGGGGATTTTTCTGAAAAAAATGAATTTTCGGTGAATAGTGTATTTATTTAAAAATTAAATTAAAAATATTTCGAAAATTATTTTTATAAAATGGAGTTTATTTTTGAAATCATAGCATCGATATTTGGTTAAGGTGAAATTTTGGTATTTTTCTGAGAAAGTTGAATTTTCGATGAATAGTGAAAATACAGTTTTTAAGTTACGGGTGTTTAATGGCATCATTAAATGATGTATTAAGTATGTAATCAATATGGTCGACTTATGAATAGTAATATAAGGTATGAGGTGTCCCAAGTGGCTAATACCATGGGCAAATACCATGGGCAAGCCCATGGTTTTGCCAAAACCACTAATGAGGTGTCTCTTGGCCATTAATGCCTTGTCCCCTCACTTTCCCTATAAATACCAAGCCATCCTCTCATCCATTCGACTCCCAACTCCCCCCCAACGAAGCTCTGGTCTCATTACCTCCCAAGGAGTCCTCACAAGGTTCCCCCAAGCCCTCAAGGTCCCAACCTTTGAGTTTTAAGAGTTACGTTTTAAGGTAAGGGATCCTACCTCCCTCTTTCTTTTCAAGTAATCTCTTTTATGTCATTTCTTTTATGCTCCATGCTCTTATGTTGGAGGATGTTATTTTATATTCATCCTACTATATTTTTCATGTTAATATGATTAGAGACCCCCTCTTTCTCTCATCATTTCATTTTAATAATGTTAAAGTGGCGCCGTTAGGCTGCCGAATTTTTAAGGGGTTCTTTCACCTTTCTCATTTTTCAAAGTTCTACTTTCATGTCAAGTCTTTCAAGTTCCTTTTTATTTTTTTGGGGTATGATCTCTATATATATAATACTGAACTCTTATGTTCGTATGATGAGAGACCCTATTTGATCTCTTCAATTCAGTATTTTGAAGTTTTAAGTGGCGTCGTTAGGCTGCCGAATTTTTAAGGGATTCGTTCACCTTTCTCATTTTTCAAATTTCTACTTTCATGTCAAGTCTTTCAAGTTACTTTTTATGTTGGGGTATGATATCTATATATATCATACTGATCTTTTATGTTCATATGATGAGAGACCCTATTTGATCTCTTCAATTCAGTATTTTAAAGTTTTAAGTCGCGCCGTTAGGCTGCCGAATTTTTAAGAGATTCTTTCACTCTTCTCGTTTTCAAGATCTATTTTCATGTCAAGTCTTTCAAGTTACTTTTTATTATTTTGGGGTATGATATCTATATTTATCATACTAAACTCTTATGTTCATATGATGAGAGACCCTATTTTATCTTGTCAATTCATTTTTGGTTGAAAGTTTAAGTGACGCTGTTAGGCTGCGGGATTTTAATAAGAGAAATCTAATTTTTGTCTTCCTTCCATGTTTTTCATTTCAAATGGTATGTCATTAAAATTTCATTAACATGTTCTTAAATCCTTTATATCTTGTTCCCCTACAGTTTTATGGATCATTTATGAGTGGGTGACCCATATCCCCTCTCTTTTCAATGTTTTCTAAAATCTCATAACATAGTCGTTATGCTGCAGAATTTCCGTCTCAAAATGTCTCTCTCTTTTTCTAAAGTTATTTTATTTCATTAAGTGAATACTCAAAGATCTCTCTTATATAGGGGTATTCACATATATACCAAGTTTTTCTATTTTAAATTCTGGTATTTACATACATGAGACCCGCCCTCCCTTTCTGTGGGTTTAAAGTGACGTAAAGATCATGTCTTTAAAGCAGTTTTTAAAATGTTATGATTATGAAATGAAACCCATTACTTTTTTGCTATATGGGTTGTTTATGAAATGATTTATGATGATATATGTGGATCACATGATAATAAAGTCAAACTTAAGGGTGCGCCCTGATAGCGCTCCAATGCATTGGGTAAAGACTTAATCTCTAGAGATAACCTTTTAGACTGATACCTTGGTGAATAACCTTGGTAATTTTTAATTACACCTTGGGGATGGACCTTGGTGAAACGAAATGATTGTCAATATTAAATTTTGTATCCACATCTTCAAGTTATGAAAAATTTTATTTTTATTATGATATATCTCATGATTTCTTTCTCATTCCTTAAAGTTCTTTTCATGACCTTATTGAAGTATCTCAAGTTCACATGTGAAATGTTTCTCTTGTTTCCCTTAATGGGCCTTCTGCTCACCCTTTCTTTTTATGTATGTCCCCAGGTTATGAGATGCAGTAATGAACCTAGGATGAACATAAGGAGAATCCTTTTAAGTGTTTAAGAAGAATGTTTTTTTTTGTTTCATGTATTAAGTTCCTAGTTTCCAAGACACTAAACCTTATAGATCCTCAGTTTTGTATAATGTAATGAAAGTTTATGTGATAAAAAGGCGGGATGCTATAGTTGGTATCAAATGGAGGTTTAGTTATTTGTGGAAATTAGGATATGAAAACTCTAGGAAGAACCCTATAGAAAATTTTAAATATAGGAAACCTTCCTAGTATTTTGGTGAGTATTGAGTAAGGGATTGCCAAACAAATACATCCCTGTCTGGATACGAGCAGGTAGAGGTGGCTCTGGCACAGATGTACATAGGGGTAAAACCCAAAAACATCACTTTGAGAAAGAATCGAATGGGAACTGGTACACGACAACAGGCCTTGCTGCACTCTTGGTTACGGCACTCCTAGGGGATATGCTTTGGTAAACTCATAAGCTTAGTATGAACCATTATTAAAGGAACAAAGATAAAATAAAATAAAGATTCACATAAGAATATATGTTCATGGATAACCTAGATTGGAACCTAGGGGATCACAAGTTAGGGTATACTTTCCTTCTACAAGTTTATCCTTCCATGCTTAAAGTTTCCTTTTAATGATTATTGGCTAAGTATTTAAGCCCCCTAATTATACGTTCTTTTCTTAGTTAATGGCGGGAAATGGAAGAGCATGTCCCAACGACCAATGTGATAGGAAATGTAATGATTTATGTATTAATATGATAGATATGATTTGGGGATTAAAAGATGATTATTATTTTGGAAGAAGTTCACTATTTTGGGAACCCTATTTGATCAAGGTAAATAGATTACTATGGTATTTTCTTTGAGGAATAAAGGTTGACTTATATTTTGAATAATCGATGAATTTAAGGTGAACTTATGGTAATATAGGTTACTTATGGAAATGATTAACCTATCTTGGAGAAAATATGTTTATGTTAGCTACTTTTGTTATAAGATGTTAGGAGTGGTTGATGTTGTTTGGAGATGAACGATGAAGTTTATTTTGGAAGACAATGTTATCAAATCCTTTTAGTATTTGGGTTTCAATCTTAGTTTGGTTTATTTTGAGGAATTTTAAGGACAGTTATTTACGGAATGGTCTATGATGAACTCTGGGTAGTACCGTGGAACTTTGAAGATTTAGAAGTAGTTTCCCTTCCTATGGGATTCTTTCTTTTTGAAGAGTTGTTTTATCTTACCCCTTGTGTTTTTGGGATAATGCTTAAAGATACAAGAAATAGATAGTTAATCTTTTGTGTATTATGTGATTCTCTATAAGATGATTCTTGTGATTTGATGAGACCAAGTAGTTTTGAATGCTCATCATTTGGAGAAAATATTAGTTTTGGTAGAAACTTTTTAAAGGATGAAACTCTACTTGAAGGTAGGTATATTTCCTTATGTTTTTATTCGATGTAGTAAATGAATTCCTTAAAACTATAAAAAGGAACGTAAAACAAAAACGTTGTCTGTTAACGTTTCCTACTGGGTAATCAAAGACCGTTTACACACATCATAAGTTTTTGATTTTATTATTGTTAACTTTCTCCTAATCATGTTTTCTATCACTCTCCCTCAGAACTTGACCCTTTGTTTTTTCTTCCATATCCATGTTTTCCTACATGGAATCCTAGTATGGGTTAACTCGGGTGACCTTTGTACTTCCTTTTCTATCTTTTAAAGTAATAGTGTTACTGACTCTTTTTCAGATGTGGGACTTTTAATTAAATTTCAAAACCCAAATTTAAAAAAAATTGCGAGGACGCAATTTCTTAAGGGGGGAAGATTGTAACGACTGGAAATTTTGAATAAATCTTGTTTCCTAATCTTTTTTGTGTTATTTTATTTTCCATACTCAACAAAACTGTTTCATTTAACATGAGTATAATTAAAATGAGACTGTTGGGTTTTGACTATTATATGACCGTTAGTCAGTATGACCGTTGAAAACTGAATGTTGCGACTTTTGTCTCTAAATACAAGTGATCTTGGTTAATTAATATATAAAGAAGATTCGATGGCCTCACCCAGTAGTCTTGGACCGATCGAAGCCCATCTAACAGAACTTGGGAAGGAGGTAGCACCATTGGGCTTTGCTCTGGACCAAACCCAAGCCGAACTTCATCGTGTGAAGCTAGAACGGAATCGCCTTCGCGAGAAGTTAAAACTGATAGAAATTACTACTCGTGCGATGTTGGTCGAGCCTCCCTCAGATTCTCTCACCTTAGCATACCTTACACTTAGGTCCTATGCTGGTGTGATAAGGGGCTATGTAAGGAGACCGTAACTACCTTGTGAAATCCTTTATTTTAAATAAAAAATTTTATTTCTTCTTATGATGAAGTTTATGAATTTTCAAATGTCTGGATAAATATAGTATGCATATTTTTGATGGATTTTAGAGAAAGTATATTTTAAAAATGTTTATGTAAACCTTAAATAATTAAAAATGTGTAATTATTTTCAAAAAATGGTCTTCTACAATTATGTTCAATACGAAATTTAGAGTCTAATAAGATCAACTTAGTTTTTGATGAATAGTAAATTATGAATAGTGATTTTATGCTTAGGATTAGTAATGTGACCAAATGGATTAGTAATCTCACTTAAATAAAGTATTAATATAATCTAGGCACCTCGATTAAGTAATGTGATTCAATAAAATAGTTAAATAACGGTTTCATAAATTATTAGTCAAGTATTAGTTTTTTCGGGTGAATAGTGTTTTTTAATTAAAAATTAAATTAAAAAAATTTATAAAATTATTTTTATAAAATGGATTCATTTTTGAACTCATAGCATCGATATTATGTTAAGGTAATTTTTGAGGATTTTTCTGAAAAAAACTGAATTTTCGGTGAATAGTGCATTTATTTAAAAATTAAATTAAAAATATTTAGAAAATTATTTTTATAAAATGGAGTTCATTTTTGAAATCAGATCATCGATATTTGGTTAGGGTGAAATTTTGGGATTTTTCTGAGAAAGTTGAATTTTCGATGAATAGTAAAAATACAGTTTTTAAGTTATGGGTGTTTAATGACATCATTAAATGATGTATTAAGTATGTAATCAATAAGGTCGACTTATGAATAGTAAGATAAGGTATGAGGTGTACCAAGTGGCCAATACCATGGGAAAATACTATGGGCAAGCCCATGGTTTTTCCAAAACCACTAATGAGGTGTCCCTTGGCCATTAATGTCTTGTCCCCTCACTTTCCCAATAAATACCAAGCCATCCTCTCATCCATTAGACTCCCAACTCTCCCCCAACGAAGCTCTGGTCTCATTACCTCCCAAGGAGTCCTCCCAAGGTTCCCCCAAGCCCTCAAGGTCCCAAACTTTGAGTTTTAAGAGTTATGTTTTAAGGTAAGGGTTCCTACCTCCCTCTTTCTTTTCAAGTAATCTCTTTTATGTCATTTCTTTTATGCTCCATGATCTTATGTTGGAGGATGTTATTTTATATTCATCCTACTTCCTTTTTCATGTTCATATGATGAGATACCCCCTCTTTCTCTCATCATTTCATTTTAAGAATGTTAAAGTGGCGCCGTTAGGCTGCCGAATTTTTAAGGGATTCTTTCACCTTTCTCATTTTTCAAAGTTCTACTTTCATGTCAAGTCTTTCAAGTTCCTTTTTATTTTTTTTGTGGTATGATATCTATATATATCATACTGAACTCTTATTTTCATATGATGAGAGACCCTATTTTATCTCTTCAATTCAGTATTTTGAACTTTTAAGTGGCGCCGTTAGGCTGCCGTATATTTAAGGGATTCGTTCACCTTTCTCATTTTTCAAAGTTCTACTTTCATGTCAAGTCTTTAAAGTTCCTTTTTATGTTGTGGTATGATATCTATATATATCATACTGATATTTTATTTTAATATTATGAGAGACCCTATTTGATCTCTTCAATTCAGTATTTTGAAGTTTTAAGTGGCGCTGTTAGGCTGCCAAATTTTTAAGGGATTCTTTCACCCTTCTCGTTTTCAAGATCTATTTTCATGTCAAGTCTTTCAAGTTACTTTTTATTATGTTGGGGTATTATCTCTATATCTATCATACTGAACTCTTATTTTCATATGATGAGAGACCCTATTTTATCTTATCAATTCATTTTTGGTTGAAAGTTTAAGTGACGCCGTTAGGCTGCGGGATATTCATAAGAGAAATCTAATTTTTGTTTTCCTTCCATGTTTTTCATTTCAAATGGTATGTCATTAAGATTTCATTACCATGTTCTTAAATACTTTATATTCTGTTCCCCTACTGTTTTATGGATCATTTATGAGTGTGTTACCCATATCCCCTCTCTTTTCAATGTTTTCTAAAACCTCATAACATAGCCGTTATGCTGCAGAATTTACGTCTCAAAATGTCTCTCTCTTTTTCTAAAGTTCTTTTGTTTTATTAAGTGAATACTCAAAGATCTCTCTTATATAGGGGTATTCACATATATACCAAGTTGTTCTATTTTAAATTTTGGGATTTACATACATGAGACCCGCCCTCCCTTTCTGTGGGTTTAAAGTGACGTAAAGATCATGTCTTTAAAGCAGTTTTTAAAACATTATGATTATGAAATGAAACCCATTACTTTTTTGATATATGGGTTTTTTATGAAATGATTGATGATGTTATATGTGGATCACATGATAATAAAGGAAAATTTAAGGGTGCGCCCTGATAGCGCTCCAATGCATTGGGTAAAGACTTAATCTCTAGAGATGACCTTTTAGACTGATACCTTGGTAAATAACCTTGGTAATTTTTAATGAAACCTTGGGGATGGACCTTGATGAAACAAAGTGATTTTAAATATTAAATGTTTTAGCCACATCTTCAATTTATGAAAAATGTTATTTTTATTATGATATATCTCATGATTTCTTTCTCATGCCTTAAAGTTCTTTTCATGACCTTATTGAAGTATCTCAAGTTCACATGTAAAATGTTTCTCTTGTTTCCCTTACTGGGCCTTCTGCTCACCCTTTCTTTTGATGTATGTCCCCAGGTTATGAGATGCAGTAATGAACCTAGGATAAACTTAAGGAGAATCCTTTCAAGTGTTTAAGAAGAATGTTTTTTTTGTTTCATGTATTAAGTTCCTGGTTTCCAAGACACTAAACCTTAAAGATCCTCAGTTTTGTATAATGTAATGAAAGTTTATGTGATAAAAAGGCAGGATGCTATAGTTAATCTGGGGCTAGCGCCGATTAACAGAATTTTTTTTTTTTTTTTTTTTAACTTTTATCAGTGATTTTAAAAAAACGCTGATAAAAGGGGTCTTTTATCAGCGCTAAAAAGAAAGCACTAATAAAGAACCCTTTTATCAGTGCTTTGTTTTAGCGCTGATAAAAGGGGTCTTTATCAGTGCTTTTTGGAGCACTGATAAAGGGGACCCCCCTTTATCTTCACCGGCATTAATAGCGCTTTTCTAGCGCTGTTAAAGGCCATTTTTAGCGCTGATAAAATCCGTATTTATAGTAGTGATGGAAACTCGAACCGTTGTTTTGCAAGCCATCATCGTCTTCAAATTTGAAAAGGTCAAGTAAATTTTTATGCATAAGGAAAATGTAAATAAGAAAAATTGATACATGGTTGTAGATATATCAATGAGATAGGGTATTTTATTTGAATGGAAACATGAGATTAATTTTGTAATGCTAGATAATAGAGATAAAAATAAATTTACATATCGTAAGAGGTAGTGATGAAGATTCCATGCCACTTAACTTAGTTACATGTGAATTTTCCTGATTTAAAACATCCTGCAAAGAAGAGAGTATTGAAAATTTAATGAGAAAGAATAATTTTTTTTGATAATAACATACAATGGTTGAAAAGTAATAAAATTACAATTATAATAAAAAAAGAGATACGTTAGATGTCGTTACCTCTGAATATTGAACAATATTCTGAAATTCTGACATTTTTTGTTAGTTGTTAGTAATGAATAGGTCTTTGAATGTATTATGATCACACGAACAATGACGGTTCCAAATGTTAAATTCATATATTTCCAAAGTTAGTATCACTTTTTTGGATTTCAAAATATTTAAATTTGTAAGGAAATTGAAGGGATCATTGTTTTGTAAGTAAGAAATTCAGATCATTTAATCTTATAAATCATATCAAAATAAATAAAATAGAATGACGTTGAATAATTACCTGAATGGATTTTTCTCAAAATCTAATATGCACATTTTTATATTAAGTGCATAACTTGTTTGTCAAATAGAACAATAGAGATGATCTCGTATGATTGTTGAGAAGCACTTGAACCCTATATCTGTAAGATTACAAAAATAAAAATTTGATTCATAGAATGTACTATTACTTCAGATTTAATCTAACATTTCAACTGGTCACCAAACACTTCCCACAATGTGCAATGGTAACACCACCATAATTGTTTTATTTCATAAAAAATAAAATTAATAAAAGTAATGTACACACTAGTGTACTAAATTTTATAAGAGTTCTTACCTTTCATTTACTAACATAATATGCATATCCGAGAAGTCGACTATCAGTCTCGTCCATGATGATAGATGCTCTGGGAATGATCTTCCTAAGAGAAGTCAATCCGCATTCACACAGCCTGAGTGCACCCAGATCCCCCACCAAGGAAACCACCCAAACTTGTAATGATACATTGGAATACAATTTACCTTCCCTCTCCTTATTCATTGCCTCCCATAGAATCCAATAGGCTCCAGAAAAATATATACTACGCGTTTTGGCCACCTTTGAACACAGCTCCACCCCCTAGATCCAGAAAAAAATCAGCTCTGCCCAAGTATCGCCCTGCATCGAATCTCCCATGCAACCTTCAAAAACCCTCCAAACTTCATGCACCCAGTCGCTATGGAAAAACATGTTCCATGTAGTTTCCTAACAAGGCAATGTACAACACCAGCACCAAGAAGCAATAGAAATACCTTTCTTCTATATATTTTTGTTCATTGAAAGGGCATAATTCATCATCTGCCATACCATAAAATTCATTTTAACTGGTATTCATTTTCACCACAACATCCCAAACAAATCATCATACCCATTACTAACATGAATAAGCTCTCGCAAATATCCCCTGTTAAAACTCCCAGACATAGAGGCAATAAAGGAACATTCATCTTGCTCATCAGTCATATTGATTCTATCAAAAATAGCCCGATGCTGAGAGTCTAGCATTTCACTAATGAAACCAGGGAATTGTGATGCTTCACATAATGTTATTTCCTAAATTGGACAACCATGAAAGAACAAGGGCACACCAACCATGTTTTCCTACCAATAATTAATATCCTCATGCCCTACCACCCAGTTAACTTCCTTGGACAGAACTGCAAGGAGCTTGATCATTTTCCTAGTAAGGCTCAATGGTCTTCTAATGGTATTTTCTCACTCCATCTAGTTGTTCCCGTATCTGTTCTTCATGAACCTTTCCCACAATGTTTTCCCATCGATAATTACCCATGCTAACTTTGCTTGCATGGCCTGTACGGTTTCTGAGATATCATGGATGCCAATATGCATCCTATGGTTTCTATTTCCCCACATTTTCATTGGTTTTTGGTGATAAATATGACCGATTACATCTATGTAATATATGAAGTTGGTGAATTAATACATAATGAGATTAAATTTCCTATATTGTAATGATTATCCCAAACAGATAATATGTAGTAGTGAATCCAAAATATGATTTGAAAACACTAATTCAATGTTATCACACACCTGGAAAAGTCATGTGCTTTGAGAACTGTGTACTATAAAAAATTGATACAATTCATAATTTAAACAACAATGTACATCAAGGATTATTGTTCTATAATATTAAGCTACATTGATGGTTGTGTTAGTGACAATGAGAAAACTGGTCATTTTTTAGTCACAACAATCAAATGAGAAACATGCATGGGAAAACTTGTTGAATTTGCAGTAACTCAAAAATGGATATCAAAATAAAAGACTCCTTATCTTGGAAAAGTTTGAGGTTGTTTGGTTCTAAAATTATATAAGGAAAAGTAAATATCAAAATTTAGGAATTGAAGAACAGGGTGTCAAATGAGAAGTTGCATGGGAAGTGTAATAAAAAAAGCATGAATCAAATATGTAATAAATAACCCCATAAATCAATTATCCTTACACAATAGTGTAGTATAATACTCATTCACATGTAGACTTACATACTAAAAATAATAATTTCAATATTTCCAAAATAATAAGGTTTAATTATTAGAAGATTTGTAAAATTTTACAAATCTAACCGTAGTTGTTGGAACTCAAAACCAATAAGAAGATGATGTTCAACTAAGAAACATAAAAATTTTAAAACTAGAAATAGTAGCTATAACACCCCAAGTTTCCATGGTACACTTCCTTTTTAAATAATTAAATAGCGTACGATGTACGCAACACCGAGTCCAACTGCACCATGACCTATCAAACTACCCGTTTAAAAAGAGGTTATGAATAGTATTAACCACATTTTGAATTGTATATATCCCATATAATTTTAAAATTCATATTTTTTGTTTCTTAGACATAATATACAAACAAATTCAAATTTTCAGATAAAAGAATTATTTTTCAAAAAATGCAGTTTTTCCGCCTTTTAATAGAGAACCCTTTTTAAATACATCATTTGAAACTTTTATATATTCAATTTGATGAAATTATTTTTTTATTTAGAATAAGGACATAAAAATTTAGTTAGTATAAATTTTTGTTACTTTTCTGATGACTTTCATATTTTGATGAATAGTGAAAAATACTTTTAATTGAAAATAACTTTTTTAATCGAAATAATTAATAGTGTTAAATTATACATTTGAGTGATTTTAAAGTATAATTATATTATACTTTTAGAATTTAATATAATTTAGGTCATTGGAAGTAATTTCACATTTAACTTGGACATAAATAAGTGTCAATCTTTTGATAGTTATTACTTCTTAAAAATCAGCTTTTTGTTTTCGAAAACGGGAATTAATTGTAAATTAATTATTGAAACTTCTGTGTTTTGAATTTGGAAAAATGGATTCCATATTTGGAATCAGTAGGTTCAAATTGCGTAAATAGGAACCTTTTATTTTTTGACATTGTGAATAGTAACTTCAATAATTATTTTATTTACCATGGTTAAAGGGTAAATATGGTAAATAAGGGTAAAAAAATAATATTATAATAATATTAAACTATCCTAAAATGTTTCCTAATCCTATTTAATGATATATTTCCACCCATGGGAATCTTGAGTCGATTTTGGAACCCCATGGAGCCACTTTGATGTAAAAATGACATTTTATAAGAATTAATTTAAAGTAATGAAAAATGTAACATAAACATGCATCTTTTAGTAAAAAAAATTATATGGGGTTATATAAGTGATATTTTTTACTATGAATAGTCATTATAAATATAAAAATATTTAATACATCGGGGAATTTTATTTATAATTTTTATACATTAGATAAATATATTTATTTATGAGACAATTATGATGCAGTGATTACCTCATTAATGAAAGATTCAAATAAATGAATTTATAAATATCAAAATAAATATAATTTGAACATTTTTATGCTATACACTAATTTTATATATAAAATTAACATATTGGGGATGAGTTAATGCCTTTGTTTCTAAGTAATAAATTTTTTATGACTTTAACAAAAATCAATTAATAAATAGTGCCAAAATTGACATAAATGAGTTTTTAAAAAAAATACTATTTTATTAAATGATATAAAAATCCTAAAAATATAAATTTTGACCAAAAAACTTGGATAGTGATAAAAATGTCATAAATTATACCCTTTATGTTCTCTTGGCATTTTATAGTAATTATATTTACCATGTAGTATAAAAATACAAGAGGACATGGTAAGAGTTAACTTATTTTACAAAGTGTTAAATCTAAAAGATAAGGTTAATTTTATGACCTAAAAATGTCTAAAACCTATTGTCTAAGAATATTTATACCCATCCTCATCTTATCCTTGAAATAAATAAATTTGGAGCTATTAGAATCCAAAAATCATTTTATAATAAATTAATATTTCAAGCTTTTCCTAAAGTGCCCCTCACCTCTTTTATAAAAGGGAACCTCCATTTCTATTTAATTCACACCTCCAAAGCCTTTTGGACTAGCCAAACCCTGCCCAAATCTCCTCAAAACTTCTCTCACTTCATCTTAGAGGCAAAAAATTGGGCATAAATCCATCTTAAGGAGTAATTTTATGCAAATGAAAAGGAGACACCCAAAGAAGAGGTAATCATTTTATACCTTCTTTCAAAGTTCATTTATTCTTCTACTTCCTCTTACTAAGTTGTTACCATACTAAAATAATAACTCTAGAATATAATATATTATGAGATGTTTTTAAGATTATGGTACAATCATATTCCTCCTTTTACCCATCCTATGAAAACCAATACCACCATGCGTGCTTACGTACGACTTACCATCTCCACATCATGGTGTAAATTGTTTTTCATGTGCACTTTATTTCTATGGGTATAAAGATGAATATAATGGAGGTAAATAATAAATATAACATGATATTTATTATTTAAAATTAATATTCCATCCAATTTCATACCATTTAATCATTAAAGTAATGATATCTTTTCTCGTGTGTACGTATGACTTACCGTCTCCACGACACGATGAGATTCATTCTCCACTTTAACTATCCAAGAATGATTATAAAAAAATATATTATTCATAATTATGAAATAAATGACATAATTAGTCTACTTAAATGATATATATATATATATATAAATGTGTGTGTGTGTGTACATATATGTCATTCACTTACTTCCACTCAATACGATAAGAAAACGGAAACAATGTTCATGCTCACGTACAACCTACCGTCTCCATGAACAGTGTATTCCATTATATAAATATATATATATTATATATTTATATATATGATATATAAATCATATTATACATTCAGGAATTAAGTAAATCATGATCTAAGTAATATGATCAAGAATAACAAGTCAAAACACGTACGATAAACAAAGCAATATTACCCAAAATGTTGCATTAACTTGGAATTGTTAAAAAATGGATAATATAAAGTCATAAATAATCATATATGATATCATAAATATTATTATTATTCTGATATAAGTTAATAATATGTTTAAAAACATTATACAAGAGTTTCGGAGTCGTGCAAAGAGTATCAGACTTAAGGTAAGGGTTAATTTCACAATCTCATTATTATTTGAGGTTGTTGATGTGTAAGTATCTATTGGGAAATATTTATTCATCCATATCCATGTTTCATAAAATTATTTTCAAAAGGAATCTATTATGGTTTTATGGAAGGGTATCTTTAGCTAAATCATCATTTTAAATGTTTTAAAGATTTATTTTTCTAAATATTTTTAATTAATGACCATGTTTCCAAAATGATTTTAAGGATTTATTTATATAGACATAATTGTTTTAAAATTTTAATTAATTTCAAAAGTTTCAAAGTGTTATGTGACACTTTGATTCAAAAATACTTTTTAAATGACTTCCTTTATAAATTGTGAGACTTTTAAATGATTTCATGAAAAAGGGATATTCCTCTCAAAGAGTTTTACTGATCATTTTAAACTATGTCAACATCATTTACGGGATATTATTCTTGATTGAGGTTGATTTATTATAATATAGTCTTCCATATTGTATTGAATGAGTTATGATATGTTTGACTGTGGATGTGCTATTTTTATACCATTCATGGTTTATGATTAAAGTATTAACATTTCGTATGCTAGTTTTAATACGAATTTTTATGTTATGTTTCACCCCTTTTCATATGAAGAATTCATTAGACTTAGTAAGTGATGGGTGGGGCCTGCTATAGCCCCTTGATGCATCGGTAGGTCTCATGAGACAAACTAGTTTCTTGGAACAAGGCCTTGACAGAATATTTGTGAATGGTATTAGTACAAGGCCTTAATGTAGTAGTTATTATGTCCGACATTATGCATTCCCTCGTTATGAAATTAGTTATTACATGTGATTATTCGACTAGTAGAATATCCATGTGCATGTTTATATGGTAATGTTTGATTTATTTTTTCCATATTATGTTCAATTTTATGTCTAAAATGCTGTTTTTTTATTATACATCTTGCCTTAAACAGTTATTGCTTCCGCTGAATTATTTACCCTTACTAAGAATCTGAGATCACCCCTTTCTTATGTTTTATTTTCCTAGGATTATAAGAAGTGTATTATGATTGATATGTAGAGTTAATCTAGGGGAATAATGGCATTATCAAAGGATTATTTATAATGTGTTTTATGTTATAAAGTGTAATGTAATATTCATGTATGTAATCTATTTTCCAAGACTGCTAAACTGATCGGTCCTTCGGGAATTGATTCCTTGTAATCATGAAAATGTATTAAAATAATGCACTGGATTTGGGTAACTGGGGTCGGGGCGTTACATTTGGTATCAGATAAATTTTAGCAACAACCTTGGAAATAGATTTGAAAAACTTAGATTAGGGATCATAACCCTATGATTGACTTTGAGGATAAGTATATAAGAACCCCCTAGAATTTTGGTAACGATCATGGATAACCTAGGATTAAACCTAAGATGTTATAGATTGAAAGTACCTTCCATTGAATCTGTGGTTTTCATCAATGAGATATGTTTCTTTCCCTATGCTTTCTGTTCTTAGTTAATGGAGGAAACAAGAATGAATTGGATTAACATTGAGTTTGATGGAACATTTGGTGATTTTGAGCAACAAAATCGGATAATGACTGGAGAGAAGGATTTTGTGATTATACCGAATTAGTTATCATGGTATATGATTAAAAATGTTATCTTTGATGACATTCATAACAAATTGTGTAAGTGGAAGATGAATATTTATAAATGTTAAAATTTTAAGAATCATAGAAGAAAGAAGATTCAGTTTCCTACATGCCAGGAGGAAGGGAAGAAGAACCTTGAGGAATACCTCAAATGGAGGGTAAGATGTTATCTTTGTAGGGAAAAGGGTCATAGAGTGACCAATTGTTATGGAGTTCAATGTCTCATCTGTAGAAATCATGGGCATTACCCAACTCAATGCCCAGACATAAGAATCTACCTCTAAACCAAGGAAAGACCTATTCCATGCCAACCATAAAATTAGAAGGATTGGATTATTTATGTATTTAGATCTAAGAATTATAAATAAGTGAATTATATAAGGAGTATTCAGTTTATGTTTTTCACTAAGGATTTTCAAGAATATGTTGAATATTATAATGGACAAGAAAATTGATTTAAGGGTAAGATTATATTTGGATAACATATGATTAAGGTAAAGATAACCCTTAATATGTTCCTTATGTTAAGATAATGATGTTTAGATAAAGATATATTGGATTTGAATAAGTAAATTGGATGATGATAGTTTCTTGAGAACTAATTTTGGATTTTTTGACAAGTGGGTTATGCTATCATGGTTGAAGTGTACAACTTTTTGGGACTTAAGGAATAACCCACTATGTTTTGGAACAAGGAAACATGCATGTTTTTAATAAGGATATCTGATAATTCAGGTTGTTACTGTGACTCAAGAGAATACATGATGAAGGTGTTCACATGTTGGAATGTGATAACCAAGAACCGCCCTATGAGATATGGGAGATAAATTCTAAGACGATTTTGTTCACATCTATCTAAATTTGTATATTTTTAGTTTTTGAAAGGATTGTAAAGTTAACCACTTATGGATAGTATAAGTTGCACTCCAGTTGAAGTTTGTTAGATTAATGTATTATCTCACTATAGGTGTACTTATGCATATGTGATAACCCATGTTAACTTTTTTTGAGATAGATGGAATGATTTATCATTATATTTATGGACCACATGATCTTCCAGCACTTCAGAAATGACAAATTCAACTTTATTTCCTTGAATAAGAGATGAAGTAGAAATTGTTAAAGGCATAACCAATAGTGAGGTTGTACTGAAATCGAGTAAGTATTTCTTCTCATGTTCTTTAAATTTAGGGAAAGGATCTTGAAAACCAAAAATATTTTCCTAGTACTTTCTTTTGTGAAAAATCAAATGGTCCCTTGGATCATAGCAGATTTATGGATTTCAAATTGTTAACATTCTCCTAATAATATTCTCTATCACTCTCTATAAAAACTTGAGGGTTAGTTTTCTCTTCCATATTTGTGTTCTCTTACATGTAACCCTATTATTTGTTATTTCTGGTATCCTTCATACCTACCTTTCCATGTTTTAAAATAGAGGTCTTATTATTCCACTTTTCAATGTGGGATTTCAAATAAGATATTTTTAAAATATCAAACCCATAGTTTTCAATCCTGAGAATAAATTTCGAGGATGCAATTTATTGAATAATGGGATAATGTAACACCCCAAGCTTCCACATTACACTTCCTTTTTAAATAATTCAATAGTGCACGATGTACGCAACACCGAGTCTAAATGCACCACGACCTATCAAACTACCCGTTTAAAAAGAGGTTATGAATAGTATTAATCACATTTTGAATTGTATATATCCCATATAATTTTAAAATTCATATTTCTTGTTTCTTAGACATAATATAAGGAAAAATTCAATTTTTCAGATAAAAGAAGTATTTTTCAAAAAATGTGTTTTTTCTGCCTTTTAATAGCGAACCCTTTTTAAATCCAATATTTGAAACTTTTATATATTCAATTTGATTAAATTAAATTATTCTTTAGAAGCAGGACATAAAAATTTATTTAGGATAAATTTTTGGTACTTTTCTCATAACTTTTATATTTTGATGAATAGTAAAAAATACTAAATTTTAATTGAAAATAACTTTTTAAATTGAAATAATTTATAGTGTTAAATTATAAATTTGAGTGGTTTCAAAGTATAATTAGATTATATTTTTATCATTTAATATAATTTAGGTCATTGGAATTAATTTCACATTTAAATTGGACATAAATACATGTCAATATTTTGATAGTTATTACTTCTTAAAAACCAGCTTTTTGGTTTCGACAACGGGAATTAATTTTAAATTATTTACTGTAACTTATGTGTTTTAAATTTGGAAAAATGGATTCCATATTTGGAATCATGAGCTTCAAATTATGTAAATAGGTACCTTTTATTTTTGGATATCGTGAATATTAACTTCAGTTTTTATTTTATTTACCATGGTTAAAGAGTAAATCTGGTAAATAAGGGTAAAAAATAATATTATAATAATATTAAACTACCTTAACATTTTCTAATACTATTTAATGATATATGTATGCCCATGAGAATTATTGGGTTGATTTTGGGACCCCATAGAGCCACTTTGATATGAAAATGACAATTTATAAGAATTAATTTAAAGTAATGAAAAATGTAACATAGACATGAATCTTTTAGTAAAAAAATCATTATATAGAATTATATAAGTTATCTTTTTGACTATAAAGTGTAATTAGAAATATAAAAATATTTCCTATATCATGGTATTTTATTTATAATTTTTAGACGTTAGATAAATATATTTATTTATGACACAATTATGATGCAGTGATAACCTCATTAATGAAAGATTCAAATAAATGAATTTATAAATATTAAAATAAATATAATTTTAATATTTTTATGCCATCCAAGAATTTTCTGGATGACATTGACATATTGGGGATGAGTTAATGCCTATGGTTTGAAGGAATCAAATTTTTATGACTTTAACAAAAATAAATTACTAAATAGTTTCAAAATTGACATAATTGAGTTTTTAAAACAAATACTATTTTATTAAATGATATAAAAATCATAAAAATCTAAATTTGGGAAAAAAAACTTGGATAGTGATAAAAATGTCATAAATTATATACTTTAGGTTCTCTTTGTAACGTCCCGGTTCTGGAAGCCACCCAGAGGCGCCCCGTACCCGGTTGGTCACGTGACCTCAAGCGCATTTCCCCGAATGCCAGAGGCTACCGACTAGCAGCGAGGGCCTTGGGTGTGATAGTGGGGAAAATATGCCCTTATAAGCATAGTGCACAGTGAAATTAGAACAGATAAAAACTAGCAGAAGCAGTAAAATACCAAACGACAGTAAACAACGGAAGGCTGATAAAGAAACAACCAAAAATCATATATATATATATATATATATATATATATATATATATATAATGATGAATGATACATATGTATAAGAAAGCATCCAAAGAAATAACAATTCTGGAATAAAACCATTACTAAACCAAAGTACAAAAGAAAACAAATAAACAGCTCATCAGCATTATAAGCCTCATCTTGGTCCCATTCTCTCCAACTCCACAACAAATCAAGTACCTGAAGTGGAAGGGATCTTGACCTTATCTATACCCGCAACAATATAATCTGTTTGGGCCCAAAAGCATGACCCAAATTGGGTGAGAGACTAAATCATAGTTGGCAACCACCCAAATATCTGTTCCTAACATTCAGTGGATATATATGGCAGGTAATAATCAAAGATGCAGTAACAAGAAAGTATGTAACAATAAACAGTTCCACATATCAAATAAGCAGCTAATCAAGCAAGGTAATCCTATGGGAAGTACACGCAGCCTATCCCCTCTGGTTCAGTCATAAGAATATATAAAGACTCTCTAAGGAAGCACTCACAGTCAATTTCCTTTATAGTCTAAAGTGATAAAGGACTCTCTGAGGAAGCTCACGTGGTCAATTCCCCTTATAGCCAAGTGTGGTAAATGACTCTCTGAGGAAGCTCACACGGTCAATTCCCCTTATATCCAAAAGTGGTTTAAAGACTCTATGAGGAAGATCACATGGTCAATCCCCCTTATAGTCTACTACACTAGGTTCCCACGGCCTTGTGTAAGTCAAACAAGCATAGTAGTGCAATACGGCCAAAGTAAACCTCATCAACTACTTGGCTAAACAGTCTATATCATATCAAGCATTTCAAATAACAAGAATCGCATCATCCTACAAATAGGCATGGAAAAGCATGGTAGGGTGGCCTAACAGGGTAAAAAGGACCAACAGTCATACACAGAACAAAGCATGGGAAAACACATCCAAGACTAAGCAATCAACCCTATTTGTATACAATTAACCTCTACGCAAGCATACAAGAATGACATGCAATTAACAAGGGTAAAATGATAAATATGCAATACCCCGTTCAAGGGTATTGGAAAAAAGTGCACATATTACTCAAAGAATTTCAACGGAAAGGCACGAACCACCTACCTCGGCGTTGGGAGATTTCTATACATGAACCTCAAGCCTTGAATCACCCAAGAACATCGTATATCTACAAAAATGTCTAAAAAATTTCAACAGATGATAAATTGAGAAAGAAGAGGAATCATGAAACGAAGCTCAAGTAGAAGGGAGAGATTACCGAGGCGATCCCAACGCAATCGACGATGGTCAAATCAAATATCAGATGCTTGATCGGGGGATCAGAGGAAGATCATGGTCGTACAGGAGCTCTCGGCTGAACGAAACCTAGAATAAGGGTGTTTTGTCGATTAGACGTGACCCCGGTCTATTTAATGAAAAAAAAAGAAAATACACAGCGTGTAATTTTGAAGTACACAGTGTGTACTTGCCATTTTCATACTCAACTTTAGGCAGCCTCCAAGTCACCCCCACACGGCCATGTGTGTGGCCACTACATGGCCAGCACACGACTACCTGTGGTAACCTAGTACACAGTGTGTACTCATAAAGTACATGGCGTGTACTTTGGAAATTTCTATAAATTCCTCTTTTTCTAAAAAACAACCAGAAAAGGAAAACATACACTACTACAAATAGGGCTTATAATAGCGCTAAAAACCACCTTTAACAGCACTAAAAAAGCGCTTTTAATCTCAGTGAAGATAGGGGGGTCCCCTTTATTAGATCTAAACATAGAGATGATAAAGGTAGTATTTATCAGCGCTATTTTCAGCGCTGATAAATGGATAATATATCAGCGCTGAAAATAGAGCTGATAAATACTACCTTTATCAGCGCTAAGCAAGCACCAATATATTATCCATTTATCAGTGCTTAATTAGCACTGATAAAGGCCAAATTTCCTGTGCAAACCCAGAACCTGCACAACACCTGCACACATGACATCACCTGCACACAGCAAAAACAACACCCACACACAAAGCACAGAAGAACAAAAATGTTGTATACATATACTTGAAATCATGAATACAAAACAACACACTGCTATATACATTTCAAACAATGTTTAATTTGGTTAAAATTACAATTATCCAACAAATAGTTAAAAAACATTGATGTTTCATCCTTTTTGGATCCATGATCTGCTCTAAAAAATCGTCGTCCATGGTATTAATTTCTGAAAAAATCATTCGAACTCAGGAAAAAGATTTCACCTATATAAGAAAACAAATATTATGTTAGTAATACAATAATGAAATAAATTAAACATTAATATGAAAGAATACATTAATAAAATGTCAATTGTTACTTGTTACAACCATTACATGTCCATATTTCCTTGGATAGCACCCCCTCCCTCCCCTAGACGGCACCCCCTCCCTCCCCTTGCAGCCCTCCCTTTCCCTAGATAGCCCCCTTCCCACCTCCTGGACAACCTCCTTCCCACCTCCTAGATAGCCCCCTCCTCTCGTGGACAACCCCCTCCCCTACTAGACACCCCCTCCTTCTTGTACAACCCCTCCCTCCCCTCCTCGAGATAGCCCCACTAGACAGCCCCCTCTCTACCCTTGGACAGCCCCCCTACATGTCCATATTTCCTTGGAGAGCACCCCCTCCCTCCCCTAGATGGCACCCCCTCCCTCCCCTTGTAACCCTCGCTTTCCCTAGACAGCCCCCTTCCCACCTCCTGGATAGCCCCCCTCCTCTCCTGGATATCCCCCCTCCCCTACTGGACACCCCCTCCTTCCTGGACAACCCCCCCTCCCCTCCCTGAGATAGCCCCCCTAGACAACCCACTCCCCTTCCCTTACAACCCCCTCTCTCCCACCACTCCACCTGCAACCCCCTCCCTCCTCCTGGACAACCCCCCTCCATCCCCTTGCAGCCCCCTCCCTCCCCTTACAGCCCCTCCCTTTCCCTGGACAGCCCCCTCCTTTTCCCTAGACATCCCCCTCCCTCCCCCCTGGATAGCCCCCCCTCCTGGATAGCCCCTCCTCCCCTTCTGGACACCCCCCACCCACCCTCCAACCTGAACACCCCCTCCCTCCTGGACACCCCCTCCCTCCTAGTTCTTTAGTGTATACCCATTAATAACCTTCTTTATCCAACTATATTTTCATCATCTATTTTATAATGGAATAAATATTAATCATACACCATTATTAAATAATATGAATTATAAAATCATATATATTTTGAAGAGATACAGTTCAACAAATCAAGGAAAAACACCAAACAAAAAATATATTGGAGGAATAAGAACGAAATTTTACATAAATCTAATGTGAGAAAGGTAAATGATGCATATGTTGGGTCTTTATGACATTAAATAAGATATATTGGGCCTCAAGGTGAACTGGAATATAATTCTTGGGCCTTTACATGGGCTCGTAATTGGTTTGGTTGTTTGGAACTTTTGATGCCTCACTACGGACCCACTTCAAGCTACTCTATAAGTGATCTACCCATTGTATATTATCAGTATTGAATGGAATTGAATGAATCTTTGTCTAGACATCCCCTCCCTTCTGGACAAACCCCCTCCCTCCCCTCCTGGACACCCCACTCATAGACACCCCCCTGGACACCCCCCTCCCTCCCCTCCTGGACACCCTCACACCTGGACACCCCCTCCCTCTTGGACACACCCCCTCCTGGACACACCCCACTCCTGGAAACCCCCTCCCTCCTGGACACCCCCACCCACATATAAGGGAAACTAAAATTATAAAATTGAAAATCCAAGATATTGGTTCCCATCAAGATTTTAAGATGCTCGTGAGTGGACTGAATGACTATGCATCGGTCGACTTCCACACTATCGACCAGTGTAGTCCAATGAGTTATGCTTTACTAGAAAGAAAAATCATTTCTAAAACCATTCTTCATAACCTAAGGATATAAAACATAATAAATGGTGATCATATATACTCAATAAGTGTAAAAAAGGGAGATATCAATGATCATATATAGATAACATTAGTAGGAATTCACCTTCATCCTATTTGTGTACAATCTTCCATCAGGTATGTTGCCCATTCATTTCTAAACAAATCTATATCATCTTCTGAATATGAGTTTTTGCGACAGTCATGGTAGTATTGAAAAAATATAAATACACAAAGGATTAATAAATATTTTAAATGAACTTGTAATTATTTTCGAAAATACCTCGTCAGGGATTCTAGTTTATTAATGAAATATGATCTATTTCATAAATTTTAAAACATAATAACCACATTCTTTTTTGTTTGTTTGTTTTGGACATTTCAAAAACATAGAAAACAATAAGTAATTTGTTTTGATATGTGTTTGGATAGTGCAATGTTATTATATATACCATGATACTTTTCCAGTTGTAGATATTGTAGGCATTCTTATCCTTAGGCCCTGGATTCATTCCATGCATTAGAAAATATTGATGCAACACCCTATCATAACAGGATCCTCATTAAAAGATAACATAAATTATATAACTAGATGTTTAGTTTTAAAATGTTGGATCTAATGTATTACAAATTAACAAACACCATCACGTGTGGTCGGTTTGTTGGATATCCATGCATTGAATCCAGAAAATAAATATTTGGAGTATCCAAATTGACTGCAATCAGCATCCAATGCTACCTAAAAATAAAAAAAGGAATAAGTAAAGAAAGAAATGAAAATGTAGTTGATATGATTAAATTGTATAGTTTTACCCCTACATCGTTGATATTAAAAAGAGTCTGTCATCCGTAATTTTGTTTTCAAACGATTTGAACAGGGATGAAATTATTGCAGTCTCTTTATTGGAATCTATTTCGTCTTTTGAAGAGGTGGTGTGAGGACTAACGAGTCCAAATTTTTTTTTATAGGAAAATCCCTTCAATTTTTTTTCATATATACGCCCAAGAAAAACATAAAATGTACTTAGTCATAATTATCAGAGAATATCAGCTTTTGTAAAATAAAATCATGAAAACATACCTCATGTATACATTTATAACTAAGGCGCCTAGCCATTCATACTTGAGGATTTCATTTACATTTTTATCACTAATGAAATATGATGTTTCCTCTCCGTACATATTTTTTTCAAAAACAACTATGTGATCATTTTCGTCTATCAACTTTGTATCCACATGAGCCTGCAATGATATTAACTGTGGATATAGAATGGGAGGGGTGAAAGTGCTCTCAATAGACCGTTTCAATCAGTTAGTTGATCCTTGAGATAGTTTTAAGCTGATATTTCATTTCACCCCCTTATCTTTGTCGTTCTGTAATAACATTCATCAGTTCAGACCTTTTTTCATTAAATGTTTAAGGTCCAGCTTGAAAAATAAATTGGAAATGGATGCCTCCTTATCGACATGTTTTTTACAAGAATTTTAGCCCATGTGATAAATGTTCCAACATCTTGTTCAACCGTATGAATGTAGTCATCGTCATTTGGAACAGGTAGCTCGGCACTCGGCTCATTAGCTACGTTAATTGACACTCTGAGATGATCTGTTGGAAATTGTCTATTGTGTAGCATGTCGTTCTGCGTATTGAACACCGTAGCCCTCGCTATAAGGCGATAGGTGAGAGTTGATAGATATAAATCACAGTCATTTTCACCCTATATAATATTAGTACAAGAAATGTATCAGTGTCTATGTTAATCAAATTTCACATAAACAATTATTAAAACATTGATTACCTCAGCTAAGTCAGGATTTTTAGGGGAATGACTCACCTCAAAGTTGGTGGGAGTGGGGAGGGATCATCATGCACGGGTTGTTGTTGAGTTGTTTCTTCTCTTTGCATCTCCCCCATCAATGTTGCTATCATCTCTCTCTAGTATTTTAATTCTTCTTGAAAAATAGCTAAATTTTCTTGCAGCTTTTTCTTTTTTTCATTTTGATCCTCTGCTTGTTTTTGTTTTTGAAAATATGTTTGGGGTGTCACCACAAAACCCGCACCTCTGACGTAGCCATACTATTTTGGATGATTCAAGGCTGCTGAAAGTATGTCTGCATCTGGTGCGGTTGTTGTTGATTCCTGTGACTATGTCAGATAGAAAATATAGAAAAATAAGTAGTCATTTTAATATAATAGTGATTTAAAGCAAATAAAATTTATATTATGTCATACTTACACATGTTTCCCACACTTTTTTGTGTGTTTTCATCTATCAGTATCCCCTGTTTATTTACACGAGCCTCCTTCCATAGTACATGGAGTGGGATGGATATGGATTTCGATTTCAATTTATAAATATTCATATAAATAGATAAACATTGTTATGGTGTTGTTTTATGTCACATACAAGTAGTACGGTAGATTTAGAAGATGTACCAATTTTTTATCAACTGAAGCGTACCCCATCCTTGCTTTACAGTAAGGGTATGCTGGTTCTGTTGCGCATTTTTTATTTTCAGCACTCAGTTGTTGTTTCATAAATAAAAAATTGTCCATCAAAGTGTTGAATACAAGCAATTTCAAACAACGTATTACCCCACACAATGTACTTGAAAAGTATGCTCCCCGCGACGGTTGCTAAACGCATCCCACGCTCCTTGGGATATCAAGTGTGTATAAAGAAGAGGTAAGTGCGGCTTGATTTTACCTTCAGCATCTTTAAGATGATATTTCGTTAAAATTGTGTGGAAACCTCTATGAATCCTTCCTCCAACTCTTAATACATATTCCTTGTGCGAGGAATCTACTATAAATGCACTCTATAATGGATGATGAAGAGTAAGTCAATGTTTTGATATTTTATTTTAATAAATTAAAAAATTATATCATAATGTTATCGTAATCTCTTCCCACATTAGTGTCTTCAGCCCGGTGAAAACATGGTGCCACGACTGTACATCAATCAGCACGCGTTGCCGAGTGACAATTCTAATGTAGCTACTAAAGATGGCTCTGTTGGGGTTAACATGTTGGCATCACTTATTCCATCCCACCTCAAATTTGATGCATTTTTCTTTTTTCCTTAAGGATTTTGGCTAACACTGTCAAACTACGATGCTCTTGTTTTTTTTGCGCTTTCAGGGTTTCATTTCCTACCATTTCCTCATAAGTATCATCAATATGTTCCTCCATAGTGCTAGCATCGGCACTGGGACTAGCAGCAACAGGTTGAGAAACCTGTTGTACCTCAACACTTGGACCAGTAACAACAGGTTGAGAAACCTGTTTTTGCTCTGCACTGGGACCACCACCAGCTGGTTGAGAAACATGTTGTTGCTCTACACTAGGACCACCAGCAGCTGGTTGAGAGACCTTTTGTGCCTCAGGATTGGGTGCATTAGCAGGTGCATAAGTCATTATCTGCGGAAGTGGTTTAACATTTAATTTAGATTATATAAAAGAAGCAGCGGACAAATAATAACATAACGTAACATAATGTATATTAGAATAAACAAATAACCCGATTATTGTACTTTCTTTTTTTTCTTTAAAGGCTGAAGAGATTTGACTCCTCTATCAACTATGTAAATCCCTTCATTGTGGTCTCCTCTAACATACAAAGCGTCTTCTACATTGGGACCACTGCAAAATGATTGTGAAGTCCCTATAAAAGGGCCATCCTCTGTTGAACTTTCATTTGACCCTTCAGTTGTTTTGGTCGATAACAGAACAATTGAACAATTTTGGTTTGTGGGGTCTGGAACACAAAATACTTGTACTACCTATGATGACATTATAAATGGTTCGTCTTTCTCCCCTTCCTTACTGAAATAAACTTTCACGAATCCTAATTTATCTATTTTAACAACACTCCTGTTATCAACCCACTTGCATTGAAAAATCATCACTTTTAATTTCGTATAATCCAACTCCCATATTCGTTTGATGATTCCAAAGTATGACATATTCACATAAATTGGATTTCTGTCCTTAGCACTGGAAACATGCATCGCCTCAGCCACAAGTGTAACCCCACTATTCTGCATGGTACTGTCTTCATCATGTTCATTAGTATAGAATGTATAACCATTAACTACATAAGCATTGTAAGATAATACATACACACTTGCTCCTCTGGCTAGCCATCGAATTCGTTCTGAAATTGAGTTTGGATTTTCATCTAACTGCTTAAAAATATGGTCCCGAAACCATCCTATAAACTATCAATTATGTGTATGTGATATCAATTTTTTAGCCATAGATGGATTCAAATGCCTAAGAATTTCTTTTTGGGTTTGAACATATGGTTCAAAGTCGAAACTGTTATGCAAAATGTAAAGGTGACCCTGCTCCCAATCTGTAATATTGATTGTGACAACCTCTCTTCCAGAAATTCCTTCACCCTCAAGCCGCTCAGTTTGAAAAGATTTCGGTAGGCCAACATTTTCCACACCAGACAGGTATTCATTACAAAATTCAATAGCTTCCTCAACAATATATTTCTCTACAATACAACCCTATGGCCGACTTCGATTTTTGACACACCCTTTCAAATTTTTCATATACCGTTCAATGGGGTATATCCATCTATAATGTACAGGACCACATAGTCGAATCTCTCTCACCAAATGAACCATCAAATTAACCATCATATCGAAAAATGTCAGTGGGAAGAACATTTCCAATTCACATAATATGATGACAATTTCTCTTTCTATAGTTGGCAATTTCATCGGGTCTATAACATTGCTGCATATATCTTTGAAGAAGAAACAGAGCTTCGTTAATGTATGGCGAAAATTCTTGGGAAAAATGCAACGTAAAGCTATAGGAATTAGATCTTGCATCAAAACATGGTAGTCATGTGATTTCAGACCCTTTAATTTTAAATTGTTCATTGACATGATGTTCTTGATATTTGATGAATACCCCTATGGAACCTTTACATCATTCAAAAAGTTACAAAACGGATATCTCTTCTTCCTGGAAAGAGTGTAAGTAGTAGGAGGAAGAAATGTTTGTTTTTCACCCTTCACTAGTGCCAACTCTTCTCGTATTCCCATCTCAACCATGTCCAATCTAGCCTTAATTCCATCCTTTGTTTTTTCGGGTGCATTTAGCAACGTGTTGATGACACTATCACATACATTTTTTTCAACATGAATAACATCAAGAAAATGTCTGACATACAGACAATTCCAGTATGGTAATTCAAAAAAAATTGATCTCTTTTTCTAACCAGTTTTCGTAAGGTTTTTCTAAAATGATTTACCAAAAGTAGTCTCCAAAAATTTTACTTTCTCAAACAATTGATCACCTGTTAGTGGATACGGTGTTGTACGTTCTTCTTAACTTTCGTAGAATGATGTCATCTAAGATCGGTACTTATGCTGTCGGGGCAGAAATCTACGATGTCCTAGAAACACGATTTTCGATGAATGTTTCAACCTAATTGACTATGTACCTTTTTCTCAAACGGGACACCCTTGAGTTCCGTTAATTCTATATCCTGACAAATTTCCATAAGCAGGAAATTCATTTATCATCCCATACAACATATCTTATAAAGTGAAATCTTTATTTTTGTAAGCATCATATAACGTAACACCTGAATCCCACAATATTTTCAAATCCTCGATCAATGGAGAAAAATAAACATCAATATCATTACCCAGTTGTTTTTCTCCTGATATAAGCATAGATAACATTATGTATTTTCATTTCATGCATAACCACGGTGGTAAGTTATAATTTACCAACATAACCAGCCATGTACTGTGACTGCTTCTTTGAAAACCAAAAGGATTCACCCCATCTGTAGATAATGCTAGACGAAGGTTTCTCGGCTCGTTTCCAAATTCAGGATACTCGTGATCAATTCTCTTCCACTGAGGAGAGTTTGTCGGGTGACGTATTTTCCCATATTTAATTCTTGTATCTGCATGCCATATCAATTGTCCTATAGTCTCCTCACTTCCATATAGGTTCCTAAACCTTGGAATGATTGGAAAGTACCATAAAAATTTCATAGGACTAGAATAGTCTTTCTTGTATCGAGAAGCACTACACTTTGGGAATTCTTTAAGTGATTTGTGGTCCTTGAGAAACAATATACAGTCATTCGGGCAGGCGTGTATTCTTTCTAAGATCATACCCATTGATCGTAGCATTCTTTTGGCATCGTATGTTCGGCTTGGGAGTTCATTATCTTCTGGGATCACGTCATTCAGGAGAGAAAGTAGTTCTGTAAAACTGTCATCACTCCACCCGTTGCCTACTTTCAAATTATACAGCTTCAGTACGGCTGACAATGCTGTATATTTAGTGCAACCAGCATACAATGGCGTTTTTGCACAACTCTTTAACTTGTCAAACAATTTTGGGCAATCACGAAGTTCATCTTCAACTATCCTTGTCATTTCCTCAATATGATCTTCATCATAATTCACATATGTAATCACACCCTCCATATGATCATCTTCACTGTTCACGCTTGTAATCATATCAGATGATCCATAAAACGCCGTGTTATCCGATCCACTACCTACATTCTTTTTTTCCCCGTGTTTATTCCAACATGTATAACTTTGATCTATTCCGTGATAGATCAGGTGTTCTTCCAACTCATATGGACTAATTTGTCTTGAATAACAACAGCGTAAACACAGACAAAGGATTTGAGAAGGGTCACATGCATGATCTTCTGCAAACTTGATAAACTCTTTCATGTCATCTTCATACTCTTCTGTCAACCGATTGGCATTAATCCATTCTTTATTCATATTCATCATCTTTATGGGTTTGATCTCAAACTTGTCTACTATTATATTTTAATTAATCAAGTAGCATTGTTTGGGTTTTATAAAAAAATCATGGTACAAATGCCTCTACAATGAAATAGAGGAACCTACCCCAAAACATGTTAAAGTACTTGAACTCTATCTATATACGGGGGATTCTGCCCTGACGTTTGTATATCTCCATGGAGTACCTAAAACCTATACATGGAGGACTCTTCACCGAAACATGGGGGAGTACCATACTCCATATTTTCTCCAAACATCTTACTTGTCACTTGTCAACTCTCAAAAAGAGTGAAGATAATTATAATGGGCTACTCATACATGAAATACTATCATCTAAGTGAAAAATAAATAATAATAATTAAAATAACATAGCACACAATTTTTTCAATGGATACACAATGTGTAGGGTTCTCAATAAAGGTTGGTTGTATACTAAAATTTATAAACTCATGTGAAATCCATATACATGGTGTTTCCATTAGGGTGAACATCGTGTATGGATAAGATACCTGATTTAATCTGACACATATCAAATTAATTCCAAGTTAGTCTTACAAAGACTGAATGATTCCTTTGAAAATACATGAAATATAGAAAAACTTGAGATAAAGGCATGTACTTTAGATATATACTGAGTCACCTCACCGGCTATGCATCGCATTTTTGTGGAATACACGGTGTGTAGTCCTTACATGACCACTAGGGGAGTATAGTCTATACACATCAAGTTTCTATGGTATCTATACATGGTGTGAGTGAAGTAAAACACATATCATATGGTTATACCATTATTTAATGGAATTTACATGGTTTCATGTTGAAGTATATGTCTTGGAGATACATTTTGTTTGACCTAGGTTCACATGACATGTAACATTTAAAACGAAACTTATTCCAAGTTTGAGTCAGAAGATGAGTCATGTGGTGTAAATTTTGGAGATAAATGTTGTGTGGAATTAAAATATATATGAAATCCATGTATGGTGAAGCATGTTCCATTTAATAAGACCACACACCGTGTATTTTAAAAATATATAGAATCTGAAAAACATCATCTTCACACCATAAAGTGTCTCATAGAGTCCTCTAGAAGTGGTTTTCTAGGATTCAGTGGAATTGCACTAGTAAAAAAGTGGTGGTGCCATTGAAATGGGTAAAGTTTTGATTGATATTAAATGGTGGAAGAACTACAACATGGAAAAAAATGTCATATCAATCATGCCAACAAATTCAACACTATATAAAAACACAATCGTGCTCACAATCGCAACACCATACAAACCAAACAATCACAATTTTAGATTTTACAAAGCATCCCTTATTCAATTTTTTTTGTTAATTCAGGGGTTATCACAAAAGTTTTATCATCCTGGGGAGTTCATTCATAAGTCAAGTATATGTAAATTACCAATTTTTATATTCAAATGTTCAACAAGAACCAACCAACATGCAATTCATTTAGTGTGCAAACAAGGACCACCAACGGCCACGATTTTTAGCAGGGCGTTTAGCCCGTACATTTCACATTATAACCATCAATATCAAACATTAATAACATGAAAACAAGAGGAAACCAATGAGTAACAGGACAAAACTCACCGCGAAGGTGTCGTTAAGCACATGACAGAGGTGCGTTCGTAGTAGAGGAGAGGCACACAACAGAGGATATTTATAACTAAAAAGAAAACATAAAATAGGGGAAACCCATGAGAATAAAATAATCTAAAACCGAGTACACCATTTACCACATCCCACAAACCCCAATAACCCACTAAAACCGAAATAAACCCACACCATGTTTAAACACACCTTAAGATAACAAGAAATTATAGAACCCACCTCCGATAGAACGAGTTCAACAGACTTTTTAAAATATAAAATATGAACATACAATGGGTAAGCCCTAACCAATAGGTCCTCCTTACTAGGTATAATCCCCATGTTTATTCTAGATAGTATATCCCAAATGAGTAAGCCCTTATCAATCCTCTGTTATAACACATTTCACGACACATACATTCTAATCGCATGACTTTAAACTTCATGGTACAATCTTTTCAAACAACCTTAAAATATTTCCCTTAAACTATGTGGACTTTAAATCCTATTTCGATAGGATATGTAATATTACATCTTGAGTTCTAAACCTATCTTCATATTTCATACCCATCCTCATGAATCCATCTTCCTCATGAGATTATCTGCATCCTTCCCTTGCCTAACTTACGAATGTGCGAGACATTAGGTGTTTCTAGTTATGTGAATAAACCCATTGCAAATTATCTGAAAAAGAATCATAACTTGACACAAATATTGTGCTACCATACTCAGTCCCCCTCACAACCAAGAATCAGGCTATGTTGTTTTGATTTGAAACAAAAATGATGAAACTAACATGAAATTATTCAATAACTAAATAAATTAGGTTCCCCACATGTCAGGACATTTTATTTTCATGTCACATACAAAAAAATAGTAAACCCAATTTGAATTCTTCAATGAGAATATAATGGTGTTCCTAGGATGTCATGCTATTTTGTTTCATGTTTTCCACATAAACAATTTTTTTTAATATAACATGAATCCTTTACTTGTTAAAATGATTAATCGAATATACTTATTTGTAATAATTCACTAATAAGTATTCTTTTTTTGGTAGTTTTTGTATATAGGTACCCCTTATGAGATCCATTCAATCGAAAGTGAAGGTCTCTTCATCCACTAGATGTTCCCATGCTTCAATTTCTGCCAAATCTATGACCCCCATGATCCAAAGGAATACATCACCTATTCGGAGACCTCAAAACTAGGTGGATGACATGATGGTAAGGGGGTACCACTAACACAGTACCATCCCTACTCTTAAAGTTTTATATGAGGGTCTTCATGTGGTGAAGCCTCACAACCCACCCCATTATAGGGAAACTATAATAAAGAAAGTGGAACCTACCACCACCATTAATTAATTCAAAATTATATCCCTAGAGAACGATAATCATTATATTCCTTATCTTAGGAAGGTGGATCAAGAAGTTATCCATGACCTCAACTCAGTCCAGGGGTCACCCAGTAGGGCTCCTAACAATCGCCACTATCGCTAACATCATGTGACCACTAACCCTTAGAAGCCTGTTGAGGGCACTATAATGCAGAACCCTTCCCTAATCTCTTAGATCCAAGAATCTATGAGGTCTCTCTAGGAATTAAGATCTATTGATCATAGGGAGAAGGTTCATATCCCCACTTCCCCATAATAAGTTTTCCAACACAACACGTGGTATCTAGTGAGTAGGATCATATCCCTATTCAAACTCAGTGAGCCTACCCGTACATCTTGACAAAAATTAGGGGGAACACACATATTTCCACACCCATGCATAAACTCCACTAGTTTCTTATGGAAGTGGATGAGGGGAAAGAGTAGGTATATATCCCCACTCCTATAAACAAACAGGCTCATAATCCTATTGCAATTATAGAATCCCATCAATACCACTTGGAGGAAATATAAAAACAACCCTATATCCCCACCCATGTCTTAAATATTTTTCAACATATATTGGAAGAATTAGTAGAAAGTGGTAATCGAAATATCTCAAATATCACATAGGGTTAAGCCCATATTCATGCTTCCATAAATGCTGAGAAAGGTAACATAATATCACAATTTCCATATGATATTGGGCCTATATCGCCACACCCCTTCAAGAGGAATGTTAGCATATACCAACAAAAACATATGATTGGATTCATATTCTCACATATGTCTTGAAGGAGAAATAGTATATCCTAATTGAATCTTTGAATTAATCACACATTCCTGCTCCCCCCCAACCTAAAGAAGGATGATGACATATCTCAACAACTACTAAAAGGTAGGAACATAATTAATTTTGGTTTGAAGGGATCCATTAACAATTTTTAGTAAAACATAAGGTACAAGTCCATATTAATATCCCTTTCTAAGAATCCCATCAGTTAGCTCTATCAATGGCATGTGGTTCATCCAAGAACACTCACATTAGGTAGGGTCACCAATCTTCCCCAAGGATATCACCTAAAGGAAGGCCTCTCTAAAGGAATATAATAACCCAAGAGAAGGAAAATACTCCTACACTGACCAGTGGCGGCGGAGGCAGCAGAGGTTGCGACGGAGGAGGAAAACCCAGCGACGATGGAGGAGGAGGAGGAGGAGGAGGAGAGGTCGCGGTGGAAGAGGGGGCTGGTTCAGATTCCGCGAAAGCTTGACCGCATGCGAGAGAGGAGGGCCTGTTAGGGTTAATAAATAAAAACTGTTGTAACCTTTATCATCACTCGTTGAAAGCGCTGATAAAGATATGTTTTATCAGCTCTAAAATAAAAGCGCTGATAAAACATACATTTATCAGCACTTTTTTAGCGTGGATAAAGAGACACCTTTATCAACGCTAAAATAGCACTGATAAATAGGTATTTTATCAGTGCTTTTTTAGCGTTGATAAAGGTGTCTCTTTATCCGTGCTAAAAAAGCACTGATAGATGTATGTTTTATCAACACTTTTATTTTAGCGCTAATAAAACATACCTTTATCAGTGCTTTCAACGAGCACTGATAAAGGTTCCAGCGGTTTTTATTTAATAATTTATTTATATTCTTATATATTTATTTAAAATGTCATATAAGATAAATATATATCTATTTATTAATAATTATAACAATAAAGAGTATATTTTTATAAATATTGGTATATAATTGTTAATCTATACAAAAAAAAATATTTTTTATTATAAATATTATAATTTTATATAAATTAAGAATAAAAACGTTTATTAGAGCTACAATAAGCATTGATAAATGTTACCTTTTATCAGTGCTAAAAAGAGCGCTGATAAAGGGTATACCTTTATCAGCACTTATTTTAGCACTGATAAAGGTTAGATTTATCAGCGATTTTAACTAGTGCTGATAAAGGCATACCTCTTTATCAGCACTTTCTGTTTAGCGCTGATAAAGGGAAGTGCTTCCCTTGCCCTATTTTGTGGTAGTGATACCTAAAAAAAAGGTATGGGTTCTTACAAACTTTCCCCCTTAAAGAAATTCGTCCCTAAATTTCCCTAGCGCGGTGTAGAAGAAGAAACCCCAAATAGCTCTGGCCACTATGCTCGTACATCGGCCTCCCTCTCCCAAGTCTCGTCCTGTACTCACCTGTGCCACCATAGCACTCATACTAGAGGAAGAGACTAGCTATAGAGAACCTTTTTATTATGATCAAAAATCCGGATAGGATGCTCCTCAAATGACGCATCCACTTTAAGTTCAGCCTCCTCAGGTTGAAATACATGAGACAGGTCTAAAATGTAACATCGGAGCTGAGAAACATGAAAAATGTCGTGCATAGCCCAGTACCTCTAGGGTAACTACAACCGATAGGCAACCGGCCCAACTCTATCCAAAACCTAAAATGGCCCGATGCACCTCAGTGAAAGCTTACACTGTCTCCTAATTATTCTGTTCCCCAACCTCGATGTGACACAAAGAAAACATGATCCCCGACCTCGAACTCCAGACATCGTCTCTGATGATCATCATAAGACTTCTGTCAAGACTGTGTAGTAGCCATCCTTTTCTGAATCAACTCTATCTACTCTGTGGTCTCCTGAACAAAATGAAGTCCCAGAAAAGCTGCCTCTCCTACCTCCAGCCAACATAAGGGTGATTGGAATGGACTACCATACAAAGTCTCCTAAGGTTCCATCTGAATAGTTTCTTGAAAACTATTTTTGTAGGAAAACTCCACAAGAGGTATGTGCTTCTCCCAATAACCTCCAAAATCCCGGATTTATGCTCAGATCACGTCTTCAAGCACCTGAATCGTACGCTCGGACTGGCCATCTATCTGGGTTGGTAAGATATACTCAAAAGTACCTGTATACCCAAAGCCTTTTGAAGCCCCTGATAGACCCGAGAAGTAAAACATGCATCCCTCTTCAAAATAATGGAGTGTGGAACTCCATGCAGAAGTACAATCTCACAGATGTACAACCGTCCCAGCTCATCAACACTGAAGGTCTCCTTAATCGGAAATAAGTGGGAAACCTTCATGAGTCTGTCAATGAAAACCCAAAATGCATCATTCCCTTGAGGCAACTTAGGCAACCCTATCATGAAATCCATCGCAACATCGTTCCACTTCCACTCGGGAATGGGTAACTGCTGTAAAAGCCCTGCTGGTTGTTGATGCTCCACCTTCACCTGCTGATAGGTGGAACACTTAATGAAAAAACCAGAAACATCTCTCTTCATACCTGGCCACCAATACTAAAGGTGTAGATCACGATGCATTTTGGTGACACCAGGATGAACTACCCAAACTGAGGAATGAAAGTCCTGTATTAGCTCCTCGCGTATGTCTACTGGCACCCATATGCACCCCTAGAAAAGAAAGATCTCATCCTCGCCTATAGTCCATCCAGGAAAAGGGTCCTCTCCTGACACACTCTCCCATAGGACTAGGCCTTTTGAGTCTGATAGATACCTCATTCGCACTCGATCGAGAAGGTTAGAGGTAATAGATCCATAAGAAAGAAGCATCTGCCCCTATCTGTCGTGCACCTCCAAATGCATCTCAGAGAACAAATCCATAAGCTACCATTCACTACTGTCCTTCTGAACTGTATGTATCTGGGTCCTCCTACTCAACGCATCAGCCACTACGTTTCCCTTCCCTGACATATAGGCAAGATCAAAGTCAAAAGACTGAAGGTACTCAACCCACCTTCACTGTCTCAAATTCAAGTCACACTGAGTGAAGATGTACTTAAGACTTTTTTGGTTGGTAAAAACCACAGATTCTCTCCTAACAAATAATGTCTCCAACATCGTAAAGCATGAAAAACTGATGCCAACTTGAGATCGTGCATCGGGTAATTCCTCTCATGTGGCCTCAACTGCCGAGACCCGTAAGCAACGAATTCTTCTCCCTACATAAGAACAACTCCCAACCCGATACCAGATGCATCACAGTAAATAGTATAGCTCTTGCCTGGATTTGGAAAGACTAGTATCAGTGCTGAAGTCAATCTCCCTTTCAGCTCCTGAAATGCTGACTCACAAGAATCTTACCACAATAACTTTGCACCCTTCTTAGTCAAACCCGTGAGTGGTGCTGCTATGTGTGAAAAGTATTATATGAAGCGTCTGTAGTATCCAGCCAGCCCTAGTAAACTCCACACCTCAAAGACGTTCTTCAGATACTACCAGGAAACTACTGCTCTCACTTTCTCTGGGTCTACTGATACTCCTGTCTCTGAGATAACATGACCCAAGAAGTGAATCTAACCCATCCAGAAGTGGCATTTTGAGAGATTAGCATATAACTGATGTCCTCTTAGTGTACTCAAAATGATATCAAGATGGGTAGCATGGTCATGTCGAGTGTGATATTACACCAAGATATCATCCATGAAGACCACCATGAAAGAATCCAAGTACGGATGGAGCACTCGGTTCATCAGTTCCATGAAAACTTTTGGCGCGTTCGTAAGACCGAACGACATAACCATATACTAATATAGACCATACCTACTCCATAAGGTTGTGAGAGGTATATCAGATGGTCTAACATGAAAATGATGGTAAGCAGATCTCAGGTAAATCTTCGAGAACACCCGGTCTCTTCGAAGCTGATCAAATAGATCGTCAATCCTAGGCAAGGGATATCAGTTCTTGACTGTCAACTAGTTCAACTTCCGATATTCCACACAAAGCCTAAGGGTACCGTCTACCTTCTTCACAAACAGGACAGGTTAACCCCAAAGAGAAGTACTAGGTCAGATGAAATCCTTTGCCTGCAAATCCTCCAACTGCTTCTTGAGATCTTACAACTCTAGTGTAGCCATCCTATAAGGAGGAATGGATACTAGTGCTGCTCCTGGAACGAGCTCAATAGAAAAGTATACCTCTCGCTTTGGAGGCAAACCTAAAAAGTCCTCTGGGAAGACGTCCCTAAAATAATCCACCACTGGAGGAAATTCTAACTATGAAGTCCCCTGGTCATCCAGGTATAGACTAGAAATCTAGGCTGTAACTCCTCCCAGCCCATGATGCTCGGGTCCTGCTCTGCTCTCCTGGACATCCCACTCACCCCTATGAAGAAATGATCTACCGTCTGGTGATGTGAAACTCACCCTACGGCTATAACAATAGATGACTGCCTGGAAGGGAACTAACCAGTCCATCCTGAGGATGACATCATAGCCAATCATCTCTAGGACATAGAGGTCCTATAAAAAGTGAAACACACCAACCTCTAGAGGGAACTCGCTACACTGACGTACACTAGCCGTTCTCATCCCCAACAAAGTGTCTAGCGTCAAGATATCAGCAGAAGAAAAGATGCAGAGACCAAGGCTCTTCATGACAGTAACATATATAAAGCTATGGGAATCCCCTATATCGAAAATAGAAGAAGCTAAAACTGAGGCTACTAAGACCGTACCTAAAACTGTAGAGGTTCTGGGATCCTACTCCTGCTAGTTCTGCTCCAATGCAAAAGTCTGGCCTGCACCGTGGCCCTGTGACACTGCCTGACCACTCTGAGCTGATCCACCCTGCTGTCACTGAAAGACCGGAGACTAACTACCATGGCCACAACCTCCACCTCATCCTGAACGACCGGAAGAACTCCAGTTCCTAGAATGGTGAGAAACTGGTGGTGCTTCTCCTGAACGAGGAGTCATCGAAGAACCCCTATCACCAGCTGCTGGTGAGAAGGTCTGATAGAAAAGCTGAAGGTGACCCATCTTGCCGCAAGATCGGCACTCCACTGGGTCTCTCGGGCAATGTGGCCTTATATTACCGCTCTTTCCACACTGTTAGCACACCACCTGGCTACCAGAAGATGCATCCCGCCTACTATGATCTCCACGTGAAATCTCTCGGCGACACTTATTGCTATCAGTAGGAGGAATACTAACTCTGGATGTCGAACCGCCCTAGCTCACAGCTCAAGAATCCCTCAAGTCACGCTCTGTAATCAGTTCTTGGTTGACGATAGAGGATATTGAATTCAACCTAAATATGTTCACCTGGGATCAGACATCCTTCCTGATACTGTCCTCAAAATTCCATGCAAGGAACAACTCATCTCCCCCTAGAAAGGGTGTAAAGCGCTGAAGCTCGGTGAAGTTAGAGGAATACTCCATAACAGAAAGAGTACCCTTCTCCAGACTCATAAACTCTCAGGCTCAATCGGCCCTCAAGGTCTCTAAATATAATTAATCGTGGAAGATGCACTGAAACTCATCCCAAGCCATATTCTGCTAGCGTCCCACCTATGAGACCACACCCCCTACCTCTTGGTGAAGTCTCAAAGAATGTACGTAGCGAGCTTCACTCTCCTCTCTGGAGATATCACCAGATGCTCAAATATCATTAGCATGGATTCTAGCCATGACTCTTCAGCCTGGGGTCCTCCATCCCCTGAGAAAGTGGGAGGATGATGCTACTGAAAGACCTGCATCAATTCTACCATTGACAGGGTAGGAGATGGTGCTCCCTGAAAGGTCTGCATCATCCTCATGAAACCCTCTCTAAACTGTGCATCAGCACCTGTGTCAGGTATAACGGTGGGTTCCAAGGCTGGCACAACTGGAGGATCCGCTGGAAGTCCCTGATTAGCCATATCCAGTGTCTGATCACCACCTGGAAACTAGCGTACAACTGGAGGACATCTCGGTGGCATGACTCTGCAAGGTCAAGCACACACCTTAGAACAATATTATCAAGGACTGAAAGTTAGAAGCATAAGAAGGGAACATTAGAAAGAAAGCCTTCAAGTTTTACAAAACACAGATACATGACGTGTATGTTCACTACACGACATGTACTTGAATCCTTTTTCCCTACCTGAGTTCCCTTACACGGCTAAACCACACAGTTTCTCCTAGAACAAGACTACATGGCATGTTTGTTCCGGACACGGCGTGTACTAGACGAACATCACCAACCCGTGTTGTTAGCTACATGTCTGGTTACACGGATCACACTACACAGCATGTTCCAGACGAACATGACGTGTACTTAGAGGATTTCACCAACCCGTGTTGTTAATTACATGACCGGACTCCAAGATCACACTACACGGCGTGTGCAAGACTGATAAAACATGTAAAACCAAAGATTTTATCCCTTAGTGTCGTTAGTCACATGGGTGAACACGGGTTCTAGACACATGACGTGTACATCCGATACACGACGTGTTCCCACGAGAAATTCCCTATCCCGTGTCTCTGCCCACACGACCTATGACATGGTTAGAGACTACATGAAATGTACATATGGTACACGATGTGTACTTAAGAAAAACAATTTCTTCCCAAATAGAAGAACACATGGCATGTATTCAAAACTACACGGTGTGTATTATGGGTTTTTCCAGATAGTAAGCCTCATAAACTACTTCGGAGCCCATAAAAACACTGAAACGGTCCCTTAAGTGCCAAATTCCGATTCATGAGGGCACATACTCCACACGAATCAAAGATTGGAATCTTATACATGTTATAAACAAGGATAACAGTGCAATGATCCACCAAATTCTAGTCCATGAGGGCCTATAACACCTCATTAACCAAAGTTTGGTGTTCATTAAAGAAATACCTTACATAATCAATGCTCTAATAAAAAGCAGGTATTCTATCACGACATCTATCACAACAACATGCATATTCTACAAAACACCTATCACAACAACATGAAATTGCTAATGCACCCTAAATGGCATGGAAAGAATGAATGAAATGTGATTTCTAACAAGTTCCTATATGATGCATGAGATGAAATACCCTCATCTCACCGGGTTGCGATAGAAATAGAACCTTAAAATCAACAATAATAGTACAAAACATGTGAGTCACCCAATGGTGAAAATCAAATCAACCGTAAAGTTTAAAAACCAGAAAAATTTCATTAAATGAGGTAGATTGGATTTTCCCTGTTGATGAAGTGTTGTCGTGTGCACTCTCAAAAGTATTTATAACTAAGTGTAGCACATGGGCTGACCTAGGTTGTTCTCTTGAGGAGCTTTTGTGGTTAATCAATCACTACATCTAATTCAATTTTTTTATATTTTTTATTACTTTTAAACAAAATTAAATTAAATTGTGGTTTTATAAATTATAATTCAAGATAAAGGAAATTAAACATGTAATGTATAATGCAGACATGATGAATGCAAACAAAATGATGTTAGATAGAAAGAAGATATTCTCGACATAATCACCCAGGCTGAACCTTCATCGTCTCATTATTAGTTTCATATTTAATTAATAAACACACTCCATCGTATGTTTTAATATAATCTTTTATATGTGGTTGTGAATATACAGTTCTCTCAACGATCACTGAGAGACCGCACATCCACCTCCTCGATCGAGGGAAAATATTATAAAAGAGAAAGTTAAGCCTCGGGTGGCAAGTGGAGACACAAATGCGCCTTACCCACTAAGATCCTCCTTGACCTAAATCTAATAAAATAAGAAAAAATTAACTTTAATATGCAATGACTTGGGTTCAACACTGGATTGATCCCCCGGGAAGTTCCTCAGGTTAGTTACTCATGATCACGAGTATGAGAGATCACGGTGGAGAAGGACGGGGTGGAAAAAAAAGATAAAAAAATGAGAATGAGATGAATAAGAGAAAAATATATTAAAATTTTATAATACTATTAAAATGTAAAGAAACTACAAAACAATGGAAAATGGCCACATAGAAGTGTCAATTCTTTGAGAATGGGTGAGGATACATATTTATAGGGAGAGGAGGTGAAAGAATTCTCTCCAAAATCATCCTCCAAATTATTACACGTGGATTTCCCAATAAATGGATGAATTTGTAACATGTGTCTTCATAAAAGATGTTCCATAATGTCTCCTCCCTTCACCCTCCAAATATGAGATTTATTGACCCTCGTATGTAGGAGTTATGGCCGATTCAATCCGAGACATTTAATCTGTCCATTTGACTAGGCAAATTCAAATTCTTCAACTTACCTGGCCATTATGTCCCTCCAAAATGTCGGTTCACACAATGTAACATTAATAAAAGTTTTCCCCCACTTAATTTCTCATATCTACACAAACTATAGTCCATTTTGGATTAATTTTCACGATTTTATGAATTTATTACCCAACGGAACCGTTTCTACCTCGTGAGACGTTTAATCTTCTACATGTTTTGAGCATTACCATAATGCCTTAATGTGGTTATTTTGACTTTAAATTCATAATTGACCCACCTTAATGAATTATATTTTCTTTACAGCTTGAATCAATGCATTTCGAGGTGTGTGTGCTGAGTTATGATTCCGTTACGTCGGTGGGTCCCATTCGGTCATCCTAGAAAACTCTTCAACTTCATTGAATTTTTACGGCCTCTAGATGATCGATTCAGCCCCTGGTCCAAAATAAAAAGAATGAAGGTAATTAAATATTAATTCTAAAAAAATTTAATCATAAAATTTGGACATATATTTTATGAAAAAATAACAAAAATACCCATGTGATAACAATCTGTTAAAATTGCAGAATTAGGCCATTTTTGCATTTAGGCTCAAAATAACACTAAAATCTTAAAATGTGACAATTGATCATACAATAACACTATGGTGGGATTATAAACAATGATTTATAGTATAAAATGTATGAAAATGTGAGATTAATCACCTGTACATGGGTTAGCTACTCTCATGCACAAATTATTACCAAGTACCTATTCCATCTTATCCCTGACTAAAGGCTCCAAACAACAAGTCAAGAGAAAAGAATTCTTCTTATACCACTTTGTAACATCCCAGTTCTGGAATCCACCCAGAGGTGCCTCATACCTGGTTAGTCACATGGCCTCAAGCACATTTCCCCGAACGCCAGAGGCTGCTGACTAGCAACGAGGGCCTTGGGTGTGATAGTAGGGAAACTATGCCCTCATTGGCAGAGTGCATAGAAGAAGTAGAAAAGATAAAAACTAGAAGCAGTAAAATACCAAACGATAGTAAATAGTGGAAGGATGAGAAATAAACAACCAAAAATCATATATATATATATATATATATATATATAATGATGCATGATATATATGTCTAAGAAAGCATTTGAAGAAATCACAATGCTGGAATACAACCAGTACTAAACCAAAGTTCAAAAGAAAACAAATAAACAGTTCCTCAGCATTGCAAGACATAGCTTGGTCCCATGCTCTCCATCTCCACAGAAAATCAAGTACCTGAAGTGGAAGGGTGCTTTCCCTTATCTATACCTGCAGCAATATAATATTTTTGGGCCCAAAAGCATGACCCAAACAGGGTGTGAGACTAAATCCCAGTAGGAAACCACCCAAAGATTTGTGCCTAACAGTCAGTGAATATATATGGAAGGTAATAATCAAAGATGCAGTAACAAGAAAGTACTCAGCAATAAACAGTTCCACATATCAAATAAGTAGCTAATCAAGCAAGGTAACCCTCTAGGAAGTACATGCAGTCTATCCCCTCTGGTTCAGTCATAATAATATATAAAGTCTCTCTGAGGAAGCACTCACAGTCAATTCTCATTATAGTCTAATGTGATAAATGAATCTCTGAGGAAGCTCACGTGGTCAATTCCCCTTATATCCAAGTGTGGTCAATGACTCTCTGAGGAATCTCACACAGTCAATTCCCCTTATAGCCAAAAGTGGTTTAAAGACTCTCTGAGGAAACTCACATGGTCAATCCCCCTTATAGTCTACTACACCATGTTCCCACAACCCTGTGTAAGTCAAACAAGAATAGTAGTGAAATACGGACAAAGTAAACCTTCTGAACTACTTGGCTAAACATTCTATAGCATATCAAGCATGTCAGATAACAAGAATCACATCATCCTGCAACTAGGCTTGGAAAAATCATGGTAAGGAGGCCTAACATGATAAATAATACCAATGGTCGTACACAGAACAAAGCATGGGAAAACACATCCAATACCAAGAAATCAACCCTATTCGTATCCAATTAACTTCTATGCAATCATACAAGCATGGTAGGTAATTAACAAGGGTAAAACGATAAATACGAAATACCCCGTTCAAGGGTATTGGGTAAAATTTCACATATTACTCAAATACTTTCAATGGAAAGGCACAAACCACCTACCTCGGTGTTGGGAGATCGCTATATGTGAAACTCAAGCCTTGAATTTCCCAAGAACACCTTAGATCTACAAAAACGTCTAAAAATGTTCAACAGAAGATAACTTGATAATGAAGAGGAATCATGAAACAAATCTCAAGAATAAGGGAGAGCTTACTGAGGTGATCCCAACGCAATAGACGGTGGTCAAATCGAATATCAGATGCTCGGTCGGTGGCTCGGAGGAAGATCACTGTCGTACGAGAGCTCTCGGTCGAACAAAACCTAGAAGAAGGGTGTTCTGTCAATTAGACGCGACCCCGGTCCATTTAATAAAAAAATAAAATACACGACGTTTAATTTTGAAGTACATCGCATGTACTTGTCATTTCCGTACTCAAATTTAGGCAGCCTCCAAGTCACCCCCACACGGCCGTGTGTGTGCCCACTACATGGCCAGCACACAGCTACCCGTGGTAACCTAGTGCACGGCGTGTACTTTGAAAATTTCTAGAAATCCCTATTTTTCTCAAAAATGACCAGAAAAGGAAAACATACCTAAAAATAAGGTTTGGGTTCTTACACTTTTGACATTTTATAGTAATTATATTGAACATGTAGTATAAAAATACAAGAGAACATGGTAAGTGTTAACTTATTTTACAAAGGGTTAAATCTAAAAGATATGGTTAATTTTATGACCTAAACATGTCTAAACCTATTGGTTGAGAGGATTTCGATCCATAATTATCTTATCCTCTAATTAAATTAATTTTGAGTTATTATAATCTGAAAATCATTTTATAATAAATTAATATTTCAAGCTTTTCCTAAAGTGCCCCTTACCTCTCTTATAAAAGAGAACCTCCCTTTCTCTTTAATTCACACCTCCAAAGCCCTTTGGATCATCCAAAACCTGCCAAAATATCCTCCAAACTTCCCTAAATTCATCTTATAGGCAAAACTTTGGGCATAAAGCCATCTTAAGGAGTCATTTTGTGCAAATCAAAAGGAGACACCCGAAGAAGAGGTAATCGTTTTATCCCTTCTTTCAAAGTTCATTTATTCTTCTACTTCCTCTTACTAAGTTGTTACCATAATAAAATAATAACTCCAAAATATACTATATTATGAGGTTTTTTTAAGATTATGGTACAACCATATTCCTCTTTTTACCCATCCTATGAAAAAAATACCATCATGTGTGTGTACGTACGGCTTACCGTCTCCACACCGTTGTGTAAATTGTTTTTCATTTGCACTTTATTTTTATGGGTATAATGATGAATATAATGGATGTAAATAATAAATATAACATGATATTTATTCTTTAAAATTAATATTCCATCCAATTATATACAATTTAACCATTAAAGTAATGATATCATCGCTCGTATGTACGTACGACGTACCGTCTCCATGACGCGATGAGATTCATTCTCCACTTTAACCATCCAAGAATGATTATAAAAAATATATTATTCATAATTATGAAATAAATTAAATAATAAGTCTACTATAATATATATATATATGTATTTATGTACATATATTTCATTCACTTACTTCCATTTAATACAATAAGAAAATGGAAACAATGTTCATGCGCATGTACGGCCTACCGTCTCCATGAACGGTGTATTCCATTTTATATATCTATATATTATATATATTTATATATATGATATATAAATCATATTATACATTCTTTAATTAATTAAATCATGATCTAATTATTACGATCAATAATAACAAGTCAAAACATGTATGATAAACAAAACGATATTACCCAAAATGTTGCATTAACTTGGAATTGTTAAAAAATGGGTAACATAAAGTCATAAAAGAATCATATATGATATCATAAATATTATTATGATTATTATATAAGTTAATAACATGTTTAAAAACATTATACAAGAGTTTCAGAGTCGTACGGAGAGTATCATACTTAAGGTAAGGGTTAATTTCACAATCTCATTATTATTCAAGGTTGTTGATGTGTAAGTATATACTGTGACATATTTATTCATACATGTCCATGTTTCATAAAAATGTTTTCAAAAGGAATATATTAAGGTTTTATAGATGGTTCTCTTCAACTATATCATCATTTTAAATGTTTTAAAGATTTATTTTTCTAAATATTTTTAATTAATGTCCATGTTTTCAAAATGATTTTAAGGATTTATTTATATGGACATAATTATTTTAAGATGTTAATTGATTTCAAAAGTTTCAAAGTAGTATGAGACAATTTGATTCAAAAATACCTTTTAAATGGATTCCTTTATAAATTGTGAGACTTTTAAATGATTTCATGAAAAAGGGGCATTCCTGTAAAATAGTTTTAGTGATCATTTTCAACTATGTCAACATCCTTTACGGGATATTATTCTTTATTGAGCTTGATTTATTATAATACAATGTATTGAATGAGTTATGATATGTTTGACTATGGATGTGCTATTTTTACACCATTCATGATTTATGATTAAATTATTAACATTTCGTATGACAGTTTTAATATGAATGTTTATGTTATGTTTCACCCATTTTCATATGAGGAATGCATTGGACCTAGTAAGTGACGGGAAGGGAACGTTATAACCCCTCGATGCATTGATAGGTCTCATGAGACAAACTAGTGTCTTGGAAAAAGGCCTTGATATAATATTTGTGAATGGTCTTGGCACAAGACCTTGACGTAGTAGTTATTATGTCCGACATTATGCATTCCCTTATTATTAAATTAATTATTACATGTGATTATTCAACTAGTAGAATATCCATGTGCATGTTTATATGGTAATTTTAGATTTATTTTTTTCCATATTATGTTCAAGTTTATGTTTAAAAGGTTGTTGTTTTTATTATACACATTTCCTTAAATGTTTATAGCTTCCGCTGAATTAATTACCCTTACTGAGCATCTAAGATCACACCTTTCTTATGTTTTTTTCCAAGATTTCAAGAAGTGTATTATGATTGATATGAAGGTTTAAGCTAGGATAATAATAGAGTTATTAAAATATTATTTATGCAGTGTTTTATGTTAGAAAGTGTAATGTAACAATCATGTATGTAATCTATTTTTCAAGACTACTAAATTGATTGGTCCTTCAGGACTTGATTCCTTGTAATTGTGCCAATGTATTAAAATAATGCACCGGATCTGGGTAAATGGGGTTGGGGCGTTATAGTAACTAAGTTAAAGAAGTGGGATTAATAATTCAATCAGCAAATGGTGGGTTGTTAGATATCTATAAGGCAACAATAATAGTACTAAGATATATGAATCTATTATGGGATTTGTATAACTGGAATAATAGTTATAAAGAAAAAGAGTAAAGTTATTGGAAATCGATATACAAAAATTTTATCTAGATATGGGTAATGTGAACATATGATAATCAAAATTGAAATAAATGTGTTATTAAAAAAAATGATGCATGCATTTTTTTAACAATTCATGTCAAAATTAGAAACATGAATATAAATTTACCTATGGGTATTCCTTGGGAACTATTCTATATTTTATTTCATGAAAGATGGTTTAAGACATGGTAAATATACTGAAGTAAAATGTGTGGAATAACCCATAAAAACATAATATTAAAAATTTCTATAGTTTTTTGTAAATCAAGCGTGTCAAAGAGGAATAATCAAGTATAAATTTATAATGTTTGTCATTAAAAAAAGTGATAATCAAAGAGAAAGTAGGACATACTTTAGAACCATTTCAAGGAGTTATTATTAGACATAACGACGTGTTTCAATAGTTCCATACCCCATAAGTTGGAAAAGGAAACATTATTAGGGATCTAAACTGAATGAATATATCCCAAAAAATCAACAATGTTAAAAAAATACTAAGAAAGAGGGAATATTATGTTTTCATGCATGCATGTATAAGGGGTAAACATACATGTAACTTCTACTTGTAACCTTCTTCATTGTACATATAACATATCTTCTAAAAAATATGCCATATTTCATTCCATACACGGTGAGGATGAGAAACCGTGTTTGATAACAACATATGAGAAAACAATCTGTGTAATGAATCTCATATGATAATTTGTGAGTAGAAAACGACCTATGAAAAAAAATATTAAGGGTTATGGACTGAACCCAACTTTGACATTTATTTTTGATATTTTTGTCAAAGTTGGGTTCAGTCTATCCCCAATTTGAAAATAAAAATCATACCATAATTTGTTAATAGAGGACTTGGGCTCGGGTTGTGCCCTTATACATCCCCTAATATGAAGTGTCCTCAAGTGAGATTTAGTAGTTTATAATTTCGAAGCATAGATGCACCATTAATATAGAATAATTTTAAAATATTTTCTGGGGGAATCCAAAGTGGTTCTATAGAAAAAACTCCACACTAGATATTTATTTGTCATGTAGGGTCTTCCTACTATAGGAATAGTGACCTTTCAGTAGGAAGTCTTATTAGAGGAGTTCATTATGTTGGAGCATCTATTAGTGTATGAAACATTGATCAAAATCAAACATTAATACAACTGGGTAGTTCTTGTCATGTGCAAGGTTATGAAAAAACAGTGGTGTAGATATGTTTATATAATGGATGGTGGTAATCTGGGGACACTCGGTACAGTTCAAGGTATGATTTGTCTTCCCCCTTTATAAACCCTCATACTTCTTCACACGGGTGTGATATATTCATTCCTCAAACACTATTTTTTGGGGGTTAGAGATCTAGGGAAATCTCTACCTGGAACTTTATCAGCTGTGGAATTTATATTTATGGACATCATATTTATATTTATCTACCGAAAGGTCATTATTACTTGGTCTATAAAGGGGTCTACCATGGTATTCATTTATAATTGAGATTAGAACAAATAGTATCATCATTTCTATGTACTAGTTAACCATTGGTGGCTATATTGGATCTCAACTTATTCTAGATGAAAACACTATTGATGTAATGTTTGTTTTTTATAATAAATCCCTTTTGGATGTGAATCTCTTGAATCCTTGGTCTAATAGTGTAACTCTAATTACAAATAGAGACAAAATTTAAATTAATTTATCATGTGAGTTTATATTAGTTTTCTACAACTATTTAATCATTTTAAGCCATGATGTTTCCAATTCTAGTAATTTCTAAAAAAATTAGCTCAAGAATCCAGTTAAATTCAAGGAAGTGGTAATTGTAATATAGAGGAAAAATATCAAGGAAGAATATGGGGCATTTTGAAATCCCCTCGAGACCTTGAATAAGGCTCTGAATGTAAAAGAATTCATCTCTATAAAAAAATAAATGTGTCTGTGACACATATTTCATCTACCTACAGTTATAAAATGCTTGGTATTTCATTTCTACCCATTGAAACTGTGGGATTTCATCAATATGAAAATTACATTCCAACAGTTGGTCTAAATTGACTTTGAGAAAAGATAATTTTCGAAGCTAAGTCAAGTGAAAATGGACAATTCTTTGTTGACAATGTATTTTTAGGATGATGTGGTCACATTCCAGTTGTCAGTCAAAGTATCTTGTAGGACATGTTTGATATTTAGTTGATTCTAGTATAAGAATGATGAGGTCGAGTTGGGGATGAAAGGAGATAAATAGGTGATGGGGGGGGTATGAGATTGTAGGGTGAGGGAGACAAAATTACGTAGAGCGCTACCATAATTTATGAGAGAGAGATTTTAGTAGAAAAAATTAGAGAATAGAGATTGCATGATCAATATAGTTGATATTTTCGGGATCCCTAACATTGGAGAGGGAGAGGAATTGTCGAGAGAGTCAAACGATTGAAGGAGATGAGATTTCCTAGAGCCGAATAGGAATAGAAATTTTTTGGAGAATCCATTATTGAGGAAAACTAGCAGAGACCATACATGGTATGGGTGGTATTTTTGGTAGAGAGCTGGACATGTTAGCATAGGAGGCTAAGAATGAAGGAGGGAGAGACATGTGGAATAAGAGGGGATAAACTATAATATAGATAATGGATTTTTAAATCAATGTGGTGCACTTGAAATTTACTTAATAAATAAAATTTAAAGACTTTGATATTAAACAATGTCCTATATTTCAAAAATAACTCATCGGTGGTTAAACTATGATTCCACATCAACCTGAGGTTGTTTTCTATGGTTTTGACTGTTCCATGCATATTTTAGTGTTTTAAAACACTAAAAATAGGTTTATGACCATCTTAAGAAAACCGCAAATCAGAATGATGTGTTGTCAAATCATACATTTCAAAAATCAATTTATGGATATTTTATTTTAATTTTAATGAAATCTAACATCATTTGCCTAGTTTTGACCCCCCCCCCCGAAACATGTTTTTAAAGGCTTTGGTACCTTTAAAAAGTGTTTACCCAGTTATTCTGATCACATCCCACATCAGATTGACATGTTATCTATGAGTACACATAAAAAATAACTCAAAAATTATTGGCTTATGATTCCATGTCAATCCGAGGTCGTTTTCTATGATTTTGACCATTACACACATGTTTAAGTGTTTTAAAACACTAAAAACCCATTTATGGTCATCTCAAGAAAACCAAAACTCGAAATGACGTTCCATCAGTTTATATATTTAAAAAATAAATCTATGGTAGTTTTATTATGATTTTAGGGCAATCCAACATTGTTTTTCTAGTTTTAACCCTTCGACACGTATTTTTAAAGGCTTTGGTATCTTTAAAAAGTGTTTACCAAGACATTACGACCACACCGCACGTCAGATTGACGTGTTGTCTATGCATACACTTCAAAGCAACTCAACGGTCATTATACCATGATTTCACATCAATCTTATCTCATTTTAAATGGTTTCGATTGTTCAACATATATTTTAGTATTTTAAAACACCAAAAACACCTTTACAACCATTTCAGGAAAACTGTAACTTAGAATGATGTGTCATAGTTTTCTACATTTCAAAAATCAATATATGGTCATTTCCTTTGATTTCAGAGAAATACGGAATCATTTAACTGGTTTTGACCCTCCGACACATGTTTTTAAAGGCTTTAGTACCTTTAAAATGTGTTTTCCAAATAATTTTGATGACACCACACATCAGATTGATGTTTTGTTAGTGTGTACACATCAAAAATAACTCAACAGTCATTCTCTCATGATTTCACATCAATCTGAATCCATTTTCTATTATTTTGACCATTACATGCACGTTTAAGTGTTTTAAAACACCAAAAATGCGTTTACGACAATACCAGACAAACCGTAACTCAAAATGATGTGTCATTAGTTCCTACATTTCAAAAATAAATCTACAGTCGTTTTCCTATGAGTTAAGGGAAATCTAACGTCTTTTTCTTGGTTTTTACCCCCAACACATGTTTTTAAAGGCTTCAATACCTTTAAAAAGTGTTTACCAATTTATTCTGACCACACCGCACGTCAGATTGACGTGTTTTATATGCGTACATGTTAAAAATAACTCAAAGATCATTGTCCCGCGATTTCACATCAATATGAGGTCATTTTCTATAGTTTTGACCATTATACCCATATTTTAGTATTTTAAAACACTAGAAACATGTTTACACTCATTTTGGGAAAATCGTAACTCAGAAAAATGTGTCATCGATTACTAAATTTAAAAAATCAATCCCTGGTCGTTTTTCTCTTATTTTAGGGCAATATAACATTATTTTCTTCGTTTTGATCCCCCAACACATGTTTTTAAAGGCTTTGGTATCTTTAAAAAGTTTTTACCAAGTCATTCCAACCACATTGCATGTCGCATTGATGTGTTGTCTATGCATACATGTCAAAAATAATTCAACGGTCATTGTCCCATGCTTTCACATCAATCCGAGGTCATTTACTATGGTTTTGACCATTATATTCACATTTTAGTGTTTTAAAACACTAAAAACGTAGGGTGAGGATGGTTAGTGGGAAATAATTACTTAACATTAAATAATAATAAATAGATCGTTATATAGACAATATTATCCCCTGATAGAGGCTGGATAGCAGGGAATCCGTGACGTAATTACTTAGGAACACATAGCATGGTAAGATTCCCGATGAAATATTTCTACATATTAGAAGTTCATATTGACCCCACCAATTCACAGGTGGATTAATAAGGAATAGATGATGAAAAATAAAGAATGCCTAAATTAAATGTTAATTTTATTAAAAAAATATATAAATAAATTTATGAATTGAAATGATTGATCTTCATCCTATTTTAATGTCACTCCCCCCACTAACACACCATGTATTTTTTATAAATATAATAATTATATTAATAATTATTATTAGTCCCACCAGATTTGGCAGATTGGTTCTATCTCTCGGGCCTTTGTGGTGGTTGGGAAGGGTTGAATTAGATTTTCCTTTGTTTTTCCTCTACTCAAACCAATGTAATATATATTTATAATTATTATTAGAATAATAATATCATTTTTGATATATTAATATTTACTATGGTGAAACACCACCACAACACTATATGAGTCACAACCTTTGTCAACATGTTAGATGGATTCAATACCCCTTTGATCTTTTATAGGTTTAACACTCTTTTATTTAACAACTTCTGTATGAATTCATACTTTATCTGAATTTGAGTTGTTTGAGAATGAAACATTGGATTCCCAGCCAAGTGACTCACGCTATATGAGTTACAAAACAACATCCCAAATGTTGGTTCTTTTCTATGATCCTCCAACAAATCCTTCAGTCATATCATCTCTTTCCCTTATTCTGTCAAGGTGATGTACTCTACTTCCATTGTCAAAAGTGAGACCATGGGTTGAAGTTTGGATATCAAAATGACTATCATTCTTCCAAAAGTAAACACATATCAATTTGTGCTATTCCGTGAATCTGAATCTCCATCAAAATTAGAGTCTCAAAAACCTTTTAGAGACTCATCCATTCTAAAGAAAAGTGTTAAGTCTTCAAAACCTTTCATGTATCAGGGGATCCACTTCATAGAGTACTTTCTACTGGGGTTCGATATAAATCTATTGACAACTCTCACTACTTATGCAATGTTTGAATGACTACCACTACAAAAAAGAGGTAATTAGATGAAGTTTTTTTGAACTAGTGGTGGTTTAAACCATCTCCTAATAGTATATCAGTGGTTTTAAAAACCACTGCATATTACACGATCGATAGTCATTTGGCGATGATTTTTCTAATTTAGCATCGGTTTCCGTATGTGTCGTTTTTTGAGAATTTTGTGACGGTTTCAGATTTATTTAGCAGTGGTTTTTAAAAAAATTCCCCGACAAAAAAATGGAGTAAATGAAATTGACTTATGCTAAATACATTAGCAATGATTATGTTAAGTGGTGTTCAACAATAACTGCCTATAATTGTAATTTTTATTAAATTACTTATTAGTGGTTACTAAAAACCACAGCTAAATATTACAATTATTATTTTTAAATATTTAATAAAAAAATATAAATATAAAAAATGACATTCAATAAACTAAAACATAAATATATGAAAAACTCATCATACATACATCATACATCCACGGTCATATATATAAACATCCACTGTCAACATAACCTCAGTCAGCATACACCTCAGTCATCATACACCTCAGTCAACATACACCTCAACCAACCCATACCTTAGTCATCAATATATACATATAAAATATGTCCAACAACAACCCATGACCAATATTCGTCCACCCCATGACCTCTACTACATCTATCTGTGTCCACATCATCTTATCAACTAAAACTGACCAAATCATCTCATCAATTGTAACAAAAAATAAAATAGAAATCAAAACTCAACATAATAAATCATAATTATAATATAATAATTGATAAAATTTAAACCAACCATGAATAATAAGAACTATCACAACTGCCTTATGAAGAATTTCATGAATGAGAATGGTAAACCCCTTACTTACTGCTGACATATTTCACCTATAATAAAAACCATAACATTTAAGAAAAGAAATGTGAAAGATAAAAAACACATAATATATTGAGAATGTTGCACATATTTTTTTTATTTTTTAATCAAACAGAATAAATTTTAACATAAAATAAATAATATATCATGAAAATCACTTTGAAAACATAAAATTACCTCTTTAAGATATGATTCAACACTTGAAAGTGAAAAGGAGGGATAAATAAATATTCTAATTAATTTTTAAATCGACGTGCGGTGTGCTTGAAATTTACTTAATAATTTTGTTTAAATAATTTGATACGAAAACATTTAATATATTTCAAAAATAATTTAACGGTGGTTGTAACATGATTTCATGTCAATATGAGTTCATTTTCTATGGTTTTGGTTGTTCCACGCACGTTTTAGTGTTTTAAAACACTAAAAATGCGTTTACGACCACCCCAGACAAACCAAAACTTGGAATGATGTGTTTTTAGTTAATACATTTCAAACATCAATATATGGTAGTTTTCCTCTGATTTTAGGGCAATCTAACATATTTTTCCTAATTTTGAACCCCAAACACATGTTTTTAAAGGCTTTGGTACCTTTAAAAAGTGTTTAGCGAGTCATTCTGATCACACCACCCATCATATTGATGTTTTTTCTACGATTACATGCTAAAAATAACTCAACAGTCATTTTACCATGATTTCACATCAATATGAGATCGTTTTCTATGTTTTTGACCATTACACATGAGTTTAAGTGTTTTAAAACACTAAAAACAAGTTAACGGTCTTCCTGGAAAAACCATAACTTAGAATGATGTGTTGTCAGTTCCTACATTTCAAAAATAAATCTATGAAATTTATCCTATAATTTTAGGGAATTACGCCATCGTTTTCCTAGTTTTGACTCCCCAACATGTGTTTTTAAAAGCTTTGGTACCTTTAAAAAGTTTTTACCAAGTCATTCCGACCACACCATAAGTCAGATTGATGTGTTGTCCATGCGTACATGTCAAAAACACCTCCACAGTCATTATATCATGATTTCATGTCAATATGAGGTTGTTTTCTATGATTTTTACCGTTCCATGCATGTTTTAGTGTTTTAAAACACTAAAATACGTTTACAACCATTCCATAAAAACTATAACTCAAAATGATGTGTTGTAGGTTCCTACATTTAAAAAATAAATCTAAGGACATTTTCCTCTGATTTTAGGGAAATCTGATGCCATTTTCCTAATTTTGACCCCCTGGCACATATTTTTAAAGGCTTTAATACATTTAAAAAGTTTTTACTGAGTCATTTCGAACACACCACATGTAAGATTGACATGTTGTCTATGCGTGAAAATATAAAATAACTCAAAGTTCATTTTCCCATGATTTCATGTCAATCTGAGGTCATTTTATATGGTTTTGACTATTACATGCACATTTAAGTGTTTTAAAATACTAAAAACGTGTTTATGGCTATCCCAGGGAAATCGTAACTTGGAATGTTGTTGCATTGGTTACTACATTTTAAAAATCAATATATGGTCAGTGTACTCTAATTTTAGGGCAATCCAATGCTGTTTTCCTAGTTTTGACCCCTCGACACATGTTTTTAAAGGCTTTGGTACCTTTAAAAAAATTATCAAGTCATTACGACTACACCACACATTGGGTTGACGTGTTGTCTCCTCATACACATCACAAATAACTCAATGATCATTGTCCCATTATTTCACATCAATATTAGGTTTTTTTCTATGGTTTTGACTACTACATGAATGTTCTAGTGTTTCAAAACACTAAAAACCCATTTACGACTATTCCACACAAACCATAACTCAGAATGACATGTCGTAAGTTCATATATTTAAAAAAATTAATATATGTTTATTTTACTATATTTTTAGGTCAATAAAACATCATTTTCTTGTTTTTAACCCCCTGACACATGTTTTAAAGGCTTTGATACCTTTAAAAAGAGTTTACTAAGTCATTCTGACGACACCACACATCAGATTGATGTATTTTCTATGTGTACACATCAAAAATAATTCAAAGGTATTTTTACTATGATTTTACATCAATATGAGTTCATTTTCTATGGGTTTGACCCTTACACAAACATTTTAGTGTTTCAAAACACTAAAACATGTTTACGGCCATCTCGGAAAAACCATAACTCAAGATTATGTTCCGTCGGTTCCTAAATTTCAAAAATAAATCTATGATCATTTTTATTTGATTTCAAGGCAATATAATGTCATTTTTCTAGTTTTGACCCCCCAACACATGTTTTAAAGGATTTGGTACCTTTAAAAAGTGTTTACCGAGTCATTCTGACCACACTGCACGTCGGATTGATGTGTTGTCTATGTGTACACATAAAAAATATCTCAAAAATAATTTTCCCATTATTTTACATTAATATGAGGTCATTTTCTATGATCTTGATTGTTACATGCATGTTTAAGTGTTTTAGAACACTAAAGACGTGTTTATGACCATCCAGAAAAAACCATAACTTGGAATGATGTGTCACTGATTCCTACATTTCAAAAATCAATCTAATATTGTTTTCCTCTGATTTTAGGGCAATTCGATGTCATTTTCTTGGTTTTCACCCCCCGACACATGATTTTAAATGCTTTGGTACCTTTACAAAGTGTTTACTGAGTCATTTTGACCACACTGCATGTCATATTGATGAGTTTTCTTTATGTACATTTATAAAATAACTCAGAGGTCATTTACCCATGATTTCACAACAATATGATGTTCTTTTATATGGTTTTGATCGTTACACGCAGGTTTTAGTGTTTCAAAACACTAAAAAAACAATTATGAACATTTTTGGAAAACCAAAACTCAAAATGATGTTATGACAGTTCCTAAATTTAATAAATCAATCTAAAATCATTATATTGTGATTTTAGGGCAATCTGATATCAGCTTCCTAGTTTTGACCCCCAATACACGTTTTTAAAGGCTTTGGTACCTTTAAAAATTGTTTACTAAGTCATTTTGACCACACCACAAGTTAGATTGATGTATTTTCTATGCCTACACATCAAAAATAATTCAATGGTCATTATATCATGATATTACAACAATCTAAGATCATTTTCTATGGTTTTGACCATTACATGCTTGTCTTAGTGTTTTAAAACACTAAAAACACATTTACATCCATCCCGAGAAAACCGTAACTCAAAATAACATGTTTTCAGTTCCTATATTTCAAAAATAAATCTATGGACTTTTTTAAATGATTTTAGGGAAATATAAAATCATTTTCCTTGTTTTGACCTCCCAACACATGTTTTTAAAGGCTTTGATACCTTTAAAAAAAGTTTACCGAGTCATTCTGACCACACCGCACGTTGGATTAATGGGTTGTATGTACGTACACATAAAAAACAACTCAAAAGTATTTTTCCCATGATTTAATATTAATATGATGTTTTTTACTAAGGTTTTGACCATTACATGCACGTTTAAGTGTTTTAAAACACTAAAAATGTGTTTATGTTCATCTAGGGAAAACCATAACTTGGAATGACATTTTGTTGGTTCCTACATTTCAAAAATCAATTTATGGTCATTTACATCTAATTTTAGTTCAACCCAACATCTTTTTCCTAGTTTTGACCCCCTGACACATGTTTTTAAAGTGTTTGATACCTTTAAAAATGTTTACCAAGTCATTCCGACCACACTGCATGTCATATCGATGTGTTGTCTATGTGTATATGTCAAAATTAACTCAAAGGTAATTTTACCATGATTTCACATCAATATTATGTATTTTATATGGGTTTGACCATTACATGAATGTTTTAGTGTTTTGAAACACTAAAAACGTGTTTATAGTCATTTCAAGAAAACTGTAATCCAAAATGATGTTTTGTCAATTCCTACATTTCAAAAATCAATATATGGTTATTTTAATCTTATTTTAGGGTAATATAATTTCATTTTCTAAGTTTTTACCCCTCAACATATGTTTTTAAAGTATTTAGTACCTTTAAAAAGTGTTTACCGAGTCATTCTGACCACAACACACGTTAGATTGATGTGTTTTCTACATGTACACATAAAAAAAATCAATGGTGATTGTCCCATTATTTCATTTTAATATAAGGTCTCTTTCTATGATTTTTACAATTACTTGCACATTTTAGTGTTTTAAAACACTAAAAACACATTTATAGGTATCTCGAGCAAAACGTAACTCAAAATGATGTTCTATCAGTTACTACATTTCAAAAATAAATATACAGTCGTTTTCCTTTGATTTTTAGTCAATCTAACATCATTTTCCTAGTTTTAACCCCCAACACATGTTTTTAAAGGTTTTAGTACCTTTAAAAAGTTTTTACCGAGTCAAAACCAAGTAAATGAGCTCAAATTGTTTTCAAAATTAAGGATAATAATCTATAACTCATTTTTGATGTATAGGAATCAACTAAACATCAATCTAGCATAAGATGTGGTTGGTATGGATTGAAGTGTGTGTTTTCCATATAAAAGTGTTATTTTAGTTTTATTTATGGAAGTTGTATGTGTTATTTGAAAATGTATGAATGATCTATGGAATTTAGAATTTAACTCAGCAAGATGAGCTATAAGGTTGGATATTTTCTCGAGGATCATGCCAGTCATCCACTGAAATACAGAAACTAAATCATTTTCTATTTCTGACCGCCACTGATCCTGTGTTTTCCTATAAGAGTTGTGTTATTGCACTTTTTCTTTCAATCTTACAATTTCTATTTGTGATTCTTAATAAACAACACTACTTAAACCCTCAATGGGTGTAGTAGTAATGGATGATGACTCCCTACCAAATACAGCTGATTGAGAAGGCCCTGAAACCATCCCCCACATACGTTCAGGATGCTCTTTCCCTAAAACAATTACAACTGCATCATTTTGAGAAACCGATGATGATTGTGAAGGGTTCACATCCCAGACTTCTTGAATTTTAACCTATTAATAAAAAAATATTAACATTGATTTTATAAAATATCGAAACTTCATAATATTATCTAAATAATAAATTTTTCATTACTATTTATTATGATTTTATTACTATAAAAACATAATTTTAAAAAATAAATTATAACAAAAAAATTCTTAAACCTAATTAATTGGGGTTGGTTAGATGGATGAAAAGATGCCAAATTAGCATTGTTTGGTCTATGTAGCCAGCCCCATTTAATTGGTTTTATGGCTTATTTATTTTTATAATATATTTTTAATTATTATGTTTTTATAATAACAAAATAACATGAAATGGTAATGAAAATTATTTTGATCCTGGTAATTTCCCATGATTTGTTGGAGGTGATTTTAATATTATTGCTGACCCTGATGATAAGAAGGGTAGAGGTCCTTTTCCTAGATGGGATAACAATGACTTCAATAAATTTATATATGTAAAAGGGCTGTTGGATATTGGTTATTATAGAGATAAGTTTATGTGGTGAAATAATCAAAAAGGTGCTAGTAGATTGTGGAGTCGTCTAGATAAATGTTTGGGGAACATACATGCTATCTCCACATATTCTAATACTAAAGTTAAACACTTAATGTGAGGAGTTTTAGATCATTCTCCTCTATTGATTGCTATATCTTATAGAAATTATAATTCTGATATATTCAGATATTTTCCCCATTAGAATGTTGATCTGACTTTCCATGAGTTATTGAGGCTATCTTGGGAAGAACCTATTTAGGGCCATACTTGGAATGTTGTATAAAAAAAGATCAGACTCCTCAAGAAGAAAGGTATGGTCAATGGACCTTCTTCCACCAAAAAAAGACTTGTATGATACCATGCAAGAGGTTAATCATATTGAAAGTTGTTTGGAGGAGGAATGGGATGCTCAGGTCTTTGAGGATCTTATCTGTAAAAAAGATTATTTAGTGGATTTTCTTATTAAAAAAGAGAGTATATCCAAAGATAAAGTAAGGATCAAATGGATTCAAGAGGGAGATAAAAATACAACGTATTTACAAGCCTGTATCAAGAAAAGGGAAATGTTTGTTAAACATAATATTTTACTCGAGAATGATTCTTTTACTTATGATAGAGACATTGTTGGAGCTCTTGATTTTTCCCATCTTAAAGATCTTCTCACTGGCCCCAATTTCAAGATGATTAATGGTTATCTGAGAGTACCCATAGATCTTTTCAATTTCATCCCACACTGTGTTTCGATCAGTGACAATGTTGAGATGGGACCCATTCCTCAAGAAAGAGAGATTTTTATTGCTATGATGAAACTCAATTTAGACAGTGTTGTTGGGTCTGATTGTTTTCCTATTTCTTTCTATATATCCTTGTGGGAGATTATTAAGGGTGAACTTATTGAGGCGATACATGATTTTTTCAAGGGAGGGCATCCATCTCATGCTACTTGTTCCACCATTATTGTGCTTATTCCCAATACTAGGAATCCTACTTCTATCCTATATTACCGACATATAATCATATGTAATGTGACTTATAGGATCCTTTCCAGTATCATTAATGTTAGGTTATCCATTTACCTACCCTGCTTGATATCTCTTGAGAAACATGGTTTTGTGAAGGGTCGAACTATTCAGGGGTTCATTGCTTTGGATCAGGAAATGGTTAGGGACATTAACCTTAAAACCTGCAGTTCTAATGTGATCATTAAACTTTATATTAATAAAGATTATGATCATGTGGAATGGGGATTCATCAATAAAGTTTTGGCAGGTATAGGATTTTATTTATGGAACATTGATATTATTTTTTGTTGTTATTGTTTTGTATGGTTGGAAGTATCTTTTATGGGGAAAATATATGGTTTCTTTAAATATACTCAAGGTCTTAGATAAGGGGATCCAATTTCTCCAAGTATTTTCATTATTATTCATGATGTTCTTAGTCGAATGATTCATAGGAGCCTGATTCATGGATTTATTCTGCCTTATTGACGTAAGATGAGATCACCTTCAGTGTCTCATCTTATATTTATTAATGACACCATTATTTTCATGAATGTATCAAGTAGTTCACTATGTGGTTTGAATAGGGTCTTGAATGAGTATTGTATTTGGAGTGGTCAAGTCATTAACAAGAGAAAGAGTTGTTTTTATATATCCAGTACCTGTACACCAAGATACGTGTCTACTATGGGCCATATCCTAGACATGCAAAAGGGGAACTTCCCTATAGAATATTTGGGGGCTCCTCTATCTTCTGGGAGGCTTCAGATTTGAGACTTTGACACTCTAATCAGTAGGATTATGGCCTAGATTATTAACAGGAAAAATATTTTTCTATCATTCAGTGGAATAATAAAATTGATTAATAGTGTTATTCTTGCTACCCCTATTCATGCCCTATCCTCTGTCAAAGTTCCTAAGGGGATGATTAAAAACATTGAAAGAATTCTTACTAATTTTATATGCGACCCTAATGCTAAGGGTAAGAGAAAATGGGTGTCATGGGATAGAATGGATCGTCCTGTGCATAAAAGGGGGATTAATGTTTGAAGCCTTGAAGATACTCTTAGGTGCATGCATGTAAAGATGAAATGGGAGGTTCTGGAATGTCGCATGTTATGGGATAGAACTATGCATGATAACTCGGTGGGAGATAAGATTGTATTGGATGGACATGGTACTCCTTTTTTTTCTGATATTGGCTCCATTCTTAATGACCTTAGGCCTTATTCTTGATGGATGGTTGGAAAATGTGATATCTTTTTTTTTGCATCACAATTGGAGTGGTGAGTTAATTGGGTATCTAGGATGTCCTACTATGAACATATCCTTCAAGAAAGTCGGTCAGTACCCAAATTTTACTAGTGTATTATTGGAAAAAAATTAATAGGTTCTATTCAACCTCATTGTTTTATCCTCTGATCTTGATAAGTGCATTTTTACTCCTTCACTATATGATTCCTTCACTATGAGAGATTATTGTAGGATCCTCATTATGCAGAATCCAGTGAATGCATGGAATAATATTCTCTGAGTTAAGACCATTCCCCTGAAATATAACTTCCTACTTTGGAGGATCAAGAATAGAGCTGTTTCTACTGATGAAAATGTTGAATGATGTGGGATTTATATTTTTTCAAGATGTTTTTGATGTAAGAGACATAAATAATAAATCTCTGATCATATTTTCTTTAACAGCGAATGGTCTCATGATGTATGTATCTTTTTTGGAGAGTTCACTACTTTTTTATCTCCAACTATGTCCAATCAAACTTTCCTTGAATGTTGGTTTCATGGATCGGGTGTGGGGAGTATTGAAAGAATGGCACGATCTTTTATTCTACTGGCAGGCTACTAGTGCTTGTGGCAGGCTAGAAACTATTATCTTTATGAGGGTACAATTTCAAATGGCCGAATCATTATATGAAGAATAAAAAATCTGATTTTTGATTTTATCAGGGCTTTGGGTAATTGGAGGGATGCTCCTTCCTTGCAGATTCTTGTGAGTGTCTGGATAGCTGGAGTCATTAATAATCATAAGGGAAACTAGGTATGTTGGCTTCCACCTTTAAGGGGCCTAAATTTTAACAGTGATGGATCTTCTATTTCAGGTTGGAGCTGTGGAGGAGGTATTGTCTGTGACTGCTGTGGACCAACTATCTTGGCTTTTTCTATCAGGTTGGGGCAAGGTAACTCATTGTATGCTGAGGATATATTCATGCTTACTGGACTAATCATTTACATGCAAAGGAATTTATATATTTTTGTATCTGAAACAAATTCTTTGATCTTATATAATGCTATTCATGGGCATGGTATAGTCCCTTGGTCTATCTCTATATTGTTAGAAAGTGTAGAATCATCTTGGGTGCTAATATCAATGTTTCCCATATCTGGAGAGAGGGAAATAAGGTTGTGAACTACCTTGCCTCATTTGACATTCTTGGTATGAAGAGTTTGTTTTTTCATGACTTATATAGTTTTATTATGGAATGTGTTAATATCATTAGAGGAGATTCCCTTGGTCTCCAATATTTTAGGCCCCTTGATTTCCCCCCTTTTTATTGGTCTTTCCATACAGAACTTTGTCTTTTTATACTATTTTTATTTTCATTGAATAAAAATTACATGATTGTGTGTGTGTGATGAAAATTACTTACTCTAACATATTTAGCAGGGTCATTTACATATCTTATATCGGGTTTCCTATGCATTTTAAACCACATCTCTGTTCATCCAATAGAGTGACTTAATTAATTATCCTTTATAAAAAAATATAAATAATTTAGAAAAAACCTTGACTTATAATACAATGATATAAATAATAATTAATAAAATACAAACCAAAATTGTTTTTTTCTCAAAAAAATCTGAGACCCAGTGATGTGAGGAATGTCTGGTTTCTCATGATTCATAGTATTTTTTAGATAAATATTATAAAAAATATCAAAATTAATAAAATTTATAATTTTATTATGCTTTTTCTATTAAGATACAATAAAATGTGTAATTAACTCATGAGATTCATCTATGTAAATATTGACAAACAACTTCCATTGCTCATGAGAAATGCCTTTAGGCACTTTATCATAGATCTATCATGATCTTAGAGACGTGTTATTAAACTAATGTCATAATCTTCATTTAAAATATCTCCATTTCTTACCCAAAATTTTCAAAGTCTATTGGCATGAAACAAAGTTAGGGACATCAAAATAAAAAAAAAATATACAACAAAAACATAAAACTTTATAATTATATTACAAAATTTTACTCATGTATTTTAAATTAGTTATGAAGGAATATTAAATTAATATTACCTTTACTTGAGTATCAAAGACCTCATTTTTTCAAGCTATAGGAATATGCCTCTAATATTTATAATTAATAGGAAAGCTCATCATATCATAAGAAAGCTACCCAATAATCTACCCATATATTCTAGCAGCATCACTGGTAGGCACCCCAAACTCATTAAATGAAATAATAATCTTGAAGTCCTTTAGGTCCCAGGAATCTCCCATGTTCATATATGTATCCCTTCTATAGTTGTCTTCATCTTTTTTTTTTCAAATTCATTAAACAATTAATAAAATATATAGTTTTTCTTATACAATGACATACATAACAGTAATGGTAACTCTCCAATATCCCCTAGATGGAAGGGTGACTAACTACTCCATCTCTGAAGTTGAATCAGATGGTGGGATACCAACATCATCTGGGGAAACAATTGGCTCACTAGTAATCTTCAGTACAACAAAATCACCCAGATCTACTAAAGACGACAGTAGTGGTGGCATGCTCTGAGATGTTGATCAACTAGGATCCTAATTTTTTTTCTCAACATTCCTGTAATTCAAATGGTTCAGATGTATTAAATTTATAAAAAATGAAAAACTAATTTTTTTTACAAAAAAGATAAAACAATGTTTATATGTGCAAAACACTTATCAATGAGAAATTGTAATATATTTTCATTTCCAATTTATAAATTCAATTATCTTTATCTTCATTGTATTCATTATTATCAAACTCCATTGTGATGAGTGCTTCATTTTCACCCTCTCTTTCAAGTTCTATTATTTTGATATTGTTAGGAAAAATCAGTTTAATGTTTGTAGTTGATGAGGTTTAATTTCACAAAGTACTATTTGATATTCATCTCCTATATAATATAAGTCTCTTTTCTTTAAGTGTACAATAATTCTTCAACCTTCATGTATTTCATCATCCATATAATAAAGCATATTCTCTTATGAATCCAAGATAAATGAATCATGCTCTGCACACTCACCAGTACGGATCAAGTGAGTGAAGTCGACATAAGTAAAATTTAACAAATCTTTAATTATACCCTTATCAATGTTGACCCAATTGCATTTGAATAAGACAACTGAAAAACTAACCATGATATTTTAATTAAATTATACAATTCAGATTTCCATAGTATCCCACCTTTGGAAGTGTAAATAAACCACTATTTTTAGTTTTCAAGTCTTCTTCACGATAAATTGTATGAAATCGGAAGCCATGAATATTGTAGGCATCAAATCTCTTAGCCTGCCTTAAAGTAACTTGAGCTAAAAATATAAAATCATTTGATATTTCAACTCGATTTTCAATATTCATTATCTAAAAAAAAATATATGGTTTTAATTTTAATATAGACAAAATAACTACATATTAATAATATGAATATCAATATATACTTACACAATGGGTGAACTATTTGATGATCTCCTTATTAATAGATTTTGTAAATTCCATATCATTTCAAGCTTGAAACCTCATCCACCTCTTTTTCTGTTATCAAAATTCTTAAATAAATGGATTTTTAATAAGACTATTGAGTATAATATATCTACATACTTGTAGAAACTCAAATTCTGTCAATGTAAAATTTGAACCCTTTCTAATAGGTCTTCCAATATTTGGAAATACTGATGAATGGTTTTCAGAATGAGAATTAGTGGAGAGTTGTCAAAACGTCCAACATGATTGAATCTAGTATCAATCCCATCTAAATACCTAGAATAGAAGGTCAATCACTCTTTAACTATGTAACCTTCAACAATATAGCCTTCTGGTTGAGATTTATTCCTCATATATGATTTTAAATGAAACAAGTACTTAATGAAAAAAATAATAAACATATTAAAAAAAATTATGTAGTGATTTGATAAACTTTAATTCACCAATAAAAATAAAAATAATATCAATGTACCTCTCAATTGGATGCATCCATCGATAGTGTACCGATCTACAAAATTTAGCTTCTTCAACCAAATGAATAGTCAAATGAATCATTACTGTGAAGAATGAAGGGGGAGATAACATCTCATAATGAAAAGGTGTCAAAACAATTCTTTCTTGAAGTTTATAAAGGTTATTTGGATTTACAGTTTTCCCAAAAAGATCTTTGAAAAAGGTACAAAACTCAACTATAACCATAATTACTTTTTCAGGTAATGTATTATGCAATTACAATAGAAATAACTTCTCCATTAGAATATGTGAGTCATGAATTTTCAATCCATGTAACTTTTTATGTTTTAAGTCAACACACCTTGATATATTACTTGAATATCCATATAGCACTTTTACATTCTTTAAAATTTTAAGGAATAAGTCTTTCTCATGATCTTTCATTATAAAAATAGTTGAAGGATACTTTCCATTCTCATTTTCCCATAGACCATGATTTATATTCATTGACTCTAAATATTTACGAGCATTAAGGTGATCCTTTGATTTACCCTACTCATTAAGCAATGTAAAAAATTACATTTTCATAGAAGTTATTCCCAATATGCATTAATTCAAGATTGTGATATATCAAATTAAACTCCCAATAAGAAAGTTTGAAAAATATACTCATTTTCTTCCATTGTTGTGTTCCAGATGCTTCAGATACTGTACCTCATACCCTTTTCCCCCTTCTTTTAACTGATGACATTTTCCAAAATCTTTAGTGACATTCATTAATTTTACCAAGATTTATGAACTAGATAACACCTTCAATGGATTTATCAATTCAATATCTCTTTTTAATTGTGTCTTGTTAAACCTGAATTTATGAGAAGCATAAAGAAATTGATGATGAAACATAAAACACTATTTTATGCTATGAGGTAATCATTAAAGTTCAAAATCAAAATTTAAAACTGGACAAGACAAACTAGTATGAGTGATCCAAACAAATAAATTCCCAAGTCTAGGAAATTCACTAATTATCGATATTAAAGAAGCATGAATTTTGAATAGTTTTCTCATTAAAGTATCATATGTTTTTATGCAATCATCCATAATTCTCGCAATTCTTTGATTAGTGGTTGAAGTTATACATCAATTCCATTCCCATGTATTTTATTTCCAAGAATAGTCATTGAAATAATGAAAGAAATCTTCTTCATACACATCTATGGAGGTAGATTATAGGGGATCAAAACAACTAGCCAAATACTATAATTAGTACTTAAAGTATTAAAAGGGTTAAAACCATCAAAATCCAATACCAAATGTACATTCCTAGGATCCAAAGAAAAATATAGATATAATGAATCAAAAATATTCCATGATGTTGAATCTTTTGGATGTCTCATCAATCCATCATTACTTTCATGATCATGCCACTTCATATTGTATACATTCTTAGATGACATGAATAATCTTTGTAAGCGTGGTTTTAGAGGAAAGTACCTTTGTAGGAGTTTTCTTCTTCTGTTTCTTATGGGGTAGCATTGACTTATACTCTCATTTTTGCTTATATACTTCCATATTATTGTATTACATCTTATGAATTATTTTTCATCAGACTCTTTTTCCTATTAAAGCATACAATCATTAGGGCATGCATGTATCTTTGTATAATCAAGTCCAAGTTTGTTAATGACTTTATTCATCTCATAAAATGATGTAGGGAATTATCTTCACTAAATTAATCATGAATCAAATATAAAATCATGGAAATTCCTTTTTTATTAATTCCATAAAGACACTTGATAGGATACAACTTAAGCAGAAAAGAAAACTTCAAATACTTGACACACCCTTCATACAATTCTTATTGTCTATCTTCAACTAATTCATAAAACTCAATTTTTTGGTCATTGGAGTTCTGAGAAAGATTAACCTACTCAGGATCAACTATAGGTTCTGTTGATCTATTAAAGTCTTATAAATTGTATCCTACAAATCCAAATGCACCAGTAAACAAATTTCGAACTGAATTATCCTCTGGTTTGTCACTTTTTATTCTACTAACAATATTTTTATTATTTTTAACTTCCATAACATTCAATTCACCATGAAAAATCCAACATACATATCAAGTAGGAAAATATTTCAATATCAAATTCTCATATACTTCGTTTCTATTCAACCACAACTTGAATTTTCAATAAGGACACATACATTTTATTCTACGATCCACTGATTAGTTTTCAATATCATAATATAAAAATTCTTCCAAACCCATAGCGTACCAAGGTGTATTTCAAGGTAAATTAATCTAAATTTTATCCATATATATTGGATTGTCACTCTTCTCCTTGTACATTCAGATATAAAGATATAAATTATTAATTAAACGAGTACAATAAACATAAACATCACCCGACTTCATCATTGACCAGGGTAGGGTCTTGATTCGACATAACATAAATTCAACATAAATATGATTCAATCCAACATTAAAAGATATACAACTTTTCTATTTTTCATATTATCATTTTTTATTTAACATTATAGAAACATGATTGTGTCTATATCTATCTCTTTATTTCATAATTATGCAAATCAAGATTTATTGTATCTCAAAATAAGAACTTGACACTGTAATATCTGGTGATATAGTCTCTTTTATTCTAGCTTTAAAATTCTTGCATTCATCAAATATAAAATATATTCATGGTAAATGTAAATTCATTCAAAAATCAAGGATAAAACCCAAACCATCACCAATATAATCAAAATTCCTTTGATAAAAAATCAAGGATAAAACCCCATAACATCACACTAATCAAGAACTACCAAAGAAACTTCATCTACTCTAGGATCGAGAAGAATAAGACCCAAAACTGATAACCATCACTATTTTAAAATGGAACTATACCTAGATGAAAAAAGGAATCACCCTATGGACTATCCTAAAGTAAAAACATTCACCCTATTCCTTAAGAACTTTATGGGGATAAAAATAAAAATAACATGAAACATAGTCCCAAAGAAGCAATACTCCGTGACTCGAATAAAAATGAATCCAAAATAAACCAAGAAACATGCCTATAAATAGAACCTACCACACTTAAAACACCATTAAAAAATTTCCCTTTTCCCCTAAAAAACTTTAAATAAAGGGATCCAAATGTACTTCATAATTATAAATATACCATAAAAATGTTTTCTCTATTTTAAACATAAAATCTATTTTTCTCATTTATAAAACTAGGAAAAATTCATTTCTAAAACTCCAGTTTTTCTTTAAAATACCACCATAATTTCATTATTAAATCATCTATGGTTATTTAAAAAAAAAATTAAAAATAATTCACATGAAAAACCCTTTTCAAATCCTTTTTGTAACCCAAGAAGAAACTACCTTTGATACTTAAAACACCAAAATTTAAAACCGTTAATGTTTAAAATAATTCAAGGAAATGAAACAAAATTCAATATAAAAATTCCCAAAAATGTTTTAAAAAATTTAATATAACACCAAATAAATTTTTTAAAATTATTTAAATCCTAACCAAAGTTTTTCTCAAGACCAAATTTCATTTTGGATCTAAAACATTTGAAAACATTCCTTGATTTTATAAAATTCTGCTTCATTTTGAAACGACTATTGGAATATCATCATAATTATCAAACCAATTCAATTAAAATAACATCAATAACTCATATAATACATCATAATACATCATAAATCAATAAAAATGAATAATAAATAAAATAAAAACCCTCTAGGAACCAAAATATCAAAAATATGGAAAATTTACCACAATCCACAATTTAGAAGCTGCGACGATGGCTTGGGTACCAGTCGTTAGGGTTCAGTCGAGAGAGACTGGAATGGGAAAAGGGAGAAGTGGAGAGCGTTACAAGGTGGAAAGGGAGTGTTTGGGAATGGGGATCAGGGAGCAATGACGGGGGAAAGGGGCATAGTAGCAAGGGCTTGGGGAAGGGGGGTGCTTGGGGGAGAAGGGGGGAGTGGAAAACAATGAGGGAGAATGAATTTGGGGAGAAGGGGGAGAAGGGGAAGAATTAGTGGTGGCAAGAAGCCTGCAGCAAGGGATTAGGGAGAAGCTGGGGGCTTGGGGAGAGGGTGGGGGCCCGGGGAGAAGGGGGGGTTGAAATTAGTTTTTTTAATATTATGTGGTGGTTTTAATAAAATAAATTCTAATTGTTAAAAAAATATAGTGTCAGTTACATGAAACTGACACTATATTATATTTTTTCTAAATGTGATTTATTTAGCGATAGTTATTAAAACCACCGCTAATAAAATGCTATTAAGACCTATTTTTTTGTAGTGTAAAGACCATGGTGAGCATCAAACTTTTGATAGATGATGTGTATGGAAACTTAACCATGCATTTAACCTCAAATTACATTCAAGGTGACTTATACTTAGTTATATTGAAATGACCAACTAGGGTTTTGGTCACAAGTTTTCCTTCTAACAATGAATCATTCCACAACCTTTCAGATGTAGCCAACTTGTGTTGGTAGAGTGTACTGTAACTCTTGGTTTATGATGCGGTGGAAGTTCCTATTAGGCCCATGACCAAATCAACTTTTTTAAAATTTAATGGATAATTTTAAATGTACTTGACATTAAATCAATTACCAATGATTTTTTTTCCAAAGAATATTGACAAATTATTTTTCCAGAACCAAGAAAGAGAATATTTGAACATTAATTTATAATTTTATCTAAAACATAAGAAGAAAGATAACCTCAGTCTTGAGATATTTATTAGTTAATAATGGTGATTTTTCTAACCTGGTTGGTATATAGTCATTGCATAATGAGGACCCAATGAAAAACCCCTCTAGAGGTGATCCACAAATTCACCTTCGACCATCGCACAACACCGATGAACCGTCGAGTGCCAGCATGACCGATTGATTGAAATGTGTTGTTCACCTTGATCACTTCACATTACTTTAGGTTTGAAGAAATATCTCTTATTATTCTTGATATTTAGAGAAATAGGGGATACATGAGATATTGAGAGGAAATTTTTGTACACAATGATTAACGTTTCTCCGATTGACATAACAGCCTATTTTCAGACCTAGTGTTAGGATTTAATATTTAATTAGTTGAAAAAATTTCCCTAATAATATATTAAACTCAAAAGAAACCTCATGTAATGTAATAAAATTATATATTTATTTTATTTTATGGTGTGAGATGACCTGTGCTATGATACATATTTATTTTATAATCTAGTAAATAAATATTCATCACCAGAAAAAATCAGGTCTGTTCGTCCTCAACATTTATTGAATTCTCGAATAGATCTTTAAATAAATATTATTCAATAAATAAATAAATAAATATTTTATTTATAGTTTTAAGAATAAATATTTGTTTAATATTCACATAACTAAATGAATTATTTATTAAAGTATGAATAACAAGAGATAAATAAATATTATATATTCACATAATTAAATAATTACCCCATAAACAAATATTTATTTATTATTTGTGATCATTTAATAAATCCTGAATAAATATTACTTCTATCTCTAGAAAATAATATTTTTCCCAATTGTTAAATATAAATAATTTTTAACTGAGATCAAATGAAACACTCTATGTATGACCCTCTAGGACCCTTTCTCGGTGGCATTAGGAGAGTTTTCTTAAAGTCCATGAGTAATGTATAGCAATGGGTAAAGAAACCCACATAAAAAAGAAGATATTACACAATTAAAACAACCACATATAGATGATCATAGTGTAATATAATTTCTTTGTCATAGTATCTCATCAAGTAGGCTACACGCCCATATCATCAACTTATATGCTTGATGCTTCTTTATTTAACTATCTAAAATGAACTCATATGTACACCATGACTATTAAATTTAATACAATATCTTCATTTCAATCAAAGGGAAAATATATCAACTTCCATAAATATGTAAGGGACAAATACTTCCTCAAATTATTAATTAATAAAATTTTATTTGTGATGCACCTAACGTATACAACTTCACCATGATTATATGTTTTCATGATTTATAACAACACATCAAAGTGCGTGAGTCATGATATGTATTAATAATAATCATAAATTCTAAGGATGAATACACATGTTCATATATAGGAATATCCAATGATATATAAACATGTGGATTTCCTACAGATGGGTATATTATCATAATCTCCCATCTTGGAGATTACCAAGTGCGAACTTCATGCGATGAAGTCTCATCTGTTTATGAGTACTCGTAGCTAATGGTAAACATACTATGTGTCCTATCATATAATGTTATCTAACCATAGATCAATTTCTAATAATATCATCATAAAATTTCAAGGTTCTCATCATAGTGGGGAACTAATATGCAAATTTCAATGCAATAAATACTCTTGGAGACTATTATATTAAATTCATACAGAACAACAAAAAATATGTAATAAGATATTTAATTAATATTCACCTATTTGAATATACATGAAATCTAAAGTAAAAATAGTTGGTTCTAGGATTCCAACTCTAATAAAATCCCACTTAGACTAGATCCAACTATTAATGAATTTTAGTTTGTTAGCTCTCATATGATGATCATGTTTCTACTGAGCTAAGGATTTATTAAGGGTTTTTACACATTGTCTTGTTTAGAAACTCAACACATAATGACATAAAATCTCTGAGAAAAATACCTCAAGAGATGATATTTCTGAAGTATGTGCTTCATCCACTAACGTGACATTTACTCTATTGCAAGATTCACCACTATAGTATTATCACAATAAAGTGTGATACAATATTTACTACTAGGAACTACATTAATATCTTAGATGATGATGCGAATATAAACTACTTCTTTAGCTTCCTGAGAAGACCAAATTTAATCAAAATCCACCATGAAATCAACAACCATGCATTACTTTGAGCTCTTCCAGATCACATTACCTCCATTAAGAGTGAAGATGTATCCCAAATTCTATTTTAGACCATCTCGATCTATTTGAAAACTAGTATATGAATATCCCCTAATGACTAGTTCCTCATATCCACTATAGACTAGGAACATATCCTTAGTATGCCTCAGATACTTAAGGATAGTCTTAATGTTAGATTGTAAGAGTATAAAATGTACTAAAAGAGGATGAGGGGGGGGGGGGGTGAATTGTAATTTATAAAATTCAAAATTACCATTTTTCCAACACCTTAAAGAAATATTATTGCATAAAGATTTTTATCGATATACTTTTTAATCAGAGTTAGAAATGTTTTATAGAAAACAATAAATTTTTTCCTAAAAGCGCACAATAGAAATATCTAAACCATGTAATAACAAGGATAACAAAGGAATACGAGTTTTTTTAAAGAAGGTAACAAACTTACAAAAACTTTCCTAGTAATTTTCTTCAATTTAAACTTAAGTGATACATAATTATCTAAACCTAAATTTAGGTATCCATGACTTATCCTATCATAAGATACATCTTCCAAGCCTAGGAATCCATCAATCAGAATGATAAAACAAAATCTGTATCCCTATCCTCAGGAAACCTAAGTAAATATGATCATAAAAACCCTATCTATTTATACCCATGATCCCTTGATCCATTATATCATACAAATAACAATTACAACAATATATCTTAAGGAATTTAGAAATATCACCTCATAAATGATGCCTTAATAAAACCCTCTAAAGGTTAAAAAATAAGTAAAAAGACATTACAAAACTTTATAATAAACTTTATATCATTAGTTTTTAACTTATTTCCCTAGAGGTTGTAGTTGTATTTATAAATGATCTCCAATAGTAAGATTCCACACTTCTCAAGATAAGTTACAACAACATTGGAAAAATGCCTTCTTCATGCGATAGGTCTAGCGCAACAATATTTAGTTTGATGGTTGTTATGTAATGCACCATTAAAATGCATAGAATGTTCCATATGGTAGAAATAGAAAAATACATCTAGTAATATTCTTCTTATGTATCCATTAGTCTTAGTATATGTTCTTCTAGTATACTTATCTGTCTTTCTCTGATAAATTATTTCTAGTAGAATTTGTATTACTTCGTCTGATGAACTTATCAGTACTCTATTTGATGGAATTCATAAACCTTTCATCTGATACACTTCACATACATCCACCTAATGTAAATTATACATGTATTTCTGTTATAATTGGTATGGATATACTTTTGATAGAAGTATTATTCCTCATCTAGCATAACTGGAAACTTTCCTACAAAACAACTTTATAACTAGGGAAATATAGATGTTAGAAACATATAAACAACTAAATTTTGAATTTTTGTTTTAAAAAATAAAGGTAAAAGAAAGTATTTTGACTTAATAATTGACTATAATCTAATGGAGGTCACCTGGGTTATCTTGATATCTTCTTACCATGCTTAAGACATAGGAAACATATAGCCTTATACATAACATAACATACATGACTGTCCTAATCGCTGGTGCATATGAAATCCTTTTTATCCTCTATCTTTCATCATGTGTTTGCGGACACATTTTATTAGAATGATGAATGTCATGTGACAATGGAAAAAATCCCCTATTGGATTGTTCCATACCGAATCTATTCAATGTCTTGTCAATGTATGTACCTTTACTTAGTCCAAGTAGCTTCTTGGATCTATCACGATAGATCTGGATCCCAAGAATATATACTACTTTTCCTAATTGATTCATGGAGAATCAAGTGTCTAATCAGGCCTTAATAGAACTTAATACTGTTATTTCATTTTCAATAAGTATTATTCCATCAACATGAACTATTATAAAACTTACTACAATCCCACTAAACCACTTATAGACACAAGATTCACATCCATTATTTATAAAAACAAATTTCATTATGCCTTCATCAAACCAAATATTCAATGACTTGGATGATTTCTTTAATCTATAAATGGTTCTTTTCAACTTTCATGCCTTACTGGAATCCTTTAGAGTCAGAAACTCTTCAGGTTGTGTCATATAGACATCTTCCTGAAGATTCACGTTAAGGAAATCTGTTTTGATATCAATTTTCCAAATCTCAAAGTCGTGATAAGCTATCATTTAAAGTAGAATTTTGATCAATTTTAGCCTAAAAACTGGAGAAAATGTTTCATCATAATCTATCCATTGACATTTTTTTAACCCTTTTTCAAATAGTCATGCTTTATAGGTACTAATTTATCCATCCATGTCCAGTTTCCTCTTGAATACCCATTTACAACCAATGATCTTTACATCCACGGGAGGATCTACCAACACCCAAACTTGGTTTTGGTACATGAAATCCATTTTAGAATTCATATATTCTTGTCATTTGGATGATTTTGTGCCACTTACTACTTTCATGTAGGTTACAAGATCATTATTATCAACTAATAATGAGTCACAATCTTTGGTTACTAGAAAACCATATCATTTAGATTATCTAACCTATCTCATAATCCTACATAATACTTATGTCTCTAGAACATCCTATTCCATGGGTATTTTTGGAATATTATATTTTTCTAACTCTTGTGTATCTTGAACCTAGAATTCATTAAATTTTATCTCACTCCCACTATCTCTTTTAGATATATGATCCCTATCAAAGAATATGAGATTTATGCCAACCAAAACCTTTAAATCTGAGGGTTTTATAGGTAATATATCCTTGTTTATTTAGGGAATACTATAAAGATACACTTAGTGCCTTTCGGTGAATGTTTGTTTCTAAAAACAGCCTTAACAAACACTTCGAAACCCCACACTCATACATGCGACAAAGCAGGCTTATTTCTATACCAAAGTTTATATGGAATTCCATTTTTTACTTTAGTTGGAACTCAGTTTAGAATGTGTGTTTTGTCTGTAATGAGTATCCCCAAATGGATAATAAAATACTTACATGACTCATCATTGATATCACCATGTCTAAGAAGGTGTGGTTCCTCCTTTCACTTACACCACTCCATTATAGTGTATAAAGAGGGGTGGGTTGGGATAGAATCCCAAACTTCTATAAATAATCAATGAAGTCATGATCAAGATATTATCCACCATATACTAAGTGGATTTTCTTAACCTTCATACCAAGTTTTTTCTCAACTTCATTATTATATTCCTTGAATATTTCAAAGGAATATAACTTATACCTTATTTAGTGGATATATCCATATTTACTAAATTCATAAGTAAAAGTTATGAAGTATGAGCACCCACCCCTAATTTTAATTGTAAATGGTCCACACACATTGGTACAAACCAACTCAATAATCTCACTAGCTCTTTCACTTTTTTATATAAATGGGGTTTTGGTCATTTTTCCTTAAAAACATGTGTTAAATACACAAATGTTTTAGTTCAAATGAATCCAAATATCCATATTGGTGTAATATGGTCAAATGATTTTCATTTTCATGACCAAGTCAGTGATTCCACGATTGGGGATTCATGTGAAATATCTTCATTATCTATTTCCATTACTTAGTTTGTGTAATCCATCATGTAAAGGCCATTATTTAAATATGATTTACCATAAGAAACAATTTATTTATAAAATACACAAAACTTATTTCCAAATTTTAAAATAAATCCATTTTTATCAAGTCTAGACAAATAAATAATGTTTTTGGTAACTGATGACACATAATAAAAATATTTCAAAACCAAGACCATTCTAGTCATCAATGTGAGGTGGTGATCTCCAATAGCCACAACAGCAAGTATGGATCATTTGTCTTCTTTCAAATCCACCTCACAACTAGAAATATTTCAAAATATACTCAATACTTGTATTAGAATACATATGTGAGCACCAAATTCTGTATATAATACCCATTTTTTAGAAACAGATAATTTGAAATTGATAACAAAAGCACCTGAACATTCCCCTTACATATTTTTTTGGGTGTAATTTTTCTTCTAGTGGATATTCTTACCACATGAAAAACTGAAATCATCTTATTCCCTTGCTTTCCCCTTGATCCTCATCTTCTTGGAGGGGTGTTGTGAAGATTATTTAGACTTGGAGTTAGTCTTGGAGATCCTCACACAAACTTTCCTTTTATTCACCATAAGAACAAAAGGCTTTTCTCACTTAATATACCTATTAACATAGAAAATTAGAGTGGGTTGATATGATGGAGACATATCTATGTTTTTTATATTTAAATTTACAAAAAAAATTGATAATATATGAGGGAGTAATGAAAGAATGAGATCGTTGCACAGTTCTCTGGGCATATTAAACCTTAGGAATTTTAGATGCTTAATGTAGCTAATGAGCTTGACTATATGAGTCCTATATGACACATCTTATCCAAGTTTTTTCCTAAAGAGCACCTTGGATATCTCAAATTATTCCTATCTGAATCTTTCCTGATAAAGATCACATAGATGATGGAGCATTCTATAGGTATCCATGTTCTCATGAGACTTCATGAGTTCACTATACATGGATAAAAACATTAAATACTAAACATATTGAAATTTTTTTATCTGTTTCTCATAGACAACTAACTCCTTATCACTCGAAACCTTAATAAATAGGCCAGGGATTGAGGATTACAGCATGTAAGGCTCCCGTTCATGGAACAACACTACCTATAGGCGTTTGAACTATTTTTAGAAGTTATATCTATTTAGGAGATGGCCTTTCTCCAGAATTGATTATAGGGATAATGTGGTTGGATAACTTTTCATTATTTTACAATAATAAGTGAGCATATTATTAGTAATTTACTTGATTAAAAATTATGTGATACATAATAATTAATTTTATTAAGACTCTCACTTTTTATCAAGTCTCAACAACCCTTACCATTGAACTTAGAATATCCCATTGTGTGGAAATTTTAGTGGAAATGATCTCTATTTCCCTTCTTATAATCTAGATAAAGGCCATGAAAATTATAAGAAAGTATTTAGGTATGTGTTCTTGCCAACTGAAAACTAGAAGCTCCTTAATCTATTGATTTGAATCCCCTATCCAGAAATCCTAACTTGGATTTCCTCAACACTTGACTCTAAATTTTTATTGGATAGACTAGGTCATTAAACCCAATACAGATTCTTTTAAGTCAACTCACTATCTAAGTTAAGACTTCCTAATAATTAAAATCGCACTCGATGAAGCTGGAACTGACACTTTAACTACGGGTTTATCTTGATTTAGATAATTTAAGGTGTAATTAATTAATATTAACTTGAGATATTTTGTTTATTATGTGTAAATTTTCTTATTTTATCTTTTACATGTCTTATTAATATTAAGTATACTTCACTTAAGTGATTAAACATGTGCTAATAAAATATTTACACATAATAATTTTTATTTTAATTCCATGTTATCATATTGATCTATTTATTTATATGATCATGATCTTGAATCCATAAAATAAATCACGTAATAGATAAAAATAAAATAAATAAAATGAGTCATTATCAAGAGATTTAAATAGTGGTTTTTTTATTGAGTAGAAAATAAAAAAACCATTAACTACAAGGGAAAAACTCTTTAAGTCTGTATGGGATCAAGTTTGTATAATTCCACCTTTCATGCGTATCTCCTTTTTTTGGTCTCAACTTGGCTATATCTTGAACCAACTCCAAGCTCCCAAGAGCTCTATCCTCATAATTCTTTTACTTCACACACAAGTGAAAGGAACCAAAAAGGGTGTTTACATAAAAAACCATGAAAATATAGGCCCATATATAATATGGAGGGAGAGATGACTCACATGCAATCAATTTAATTTAATAAAATAATTACAAAAACCCATGCAATAATTAAATTAAGAGAAATCATACACATACACAGGTATGTCTAAAATCATGATCATCTACTAGTGTAATGGATATGCATTTAAAATAACTGACTAGAATTTATTTCGATTCATTATTTTATTAAGATAAAAGTACATAAACTAATTAGATTAATTATCTGATTAATTAATTAATTCAATTTATCTTAATCTCCATCCAATATATCCTAGAGATACCCATCTTCTGTGATTTTAAATAAATTAAATAAATTAATTTTATTTAAAATTTATTACAAATACCACACACCTTGTAATTGGAAGCAAATCAATGAGTACATATTCAAACTACTTAGCTTGTGTATAGATCGTATACAGTCTACCTGTGCGGAATATAACATACACATTTTATCACTTAATCACATGTCATGTAAAAGTCAATATGTAAGGACTTGGCCTTAAACAATAGATATTTTAATTATTTTAAAATTATAAATCACTTTATTTTCCTAAAGATGTTTTCAGTTTAGAGTTTCAGAGAATTAGTAAAAATTCTTACAAAGTAAACCCATACATTACAATTGGACACTTTTACTCATTATCCATTTTCCCACCAAAAAAAAACATTTTAAAATAAAACAATTTTTTTTTCTTGACACATCTTCAATACTTTCATCATGAAATCTTCTTTTTCTTTACCAATCTTGAAGGCCCATTATTTTTTTTAAACTTGGGATGAGAAAAAAAACTAAGTAAGGGACATACAGAAATAAAATAGTTATTCTAGTGAAAAACATGAAAACCCATTTAATGTTCCTTGAGTGAATAAAATAAATCATCTTCACATGAAAAACACACACATTTTTTGTTCAAAGAAAAACATTAAAATCCATAGTAAGAATAAATCATAAAGAAAAAGTGTGGAATCATTTTTATATCACTCTTACATATACTATAACTCTCTCAAATACACAAGGAGAAAACATCATAAGTACATTTGGAATAGCCACAGTAGTATATTCCTATAACCTCTTAGAAGAAACCTAATCTCTTAACTCTGTCCCATTACCCGATGCATTGTAGAGCTATAAGAGTCTCACCCGACCTCGGTTTATAAAAAAACTACCCATCACCATAAAAAATTCCCAATAAACATAACCTAATCATAACACATAAATATTTCATAAAATAAACATTCTTGAGGAAAATAAATTTTCCATTTTGAAATCACTTTTCAAAAAAGCTGCACACTCATAAACGAAAACATTTTATTTGAAAATAAAATTGTAAACTTGTAAAGGAAGATTCAAAACATTAAGGAATTTTGAAATCAGGAAAATACCTTCATGATGTATAAGTTTAAAAAAACATTCCTTTTTACTATTGTAAAAATAGTGAAATATTAACTTTAAAAGAGAGTTTTTAAAAGAAAGTACCTTACATAACACCTGAAAAAAATCCTTTTTGATTTTTTTAGAGTAGTTAGAAAATTAAATTTTTAAAACATTAATTTGTATATAAATACTTTATTAAAATTATTTTAAAAATATGGGCATGAAAGAGAAATAGTTAAAAAATAAATCTTTAAAACATTTAAAATGAGGTTTTTTAGTTAAAGAGTCCCTTACAAAGATCATATCATTGAAGTGATAATTAATCAAATGAATTGATTATGTGTATTAAATATAAATACACCTAAAAAAGTTTAAATTCAACATAAGATAATCAAAAGTCATTTCAAAACATAATCTTATCATGAAATGCTTAAATAAGTATAAGTTTAACCCAATGAATGGAAATTAAGTTAAGAAATCCCTTACTACTTTGTAATCAGTTGAATCGTATGACACATGAAAGAGTAACATTTTAAAAAACTTTAAATATCATTAGAATAAATAAATTCATGATATAACATGTCAAATGATAGTTATATACACCCTAGAAAATAATATAGGTGCATAACATCAAAATATGCCACAATAAAAGAACATTCAGACGGAGTCCCTTACCTTGAGTCAAACTCATCACGTACAATATTTATATTCCTAAATAATAAACTCAGGTTAATTTATAATTGATTTAAAACCTTTTTTATGTTTAATATTCTTTTTATATCACTTATTAACATGTTATAACAATTACTTAATTATTTAAGTTCACGTCGGACATTTTGACGATATTCAGTACTTGAGTCCAAAATGATGTCTATAGTCAAAATAGTAATTGGTCCATATTATATAGAATAATAATAATGAAATAATTATTATTTTTATACATAAATTTTTTCTTTTAAATTAAATCATCACATATGGTTAAGAAAAATGAACTATATTACAATCATGGAGACGGTAGGTCGTATGTACGCATGAGTAACATTTCCATTTTTCAATGATTATTATGGAAAGAAGAAAAGAATCATTTTATATTTAAAAAATTATAATAATTTAATAAATATAATATAACTTCTGTAAATTTAGTTATATATATCATTCATATGATGTGATGATGAAAAATGAACCACATTGCTTCATAGAGGTGATATTTCACACGTACGTTGGAACGATGTTATCATTTTTTTGTACATGGAAAGGTAAGAATTTAAATGATATATTATATTTTCATAATGATAAATATTTCATTAATATAATATATAAATATTAATTCCATAATTATAGTCATTCTTGAGTGATAGTGATGAAAAATGAATTACATCTGGTCGTGAGGCGGTAGTCTTCCATAAACACAGATGATAAATTCTCTTCCCATTTGATAGAAGAGGAGATGGATATTGGTCACACCATAAACATAATAATATATCAGTATATGTAGGATAATATATTATTATTTTATAATGGTTTAATAAGGTTTTTTTATGTGTAAGAATAAACAAAATAAAAACACTCGATTAAAAATGATACCTCTTCTTTAGAAATCCTTTGTTTCTTAACACCTTAAGACCACTAAGGGTGGTGTTATGGCTAAAATAAGACCTCTATAATATGGGTAGGTATTCTAGTAAAGGATTTTGGTAGAGTTTTTATGAACCAAAAATGATTTTGAAGTGTTCTGAAATGATAAGAAGAGGTGCCCTTTTATAAGAGAGGGGAAGGACACTCTTGGAATTTCTCAAAATATTAAATCAATATAAATTAATTTTCATTTAAAATGGATCCAAAGTGAGTTATTTTGAATATAGGATGAGAATGAGTCTAAATTATCTCATTGTATAATTTTTTTACAAGTTTATATCACATTATTATCCTTATCATTTGGTTTTAACCCTTATTTAACCCCTTTAACTCTTATCGCGCCAACATGGATTTTTACTCTTTAGGGGTTAATATAGTAACTATAAAATGCGAATAGACCCATAAATGAATCATGGATACTATTTTCAACATTATACCAATTTTTTTTTCCAAATTTAAGATTTTTAGAAATTTTATATCATTTAATATAATATTATTCAATTTAAAATATCATTAATGTAAAATTTGACACTATTCATTACTTCGACTTTTAAAAATATCAATAAAACAAGATAAATATGAAAAAAATATTATAATAAATAAATAAAATGTAAAATTAATTTATAATTTTTTATCACATTAATTATATCAAATTATATTTATTTTAATATTTTTAATAATATTTATTTGATATTTCTATTAATAACATAATTACTACATCACTATGGTGTAAGAATTTAAGGTAATTATTATTCACTAAAAAATAAAAATAAATTTCCATGATGAATATAAATCTTTTATTCTTAAAAATAATATTTATGGTCAAATATATCTTCTGGATGACTACATATTAAAAATGTTGTACTTATTAAAAACATTAGTGTGACAAGTTTGACTTTTCTTAAAATAAATTACTATAAGGGGATTAAAGTCATCCAATTGGATCCAAGAGGTCATATATTTGGCCCAAGGATTATTTTGGTCTAAAAAACTCATACAATAAAATTAATACATGTGTTATGGTCATTTTATAGTCCTTATAATTTTATTTTTACCCTTAATTACCCGATTTACCCTTTACCCATGGTAACAAAAATTATTAAAGTTACTATTAATATTGGAAAAAAATAAACGGGACCTATTTACTAAATTTTAACCATATTATTAAAAATATAGAATCCATTTTTCTAAATTTAATTCATATAATTGACAACATTTAATTAAAAATTTGTCCCGCAGACGTGATGAAAAAACTGGTTTTTAAAATGAAAATGTTCAAAAGTTTGAAATGTTTTTATATCCAAATTCAATATGAAAATGATTCCAATGAAAAAAATTGATTAATATATATATATATATATATATATAATTGATCTAATTTTACTTTAAACCCAATTTAAAATATAATTTAATATTATAATGACCCAGATTTCCCCGGGCCATTCCTTTGTGAAAATCCAGTGTTTAGGGTGTTCTGAGAGGCAATGGTGGCTCATTTCTAGAGTTTTTGAAATTTATAGTTTTTTCATCGGTGACTTAGGGCATCAGTATCGGTGAGTCAGGGTGTCGGTGTCGGTGAGTCAGGGTGTCAATATTAGTGACTCAAGGCATCGGTGTCAGTGACTCAGGGCGTCGGTGTCGGTGAATCAGGACATCAGTGTCTGTGAGTCAGGGCATTAGTGTTGGTGACTCATGGTGTCCGTATTGGTGAGTTAGGGCATCAGTGTTAGTGATTCAGGGTATCAGTGAGTTAGGGTGTCGGTAGCTCATCATCGGTGACTCGCTGTTGGTAGCTTGCTATCAGTGACTCACCCATCGATGACTCGTTGTCAGTGTCAGTGGCTTATTGTCATTGACTCACCTATCGGTGACTCACCCATTGGTGACTCATTTCTATTTTTTCCCAATTTTTCCAGTTTCATCCCTCTTACATCTTATTTGACGTAAACCAAGTTTAAATCCTTATTCGGGTGTTTTTAAGGGTGTTTCAAAGGATATTAAGTATCTATTTAATATCCTAATGCTCCAAGGGCTTTGAGATAATCAAACCGCGTGATCTTGACCATGATCCCACGTTAATGGAGTTTGAAACTATTCTTCCTTTAATATAGGATTTGTCTCTTCAAAGCTGAGATCTTCCCTTCCTAGTGTATTTTTCATTCCCTCTTGGTACGCCTAAAGTATTCCTCTCTAGATGAGTCATGCGCCTATGCTAGATCCCCCTCCTACCCATTTTTCTTGGGGTTTCCTACTACTCGCGTGATCCCCGGTTCTTGGTTCAAAGAGGAACTTTGGTTGCCTGTTGTTTCAAGTAGGGATTCTTCTGCCTCTCCCTTTTCTGTATCATGTGGGGTGAGTGTACTAATGTTTATTTGTGAAGAATGGATGAATCCTTTTATTAACAAGTAATAAATGAGATAAAGGGAATATGATCAAAAGATAATGAATTCAGTGAAATAATGGGTTGGGAGTGGTTTAATGTTGATCTCCTATTTTATTTGTTATCCTTTTTGATGATGTGATCTGTTGTGGATGTAAAGCCTTCTGAAAATCATGGTCGTTGGTGGTATTTTTATGTGCATGGGTGATGATTTATAACTGTTGTTGTTTCCTTATAAACAATTGGTGTAAATAATAATTTGACTATTCACTTATACCCAGTTAAATGAAATGGATGTCCCAGGATGAAAACCCATGTGTGATCACCCCTGTTTATCAAAGTGGATTAAAGAAAAATGTTTAACAATTTTGAATCCAACCTGTTTGATAGGTGTGACTGTATGTTGTGTTATGTTGGGTTTTGTGACTTTGTGCGGGTTGTGTGGTGCTTATATTGGGAGAACAGTTATGGGTATAGGGGTGGGTAGGGGAGTTGGTTCTGTGAGAATGGTGTGGTTTAATGGTATTTTTTGTGGGATTGGTGTGTGGGGGGAGTACGGGTGGTGTGTTGGAATATCAGTTTGAGAGAATTATTGATTGTGTAATGGATGGACTTATAGGTAGTGGGATTGCCTTTGTTTGTGTTGTGGCCATCAAGCGACATTGGGCAGTGGGACTGCAATGTCATTATGAACTTGTTATGAAGTGGGACTACATATGAGATTTTTTTGGGAAGTGGGGCCACAGGTTTGGGTTGTATCGTGACTTCATGTAAATAGGTGTGCCAGGTGTGGTGTTGTTGTGTAGTGGGGCTACTGAGTTTGGTTGATAGGGAATGATTGTGTAGTATAACTTTGAAGAATGATAGTTGGTAGTTATTGAACGAGTTTCAAGGAAAAAAGTGGGTGTGTAGTGGGGCTTCAAGTTGGTTATTATCAATTGTTTTTACTAATGGGTGTTAAAATGGAAATTCTTTACCTTAGTCCCTCTTTCCTTGTTCAATGTTGGCAGTACTGAAGCACGAAGTGGGTTGGTTGTTGTGTGTTTGGTTAATCAGGCTCTTCACCTTCTGAGGCGGTTGCATATGTTGTGCTTGGTAGTTGTCCCGGGTAGTGCTGGAACAAATTAAGGTGAACCACTTAATAAATAAATAGAAAATGGTTGAATGAAAAAGGGGTTGGGCCTATGCTTTCGTAGTGGCTGTTTGTGTGGTTGTGTATATAGGGGTAGTAGAAAAAGTGGTTCTAGTGGTCTAGTTGTTTTTTTGGGACCTATAGGTTAGACTAAGTGTTCGCTTACATGTCTGTATAAATTTTAGTTCCTTGTGATTTTCTATATGCACCCCACCCTTGTTAATCACCTTGTGTCGAACACCACCTTTTCATGGGGGAGGGTGTCTTTCCCAACATATAGGTGGGAGGATGGATGGTTGGTTACTGAATTTCTTCCTTGCACCCTCTTTTGGGTTCTTACCTCTCGAGTGTATCCAGGTAGGCTGTAATGGCTTGAGGTTTACCATAGTCCAAGATCCTTTGGGTAGGTTTGTTGTGGATGAGGGGACTAGGTGTTTGTGGGCCAGTATTGTTTTCCTAAGTGTCTTAGGGATGAGGACCAAGTGTCTTCAGGCGAGAGGCATGATTGTTGTGGCTCAGGTGTCTGCGGGTGAGATGTGTGGTGTAGTTGTGCACTAAGTGTCTGCGGGTGGGATTTGTGTGTGGATTGAGGCCCAGGTGTGTGTAGAAAGGTTATAGTAGTAGGACTTCATTTTGGAAGAGTGGCAGTGTCAAGAATTTAGTCATTAGGAATGAGCAGTTAACCAGTGGGAAAGTGGTGTAGGGTACCCAAATGTTGATGTGCTTATACTACTAATTTACTTGACTTGCGTTATTTGGTGTGTGTGACTTATTGAGGCTGGGTTGGTTATTAATCCTTGTTAGATCCTTTTAGGTTTTACTATTTTCTCATAAGGGCATTAGTATATTTCCCCCACTTGTGCATGGGTATATTTAGTGTTCCTACTGGGTATACTTTTATACTCACCCTACGTCTGTAAAACTATTTTGAGGTTTCCAAGAGTACTTTGAGGACCGTGCTGTACTTTACTAGCTTGGGAATCAGGATAGTTTATGTGATACTAATTTGTCTCTTTCTTTTGGTACTTTATTTAGTACTTTGGTTATACTTTTTTCACAGTTTACATTAAAAGCAGACATGGGTTGGATCTTGGTTTCCTTTATATAAATGTTTGGTGTTGTTGAGATTTTTTTTACCATCTTATCTCCCGATCCTATTTTCATTAAAAATGGTAATGGCTTCCATTTTGTGTGAGATTCTATACCCTTGGTTCTAGTCTCCACTCTGGGGTATATTGAAGACGAGACTCGAGGGTCATTATCTCTCCTTCATCTTGAAGAAGGATACTCGTGACACTTTGTTTTCCCTTCACTCGTCTTGAGAAAGGAGAGTCCTAATAGAATGGTATCAGAGGTTATGGTTGAGAGATTAGATGGAGTTTGGAGTTTGGAACAGTGAGTATTTCATGGTATGGTAGGGAAACAGTGTTAGGAAATCTTGGTGTGTGAAATAGGCCAGGGAAGACCGGTTAGGAAACGAGATTTTAGGGCCCCCCATGATCTGATGTAAGGACTCTGTACCTACTGAACGACCAAGGGAGGCTACACTGATTTTATTTTAGAGACCCTAGGAAAGTTACATGCATCAAAATGACTTATGTTCATGTTTTTTATAGCCATTTTGGAAATTTAATTTAAATAAAGAGTTAAAATAAATCTTAAAAGAAAATTTCCATACTACCTAGGCATAGGGGTTCCTTGTTTACCTTTTTTTTAGATATAGAACCTGGACGTCGCCCATATATGGTATGAGTAGTTGAGGCCCAACAGGATGACCAGGTCGATTAGAATAGGGTCGATCGAGAGGAGGAAGATGACTTGTGGCAAAAGACCCTTAGTGATTTCCAGCGGCAAACCCTGGGGAAGTACAAAGGTATCATTTCAGACCTAGAGACGGAGGGTTGGCTTGAGGATATGATAATCATCTTTACCTTAATCTGTGATACGATGGAGTAATAGGTTTCTCTGGTAGTGATCCATATGTGAGGAGTGGTGCATCAGTGGTGGACTCTTTACCTTGGGGAGAGGAAGGAGACTGATGTCTCATGGGCTGACTTTGAGAAAGAGTTTCGGGCAGAGTTCCTTTCCTCGATGATGAAGGCCAAGAAGAGGTAGGATATTCTCTCCCTCTAGTAGGGGATTATGTCAGTGAGGGAACTGGGGATCAATTTCAAGGGTCTCCAATGCTTCTCATTGGATATCTTTCCATATGAGGAGTCGGAGGCGAGACGCTTGGAAGAGGAATTATGACCTTCTCTTCAGTATGTCGTCACTACCTTAACTCTGTAGACATACTTAGAAGTTTAGAAGAAGGCCAAATTAGTGGAGATGATGAAATAATAGGGAGGCATATCGTGAGAGGTGATCCAGTCCAATTTGTAGAAGGGGAAGAAAGTCAACAATAGGTCTCCGGCATTAGGGCCTTTCAGGTTTTGTCCAGTAGGGAGTAGGCCTCAACAATTCCAATTCTGATCTCCTAGTACTCATAATTTCCCCATGGTCCTAGGACCTATGTGATTTGTTTGTGAAGGATGTAGACATATTCAGAACTAGTGCCCAATTTGAGCTCAGTACGGTGGGGGTGGGCAGGTCCAGTACCCACCCCTGTTGCAGTAGTTTCTGGTCAGGCCTTTCCAACAGAAGGGGAAGTGACCTCCCACTCCACTGAGTATAGATGGTGCTGGAGGAGTATGAACCCAAGGTACTCCTCAGGGACCTTTAACAGGGCATGGTCGAAAGATGGTCAATATAAGAGGGGTAGAGGAGCTAGGCGTGGGCAGTTTCACACTATTGAGGTAGCAGTTCCAGCAAGGCCAGAGGTTGTTTGAGGTATGATTAGTCTGTTTAACACTCTTGCTTGCAATTTGTTTGATTCAGGAGCCTCACACTCCTTTTTTTCACCCAGTATATCCCATTCTCTGAGAATGGATTTTAAGAGGCTTCCCATTCCCCTGGTGTTAAGTACACCAGTTGGAGGTCAGACCAGTTTTTTTATGTTTTCTAGGGATGTAGACTGATGTTGGGGCCACATAAATCTAGTGGGGATCTTTTTCTACTACAGATACAGTCGTACGATGTCATCCTAGGCATCAGATGGTTGTTTTATGTGCACGCTGTTATCAAATGATTCCAAATAATAGTCATGTTTTCAGATATGAATGGCTAGCATATAGTTTTTGTTGGTGAGTGGGGTTTTCAGGTGGGTAGTCGGTATGTGGAGCCTCTTATCTCCTTGATGGAAAAGCTATCAGTGGGATCAGCGAACACAGATATAGTGGAGGTTCCAAGGGTTTTCAGAGAGTTCCTAGATGTCTTCCTAGAGGAGGTTGTGATCATACCCCCTCGACATGACGTTGAGTTCAGAATAGACTTACAACCCAGTACCCATCCGATTTCGATGGATCCCTATCGGATGGCGCCTTATGAGTTGTAGGAGTTCCAAATTCAGGTTGAAAACCTGATGAAGAAGGGTTTTATCTGGCTAAGTGTGTCACCATGGGGTGCTCTGGTCTTTTTTGAAAAGAAGTTAGATGGTGGTTTGAGGTTGTGCATAGACTACCGAAGACTGAACCAGGTAATAGTCAAGAACCGTTACCCCTTATGAGGATAGACAATATTTTTAACCAGCTGAGGGGAGAAGGTTGGTTCTCTAAGATCGATCTACAGTTTGGATATCACCAGTTGAGGGTGAAGGAGGGTGACATCCCAAAGGCTACTTTCAGATATAGGTATGGTCACTTCAAGTTCATGGTCATGCTCTTCGGCATTACGAATGCACTAACCATGTTCATGGGGCTTATAAACTCTTTCTTCTACAAGTTCTTGGATCAGTTCGTCATCGTGTTCACTGATGATATTATGGTTTACTTAAATTCATAGGAGGATCATGATGAACACCTCAGGATAGTCTTGGAGGTCCTTCGGCACCACCAGCTCTATAGGAAGTTGTCCACGTGTAATTTCTAGACGTAAGAGGTGCACTTCCTTGGACATGTGGTGTCTAAACAAGGTATATTAGTGGACCCATAAAAGGTTGAATAAGTTGTTTCTTGGGAAGAACCCAAGAATGTGGTCAAGGTTCATAGCTTCCTGAGTCTAGCAATCTATTACTGGAGGTACCTGAATTCTCTCGGGTTGCAGCTCCATTGATATATTTGACCAGAAAAGACCAAAACTTCGTGTGGAATGAGCAGTGTCGGGTAGCTTTCAGCTACCTGAAGGGGAATCTAGTTAGTGACTCAGTGCTTAGATTTCTGAAGGAAGGGGTGATGTTCAAGGTATTATTTGACGCTTCTGGTCTAGGCTTGGGATGTGTGTTGATGCAGCAGTGGGGAGTGATCTCTTATGGGTCTAAGTAGTTACGTTCACATGAATGTAACCATTCCACCCATGATATGGAGCTTCCAGTGTCCACATTAGTGCTGAAGTTCTGGTGAAATTACCTCATCGGGGAGTTCTTTGTGGTCTTCATGGATCACAAGATCTTGAGGTATATCTTCTCCCAGTGGGACCTGAACTTTTGACAATGATGGTGGATGAATTTTCTCTAGGAATATGACTTCAAGATATCTTACAACTCAAGAAAGGGGAACATGGTGGACAATTCCTTAATTAGAAAGTCACATAAGGAGGTATTTCAGGAGTCCATTGATTCTTGGAAGGTAATGGAGGAGTTTAATTATTTAAATATGGATACAAGAGTGGATGACGACAGCGACTGTCTATTTCAAATGATAGTACGGTCTTCCTTAATACGGAAGGTGGGGGAGTTTTAATGGGGAGACTCAGAGACTAAAGTGATGCGTGATCGAGCTATACAGGGTGATGCTCTAGAGGAATGGTTGTAGAATATTAATAATCAGATGTTGTTCTGTGGGAAGTTGTTTGTCTCAGTGGAAATGTGTGAGGGAGTTCTCTATGAGTTCCATAGATCACCCCTTTTGGTGCATCCAGGAGTCTCTAAGATGTACTAAGGCTTGAGGGAATATTTTTGGTGGCTCGGGGTGAAGTGGGTAGTGGAAGAGTTTATGGAAAGGTTCCTAGTGTGTTAGTAGGTGACAGTTGAGCACCGTGTTCCCAATGGTCTGTTTCAGCCCTTAGATGTTCCCGACTGTAAGTGATATGACATGTCAATGTATTTCATCACAGGATTACCCATGACTCAAGGAGGATACGATGCTCTTTGGGTAGTATTGGACCTGTTGATGAAGTCATCTCACTTCTTAGTGATCAAGGAGTCGAGCGTAGTGGATTCATTAACACAGAGGTATGTGGATGAGGTGGTGCGGTTTCATGGAATTCCAAGATCCATTATCTCGGATCGGGATACACATTTTACATCATGAGTCTAGAGGGGATTACAGCATGCCTTTCGAACCCAGTTATGCCTCAACACTGCTTTCCACCCTCAGACGGTTGGGAAGACATAGAGGACTATCCATATATTGGAGGACATGTTACAGGCATGGGTTCTGGACTTTAGTGGGTCTTGAGTGAGACATTTTCCCTTGGTGGAGTTTTCTTACAATAATATTTATCACTCTTCCATTGTTATGGCTCCATTAAAAGCTATATATGGGATACTATGTCGTTAACCCTTATACTAGATAGAAGTTAGGGAGGCATCCATTCTTGGTTCGGACGTGGTGCAGAGTATGACAGTGAAGATGCATCTTGTCCGTGAGAGGATGAAGGCAGAATAGGACCGAAAAAAGTCATTTATCAATCATAGGGGGAGGTATTTGGAGTTCAAGTTTTCATACCATGTCTTCTTGAAGGTTTCCCCTCAATGCATACAACAGAGGTTTGGCAGAGGGAGAAATATTTCTCCCAGGTTCATCGGACCTTTCGAGGTCTAGGGATGAGTCGGCAAGGTGGCATATCAGCCGGTGTTTCCATGATGATTGGAGAGGATCCACGATGTCTTCCATGTCTCTCAACTCTGTAGGCATGATTAATCCCATTTCATTGACTGAGGAGAGTTGGACATCAAGGATGACACGACGTTCGTGGAGTAGCTGATAAGAATTGAGGATCGTGAAGAGAAGGTGATTTGTGGATAGATCATTCCTTTGGTTTGTGTGTTATGGAGGCATGGTGGCCTCGAGGAGAGTACTTAGGAGTGGGAGGCACATATGTGTGCCCAGTACCCAGATATTTTCTAAGTTTTGTTTTTATGTTATACTTGTGTGATTTATTTTACGATGTAATGCTTGAACCTATTTGTTATCAGATGCATTGTTTCCCCTGTTTGCTGAATGTGTGTGAAAAGTCCTAACTATGAGTAGGGAACTAACTGATACCTAATCAAAACAAATTAATTATGATGAGATTAAACCTATGTGGGAAAGTCAGTGCCTCCCAAAGTGGATAATATCTTGACATGGAGGAAGGATCTCCCTAATCCATTTATCGGGATGGTGTGACTTTGGTGCTTGTATGGTTGTTTGGGGAAGTCAGGCATTAGAGTTTCTACAGTTTTTTAGAAGATATATATTGAGGAGGTGTTCTTGGATTTCATAGTTTTCACTCCATCTTTCAAACAACACAAGGGTGGTTTGTTTCTGAGAGGTATCTTAAGGGGTGGTTGTTCGAACCTCTCTTCTCCTGGGTTTGGTTTTAAATTCTCGGGGATGAGAATAGTTTGATAGGTATCTGATGTAATTACCTATATTTCCCCAGGCAATTACTTTATGAAAATTCAGTGTTTGGGGTGTTTTGGGAGGCAATGGTAGCTCATTTCAAGAGTTTTCCAAAATTCCAGTTTTTCCATCTGTGAATCAGGGTATCGGTGTTGGTGAGTCAGGGGCGTCGGTGTAAGTGACTCAGGGAATCAGTGTCGGTGAGTCAGGGCATCAACATTGGTGACTTAGGGTGTCGGTGTCGGTGACTCAGGGTGTCTATATCGGTGACTCAGGGTGTCGGTGTCAGTGACTCAGGGCATTGGTGTTAGTGAGTCAGGGCATCAACATCAGTGAGTTAGGGTGTCAGTGAGTCAGGGTGTCAGTAGCTCAGCATTGGTGACTCACTATCGATAGCTCGCTATCAGTGACTCACCCATTGGTGACTCACTATCAGTGTTAGTGGCTTGCTGTCAGTGACTCACCTATTGGTGTCTCACCCCTTAGTGACTCATTTCTAGTTTTTTCCAATTTTCTAGTATCATCCCTCTTACGTCTTATTTGACATAAAATGAGTTTAAATCCTTATTTGGTCATTTTTAAGGGGGTTTTTAAGGATATTAAGTATATATTTAATATACTAATGCTCTGAGGTATTTTAGATACTCAAACTGCATGATCTTGACCACAATCTCACATTAATGGCTTTTGAAACCGTTCTTCCTTTAATATAGGATCTGGCTCTTCAAAGTCAGTATCTTCCCTTCCCAATGTGTTTTATGTTCCCTATTTGTATGCCTAAAGTGTTTCTATATAGAAGAGTCATGATCCTATGCTATAGCCCCCTCCTGATCAGTTTTCTCTGGGTTTCCTGCTGCTCACGTGATCCCCTATTCTTGGCGCAAAGAGGAGCTTTGGTCACCTGTTGTTTCAAGTAGGGATTCTTCTACCTCTACCTTTTGTGTATCATGCTTGGTGGGTGTACATATATTTCTTCATAAATAATGCATGAATCATTTTCTTAACAATTAATAAATAGGGGTAATGTAATATGATAAAAAGATAACGAGGTCAATGAAATAACGAGCTGGGAGCGGTTTGATGTTGGTCACCTATTTTATTTGTTATCCTTGTTGATGATGTGATATGTTGTGGCTTTAAATCCTTATAAAAATAATAGCCATTTCTGGTATTTGTCTGGTCATGGGTGACACTTTATAACTCTTGTTGTTTCCTTATAAAAAATTGGTGTAAATACTAACCTCACTAATCATGTATACCCAGTTAAATGAAATGGGTGCCCCAGGATGAAAACCCTCATGTAATCACCACTATTTATCAAAGTGGATTAAAGATTAGTGTTTACCAAATTTGAATCCATCCCGTTTGATAGGTATGGTTGTGTGCTATGCTCTGTTGGGTTTTGTGACTTTGTGTGGGTTGTGTGGTGCTGCTGTTGGGAGCACAATTATGGGTATAGGGGTGGGTAAGGGAGTTGATTTTGTGATAAGGGTTTGGTTTAATGGTAGTTGTTGTGGGATTAGTGTGTGGGGTGGTATGGGTGGTGTGTGAGAATCTAAGGTTGAGAGACTAATTTATTGTGGAATGGATGGACTTGTAGGTAGTGGGACTGCCTTTGTTTGTGTTGTAGCCGTCAAGCGACATTGGGTAGTGGGACTACAATGTGGTTATGGACTTTTTATGCAGTGGTATTACATCTGAGATTTTTTTGGGTAGTGGGATGTATGTTTGGGTTGTGACGTGACTTCATGTAAATAGGTGGGCCATGTGTGGTGTTTTTGTACAGTGGGGCTACCGAGTTTGGTTGCGAGGGCATGATTTTATGGTATAACTTTGAAGAATGATAGTTGGAAGTGGTTGAACGAGTGTCTAGGTAAAAAGGGGGTGTGTAATGGGACTACAGGTTGGTTGTTCTCAGTTATTTTTATGAATGGGTGTTAAAATGGAAATGCTTTACCTTGGTCCCTCTTTCCTTATTCAATGTTGGAAGTACCGAAGAATGAAGTAGGTTGGTTGCTGTGTGTTTGGTTAATTAGGCTCTTCAAATTCTGAGGTGGTCACAGATGTTGTGCTTAATAGTTTCCATGGGTAGCATTGGAACAAATTAAGGTGAACCCCTTAATAAATAAATAGAAAATGGTTGAATGAAAAGGGGTTGGTTTTAAAGTTTAGAAGTAGTTGTTTATGTGGTTTTGAATATAGGGGTAATAGAAAAAGTGGTTCTGGTGGGATGGTTGTTAGTTTTGAGACTTATAGATTGTACTAAGTGTTTGCTTACCTATATGTATAAATTTTAGTTCCTTGTGATTTTCTATAAGCACCCCACCCTTGTTGAGCACCATGTGTCGAATTCCCTCATTTCATGGGGGAGGGTGTCTTTCCCAACATCCCTGTGGTAGGATGGATGGTTGGTTACTGACTTACTTCCTTGCACCCTCTTTCGAGTTCTTACCACTCAAGTGTATCCAGGCATTCTTCAATGTCTTGAGTATTACCATAGTCCTAGATCCTTCGAGCGGGTTTTTTGTAGATGATGGGCCTAGGTGTTTACGGTCCAGGATTGTTTTCCCAAGTGTCTTTAGGATGAGGCCTATGTGTCTTCAGGTGAGAGGCGTGGTTGTTGTGGCCCAGGTGTCTGTGGGCAAGATGTGTAGTGTAATTGTATCCCAAGTGTCTACGGGCGGGTTTTGTGTGTGGTTTGAGGCCCAGGTATGTGTGGGAAGGTTGTGGCAGTGGGACTGCATTCTAGAAGAGTGGTAGCATCAAGACGTTAGCTGTTAGGAATGAATAGTTAAATAGAAGGGAAAGTGGTGTGGGGTACCCAAATGTTGACGTGCATATACTACTACTTTACTTGACTTGAATTATTTGGTGAGTGTTCCTTGGTGAGGCTGGCCTGGTTAGTTCTCCTTGGTAGGTTCCTTGAGGTTCTACTATTTTCTCATAGGGGCATTAGTATGTTTCCCCCACTTGGTCACAGGTGGCTTTAGTTTTTCTACTGGGTATACTTGTATACTTACCCTACATCTGTGAAACTATTTTCAGGTTTCTAGGAGGACTTTGAGGACTATGTTGGACTTTACTAGCTCGGGCGATGGGATAGTTGTTGTGTTGCTGCTTAGTCTCTTTCTTTTGGTTCTTTCTTTAGTAATTTGGTTGTACTTTTGTCGTAGTTTAAGTTTAAATCATGCATGAGTTAGATATTGGTTTCCTTTATATAAATGTTTGGCGTTGTTGATATTTTTTTACCATCTTATCTCCTGATCTTATTTTCATTAAAAATGGTAATGCCTTCCATTTTGTGTGAGATTATATACCCTTGGTTCTAGTGGACACTATGGGGCCTATTGAAGGTGGGACTCAGGGGTCATTATCTCTCCTTCATCATGAAGAAGAAAGAGTGTGGCACTTTCTTGTCCCTTCCCTCATCTTGAGTAAGGTGCATTGTGACAAATATTATAAATTATTTAGATGAAATGTCAGTTTCCAATTAAAATGCATTATTTTTCACTATTCATCAAAAAATAAAACTTATCAGAAAAATACCAAAAATCCACCCTAAGAAAATTTTGAAATTCCTATTTAAAAAATGAATATTATTTTTTCAAATAAAATTTATAAAAGTTCCAACATTTAGTTTTAAAATAGGTTCCCCATCCAAAGGTGACAAAACTACCTTTAGAAAAATAGAGCTTTTATAAAATTGGATTTATTTTTATATCATGCCTAGAAAACTATTAAGATGAATGTTAAACATTATATTGAATATTATATATATATATATATCATTAATATAATACAAAAAGAGTAATGTTTTTATTTTATTGGTATAAAACACACTTGTGCACATTTAAATAGTTTTTCAGAAAAATATTTCCTTTTATTTTCAAAAGGGTTTTATTTTCATTTATAATTAATTGGTCATTAAAGAATTAATTATATATACATGTGTAAACCATATTTATATATTTCAGTTAATCCAATTCATACCCATCATTCTAACAGCTAGATTATAATGGTAACATTTAAATAATAATATTTAGTTGTTTGTTTAAACTCGATGTGGCATATCATGTACAATATCAAACATAGAGTTTCCTTCTTAAAATATCGAGATGTTAAATTCTGCCATATTTTAATAAATTTCATCCTCACAATTTGAACCCGATTCTGGTATCTAGGGTTCAACTATTCAAAATACCTTTATTGAAATCCCACATCGGGACAAGGGATAATAAAAATTTCATTTGAAAAGAGAGAAAGGAAAGTATGAAGGTTACTCAAGATAACACATACTAGTATTCCATATAATAAAACATGGACATGGAAGAGAAAAATAACTATTATTTTTTGATAGAGAGTGATATATAACATGGTCATTATAAAGTTAACCATCACAAAATTATAAATTTGTGATGGGTTAAAAGGCCATTGATTTCTTAATAAGAAAAGTAAATGGATAACATTTTTGTTTCAAGATCCTTTTCATATATTTGAATAATTATTTTACTACATGGACTAAGAATATAAGGAAATATAATTTCTTGACAATTAGATTTTATCCTTTAATCAATTTTCACCACAATATCATCTTTTTCTCCAAATTATGAGTATTTAAGATGATTTTTTAATGTCGTAAACATTATAATCAACTTATATAGATCACTAAATCCAAAAAATAATAACAATATATTCCTCTTATATTTAGACATTAACCAAAACCAAAATGGTTAGGATAAGATAAGTCAATTCTCTAAAAAATAATAAACCATTATATGGTGAAAAACTACTTTAATCTCCAAAATTAGACAATAATGCCAAAAGTTAAACATTTATCATTAGAAGAATAAATGTCCTTAAAATCTCTCAAAAATATTATAAACTAATATTTAAACCCAAAAATCAGAAGGATTTGATCACATATACTTCCAACATAGTATTAAAATTTATCACCAAATAACATCAATGAATCTTAAAGTCTCATACCAAAATGTAATTTCATAAATCACATAATCTCCAAGATATGATAACTATTTCCATAAATAACCCTACTCACTATAAATCCATATTAAAATCATATTTTTCTCCAAAATAAAATTCAACCTTTATTACCCAAACAAAATACCATAATATTCTATTTACCTTAATCATATAGGGTTCCCAAAATAGTGAACATCTTCCAAAATAACATTAACCACTCAATGAACAAATCATTTCTAATCTCATGGTTATCTATAAAATCTATATTCCAAAAAGAACTTAAACTTTATCCATAAGATATTTTAAATAAAGTAAAAATAATTATATAAAAATTATGACATCATATATTCCAGTGGTAGGCAATGCACCCTTATCACCATTCAGTTGTGGGCTCAATTATCGTGATCTTTCCAGACGTGAAGAGTTGTCACAAGATCTGTAGGTTGTCTTTTTTTTTCTAAAACAATAATTATTATAACATTTCAAGAAATTTGAGAAACATCATAACAAATAAACTTAATATGTTTTAACCTAAAAGGTTTCTCATTTATTTCATTTTTCATCCAAAAATGTAATAATCCATAATTTCCTCAAAAATGAGTGTCTCAAAAAATATCATTAATCACCTAAAAATTTCAGAACTTAAAGACTCAAAAGGGGTTACTAAGACATTGGTCTTATGATAAACCTTAAAATTATAAACCCATGATGTTATACCTACCTCTTAAGATAAAATCATAATAAAACATCGTAATCTCCAAAGTTGTGCAAACCCTGATATGATACCAATTGTAATGACTCATCCTTAAATAATACATATTTTAGTTATTTTAAAACTAGAAATATTTTTTTCCAAATATATTTTCTGTTTATATTTTTAGATAATTAGGATAAAATCTTATAAATTAAACCCATAAATTACAAGTAGTCACTTTTACTCTGTATTTGTTTTTCCCACCCAGAAAAACTTTCCAAAATAAAACATAATTTCTTTTCATGACACATCTTAAATAATTTAATTATTAAATCTTCTTGGTACTTAACAATCTTTAAGACCTATGAAAAACATTTTTAAAACATTGTACGAGCACAAAAAACTTAGTAAAAGAAATAAATAAAGAAAATCATTAGTCTAGTGAAAAACATGAAAACCCATTTAGTGTTCTTTGAGAAAATAAAACAAATCATTTTCATATGAAAAACACAAACACTTTCTACTTAAAGAAAAGCATTAAAATTCATAGAAAACATAAATCATAAAGGTAACTTGTGGAATTATTTTCATATCACTCTTAAACATGCAATAACTCTCTCATCTATATAGAGAGTAACCATTATAGTTATATTTAGAATAACCAGTATAATATATTCCTATAATCTCTTAGGAGAAACCTAATTTTTTTACTCTAACCCATTACACAATGCATTAGAGAGATATAATGGGTTCACCCATCCCTAGTTTATAATAGAATCCCCCATCCTCATAAATAATTCACAAGAACTATAAAATAATCATAACACATAAAGCTTTCATAAAAGAAACATTAGTGAGGAAAATAAATTTTCCATTTTGAAATCACTTTTCAAAAAAGCTACACACTCATAAATGAAAAAAAAAATTATTTGAAAAAAAAAATTGTAAACTTGTAAAGTAATATTCAAAACATTAAGAAGTCATAAACACGGTAAAATCCATTTATTCCATATAAGTTAAAAAAACTATTCCTTTTGACTACTGTAAAAATAATTAAAATAGTAACTTTAAAATAAGGTTTTTAAAATAAATCCCCTTATATAAAACCCAAAAAAATCATTTTAGAATTTTCATAGAGTAATTCAAAAATTACATTTTTAAAAAATTCATTTACTTATAAATACTTTCTTAATTTTTTTTTGAAAACATTGAAATTAAATATAAAGAGTTATAAAATAAATCTTTAAAACATTTAAAATGAGGTTTTTTAGTTAAAGAGTCCCTTACAAAGATCATATCATTGAAATGAGAATTTATCAAATGAATATAATCTATGTATTGTCTATAAATCCACATAAAACAAGTATATATACAAAATAATATAATAAATATTCATTTCACAACATAATATTATCATGACATAATCAAAGAAGTAGAAGTTTAACCCAATGAATGAAAATTGAGTTTAGAAATCCATTACTACTTTGTAATCATTTGAATCATATACCACATGAAAGAGTAATATTTAAAAAAACTTTAAGTATCATTAGAATAAATAAATTCATGATACAACATGTCAAAGGAGATTTATATACATCTTATAAAATAATATAGGTGCATAACTTCAAAATATGCCTCAATGAAAGAAAATTGATACTAACCCCCTTACCTTGAGTCTGAACCATCATGTACATTATTTATATTCATGAATAATAAAATAAAATTAATTTATAATTTATTTATATATTTTTTAATGTTTATTATTCCTTTTATATCACTTATTACCATATTATAGAAATTACTTAATTATTTAAGTTCATAACGAATGTTTTGATGATATTCAGTACTTGAGTCCAAAATGATGTCTATAGTCAAAGTGGTTATTGGTCCATCATCTCCAAAATAATAATCATGACATAATTATTATTTTTATACATCATTTTTTTATTTTAAATTCAATCATTATATATGGTTAAGAAAAAATAACTACGTTACAATCATGGAGATGGTAGGTTGTACGTACGCATGAGTAATGTTTCCATTTTTCAATGATCATTATAAAAATAAGGTAAGTATAATTTTATCTTTAAACGATGATAATAATATAATAAATATAATATAACTTCTATAAATTTACTTATAAATATCATTCATGTGATATGGGGATGAAAAACGAATCAAATCACTTCATGGAGGTGATAATTCACACGTACGCACGAACGATGTTATCACTTTTCTATGCATGAAAAGGTAAGAATGTAAATGATATATTATCTTATAATAATGATAAATATTTCATTAATATAATATATAAATACTAATTCTATAATTATAACCAATATTGAGAGACGGTGATGAAAAACAAATTACATCAGTTCGCGAGGCGGTAGTCCGCTGTACACACGGACGGTGAATTATTTTCTCATTTGATAGAAGAAGAGATGGATATTGGTCATGAAAAAAACATTATAAAATATAAGTATATGGATGATACTTTAGTTATTATTTTATCATATTTTAATAAGTTTTAGGGATGTGGAGGAGTAAACAAAATAGAAATGCTTGATTAAAAATGATACCTCTTCTTTAGAAATCCTCTGTTTCCTAACACCTTAAGACCACTAAGGGTGGTGTTATGCCTAACATAAGACCTATATAATGTGGGTGGTATGATAGGAAGGTATTTTGACAGATATTGTCTGAAAAAAGGGTTTTGAAGTTTTTTTAAATGGGAATAGGTTCCCTTTTATAAGAGAGGGGAGGGGAAATCTTGGAATTTCTCAAAATATTAAATTAATATAACTTAATTTTCAATTAAAAATGGATCCAAAGTGATTTATTTTGAATATAGGATGAGTATGGGTCTAAATAATCTCATAAATTTTTTTTTTACAAGTTTAGATCATATTATTACCTTTATCATTTAGTTTTAACTCTTATTTAACCTCTTTAACTCTTATTATGACAACATGAACTTTTACTTTTTAAGGGTTAATATAGTTACTATAAAATTACAAAAGAACCATAAATGAATCATGGATGAAATTTTAAACATTATTAAAATAATTTTTCTGAGTTTAAGATTTTTAGAAAATTTATATCATTTAATAAAATATTATTTATTTTAAAATATCATTAATTTCAATTTTGACACTATTCATTACTTTGACTTTTAAAAATATCAATTCAAAAAGATAACTATAAAACAATGTTACAATACATCACTAACATGTCAAATTCTTTTATAAAATTATTTTATCTCATTAATTATAACAAATTATATTTATTTTAATACTTTTAATAACATTTATTTGATATTTCCATTAATAAAATAATTACTGTATAAGAGTTTTGTAAGAATTTAAGGTAATAATTTATTCAATAAAAATTAAAAAAATTATTATTCATGTAAATATTTTATATTTTAAAATAATATTTATGGTCAAATATATATTCTTGATGATCACATATTAAAAATGTTATACTTATTAAAAACATTAGTGTGACAAGTTTGATTTTTCTTAAAGTAAAATACTATAAGTGGATTAAAGTCAACCATGTCACGACCCGTCCTCGGGGCCCATGTCGTGACTACCCCAAGCCCGCCTTCCATAGGCTAGGGGCTGACGACTAGCACCAAGGTGTAAATCCCGGTAAAAAGGGAAGGCATTGCCTTTGTAAAGTAAACAAGCACCACAGAGTAAGCAAGCGGAAAAAGTAAACACTAAGTAAAAACTGGTACAACAGTAAGTGCAGAAAAGTAAGTGGGCCAATATACAAACCCAAACTGAAAGTAAAGTACAACTCGAAAGGGAAAACAGCAACTGAAAAGTAAAAGCCGCTACGCCGAGCTGTCCACTGGAAATCCCACCTAAAGGGTGGGTACGGATAGCTCCACTGCTCCTCGGGTCCCGCCGTCCGCTCCGAGTACGTCCCGCCCAGTGGTCCACCTCTAGGTACCGTCCTGCTCTGCAAGCCTTAACCACGATCAACGTTGTCTGTCGTCTACAACCAACACAACGTAGTGCGGGCATAGCCCGTGCAGGGGTGAGTATAAGCTACTCAGTAGGGACCCCGAGACCCCCGAAGGTCTCCCAAAATCCACAAAGGATAAAACACAAATGAAAGATACAATCACGAAGTAACAACCGACACTGCTTAGGTATATTCCCATAAATATACCTAAGTCATAAATTCCAATACGCTCCAACCTCCGAGCCCAAGTACAACCTAGTCCACACAGGAAAGCATATGTATTCCACACAGGAAAGCAAAATGTAATCCACACAGGATAGCACAACACCATCCACATAGGAAAGCAAACAGGTTTCATCTCACACAGGTATACTTCTTCGAAGACGATAGAGATGATCAATGATCCATCTAAGTCGTCGGACCCACAAAGGATCGATAGTTACTAACCCCCGAAAAGACCCACACATGATCTGTAGGCGCTGGCTCACACAGAACCGCTGAGCGCTGACCCACACAGGATCGGACCCACACAGGATCAGTAGCACTGATCCACATAGGATCGCTGAGTGTTGTAGTCGTCATCGTCGAATCCACTGAGGATCTCTATACAATCGTCATCGCAGTCACAGTAGCAGTCGCAGCCAGCACTAGGGTTCCCGCACACAGCAAGATCGTTCGGGAGGGTCCGCTCCACGAGCCGGGAGGCTGATACATCAACTGACACATAGTCCAAATTTGATCTATCCAAAAGTTCCGTATCGTCAACAGGAACTCAACGTTGACGCCCGGTCTGAGAGTTATTGGCCTTTCCGTCCCAGGGGCCCGGTTGGGTTTTAAGGCAAAACCAACCTGACCGTACTCCACCTACGTCCAAACCTCGGGCGGATTATGCCAAAAGATCCGTCTCACTTAGAGGAATTCAACGAAGTCGACGGCACGTCGATCGGACGTCCGAAGCTCAAGATATGAGCGTTTCCGCTCCGAGGGTCCGGTTGGTTTCGCGTACGAACCAACCCGGCCGAACTCAAAGTATTCTGAAACCTTGAGTGCGATATACCGAAACGACCATCTCATTCCAAGGATTTCTACTCAACTGACGGTGCGTCGATCGGAGGTCTGTAGCCCAAGATATGGGCATTTGACCAAAAGTAGTCCGAAAATAGGGGGTCTGGGCCCATCCCGGCCCGACCCAGTACCCCCTAGGTCGGCCGAACCGGGTCGGCCCGACCCGGGCGACGACCCGGCCCGGCCCGGAAGCTAGGCTCGGCCGGCGGCGCGGCCAGCGCGCCGCGCGAGCACGCCCAACAGAGGGGCTACGCCCCTTCTTTAATTTTAAACGGCGACCCCTTTAAGGGGCCGCGCCAGGTGTGCAACCCGAGGGGTGTAACCCCCCCGGCTTTTCCCCTATAACGGCCGGCTAGCGCGGGGCCAGCCGGTTTCTCGCCGCGGGACCCCGCGGTCCCGCGCCTTCCGGCTCCGGTGGCCGGAGTTCCGGCCGCCTTCTTCGAATTCTCCGTTGGGTGGTTTTTCCGGCGGCTACTTCCAGGATGGCTGCAAATTCGTCCGGCGCGGCGTGACAACGCCACGTCCTTCCACCGCAGCCCGACTCCGGCCGCAGCCTCATTCGTACCCTCGACACAGCACGACGGCGTCGCGTTTCTTCGTCGTGGCCCGCATCGTTCACATCTCCTTTCGCTCAAGCGCGGTGCAACGATGCATTACCGTCTTCGCTAATCAAAACAAAGAATAGCAAAGGGGGGAGGGGTATCGGCCGTGTTTATGTGGACCGATCCCCTTCCGTTATATCGATAGCAGTTGGTCGAAACGTAAAATGTTTAACCTTCACAATTTTTAATTTAAATAAAAATTGGAACATGGCCGTTAGATTTATCTTTCATATTCGAAGGAAAGAATCACCAACTTAAAAAAAATAGATGAACCCCTACCTCGGTTTCAAGAACGGTGCATGTCAACGAGCTGAGGAAGAAGAGCATCGCGGAAGTCGGGCGTCGCGGAAAACGAACATCTATTCCGTTGTCATCGAGGTGCGTCCAACGAGGAAACGTCGTTGGAGAATTTCTTCGCGTTCTTCGGCGGAGATGTTCTTTGCTAAGGACGGAGTTCTTCGTCGGAGTCCGAGATGTTCTTCACGTTCTTCGTCGAAGTTGAAGAAGAAGAAGACTTCCTCAAACCCTTATCCCTTTCCTCCCAAGTCTCCACCACAAGAAAAACTAACCCCAAAATAAAATAATCCTCCCACTTATTTTATTAACCCAACATAGGTTTTTGAATTTCAAGAGTTTGAAAATTCAAAACCCACATTTAACTCACTTAAGCTATTAACATAAGATGTTATAAAATTAATGAGGAGATAAGTTAGCAAAACTTAAATGGGGGGGTTTAGAGGGGTTAGGAAAGTGAGGGGTTGGGCTTGTGTGGGTCCCACCCTACCTTATCCTCTCAAGGTTGGTTATCACAAGTGGGTCCCACCCCCAACATCCTTACTTAGGATAAAACTACCAAGTGGGAAAAATAAAAATTGTTAAATTTTTATTTTCAACTACCACAAAAATTAATAACTCCCCTCATGTAAAAGAAACTCTGAAACAGGAGTTCCTAAGAAATTACCGGCGCTGCGGTTCCATCGGTGCCCTCGGAATTCGATTCCGATCACCGGTTCAAAAGTTAGAAATTCCCGCTCGTTCGTTCACTGAACGTACCCAAGATAAACTTCGGATAGAAATTCCGGGCACACCGGGCCTCGAAATCAAGTGCCGTCTGAAACTGCGTTCTTGTAAAATTCCAAAGAAAATTAAGAGAAAATTTCCCTTGAATTTTAAGGGTCTTTACATTACTCCCACCTCAGGGCTTTACTTCCCCGTAAAGATACATCAAAAACTAGGGAAACAAATGGGGGTACTGAGCACGCATCTGAGCCTCCCGCTCCCAAGTGCTCTCCTGGAGGTTCCCGTGCTGCCATCTGATGCGCACTAGAGGAATCGACCATCCACATAGGACCCGCTCCTGTCGATCCTCGATCTCCACTGGGACCTCCACAAAATTCGCCCCATCATCGACGTCAAGCTCCCCATGGTCAATGATATGTGTTGGGTCGTGCACGTATCTCCTCAGCTGAGATATGTGGAAGACGTCGTGCACCCGGTGTAACTGAGGTGGTAGAGCCAGACGATAAGCCACCTCACCAATCCTGCTAAGGACCTGGAATGGTCTGATGAAGCGTGGATACAACTTGCCACCTCGTCCAAATCTCCGTAATCCTCGTTGAGGTGAGACACACAAGAAGACGTGGTCGCCATCCTCTAACTCTAGTGGCCTCCGCCTCCTGTCAGCATAAGACTTCTGCCGGCTCTGAGCTGTCCTCATCTGCTCCTGGATGACCTGGACCTTCTCTGTCGTGGCCTGGACCATCTCCGACCCCACAAGTGCTGACTCCCCAGGGTCTGTCCAGCACAAAGGAGATCTACAAGTTCGGTCGTACAACGCCTCGTACGGTGCCATCCCGATGGTGGAGTGGTAGCTATTGTTGTACGCAAACTCCACCAAGGGTAGGTGGTCCTCCCAGCTACGACCAAAGTCGAGGAAAGATGCGCGGAGCATGTCCTCGAGAGTCTGAATGGTCCTCTCCGTCTAACCATCCGTCTGAGGGTGATAGGTTGTGCTCAGACGTAGCTGCGTCCCGAACGCCTCCTGAAATCCCTTCCATAACTGGGAAGTAAAATGAGTATCTCGATCGGAGACGATAGATGATGGCACACCGTGAAGCCGAACAATCTCCTGAACATAAAGTCGTCCCAATCTCTCCACTGAGCCCTGCTCTCTGATGGGTAAGAAGTGAGCCGACTTGGTGAGTCGGTCGACAATCACCCAAATGGATTCGTGACCTCTGGAAGTGCGTGGAAGTCCAGTCACGAATTCCATAGATATTCTGTCCCACTTCCACTCCGGAACCTCCAAGGGATGTACCAAGACTGCTAGTACCTGGTGCTCAGCCTTCACCTGCTGGCAGGTGAGGCATCAAGAAACGAACTCTGCCACAGTCTTCTCCTTTCCCGGCCACCAGTGCTGTCGTTTGAGATCCTGGTACATCTTCGCCACTCCAGGATGTACCGCCAAAGGAGAAGTGTGAAACTCTCTCAGCACCTCCTCCTGTAAAGCGACTGGTACCATGGTACGTCCTCTAAAAAGGATGTCGTGCTCTTCTCCAAAGGAGAATCCATCAGGTGCCTGTCCTGAGGATATCTGTGCACGCCATGTCTCACAGTTGGTGTCCCCACGTTGTGCCTCTCTGACTCGCTGCAGTAGTGGAGGAGTGACTGTGAGCGACTGAAGGAAGGCTGCTCCATCTCTATCCACGAAGGATATCTGCAAAGAGGCTAGCTGCTCTGTCGCCTCCTCAAGTAGCTGAATGCCTGTTCTCCTGCTGAGGGCATCGGCTACCACGTTCCCCTTCCCAGGAGTATAGACTATCTCAAAGTCATAGTCCTGGAGGAACTCAAGACATCGTCGCTATCTCAGATTCAGATCCTTCTGAGAGAAGATGTATCTGAGACTCTGATGGTCAGAAAAGACTGTAAAGCGCTCGCCCATCAGATAGTGTCGCCACGTCTTCAGAGCGAAGACCACTGCTACTAACTCCAGGTCATGGGTAGCATAGTTCTGCTCATGCGGCATCAAATGACATGATCCATAGGTGATCACTTCCTACTCCTACATCAGGACACAACCGAGTCTGGTCTCTAATGCATCGCAGTAGACTACATACCCTACTCCCTCCTCAGGCAACCTCAAGATAGGTGCGCTGGTCAATCTCTGTATCAGCTCCTGGAAGCTCTGCTGACATCTGTCTAACCACACGAAGGGTTTCCCCTTCATCATCAAAGCTGAGAGTGGTGCCGCAACTCTGGAGAAGTCTGGCACGAATCTCTGGTAGTATCCAGCTAGTCCCAAGAAACTCCGCACCTCCGTCATGCTCCTGGGTGGCTCCCAAGCTAACACTGCCTCGATCTTTGCAGGATCCACTGCAACTCCCACCTCAGAAATGACGTGTCCCAAGAAGTGGACCTCACGTATCCAGAACTGACACTTCGAGAGCTTTCCATAAAGATGGTACTCTCGGAGTGTGTCTAGTACAACCCGTAAGTGGTAGGCATGCTCCTCATCAGTCGTCGAGTAATCAAAATGTCGTCGATGAAGACCACGACAAATCGATCGAGGTATGGCTAAAAGATCATGTTTATGAGGGCCATGAACACTGCTGGAGCATTGGTTACGTTGAAGGGAATAACCAAGAACTCATAGTGGCCATACCGATACCTGAAGGTCGTCTCCTACATGTCCTCGTCTCGAACTCTGAGCTGGTGATATCCTGACTTGAGGTCTATCTTAGAGAACCACCGTGCTACCTTGATCTGATCAAAGAGGTCATAAATTCTAGGTAGCAGATACTTGTTCCTCACTGTCACCTGGTTCAGGCGACAATAGTCGACACACAGTCGCAAGCTCCCGTCCGCCTTCTTGGCGAACAAAATCGAGGAAGCCCAGGGTGAAACACTGGGTCGGATGAACCCCTTGCCCTGCAAGTCCTCCAACTGTACTTGTAGCTCTCGAAGCTCAGCGGGGTACATCTGATATGCTAGAGTTGATATCGGGGTTGTCCCGAGGTACAGGTCAATATAAAAGTCTACCTCTCTGCGAGGAGGTAACCCTGGAACATCGTCGGGAAAAACATCTGCAAATTGATCCACCACTGCAGGAAAACCAGGACTCCACACGTCAACTGCTCCTAGGATGAGGCTAGCCAACTGATGAGTGATGGTCTATCCTCTCCTCTACGGAAGTCCATCCTGTGCTGCAAAGGCTCCCTTCTCGCCGGTGAAGGTGAACCTTCTCCCGTCGGTGCGTACACATCGCACCTTGCGCCTAAAACAGTCAATCTGTGCATGGACCATAGATAACCAATCCAGGCCCAAGATGACGTCGTAAGGCCTCGACGCCGCTACAAGAAGATCCCAGCCGAAGCTCTCACCCCCTAGAGTAAGCTCACACTACCGGCACCAGTGCGTAATCGTCGAGTCTGCTCCTGTAGGAGTCTCTAGCCATAAGGATCGAGCCAACGGCTCTGTCGGAATCTCCGAGCTCCGAACAAGGGCAGCGACTATGAAAGAGTGACTCGCTCCTGTGTCTATAAGTACTGCAGCAAGGGTAGAATAGACACAGATAGTACCTCGAATCATCTCGGGCGCGCCTTGGTCGTAGGCCTCTGCTGCCTGGAGCTGTGCTTGTCTCTGTTTGTCAGCTCCCTGTGGTCAGGGTGGACCTCCTTGTGGTGGTGGTGGTAGATCCTCAAAGCGTCGCCCACCACCTGCTGCTCGGTCAGCTCCTTTGCCTCGTCCGCCTTCTCCCTGCAGACCGCCACGGTCGACCCTCTGCCTCTGCCTCGGTGTTCCCTCAACCGTCTACTGCTCCTCAGCACGGCGGGTCGGGAAATCACGAGCCATGTGGCCCTGCCCGCCGCATGAGTAGCACTGCCTGCCTCTCGAAAGACTGGCTCTGCACTGTGTGCCCCACACTGCTGAGACAGTGTCCTAAGGTCGTCTTCCTGATGGTCTGGTCTACCTAGACTCATGAGTCATTCGTCGACTGCCTACTGCAGAAGACTCTGCTACGTGTTGCCCTACGGTGGGTCTCGACGCTGGTGTAGACTCAGCAAGAAAACTCTCGATCAAAAGGGCCCGCTCCAGTACTCCTGTCTGAGTCGGAATGCTGAGGGAGATCAGCGATGCCCTGATCTCGTGTCTCAATCCATGCTCAAAGGTTAGGGCCCAGAAGAATGGGTCCCGTACCATGTCTGTAGAGTAGCGCGAGAGATCGGTTAATCTCGCCGAGTACTGGGCGACCGTCATGCTGCCTTGCCGCAGCTGAAGAAGCTCCTGAATGCGCACCGCACGGAGGGTGGCTAGGACGAACTCCGAGAGGAAGATGCTCTCAAAGTCCATCCAGAGAAGAGATGCCTCATCGTGCACCTGGATTATCAAGCCCCACCATCGGCCTGCTGCTGCGTGCAGTAGGCTCGCAGCGAGGATCACCATGAGGTCTGCTGGTGTCCTCACTAGCCTGAAAACTCGTACGACTACCTCCAGCCAGTCCTCAGCTGCCTGGGGGTCTGTCTCCCCGCGGAACCTGGGCAGTCGCTGGCGCTGGAACTCATGCAGTGCACTAAGGCGACGTGCATCGTCAGCGGCTGGGGCTGGAAGCATCGATGGCTCGGCGGGTAGAGCTACCGCCGGTGCCACTGCTGACAAAGGGCCCTACACCGAGGCCTCATCGCTCGGTGGGCTGTCGTCTCGCTCGACTCTCGGAACCCTAGCTGGCTGCCGTCGTGGGGCCATCCTGAAAAGGAAACAGGTGCTCCACGGTCAGAACAGTATACCTAGTGAGCTGATACAAAGTAATCACAAAGAAAACTTGAAACACACACGCAATCAATGTTTTCGTGCATTAAGTCAGAAATCAGAAGTCAGGGTCCTGGCGTACGGATACGTCGGCCGCCGCACCAACACTGGACTCCCTGGACTGATAACCACACTCAATTCGCTAAACACTATTGCTTCACATAGAAAAAGATCAGAGTCTAAAGTTCTGCGGTAGAACCGAACTCCTCTGATACCAATTTGTCACGAACCGTCCTCGGGGCCCGTGCCATGACTACCCTAAGCCCGCCTTCCATAGGACAGGGGTTGGCGACTAGCACCAAGGCGTAAATCCCGGTAAAAAAGGAAGACATTGCCTTTGTAAAGTAAACAATCACCACAGAGTAAGCAAGCGGAAAAAGTAAACACTAAGTAAAAACTGGTACAACAGTAAGTGCGGAAAAGTAAGTGAGCTAGTATACAAACCCAAACTGAAAGTAAAGTACAACTCGAAAGGGGAAACAGAAACTGAAAAGTAAAAGCCACTACGCCGAGTTTTCCACTAGAAATCCTACCTGAAGGGTGGGTACAGATAGCTCCACTGCTCCTCGGGTACCGCCGTCCGCTCCGAGTACATCCCGCCCAGTGGTCCACCTCTAGGTACTGTCCTGCTCTGCAAGCCTCAACCACGATCAACGTTGTCCGTCATCTGCAACCAACACAACGTAGTGTGGACATAGCCCGTGAAGGGGTGAGTATAAGCTACTCAGTAGGGACCTCGAGACCCCCAAAGGTCTCCCAAAATCCATAAAGGATAAACCACAAAGGAAAGATACAATCACGAAGTAACAACCGACACTGCTTAGGTATATGCCCATACATATACCTAAGTCATCAATTCCAATATGCTCCAACCTCCGAGCCCAAGTACAACCCAGTCCACACAGGAAAGCATACGTATTCCACACAGGAAAGCAAAATGTAATCCACACAGGATAGCACAACACCATCCACACAGGAAAGCAAACAGGTTTCAGCTCACACAGGTATACTTCTTCGAAGATGATAGAGATGATCATTGATCCATCTAAGTCGTCGGACCCACAAAGGATCGATAGGTACTAACCCTCGCAAAGACCCACACAGGATCTGTAGGAAACTAACCCCCGCAAAGACCCATAGAGGATCGGACCCACATGGGATCTGTAGGCGCTGGCTCACACAGAACTGATGAGCGCTAACCCACATAGGATCGGACCCACACAGGATCGGTAGCACTGATCCACATAGGATTGCTGAGTGTTGTAGTCGTCGTCGTCGAATCCACTGAGGATCTCTGTACAATCGTCGTCGCAGTCACAGTAGCAGTCGCAGCCAGCACTAGGGTTCCAGAATACCGTAAGCTCGTTCGGGAGGGTCTGCTCCACGAGTCGAGAGGCTGATACATCAACTGACACATAGTCCAGAGTTGATGTATCCAAAAGTTCCGTATCGTCAACAGGAACTCAACGTCGCAGACAATGCGTCAATCGGACGCCCGGTCTGAGAGTTATTGAATTTTTCGTCCCAGGGGTCTGGTTGGTTTTTAAGGCAAAACCAACCCGACCGTACTCTACCTGCGTCCAAACCTCGGGTGGAGTATGCCAAAAGATCCGTCTCACTTAGAGGAATTCAACGAAGTCTATGGCACGTCGATCGGACGTCCGAAGCTCAAGATATGAGCGTTTCCGCTCCGAGGGTCCGGTTGGTTTCGTGTACAAACCAACCCGGCCAAACTCAAAGTATTCTGAAACCTTGAGTGAGATTTACCGAAACGACCGTCTCATTCCAAGGATCGCTATTCAACTGACAGTGTGTCGATTGGAGGTCTGTAGCCCAAGATATGGGCATTTGACCGAAAGTAGTCCGAAAATAGGGGGTCTGGGCCCGGCTCGGCCCGACCCAGTACCCCCTGGGTCGGCCGAACCGAGTCGACCCGGCCCGGGCGGTGACCCGGTCTGACGACCCGGCCCGGCCCGGAAGCCCGGCCCGGCCGGCGGCGCGGCGGCGCGGCCAGCGCGGCCAGCGCGCCGTGCGCGCGCCCAAGGAAGGGGCTACGCCTCTCCTTTAACTTCAAACGGCGGCCCCTTTAAGGGGCCGCGCCAGGTGTGCAACCCGGGGGGTGTAACCCCCCAGCTTTTTCCCTTTAACGGCTGACCAGCGCAGGGCTGGCCGGTTTCTCAACGCGGGACCCCGTGGTCCCACGCCTTCCGGTGCCGGCGGCCGGAGTTCCGGCCGCCTTCTTCGAATTCTCCGGTGGGTGGTTTTTCCGGACGCTACTTCCAGGATGGCTGCAAATTCGTCCGGCGCGGCGTGACAACGCCGCGTCCTTCCGCTGCGGCCCGACTCCGGCCGCGGCCTCGTTCGTACCCTCGACGCAACGCGACGGCGTCGCGTTTCTTCGCCGTGGCCCGCATCGTTCACGTCTCCTTTCACTCAAGCGCGGTACAACGATGCACTACCATCTTCGCTAATCAAAACGAAGAATAGCAAAGGGGGGAGGGGTATCGGCCGTGTTTGTGCAGACCGATCCCCTTCCGTTATATCGATAGTAGTTGGCCAAAACGTAAAAAGTTTAACATTCACAGTTTTTAATTTAAATAAAAATTGGAACATGGCCGTCAGATTTATCTTTCATATTCGAAGGAAAGAATCACCAACTTAAAAAAAATAGACGAACCCCTACCTCGGTTTCAAGAACGGTGCACGTGAACGAGCCGCGGAAGATGAGCGTCGTGGAAGTCGGGCGTCGCGGAAAACGAACGTCTATTCCGTTGTCGTCGAGGTGCGTCCGACGAGGAAATGTCGTTGGAGAAGTTCTTCGCGTTCTTCGGTGGAGATGTTCTTCGCTAAGGATGGAGTTCTTCGTCGGAGTCCGAGATGTTCTTCACGTTCTTCGTCGAAGTTGAAGAAGAAGAAGACTTCCTCAAACCCTTAGCCCTTTCCTCCCAAGTCTCCACCACAAGAAAAACTAACCCCAAAATAAAATAATCCTCCCACTTATTTTATTAACCCAACATAGGTTTTTGAATTTCAAGAGTTTGAAAATTCAAAACCCACATTTAACTCACTTAAGTTATTAACATAAGATGTTATAAAATTAATGAGGAGATAAGTTAGCAAAACTTAAATGGGGGGGTTTAGAGGGGTTAGGAAAGTGAGGGGTTGGGCTCGTGTGGGTCCCACCCTACCTTATCCTCTCAAGGTTGGTTATCACAAGTGGGTCCCACCCCCAACATCCTTACTTAGGATAAAACTACCAAGTGGGAAAATAAAAAATTTTAAATTTTTATTTTCAACTACCACAAAAATTAATAACTCCCCTCGTGTAAACGCAACTCCGAAACAGGAGTTCCTAAGCAATTACCAGCGTTGCGGTTCTATCGGTACCCTCGGAATTCGATTCTGGGCACCGGTTCAAAAGTTAGAAATTCCCGCTCGTTTGTTCACTGAACGTACCTAAGCTAAACTTCAGATAGAAATTCCGGGCACACCGGGCCTTGGAATCAAGTGCCGTTTGAAACTGCGTTCTTGTAAAATTTTAAAGAAAATTAAGAGAAAATTTCCCTTGAATTTTACGGGTCTTTACAAACCAAGTGGATCCAAGGGGTCATATATTTGGAAAAAGGATTATTTATATAAATAATCACTCATAAAATATAATTAGGACAATTTTTTGGGTCATTTTCTAGTCCATATCATTTTATTTTTACCCTTAATTACCCGATTTACCCTTTACTATGATAACAAAAATTACTAAAGTTACTATTCATATTGGAAAAAAACTGAAGGGACCTATTTAATAAATTTGGACCATATTATTCCTAATATTAAATCCATTTTTCCAAATTTAATTCACATTATTGATAGAATTTAATTTAAAATTAGTCCCACAAATGTGATGAGAAAGCAAGTTTTTAAAGTGAAAATGTTCAAAAGTTTGAAATGTTTTTATATCCAAATTAAATATAAAAATGATACCAATGAAAAAAACTAGATTAATAGATGTATAATTTATCAAATTTTACTTTAAAACCAATTTAAAATATAATTTAACATTATAAATTATTTAGATGAAAAGTCAATTTTCAATTAAAATGCAGTATTTTTCACTATTCATCAAAAAATGAAACTTATTAGAAAAATACAAAAAATTCATCCTAAGAAAATTTTGAAATTACTATTTAAAAAATGAAGATTATTTTTTCAAATAAAATTTATAGAAGTTTCAACACTTAGTTTTAAAACAAGTGTGCCATCAAAAGATGAAAAAATTGCCTTTAGAAAAATACAACTTTTTATGCATAAAATTGGATTTATTTTTATGTAATGTCTAGAAAACACATATGATGAATGTTAAAAATAATATTTAATATATTATATATATATATATATATCATAAATATAATTCAATAAGAGGTATTTTTTTATTTTATTGGTATAAAACACACTTGTGCGCATTTAAATAGTTTTTCAAAAAAAGATTTCATTTTATTTTTAAAATGGTTTTATTTTCATTTATAATTAATTGGTCACTAAAAAATTAATTATATATACATGTGTTTAACCATATTTTCATATTTCAATTAATCCTATTCATACCCTCTATTCTAACAACTAGGTTATAATGGTAACATTTAAATAATAATATTTAATTTTCAGTTTAAGCTCGATGTGGCGTATAATGTATGATATAGAACATTGTTTCCTTATTAAAATATTAAGATTTTACATAATAAATGAAACATGGAACACATGTTAATTAACTTAGCTTGTAATTCTTTTAATTCACATAGAGTTGTCAACATATTACGACTATACATGGTATGTAGTTCAAAAATTTACATTGAAATTAATTAAGCATTTAATATATATATATATATAACCTCTCATACAACATGTACGTGTCAATAAATGACTCAAAACAATTTATATTGACGTTTAAAGGAGTAGTAAATTAAATTTTAATTTTCCATGTGAACATGTTTGGTACACAACATGTACATCCAACTACACATAGTGTATCTTCCTCGCTGTATGTTTGTGATACACATATAGGGACTCGGCGTGTATTTCTGCATAGATATTTGTGAGGTACAAAACATGTATAGCTACTACACACCATTAATCCTCCTTGTTACATGACCATTAGTCCTTAAACATCGTTTAATTATACTCAACCCATATTTGACCATGAATTTTCATCATGAAAATGTGTAGACTACATAGCGTGTAACCTAGTTACATGACATGTAGTCCCACATGTCGTGTTCCAACCCGGCTTGGTCAATAAAAAATCATTTAATGCACCAAGTATTCTTAATTTCATGATGATATATGTTAATTCATGCCACATCCTGGTGTGATGAATTGGGATACACGATGTGTACACCGTCTATACACCATGTAATCCCATGTTGTCCAGCCAAACTACTTGGAACCTCTAGATGGGTTATTTGGATGTTCTTTACCAATATTTAATTGGATCTAGATTATATGAGTGAGAAATGAAGAGAAGAAGAATATATCTTGATTTTTGGATTAAATAAATAATTTCATGAAATGAAAACTAACTTTAAATACATATAACTATCAATAATAATTAAATAATTATAAATTTCACATGACTCATATGATACCACTTGTTGGTTTCATACATATCAAAATCACCCATTGAGACTATGTCCAAATTAGATATTTTCATATTCAATGGATTATTCACAATGTACATGATGTAAATACCATGACCAAAAAAATTTCTTCCGTAGAATATTGACAAATTATTTTTCTGAAACCAAGAGAGAGGATCTTTGCACATTAATTTATAATTAATTTTAAAAATTAGAAGAAATATTACATAAATCTTGAGATCTATCCTCATTTATGATGTTGATAGTTATAACTTGATCAATGTATCGTCATTGTGCAGGTAGGAACCAAAGTAGAGCCCCTCTAGTGATGATCCACATATGCTCCTTCAATCTTCAAACAACACCAAAGAACCATCGAGTGCTATCATGATCGATTTATTATATTACATTGTTCACCTTGATCACTTGATGTTCCCCAAGTCTTGAAGGAATATATCTTTTTGGTTCTCAATCTTGAGAGGAATAGGGGAGAAGGGATATATTGAGAGGAAATTATTGTAAAAACGATTAACCATTCTCTGATTGACATAACAATCTATTTATAGACCTAAGGTTAGGGTTTAATATTTAATTAATTGAAAAAAGTCCCTTAATAATATATTAAACCCAAAATCAACCATATTCCATGTGATAAAATAATAATAACATTTTATTTTATGGCATTCACTAACCCCTGCCATGATAAATATTTAATTTACAATCTGGTAAATAAATATTCATCCCCATACATAATATGGTATGTTCATCCCCCTCAACATTTATTGAATTCTAAAATAAATATTTAAATAAATATTATTAATTAAATAAATAAATAAGTATTCTATTCACAGTATGAAAAATAATTATTTATTTAATATTCATCCTACTAAATGAATTATATATTTAATAAATATTTATTTATTTATTATAGTGTGAATACCAAGAGATAAGTAAATATAATATATTCATGTAATGAAATAATTACCTTACAAACAAATATTTTTTTATTATTTGAAACCATTTAATAAATCTTGAATAAATATTAATTCTCAGTTTAGAAATTAATATTTATTCCAATTGTTAAATATAAATAATATTTAACTGGGATAAAAGGAAACACTTTGTGTGTGGCCCTATAGACCTCTTATTCTATGGCATTAAGCGGACTTTCCTGAAGTCTAATATTACTATATAGTAACGGGTCAAGGCACCCAGAGAGGAAGAATATATGTCACAATGACAATATATATGGTTATTGTCATTGTGACATATATTTTTGGTTATTGTCATTGTGACATATATTTTTGTCACTAGAACCGTTATAACCTTTTCATCCATGTAAATTAGAAGGATGAAAAAACTCTCATCATCAAAAACCTTTCTATAACAGAAATGATCAACATTACTCTGAAAAAACTTTTATTCTGTCATAAAATAGTGGAATTTCTAATTCTAATTCATTAGTGATTACTTTAAATCATAATGACTACATTTGATCTTAAAAAAAATTATATAGTTTCATTGATCCTTGAAACCAGCTGACTACTCCATATAGAACTCCTCATCTAAATCCCAGATAAGGAATGTTGTCTTCACATCCTACTACTTCATATAAAGATCTTCTGATGTAATCATACTATAAACCATTCTAATAATCATGTGATCGACCAAAAAAGATTTTTAAGAGAAGTACACTCCTTCTTACTATTTAAATCCCTCTAAAATTAGAATTTCCTTATACCTCCACCTACCATATTCCTCTTCCATCAACCAATAAATTCATTTTTCTAAAGAATATTCTTCCCAATAGGTTTCTTTATCAGATCACATGTTTCAAATAATTGTGGGACTCAAGTTCATACCTTATTTATAACTCCCATTATTTAAATTCCTTAAAGCTTTTCTCCTCTTCTGGGTATTCAGGATCTCCATAATCTATTATAAGTACATATTTCAAAGTAACCCTATACTTTTTCACTTGATGCCTTTCCATAGGAGATATCTCTAGTTTTCTCTATAGATTAGATCCTTATGGTACTATAAATTCAAGAGTTTTAACTTTAAATTATTGATATTTCATGGTCCTTAAAATCCATGGTACTTCAGGCTTGGGAAACACCATCAAAACTTGACCCTTTCTTCCTGTAACTTCACCAAATGGTCTGGTGTTTTTTGAACTATCATGTTTCTTAAGTTTACTAAAAGATGTATGTCCTCCATTCATATGTCTAAGTGAACCTAATATTTTTATGATACTTTTATTTCATTTTAATTCCCCATTTTTATCCAATCCTTCCACATGATCTCCTCATTTAAGACCACATTCTGACTTTTGATGACTTTTTGAGAGTCATTATCCCAAAGACAAAAACCAAGTTCTGCATCACCATAGCCAACAAAGAATCACATTCAAGACTTATCCACAATTTTTTTCATTAATTAACATCAATGTGGGTATATTAAAGTGCTATAAATACTATGTAACACCCCATGATTTAAAAAAAACTATGTTCGATAGTGTATAAAACCTGCAACACCAAGCTTTAACGAACAACAAAATATTATTATTTTATAAATGTTATAATATAACTATTTACTTTTTGGGAATTAATATAATTAAATTAATTATTAATATATAAAGGTTCTAATAATTACAAATTTATTGATAAATTCTTAGTAAATAAGCACTCAATTTTTGGTAAAGTCATTTTATTCTTAAAAATACATTTTATTCAAAAATGGTTTTTACTGATTTCTATGAGAGAATATTATAATTAATTTATGGAAAATTTACATTGTTAAAAATAATATAATTTTTGAAATCATCATATCAAAAATTATCTTAGGGTGAAATTTTGGCTTTTTTTCTAAAAAGATTGATTTTTCAGTGAATAGTGAAAAATATCATTTTTTGTAAAACTCTCATTTATTTTCATTAAAAAGTCACATTATTATTTTAATTTTATATTAAATTAAGATAAAATATTTTAATTAATTACCTATAAATCAACTTCATACTTGATTTTTGGTATAAGTTTATTTTTGGGCATAAAACACATTTTTCTAAAAATTGTTTTTATTACGTTTTACACATTTATATTTAAATTAATCTACGTAACTTATTGGAATTAAATTTTATTAAATGAAATTAATTTTTTTATTCATAAATTAAATTTCATCCTAGTAATATTTTTTTTCATTTTTCTGAAGAAGTTAAATTTTTGGCAAATAGTAAAAAATATAGTTTTTATGAAATATGACATCTTTTATGATAACGCCAAGACATAAATATGATCTAAAAATTTATTAAACTTATGTAATTAATAATATATGATAATAAAATTAAAATATAATATTAAAATATTTTAAAAAATATAAATTATAATTTATTTCATGATAAATATGAAAAACATTTTTAGTGTCGATGTAGTGCTTGCACAGCACTAAAAAAGTCAAAATTGGTATCTAATGATAATAATAGAGAATTAAATGTGTTTTCATGACTTGGTAATTAAATATTATTTATAAATTATTATTTTTAGAGATAATTTCAAACTTTGGAGTTATATAACAAGAATCTTATCCAAATTCTTGTGCAATGCTTGCACAAGGTTGTAAAAGTTAAAATGACATATTAAATAAGTTTTCCTGACATATATATGATTAAATATACATATTGGAAGAATAAAAAAATTTATTTTTAAATTAATTTATTTATTTTATTATGGAAATTTATTTTTAATTTTTAGTTATGAAAGAATTTCCTTAAATTCCTATGTAACGCCAATACAGTGCTTGTAAAAGCAGTAAAAAATCAAGTAAATGATTTTAAAAACTCTGAAAGTAATTTTCTTGGGTGATTTATGATATCCAAATAATTTATAGATAAATTTAACATACTAATGATGTTTCAAAGGTTTATATTAAAATTCCTTTGTCGTCATGTTGTTTTCAAAGTCAAATTAAATGAATAGTTCCAAAAATGACATTAATGATGTTTTATAATAAACAATATATTATTAAATGATTAAAAATGTTGATTCAATAAGGTTTTCCTTATGACTTTTCCATTCCTTCTTGTTTTGAAAATCACAAACACCTTATCTTTAAGGAAAATCGCTTTTATAAGGAAAATTGCTTTCTTAAGGAAAATCACTTTTATAAGGAAAATTACTTTCTTAAGGAAAAAAGCTTTTATAAGAAAAATTATCCTTATCATATTTTCATCCATATTTTTCTTAAGTATGAGATTCAGATTCATTTTCTCGGAATCATTAAAACTTTGATATAAAGCATTCTGTTTTAGGATTCGGATTCTGGATAAGAACTATAAGGAAGTCTCATTCCGAATTCCGGATATGAACTCTGACTAAGTTCTATTCCAGGTTCAGGATACGAATTCTGAAGAAGAATTCTCATTACGAATTATGAAGAAGAATTATCATTACGAATTCTAATGAAGAAATCTCATTCCGAATTCCCATTAAGAATTCTAATGAAGAATTCTCATTACGAATTCTAATGAAGAAATCTCATTCCGAATTCCCATTACGAATTCTAATGAAGAATTCTCATTAAGAATTCTAATGAAGAAATCTCATTCCGAATTCTAATTACGAATTCTGGTGATGAATTCTCATTATGAATCCTGATGATGAATTCTCATTACGATTTCTGATGACGAATTCCTATTCCGAATTCACATTCCGAATTCACCTATTAAACAGAATTTGAGTATCTTTGTTTTATACACTCTGAATTAATTCAGACTCCGAAAAATATTTTTGTTAGACTCCGAACTTTTATATTGCTTATACTTCTAAAATTTGTCTACTCTTACTATTGTTCCTTACACTCCGAACCTTCACTCCGAAGCATTTATTCCTAACTTTTATGTTAGAGTTTAAAACGATGTCGTACATTCTGTTACACTTGTTTTGTTATAAAACGATGTCGTCTATTTTGTTATAAACTAACCGTTGTCTAAGTGACACGTGTACAGGTCCCTCCGATCTTTAAGGAAAATATGACCGTTGGAGAAGGAGCCGACCTTACCTATAAATAGGAGCTCATTTGAAAGAGCTCGTTGCTGGTTGCTGATAACTGATGATATAGAAACAACTTGGTTTTGTGCATACATACTGTTGAAGTGAATTCTAGAGAGAGAGGCTCTTATTAAACTCTCAAAGCTTCGTGCGACTCCGAATGTTGGTGATTACATTCGAGGGCTTCCGGGGATAGGAAGACAGAGGTGCCGACTACCTTAAAGTTCGAGGGATTCCTTGCTGAGGAAGACAGAGGTTTCCAACTACCTTGAAGTTGAGGGCTTGCGGGGATAGCAAGACAGAGACTCCGATCTTCGTATCGAGGGCTTACCCTGGTGTGGGTAAGACAGACTTGCTTGAAAGTATAAATCAAGGGACCTTTATCCAAGGTTGTTGGATACCCTTCTCTTTGGGTTAAAAGACTTATATTTTGTTACTTGTAGTTTAACTACTTGTTTTATTTCCGCTACATTTTGTATTACAAGGAAAGTATAACTTTCTTATACTTCCTTACTTGTACTCTGATTAAGTTAGATTCTATACACTTTAAGGTAGAATCGTATATCGTAATCTTTTGTTAAAGTTTCATTTTCCGGAACCATCTTTCCGGAACTTACTTTCGGAATATCTTTCCTAGTTTGCATTTCGGTGTTAAGAGGTGTTGTGAATTTGCTTAGTTTAACTTTGTTAAACTTAGCCTTTTCCTTTGCTTAAGGAAAACATAGTTATTCTTAACTAACTTTAAAGGTTCCAAAGGAATTTTTTAAAGTATACAATTCACCCCCCTCTTGTATATTGAGTAACTCATACTATATTTCGATCCTACAATTGGTATCAAAGGTTGGAAACCTCTTACTCTATACCAATCTTACATTTGGTATCAGAGGAGGTCTCTGAAATACTTATACTCACGAATAAGTTTTTCTTGCTCACTTTATCCTTCCGAACTTTTTCATTCCGAATTTGTCCATTTCGAACTTTTCTCATTCCGAACTTTGTTATTACGATTCTTTGCTACTAATAAGTTTATATCCAAGTTATTCTAAGTATGGCAGGAAGTAATGTTGGTTCAATTGACAATCTGAATCCTACAAGACCACCTATATTTGATGGTAATGACTATGAATACTGGAGAGATCGTATGAATACTTTTGTTATTAATACTGGAGTAGACAACTTTGTTATGCTTACTGGTGATTATAAAATTCCTGACAAGGAAGTCAGATCTTTTACTAACCAGGAAAAGCAAGAAGATCAACTCAACTATAAGGTACGCAATACTTTACTTTGTTCAATGACCAGAAATATATATAGCCAAATTTCTTCTTGTGAAGCAGCTAATTGTATATGGAAGAAGTTAGAGGTTACACACTTTGGGACTTCTAAAGTGATTGAGACTAGAAGAGCTATGCTTAGAGCTGAATATCATGGCTTCAATTTTCCTTATGGAGAACCTATCTGTAAAGTTCAACAAAGATTTATGACTATCGTCAACAGTCTACAATCTATGGGAGAAAAAGGTTTAGATGACGAAGCTCTTGTGGACAAGATAATTGATATTATGCCCAATGAGTGGGAATCCAAGAGAACAGCTATAGATGAGAACAGGAAGGTCACTCAAATTACTCTTGATGAATTATTTGGAACTCTTCTACAACATGAAACAAGAATGAAGAGAGATGCTGACAACATCAAGAAGAAGAATGGAAATGGTACTGTTGCTTTTACTACAACTTCAAATCAGATGAAAGCTAAGACTCCTGAAAGAGTAACCAGATCCAAATCTAAGAAAGTCATTTTCCAATCCGAATCTAGTGAGAGTGAAGTCTCAGAAAATGAATTAGCCAATCTTGCTCGAAGGATGAACAAGATAACTGGACAGAGAAATTTTCAATCTAAGTATAAGAAGAAGGATAGGAAAGATAAGAAATATGGATAAGTTACTTGTTATGAATGCAATAGAGCTGGACATATTAGACCAGATTGCCCTATGCTCAAAAAGAAAGAAAGAAAAGAAATACATCCAGACAGGAATAGAAAGAAGTATTATAAAGCCAAAGCTAAGAAAGTTCTGAAAGCTAATGACACCTGGAGTGCCAGTGGTGGTGACTCTTCAGATGAATCTTCTGATTATGAATCTTCAGGATAGAAGAATCTTGGTCTTATAGCCAGACTACCTATTGATAATCATTGTCTTATGGCTAAGGTACGAAATGCTGAATCATTGACCAATGTTTCTTTAAATTCTAATGATAGTAAGTATTATAACTCTTCTGATGAAGAATCATCTTCTGATGAGGAAAATACTTTACCTACTTATGAAGAAGTCTCTAGATTTGCTGAACTTCTTGAGATTGAGAATTCCAAACTCAATAAGAAACTTGATAAGGCAAACTCTAGGAATTCTATTCTTACTAAAGAGATATCAGATCTTTCTAAAGATCTTGATAAGAAAAATGCTGATTTTGAAAGTATTTCAAAAAATCTTGAGGAAGTAAGTTCTGAGAAGAATAAACTTTCTAAAGAATTAGAAAAAGTAATTTCTAAGAAAAATGTTTTCGAGCCTAACTCTAGTTCTAAAACTAAAGATTTTTAGGATAAAAACTTGGTTATAAAACTCAAGTCCGAAATTTTTTCCTTAAAGAAGTGTTTATCAAACTTTACCCATGGTAAGGAAAATTTTGATAAGATGTATTATCAAATACGACCTTTAAGAAATAAATCCGGATTTGGTTATACCCATGCAAAACCTATTTTCAGTAACAATTATTTTGTTCCTCAAAGTGCCCCATTTTGTACCAAGTGTCAATGTGGTGGTCACTGGGCAAAGAATTGTTCCTTAAACAAAACTCAGTCTCTAGGATTTCACAAAGCTTACTTTTCTAAGAAGACGTGGGTTCCTAAAATTTTATTTTCTGGAAATCTCGGATCCAAACAAGTTTGGATTCCGAAAGTCTAATTCTCTTCTTGATTTCAGGATAACAAAGAAAGTACCAGCAACAATACATGGTACATGGATAATGGATGTTCCCGGCACATGACTGGTAAAAAAAGATTTTTTGAAAATATTATCAAAACAAAAGGAGGAAAGGTAACTTTCAGAGACAATGCTAAGGGAGAGATTGTTGGTATTGGTAATATTGTTCTTTTAGGTAAAACCTTGATTTCAAATGTTCTTTTTGTTAAAGGTCTTAAGCACAACCTCATTAGCATAAGTCAGTTATTTGATGAAGGTTACCTTGTGAATTTTAGGAATGATAAATGCTTAGTTCACAATTCCAAGGAAGAATTTATTCTCTCATCCAACAAGCAAGAGAATGTTTACACTTTAAACTTAGAAGACCTCAGGAGCCAAAATTTACCTTGCTTAAGTGCAATGGAAGATCATTCTTGGTTATGGCATAGAAGACTAGGTCACTGTAATCTTAGGAACCTATGTAAACTCTTTAAGAAGAAACTAGTTAAGGATCTACCGGAGCTTAGATTTGATTCTTCTAAAGTTTGTGATCCTTGTCAATATGGCAAGCAACATAAATCTAGTTTTAAGTCAATCAGTGAAGTCTCAACAACTGATGCATTACAGTTAGTGTACATGGATCTTTTTGGTCCAACACAAACTGGAAGCATTGGAAGAAAATACTATGTGTTTGTTCTAGTTGATGATTACACTAGATTTACTTGGGTATATTTTCTAGCAAAGAAATCTGAATCTTTTTCTTATTTCAAAAGTTTTAGAGCTCAAGTTAAAAATGAGAAAAACCTTCCATTGAAGACTATTCATAGTGATCATGAAGGAGAATTTCAAAATTCAGATTTTGAAACTTTTTGTAGTAAGAAAGGTATTACTCACAATTTTTCAGCACCTAGAACTCCTCAACAGAATGGTGTAGTTGAAAGAAGAAATAGAATTCTTCAAGAGATAACAAGAACCATGTTGAGTGAATATTCTATTACTAGACATTTCTGGGCTGAAGTTGTAAGTACTGCTTGTTATACTATAAATCGAGTTTTGATTAGACCTTTTCTTAATAAAACTCCTTATGAGTTATGGAATGGTAGAAAACCAAGACTTTCCTACTTCAAGGTTTTTGGTTGCAAAGTATTCATTTTGAATACTAAAGATAACTTACATAAATTCTCACCAAAGTCTGATGAAGGAATTTTCTTAGTATATTCCACAACCTCTAAGGCTTATAGAGTTTTTAATAAAAATACTTGTACTGTTGAAGAAACAGTACATGTGAAATTTGATGAGTCTGATCCTTTTGTTTTTAAACCATCTCAACTTACATCTTCGGATGTTTTTTCAAAAACTGATTGTCAACCTTTGATAGAAGAACCTTCTGATAAGGAAATTGTTCTAGAAGATACTTCTGAAACATTTACCCCAGAAGACTTTCTACCCTATGTTGATGAACAGATTTTACAAAACCCAAATCAGGTGTTTCTTAAGAATCATCCCAGTGATAGTATCATTGGAGATGTAAATAAACCTGTAAGGACTAGAAGTTCCTTAAGAAATGAAGTAGAACATCTAGCATTTCTTTCCCAATTAGAACCTAAAAGCACTGACGAAGCTTTAGGTGATGATGATTGGATTAAAGCCATGCAAGATGAACTAAATGAATTCGAAAGGAATAAAGTCTGGACCTTGGTTGAAAGACCTAAGGAAACTTCTGTTATTGGAGTAAAATGGGTTTTCAGAAATAAATGTGATGAAAATGGAGTCATTGTTAGAAATAAAGCTAGACTTGTTGCTAAAGGATATAATCAGCAAGAAGGAATAGACTATGAAGAAACCTATGCTCCAGTAGCTAGACTTGAATCTATCCGTATTCTACTTTCCTTTGCAGCATTATTTAATTTTAAACTTTTCCAAATGGATGTGAAATGTGCTTTTCTTAACGGTTATGTTCAAGAGGAAGTTTTTGTTGAACAACCTCCTGGCTTTGAAGATACAAAACATCCTGATCATGTTTTTAGACTTACCAAAGCTTTGTATGGCCTTAAATAAGCCCCACGAGCATGGTATGATAGACTTACTAGATTTTTGCTTAAAAATAACTATGTTAAGGGAAATTCAGATCCAACCCTTTTTATAAAGAAAGATAAGAAAAATGTTTTGATTGTTCAAATTTATGTTGATGACATTATATTTGGTTCAACTCAGCAATCTTTGACTGACTCTTTTGCTAGTCTAATGAAATCTGAGTTTGAAATGAGTATGATGGGTGAGTTAACATTTTTCCTTGGTTTTCAAATTTCTCAAAAACCAGAAGGAACCTATATATCTCAACATAAGTATATTAAATATCTTCTTAAAAAGTATGGTTATGACAACACTAAGAGTATAAGTACTCCCATTGGTACCTCAAACTCTTTAGATCCTGACGAAGCTGGGAAACCAGTAGATCAAACATCTTTTAGAGGTATGATAGGAAGTCTACTTTACTTAACATCTAGTCGACCAGACTTAATGTTTTCAGTATTCTTATGTGCAAGATATCAATCCAATCCTAAGGAATCTCACTTAAAGGCAGTAAAAAGAATTTTTCGCTACCTTAAGGGAACCATGGATCTAGGATTATTTTATACTTCTGGAAATGATTTTGTTCTAAAAATCTTTTCTGATGCTGACTTTGGTGGATGTAGAATGGATAGAAAAAGTACATCCGGAACTTGTCATTTCTTAGGAGATTCTTTAGTTTCTTGGTCCTGCAAGAAGCAACATTCTGTAGCACTCTCCACTACTGAAGCTGAATATGTAGCAGCTGGAAGTTGTTGTGCACAAGTGTTGTGGATGCAACACACACTCACAGACTATGGCCTGAGTTTTACTAAAACTCAAATTTTGTGTGATAACACAAGCGCCATTGCCCTTAGTAAAAACCCTACACATCACTCCCGTGCAAAACACATAGATATTAGACATCACTTTCTTAGGGATCACACACTCAAAGGAGATATTATTCTTCAGTTTATCGGAACGCAAGATCAACTTGCTGATATTTTCACAAAATATTTGCCTTCTGATAGATTTGAATATATTAAACAGAAGTTAGGAATGATACCGTAAGGTAATCTTTCTTAATTAACTTTCTGTTGAAAAAGTCTCCTTACAGTAATAAACTCCTTTTCATAGGGGGAGTACACTTGATTGTTTGCCTAACAAAGTTTTTCAAAATTTGTTTTCAAACTTTTCGGAACGAAGATTTCCGGAATGAAACTTCCGGAACGAAAGTTTTCCAGAATGGATATTTCTGTACAGAATACTTCAGGAATGGAAGTATTCATATAGAAAACATCCAGAATGAAAGATTTCGTACTGGTACTTTCATAACCAGATTTTCATACCGAACCTTCATAGTTTTTCATATTAAGTTTTTCCCTTACTAAGTTTTGTTTTTCATACTGAGTTTTCTGAAATTTGTTTTCCGTAATGAGTTTTCCGTAATGAGTGTTTTCGTAGTGAGATTTTTTTCCGTAGTAAATTTTTGCGAACTTTGTCTTTTCGTAATAAAGTTTTTTCGTAGTCATCTTTATATTACCGATTACGAATAATCCTCCTAAGCCAATCCGAAAGGTATGATTTCCTTACTCAAATTTTCGTAGTCATATTTTACTTGCTGGCAGTTTCCTATGTTTTGATTTCGGATTATAGTTTTCTTAATTCTTTACTTTAATAAAAACCTCAAAAAGATCGGATTCAAGTTATCAACCGTCAGATTTGATCTCAGTTCATTCTAAACCGTTAGATCAACTGAGGAAGTTGAACCGTCATCTCGTAGCCTATATAAAGGGGACCCAAATTCTTGTCCCACATCGGTTTCAAGCTCTTGCATCCTGAAGCTCTGCCCCTCTGGTTTAAGGCCGTTCCGAACTACAGTTTTCTCCGTTCCGAACTTCTCAGAGGATTACAGATCCGAATGTCTGCGGAGTTATCTCTCAAGAAATGTCTTCAACCAAGCCTATTTCTCAGTGGTTAGTTTACAGAGAAAGGTTACTCCATCCGGATTTCTTCAACAACTATGATTCCCTTATCTCAAAGAACATTAAGTTGAATGGCTGGGAAGATGTTGCGGTGTCAAAAACCGGGAATCAAGATGAAGTATATTCAGATTTACTTGTCGAGTTTTATGAATCAGTTTCCTTCTTTAAGGAAGATGATAGGGAGAAGTTTTCTTTCAAGTCTTATGGCAAGACCTACAAACTTTCTTACACCAAGGCTGCAAGCTTGGTAGGATTATCTTATGAAGGAGAAGCAGAATTTATTTCGCACGTTTTACCGGACTCTAAGGGTAGCTTCGACAAGCAAAAAGCCTTAGAAACTCTCGGACTGGCTGATGAAAAGGCTCCGAAGATTTCAAGTCTATCCAAAAACTTCCGGATTCTGGAGTTATGGGTGCAAGGACTTATCGTACCGAGGAAAGGTGATAAAGATAGCTTGAAGAAAAGTGAGATCTATATCCTAGATTTCCTGATAAATCTAAGGAAGTTCAATTTCATGAGGCATATTCTTATAACAATTTAGAATCTTAAGAAAGGAAATCTCAGAGCACAAATCGTAATGTACCCAGCAATATTGTCGAAGTTAATAGTTCGGTGCCTTGAATCTTTCAAGGAAGCTTGCAGATCTAAGCCAAGGGTATGAAAAATTTTGTTGGTGAGTGATGACACTCTTAAAAGAATGGATGTAGATTTTGACAAGAAGTCTGGAAAGTTTATTGATCTACCTGCTCAAGAAGAAACCGTTCCGAAAGCTGCTGATCCGGAATCCTCTAAGCCGGTAAGGAAGAGAAAGCTGAAAGAAGTGGTAGTCGAAGCCGAGAATCCCAAGTCTAAGGAAGTCCACTCCGCACCTCCAAAGCCTAAGAAGAAGAAAGCCTATCCTGATGAGGTTGTTACAAAGTGGAGAGCTGATAAAGAGAAAAGAAAAGAAGGGGATCCGCAGTTCGTATTGGACCCTGCGGAGGCTAAGGCATTAAAGGAAAGAACTGCTGATGAGATTGAAAAACAAGCTAAGGAAAAGAAGCTCAAGAAAAAGATGTCCGAGGATGAGGTAGCTCAGGCCTTGTTAAAATTCAATGAAATGGTTTCAGAAACAATTCCAGTTCCGAGATCTTTCTCCCTGGAATCTCTACCTGAGACTCCAGGAAGGAATTTCGCTGCTCCGGAAGAGGCTGTTGCTAAGAATACTGAGGAAGCTGAGCAAGTGGAACAAGTATAAGAGGATGCTGAAGGAAGTGGTGAAACCGGAGATGTGCTGAAACAAGTAGATGATTACAAGGGAACACCTTCGGAACGCTTATCACTCCGAACTTCTGAAGCCGAATCTTCGAAGCTAGTTACTCCAGCGATGGAAGAAGAGAAAGGAGAAGAAGAAGTTTCTTATCATGGAGATGAAGAACATCTTTTAATTGATGTTACTCAGAAGGAAATCGTAGGGGTTCAGGAAGTTGCTGATGAAGATAATGTTGTTCAAGTTTCTGATAGTGAGAAGAGAACTCCGGAACAGGACTCAATTCTGAAAAAAAGATAAGGGGAAGCAAATTCTTGCTGATACTCCGAGCTCAGAAGAAAGGAAGAGAAAGGAAGCTGGTAGTTATTCTAAGAGAAAGTTGGAGCTTATTGAGGAAGAAAACTCTCCAAGCAAGATTTCAGATTCGGAGTCATCCTCGTTGGGGCATGATTTTGTTGTCCAGTCTTTGAAGAAGTTGGTGGGAACCACTCCGACCTTCTCTAGTATTGACTCTAGATGCCAGATGCTCCAACATGCGTTGAATCAGAAAACAGACTCTGTATCCATGGTTATGGATAAGTGCGTTGATATTGAAGCTCAGTTCAAAACCTTCTTTGTTGGTTACGAAGCTCATAAAAGGTCTTGCAAAAGGATGACAAGTTGGTCCAAGAATATTGTGGAAGAAATGAGGTTTTTCGATGAATTTCAAGATAATTTTAAAGATGCCTTTGAGACCGAGGACAAGAAAATAAACGAGATGACTTCCTCCTTTGAAGAAAAGTTGACAGAGGAAAAGAAATTTCGGATTCTGGAAGTGAGAGATCTGAATGGGAAGCTCAATTCCGTTTCTCAAAATTGGAAATTTGAAAGGGATCATCGGATCGATTTTGAAGAAAGGGTGAAGGCTCAGGAAGAGAAGATCAAAGCTCAGGAAGAAAAGCTGAAGGCTCAGGAAGAAAAAATTGAAGCCCAATCCGAAAGAATAGTTGCCTTAGAGAAGCAAGCTGAAGAAGATCATAAGAACCTAAAGAAGATCAAGACTATTCTAAAGGGGCTCATGTCAAAGGAAAAAGATCCGAAATAATCAAATCCGATCTTTTTGTTGTAATTTTTTTTTCTTGTCGAGATTACAAATTTAATGAAAGTTGTGCTTCTTGTTTCTTTTGTTGTCATTACTAATATCTCAGGTACTTTGTTAAGTTTTTCCATTCCCTTCAATTCTTTTTGAAAATCACAAAGGGGGAGAAGGAAAAGATCCTTAAGAAAAAGAAGAACTCAAATAAGAGTTTATCAAAGGGGGAGAAGAAAAAGATTTTTAAGAAAAAGAAAAACTCTAATAAGAGTTTGTTTAAGGGGGAGCTTTTTCATTAAAGAAGACATTCTTATTTTTCACTCTGGAAATTTGAATACGATCCTTAGAGTTTCAAAGCCTAAGGGGGAGTTAGTCGTATTCATTGATATCCTTAAAGCAAAGGGAGATAAGCCTTAATTTTTTTTCTTTCTTCTTAGAATAGATTTTTCGTAAGGATGTTTGTGCTTTCCAAAAAGGGGGAGATTGTTGAGTCAATAAGGTTTTCCTTATGACTTTTCCATTCCTTCTTGTTTTGAAAATCACAAACACCTTATCTTTAAGGAAAATCGCTTTTATAAGGAAAATTTCTTTCTTAAGGAAAATTGCTTTTATAAGGAAAATTCCTTTCTTAAGGAAAATCTCTTTTATAAGGAAAATTACTTTCTTAAGGAAAAACGCTTTTATAAGAAAAATTATCCTTATCATATTTTCATCCATATTTTTCTTAAGTATAAGATTCGGATTCATTTTCTTGGAATCATTAAAAATTTGATATAAAGCATTCTGTTTTAGGATTCGGATTCTGGATAAGAACTATAAGGAAGTCTCATTCCGAATTCCGGATATGAACTCTGACTAAGTTCTATTTCAGGTTCAGGATACGAATTCTGAAGAAGAATTCTTATTACAAATTCTGAAGAAGAATTCTCATTACGAATTCTAATGAAGAAATCTCATTCCGAATTCCCATTAAGAATTCTAATGAAGAATTCTCATTACGAATTCTAATGAAGAAATCTCATTCCGAATTCCCATTACGAATTCTAATGAAGAATTCTAATTACGAATTCTAATGAAGAAATCTCATTCCGAATTCTAATTACGAATTCTGGTGATGAATTCTCATTACGAATCCTGATGATGAATTCTCATTACGATTTCTGATGACGAATTCCTATTCCGAATTCACCTATTAAACAGAATTTGAGTATCTTTGTTTTATACACTCTGAATTAATTCAGACTCCGAAAAATATTTTTGTTAGACTCCGAACTTTTATATTGCTTATACTTCTAAAATTTGTCTACTCTTACTATTGTTCCTTACACTCTGAACCTTCACTCCGAAGCGTTCATTCCGAACTTTTATGTTAGAGTTTAAAACGATGTCGTACATTCTGTTACACTTGTTTTGTTATAAAACGATGTCATCTATTTTGTTATAAACTAACCGTTGTCTAAGTGACACGTGTACAGGTCCCTCCGATCTTTAAGGAAAATATGACCGTTAGAGAAGGAGCCGACCTTACCTATAAATAGGAGCTCATTTGAAAGAGCTCGTTGCTGGTTGCTGATAACTGATGACAGAGAAACAACTTGGTTTTGTGCATACATGCTGTTGAAGTGAATTCTAGAGAGAGAGGCTCTTATTAAACTCTCAAAGCTTCATGCGACTCCGAATGTTGGTGATTACATTCGAGGGATTCCGGGGATAGGAAGATAGAGGTGCCGACTACCTTAAAGTTCGAGGGCTTCCTTGCTGAGGAAGACAGAGGTTTCCAACTACCTTGAAGTTGAGGGCTTGCGGGGATAGCAAGACAGAGACTCCGATCTTCGTATCGAGGGCTTACCCTGGTGTGGGTAAGACATACTTGCTTGAAAGTATAAATCAAGGGACCTTTATCCAAGGTTGTTGGATACCCTTCTCTTTGGGTTAAAAGACTTATATTTTGTTACTTGTAGTTTAACTACTTGTTTTATTTCCGCTTCATTTTGTATTACAAGGAAAGTATAACTTTCTTATACTTCCTTACTTGTACTCTGATTAAGTTAGATTCTATACGCTTTAAGGTAGAATCTTATATCGTAATCTTTTGTTAAAGTTTCATTTTCCGGAACCATCTTTCCAGAACTTACTTTCAGAATATCTTTCCTAGTTTTCATTTCGGTGTTAAGAGGTGTTGTGAATTTTCTTAGTTTAACTTTGTTAAACTTAGCCTTTTCCTTTGCTTAAGGAAAACATAGTTATTCTTAACTAACTTTAAAGGTTCCAAAGGATTTTTTTAAAGTATACAATTCACCCCCCCTCTTGTATATTGATCATCTCATACTATATTTCGATCCTACAATTGGTATCAAAGGTTGGAAACCTCTTACTCTATACCAATATTACAAAAAATTCATAAAAATCATATATTCAGCCAAGTGAATGGTATGTGGTTAATAATATAAACCATGGTCTATTTATGGTCCAATTATTATTTTATAGTAACTTTCATTACCCCTAAATAGTAAACAACTTTTTTATTATGGTAATTGTCAAAAGGGGTAATAGGGGGTTAAAACAAAGAGATAAGGGTGGAAAAATCACTTAAAATTATCCAAATTTTATTTTATAAGATTATTTTGAATCATAATCACCATATTTTATAAATATATTAATTTTTATCCACTTTAAATTGAAAATTAATTTATATTAATTTAATACTTTAAGTAATTCCAAGTGTGCCCCTCTCATCACTTATAAAAGGGAACCTATTATTATATCTTCCTCACACCTTTGAGCCTTAAAGTTTAAAAAAACCATATCCAATTATCTTATAAACTTCCTTATCCATTAATTAGATGTTATAGTATTCTTAAAATACCATTCCAAGGGTTCTTAAGAAAGAATCTAAAGGAGGCCTACCGAAGAATAGGTAATCACCTCACCCGACCTCTTTCAATTTATTTGTTCTTCTACATCCTATAAATCTATGATATAAATAATAATTTAATTATTTAATTATTATAAATATAATTAAATTTTATTATAGTTATTAAAACATAACTATACACCCTTTATTCCATCAAATGGGGAGTGAAAGTATCGCTCATACGTATGTGTCGACTATCGCCTCCACGCAACGATACAATTCATTTTCCATCACTATATTTTAGGGATGGTTATTATGATGAGTTTAATATTTATAAATTATATTTATGAAATAATTATGATTATATAATTATAATATCATATCTATATCCTTACCTTCTAATCCTTTGTAGAATTATAACGTCACTTGTGCGTACGTGTGGACTACCACGTCCACAAAGCAATGTGATCCATTTTTTTATTATTCTTTAAATGGATGGTAAAAAAGGATAGATTTAATGAATATATATGATATATATGATATAATAATGATTATCTAAATTCTAATTATCATTTAACTTTATTTCATTCCATCCATTAAAAAATGGAATCAACGTTCATGTGTACATAAGAACTACGATCTCCATGAACGATGTAATTCATTGTTCTATCTATACATTTTATGGATGAATATATATATAATTAATATATATTATATTTATATAATGATTAAATTTTTGATATTATAAAACCATGATCAAAGTTTAAGGATCGGGATTGCCTAATTGAAACATACATGAGAAATAATGCAGTTATCACCTAGAACAATGACTTTAATAAAAAATTGTTAATAAACGAGTGATAAGACATTATAAGTAAACCATATATGATATATATATATATATATATATATATATATATTTGTGTGTGTTTTTTTGTGTGTGTGTACGGATCTGTAATAAATTTATAATAAATATATATTTATTATATAGAAGGTTCGAATGTGTATAAAGAAAAATAGGACTTGAGGTGAGGGATTTTCATCTCATTTTTATTTATATGAGACACATTTCATGTTAACCAATTATTTCGATTGTGTGGTGTATATAATTACCATGAATTAATTTTATTATTTTTATCATGAATATCATGGGGATTTACATATCCATTTAAGGTTCTCTCTTAAATGAGGGTTTGATTTGAAAGTTACCAATGTGGTAAGAGATTTATGTTTCAATCCCATTTTAATCAGGATTGCCTATGATTGAATTTCCATTAAGGAAGTTATATGATAATTATTTGATAAATACCATTTTATTTTCTTATCCTTTTGTTATTCATTGAATTTTTAACCAATAGTACCATTTTTCTCTCTTTGGTACTTAAAACGATCAAGAAAATGTTTTAGATAAAAATAAACTCTATTTCCTATTTGGCCAAGAATATCTTTCTTCCATTTCCCTATTTTATTTAAATTGTTTTCAATAATGTTTGACTATTCCACTATGACTGTTTAAATTCATTTTCTACCCATGTTTGAATTTTTATAAAAAAAATTCAAAGGAATCTTCTTTTTTGTTTTCATAACGAAGTAATTTTAGATTTTTAAAAAAAATATAAAAGGAATATTTGTTTTAATGTATACGACATGAATATAATTTTCCACCATCATGACCACACAGTTATTTGAATATTTTTTTTAAAATTCCCATGTATATTTTCAAGGAAAATTATTTCCTTAATATTTTTAAAATATTTGGATTTTAAATTAGCAGTTTCAAAATGAAAAGGGTATTTTACTCAAGAAATGTTCCAAGTGATATTTTAATGTAATTTTTATCTATGATGACATAATTTTATGTTAATTATGTTTCACTAGGGATATGATTCTACGATATCATCCTTATTATTTCTCTGGATCGTTTATTACTATAATGATGAGATGTTTATAAAATCCATTTCCTTTTCCATGGGGTAAGTTATGATGAAATATTAAATGTTTTCATGATATATGGTGTACATATGAATGGATTATGATTATGTGATGGGTGGGTATGTTATATCCATCCAATGAATTGGGTAAATATGGAAAAATCATAAGAAAAAAATTTTATGCATGAACCTAATTTCATGTTCACAATTTTATGTGTGGACCTAGTTTTTATACCCATAATATTATGCATGGACTTGGTTTTCATGTCCATAATATTATGTGTGGACCTAGTTTTCATGTACATAAGACTTTACATAGACCTGATTTTCATATCCATAAGTTTATGTGAGGGCTTGATTTCATGTCCTTAACTTTATAAGTGAACTTGTTTCTGTTTATACATGTTCACAATGTTATAAGCTTATGTTTTTTCTACGTTCCCATGTCTATGTTATGAACTCATAGCTCATAAATGATTATTGATGATTTCATACTCTTTTGAAAATTTTCTTTTATTATGATAAAGTTTTATGCCATGACTCATGTTTATGATATATGATAGATTGGGTATGAACTTTTTAAATTATGATCATGATCTCATACCCTTATTATTATCGTATGATAATTGATTGATATCTCTTATGTTTACCCTTACTGAGCATCTGATGTCACCCTTTCTTATGTTTTTCCTTCCATGGTTTAAGAATAAAGGTTTTAAGTAGGGTATACCTATGAAGTGTTCTTTGTGGGAAACATTTAATATATTTCATAAAATAAGAGGATTATGTATATAGTCTCTAAATACACTAAAATTTTATAGTTATGGAATGGATCTTAATGTTATGTATTGAATATTCATTTAAAAATATATAATATTTATGCATATAAATATTGGGTTGTTATAGTTGGTATTAGAGAATTTTTTAGTTAATATTTGTAGATTAAGGTTAGAAAAATTTAGTTAATGACTTAGGTATAAGCCTAAGAATAGGATAACATCATAAAAATTTTGGTAAGATATATATTATGTGGTTTCCTAGAAATACAACCCTAACTAGGTACTACAAGTGGACATGGTTTTTATATGGATGCATATAGGGGTTATAATATTGAACAAATTTGGTAAGTATATCTCATTCATCATTCTGGTGCATGGTGAGTGTGCCATTACTATGCAACTAGTTTGAAACTCCTAGGGGATATGCTTGGGTTAATTAACATTTTCTTTATAAATTATTATAAATAATTTGAATAGATGATAACCAAGGATGGATTAAGCTAAAATTAAGGTGTCATAAATTGAAAAAAGTGTCATGATTTATACATACCATGAATAATTTTTCATGATTATATGATTTCTCTCTATGACTATTATTACTCACACTATAATTTTTGGTTTTAATAAATGGATGGAACCCAAATAAATAATGTAAAAAAAATATGATAGATAAAAAAAGGGCTAACCTCATGATAAACCAAATGGATTATAAGCTTGGATGAAATATTTTTTGACTATGCTCACTCAACTCTCCCAAGTTATGAGTGGTAACACATATAATGTTGAACATCCAAATGCACCAAGGATGAAGAAACATGTTATTGAATCTTTTATAAGGAAATTTTCCACCGTCCTTCTATAGGTATTATTATCTACTGGTTTCTGATAAATGAATCAGTGTGATGGAAAATATATTTTTCATTCTTTAATTCTCAAACTATAAGAAATTTGTATTAGTAGTTTATCACTTGGAAGGTGAAGCTAATTAGTGGTAGAATCTTATAAAGAATATGAGGAAAAAAATAAGAAATATACTATATGGTATGGGAGGAGTTTAATAAGGTATTACACAATAAGTACTTTTCATAAATTCATTGAAATAAAATATTGAGCGATTTTTTAGAGTTTTAACAGATGGGTGATGAATCTATCAGTGCCTATAAAGAAAATTTTACAATACTTTTTATGTACAGTTTTGGTTATATCATCAACCCAAAAATCAATATTTATTGATTATTTAGTGTTTTGGAACCAAGTATTTTAAATAAATTGGACATAATTGACTTTGGAAGCTATGAATAAATCATTCTATGTGAACTTAAAGTAGAAATGGAAGCTATAAACCCTCATGGTTTTGGTGATAAGAAATGGAAGATGGATTTTCATGGAAGCTCTAGTGGTATGTCACATGGAGGGAATAAAAATTTTCAATATCCTAATTGAAAAAAATGTGGGAAGGAGAAATCAGTTGTATTCATAAAACTAACAATAAAATGTTTCAAGTGTGGGAAGCCTATCCATCAATCAAAAGAATTTCAAAGTGATTTGAAGAGTCTAATCAATGAAATGAATGGAGAGAGATCTCAATAATAAATACCACTCAAAATTCAGTTATATAAACTCGAGGAGTTTTTAAATTATGAGAATCAATCCCTTATCAAAATGATAATGATTATAATAAGACAAAATAATCTCTAAAGTCAAAGGACAAAGGGGAAGCTTATACAATCATAATAGCTGAAGTTAATCATGATAATTAGGGCACCCATATCCTTCACTCTATAGTTGGGGATTTCATGTTGAAGTTTAAATGAATGAGTCCTATGAAAATATCATTGTTCATCATTTAGTGAAATGTAATGTGATTCTAAGCATATATTATGTAAAAAACTGAGTTTTTATGAAATGTTTTTTTTTGAATAAATTAAATCTCTTTGATAGCTTAAGTTACATGCAACACTGATTTTTAATGAAACATGACATACTATTGAAATATTATTATATGATAGTTATCACCTAGACACTTTAATGGAGGATATGAATAGTATTAACTAAATTATGAAAATATATGGTTTAAAAATGTATATAAAATGAAATCTTTGGTGACTAAGTAATTATAAATTAAAATAAAAACTATTTTAAAATAAAGGAAATCTTTTTCTGAAAAAACTATTTTTATGTGTACGAACACATTTTACCTCAATAAATTAAACAAATCAATTTTGGTGAATTATTTTTATGGAATTTATATATTTTATATTCAATTAATTTTTTATCATTCATCTTATGTTTTTTCAATACATGAGATAATAATAGATCCAATTTTACGCTTAAAACTATACTTATCTTAAAAGCAGTTTTACCACATTTTGCGCACTTATTTAAAAATTAAAATTTTACACTTTTATAAAATTTATTTGAAAAAATAAACTTAAATTTTGAAATTATAATGTAAAAATTATCTTTGAGTGAATTTTGTATAATTTTTTGAAAAGATAAAATTTTCAGTGAATGGTGAAAAATACTAGTTTTTTATTAAAAACCTCTTTTTCATTTAAATATATACAAGATAAATTTTGTTTTAATATGGTTTTAAATGTAATTTTTTTAAAATTATATATTAATTAATCCAAATTAGGTAATTGAAATTAATTTCATATTGAATTTTGATATAAAAACATTTTTAACTTTTAAATAATTTCTCTTTGGAAAACTGCTTTTTCATTTTGTTTACGGGTTTAATTTTAAATTAAAATTTTCCACTCATGTGAATGGAATTTTGAAAAATAGATTAAATATTTGGAATAATCATAATTAATATTATCTAATGAGGTCGAATTAATTTTTTACCATAATGAATAGTAAAAAAAGTAAAAATTAATTACTCTGGTTAAGGTTAAAAGGGGTTTACCAGAGAGTTAAACTAAAATGATAAGGGGAAAAATTAACTATAAACTTTTCAAATAATAATTTTATGGAAATATTTATACCTTATCACCTATAATGTTTGATAATAACCCATTTTGGATCCTTTTTTCAAGTGAAAACATGGGTACACTTTATTCTTTTAAAAAAGTCACGTGTATCCTCTCCCTAACTTATAAAAGACCACCCCCTCTTCTATCCTCTTAACACTTCCAAAAAAAAAATTAGGCCAATACCTACCAAAATAAATTTATTAATTCCATATCCTAATTATATATGACTTATTTTTGTTAGGAATACATCCTAATAAGACTTTAGGTGTAAACCCAAAGAGGCTCTCCGAAGAAGAGGTAAAATTATTAAACTTGAGTTTTTGTTTTATTTATTATTCCATATACATTAATATTATTAAAATATGTATATATAATAAAAAAATATATAAAAGATACTGATATTTTATTATGTTAATATAATAACTTATATCCATCTCCATTTTCATCAAATGGGAAACAAAATCATCCATCGTGTGGAAGATAGACTACCACCTCACGAACTGATGTTATTCATTTTCCACCACCACATATCACAGATTTATATAATGATGTATTTAATGTTTATATAATATATTTATGATATTTTTATACCTATTGAATTATAATATCATATATAACTTCTTACCTTCCAACTGTTTGGAAAAAAATAACGTCACTGGTGTGTACGGTGAACTACCGACTCGCAAACCGATGTGATATATATTTCATTTTTGTTTTAATTTAATGGTAATAAGGATATATTAAATGAATATATATTATATTTATAACATAATTATACTTATGTAATTATTATATCACATATACCTTCTTAATTTCCATTTTTTGGGGGATATGATAACGTCGTTCGTTTGTACGACGGACTACCGCCTCGTGAAGCGATGTGATTCGTTTCTCACTAATGATTTACATGAAAGATAATAATGATACTATAATGGTGAATTATTATTTACCTATATTTTGTTCTGTCTGTTCAAAAATGGAAACAATATGCGTACGTATGACCTACCTTCTCTATGAATGATGTATTTAATTTTCTACCTATAACTTTTATTGATTACTATAAATACATATATAATAAATATATATTATATTTATATCATTTTTAACATTCTGGATATGATTTAACCATGATTAATTTAAAAGGATATAAAATACCAAATCAAAACCTACATGAAAAACAAAGTAGTTATTACCTAAAATGTGGTTTTAACAAGGAATTGTTAATAAATAGATAATAAAAATTCATAATTAAAAAATATATGTTATGATATATATAATTATGGTTCTATAATATATATGTATAATAAACCTATATTTAGTATATTGTAGGTTTGGATGTGTATGAAGGAAGCCAATAATTAAGGTAAGAGATTTTTAGTCTCTCTTTTATTTTGGGGAGACATATGTCATATTCACCACTTGTTTATTTTAGGTGGTGATTATACTATTAATTTTACATATTATATCATGAATATACTTATTTTAATTATATTTAATGTTTATTTTATGTCATTCTTTAATGTGAGTTACAATTTAAAATATTACCAAATCAATAAGGGATTTTTGTCTCAATTTGTCTTCTTTGGGGCATACATTATGTTATGAACCTATATTATTTTATAAGGTGAATATACATCCAATTTCAATTTTAATATCATTAATTTATTTATTATAATGATATTTTAAGTTTCATTTAATTTTATCCCTTCATGGGGATTACAATTCAAAGTTACCAAAGTGGTAAGGGTTTTACGATACAATCTCATCGTTTATCAGGATTGTTTATGTATATGTTTTTTATGATGAAATATTATGATATATCTCTCTATAAAATCATCACTCTTCTTCTCCTATGGTTATTTATTAATAATACATGTTTACTTTCATTTTCCTCTTTTTATGTACTCATGATTCCAAAAGAATATTTTTAAATAAAATTAACTTTATTTCTATCCTCGGTTGAAAACCCTTTTTTATTTCATATCCATGTTTTCTAAAAATGTTTTCAAGCATGTTTAAATGTTTATATAGTATTTGTTAATTTCATTTTTACCCTTTTTTTATTTTTACAAATTTTTTTAAAATGAATATTCATGTCATTTTCAAAATAAGGCTCGTTTGAATTTTACTGAAAATATAAAATGAATCTTTTTTTAACATCTATGGAATTTCCCACCATCATGAACACTCAATATTTTAAATATTTATTTATAATTTTCAAATTTTATTTTCAAATAATAGTATTTATAATTTTTTTTATGAATTTTTAGTTTTAAAAAGTGATTTTCAAAGAAAGGTTGTTTTCTTCAAGAAATGTTCCAAGTGTCTTTTCAAAATAATTTTCTATCTAAGATGACATCCTTTGATGTTAATTATTATTTACTAGGGATATGATCCAATGATACCATTCTTAGTAATTCTCTATATGGTTTATATTTATGATGAAAAAAATATTTATGTAACTCGTTTATTTACCACATGTTATTCTATGATGAAATGTTTATGAAACCCATTTCTTTTCATGTGTTCTAATATAATAATTGTTTTATGATATTATGGCACTAAAATTCATAGATTATGTGATGGGTGGGACCTATATCTCTCTAAAATTTATTGGGTAATGATTAATGTTCTATGATCTCATAGGGTACATGGAAGTTTATCCTAATCCCCAAAAGAGGTTACACGGGAGGTTATTTGAAGCCCGAAGAAGGTACACAATGGTTATCTTAAACCTAACATGTTATGAATGTCTTGGTGGGTAGCCTTGAAATAATGTTTTCTATTCTTATGTGTTTTACAAAACTCTATGTTTTAGGCTAATGTTATGATGTCATGGCCTATGTTCTTTGATTCATTTATTATTCATGTCTTATGAAATGCCAAGATTTGTGCCATGACTCAATTTTATGATCTATGATATGCAGGTTATGGATTTTAAATGTTATGATCATGTTATCATAACCTTATGATAATGTTATGTTTACTCATCTCCCTTGTTTACCCTTATTGAGCATCTTAGATCACCCTTTCTTATATTTCATTTCCAAAGGTTATTAAGAAATGTATTATGTATGATATGTCTAAGAAGGGTGCTAGTTATTAAGAACTTAGTAGGAGATGAAGTAACTCACTTATAGACCAGATGTTTATGTATCCATGTTTCTAAGGGTGCTAGAATTAAAAAATTATAGAATGTATTGTTATTATATGTAATGAATATTCATATATTAAGATGTAATATTTATGTATGCTAAGTTTGGGTCTCTATAGATTATCTCTCTCTACATAGATTACATATAAATTTAAGGAAAAAATAAATCATATTAGATATTCTGAATAAATCTATGATCATCTATTAGTGAAAGGAAGAACTTGAACTTCTAATGGAAATATTTTTGGCAAACATATGAGATTATTTAAGTAATAAAGGGTAAATTATCTTTTTGAATCATATATGATTTTATTGTGAATTTATTTTGGGAAATGATTAGTATATTTTGGAGAATATATGATTAAGGTATATACATTTTGGTATGAGAATTTATGAGTGATTAAAAATATTTTAAGATAATTGTTACGTTGATAATGGATGGATATGAGATCAAATCATTATAATCTTTGGGTTTTATTATTGGTCTGAAAAAATTTGGAGGATCCTTAAGGTTAAATTTTTATATAATGGATTAAGTTGAACTTTGGATGTTATTGTTGAGGTTTTAGAAATTTATATATTGTATTTATCTATATTAGATAACTTATTCTAACCATTTTGGTTTTAGAAAATATTTAGAGGCATAAAGAATTACTTATGGATCTTATGATTCATTAAAAGTTAATTTTAGTGCTTTAGGCATGAGAAAAATTCATCTTGAATATCCATTTCTTGGAGTAAGAGATGAGATAAAAGTGGAAATGATCGAAGAGAAACCAAAAGATAAAAATGTACTTATGAAATGGAAAAAAATCAAGTAGGAATATTTTTCTTGTATACTCTATATTGATATTAAAAGAATACTTAAATTCTAGGAAACTGATCCTCAAAAATTTTATCTTATTACATTTATTTCTTATGCATCAATGGTCATTTTCACACCTCATTGATTTATGGTTTTGTGGTCATTAACTTTCTCATGACCATTCAATTTATTATAATAAAAGTTATCTATCACTATCTATCATTATATGGACATTAATTTTTACAAAATTTTCATATTTTAATTTCCCACTAATGTTATCCTATTTGGAAACCTAGTTATGTATTATTCTGGATGACCTTCATATTTCCCTTTTCTATTTTTAAGAGGAAGTTTTATTAACCCTTTTTACGATGTAGGTTTTCAACAAAGAAATTTTCAAATATAAAACCCTTGATTATAAAGCACAAGATAAAATTGTGAGGAAATAATTTTTTGGGGGTGGGGTAGAATGTAACACCTTGATATTTTAATAGAACACTATGTTCGATAGCATGTACAACATGCAATACTAAGCTTTAACAAACCACAAAATATTATTCTTTTATAACAGTTATAACGTAACCATTGAATTTGTGTGTATGAATAAAAGTAACTAAATTATGAAATATATATAAAGGTCCAAATTAATAAAAAATTATTAATAAATTATTAGGAAATAAGAACTCAATTTTTAGTAAAGTTAATTTATTCTTTAAAATACATTTTCTTCAAAAATAGTTTTTATTGATTTCTGTGATATTTTTTTGATTAATTTATAAAAAAAAATTAAAATTTTATTTCATAAAAATGATACAATTTTTGAAATCATCGTATCAAAATTATATTAGGGTGAAAATTTGAGATTTTTCTAAAAATATTGATTTTTAGTGAATAACGAGTAGGGAAAAATATTGATTTTTGTAAAGCTATCATTTATTTTCATTAAAAAAATACAATTATTATTTAAATTAGATATTAAATTAATATAATACCCATTTATTTATAAATAATCCAATTAATTACATAGTAATCGGTTTCATACTTTATTTTTTTGTATAAGTTCATTTTTGGGCTTAAAAACACATTTTTCTAAAAACTGTTTTTCATTGTGTTTTACGCATTTATATTAAAAATATTTGTTCCACTTATAGGAATTTAATTTTATGAAATAAAATTAAATTTTGGATTCATAAAGTTAAATTTATACTATTATAAATTTTTGATATTTTTCTAAAGATGTTAAATTTTTTGTGAATAGTAAAAAATATAGTTTTTCTGAAATACAGTATCTTTTATGATATCACCAAGACATAATTATGATATAAAAATTTATAAAATTTATGGAATTAATCTTGTATGATAATATAATATAAATAAAATATAAAATTTATTCAAAACATATAAATTATAATTTATTTCATGATAAATATGAAAATTCTTTTTATTGTCGATGTAGTGTTTGTGCAACACTAGAAAATTAAAATTTGGTATCCTAATGATAATAAAGAATAATGAAAAGTATTTTCATGAATTTTTTAGTAACTATTATGTATAAATGATGATTTTTATGTATATTTTCAAACTTTGGCATTATATAATAAGAATCTTATCCAAATTCATGTGAAATGCTTGTGTAAGGCTAGAATAGTCAAAATGAAATATTAAATAAGTTGTCATGACATATATGTGAGTAAATATATATATTTAATGAATATAATTTTTTCTTTGAAATTTATTTATTTATTTTATGATTTTATTTTTTTAATTTTTAGTGATTAAATAATTTCCTTAAATGCTTATGCAACACCAACACAATGCTTGTGCTAGTAGTAGAAAAATCAATTAAACGATTATAAAAACTCTAAATGTAATTTAGTTTGGGTGAGTTATAGTGTACCATGAATTTTATATATAAAAAACATATTTGGTATATTTTAAAGTTTTATATTTGAATTAATTTGTTGTAATGTTTTTTTCAATTTCCAATTAAATAAATAGTTCAAAAAATGACATTAATGATATTTTATAATAATAATATTTTATTAAATGATTTAAAATTATTAAAAATCCTATATCCATCCAATTTAATGAGATAAAGTTTAAAATATTAACCATGTTCCATTTATGGGTCAATTTTCCTTTTATAGTAACTTTATTGACCCCTAAATTGTAAAAGACTTTGTTATTGCGGTAATTGTCAAAAGGGATAATGAGGGTTTAAAACAAAAAGATAAGGGTGTAAACATCACATAAAATTATCCAAATTTTATATTATTTAGACTCAAAATCACTATATATCATAAATATATTAATTTGGAACAACTTGAACCTAAAAATTAGTTTATATTAATTTATCACTTTAAGTAATTCCAAGAGTGTCATTCTCTTCACTTATAAAAGGGTAACTCTTATCCTCTATTAATCACACCATTTAAGTCATATATATCAACAAAACCATAAAAAATTATCTTCTAAAATCCCCTATAAAATAATTAGAGGTTATGTTCCACTTAAAATACCATTCTAAGGGTTTTTAGGAAAGGATCTAAAATAAGTATATCGAAGAAGAGGTAATTGTCTTACCCGACCTCTTTCAATTTAATTCTTCTTACACATACTATAAATATATGTTATACATCATAAAATAATAAATTATTTATCATAAATATACTAAAATTTAATTATGATAATGGAACCACCAATATCCACCCTTTATTCTATCAAATAACAAGTGAAAGTATCATTTGTGCATATGTGTGTACTACCACCTCCACGCAATGATACAATTCATTTTATATCACCATCTTTCATGGATGGTTATATTTATGATTTTAATTTTTATAAAAGTTATTTTAGACATAATTATTCTTCTAGAATTATAATATCATATCTACCTTCTTACCTTCCAATTTGTTGGAAAACGATAATGTTGCTCGTGAGCATGTGTGAACTACTACCTTCATGAATCAATGTAATTTGTTTTTCGATTATTATTTACATGGAAGGTAACAAATATAGGTTTAATGAATATATATGATATAATAATTATTTTGGAAAGGTGAATTATTATTTACCTTTCTTTCATTACATCCATTAAAAAATGGAATCAACATTTGTCCCGAACCAGGTCGGGCCGCCATCCGACCCGACATCCAACCCGGTCCGTGACATGGCCCGAAGGGCGTTCCCGATCCCCACAGGCTGGAATAAGTGCATGGGTATCAAAACTAATATTTGGGAATGGTTTACCTGAAATAATAAACACAAAACAACTGGTAAGATAAATAAACTAAAACTGAAAGCATAAAACCAAACATGCCCTTAAACTAAAATCAAATTTAAGGGTCTACAACTTGAAATGACATACAAAAAATAACGAAAAAAAAGAAACTAGAACTATAAATCAAACCTACAAGCTTCAAGAGAGGTGTGACATCCACAAGCCACAAACACCAACCTGCATGAGAAGTCCATCAACAACCTAAACCACCATCACTGAGCACGATGCCTCAACCTGGAATACATAGAGAACAAGTTCTACATACATCCAAAGGTGTATGTAGGGTGTGATCCAAGATCCCAGTAGGACATCACCCAATAAAAAGGTTCCATGCAAAATTTTTAAATTACAAATACATTTAAAATATTAACTAAAGAAAATAGATAAATTCTTGAACAATTTAAAAGAAAACAGAATTAAAGAAAATAGTTTCAAATGGAACAACTTAAATTAAAACACACGCACTCAATTTTAAAAATAACCAATGTGTCACACTGATGAGCATAAAGTAACCAATGAGCACCAAATATAGGAGAGGCCTCATGGGTGTTATCTAGCTTGGGTCCTTATATCTTTGTGTCTCGGTGAAATGTGGCTTAGAAACCATGACCCTCAGAAAACGTGGCTTAGAAGGCCACGACCCTCAAAAAACTTGGATTAGGAGACGAAGACCCTTAGAAAAATAATATGTTTAGTTAGTGTTTCAATAGTCAATCATGCTAGTGAAACTGGGTCGAGTCACCTCTGAAACACTAGCCCACTAGTCTAGTCCAGCCTCCTAGCTACCCGGGCTTCCCGCTTTGTGCTCAAGGAAGTTTCAAGTTCATGTCACACGTCACACTTATGCATAAAATCCCAACAGGGTACTTACACATGAAAAATCACCATTTTCACACCCAAACCCTCTTTTAAAACCATACGCACACCAAAAATATTTTCAAAACTTAATCTTCATAGGTTACATACTCAATTAAACCATCAGCGCAGTTTAAAGTCACTTATCATTAAACAAACCACCACTTACACACATAAGTACCCTTTATAAATAAGATGCACACTAAAACATTTTTTAAAACATGTTTCCCATGAGTGATATAATTTATTAAATCATAAAAAAATTATAAAGCAATAGTAAAAGAATTTCACATGGATTTACACACACTAAAGTAACAATTTATACATTCAAATGCATTCCGACTTCACATGCACTCGAATACAATTTTAAAGTGTGACATGTGCCACACAAATAGTTTGATGGAAAACCTTGCACCATATGTAAAACACATTTTTCACAAACCACATAATTTAATAATCTAGAAGTAAAAGCTTATAAAACAATTTAAAATAATCACTTGTCATTACCCACTAAACTCAAGAAAAAAACTTCTTTTATGACCAAACGCACCCGACACCATGTCAAAAATACAATTCACACCACTTGTACAAATTAATAAGCTAACCGCACAATTTAAAAATCACTACAGAGTTCTCAGAAAAAAACACACACATAATATAAACAACCTACTAAAAAATTTCCAATGAAATCAAATTTCAAAGAAAACCAAATTCGCACTACACAAATTAATTAAATAATATGATAAAAAAATTAAGCTTTCAAATTAATTCATTAAATAATAATTAGACGTGGAACCACCTACCGGTGTGTAGAAATCCTCAAAATTGGAGTGAAAACTTCAAATTTCAGTGTGTAACTTCAATCGCGTGCCTTTTGCACCAAAATGAACCTAAAATGAACCCAAAATCATGAATTGGAACTAAAAACTTCAAGTTAAAACCCCCAAAATCAGGTTTAATACCCGCTGAAAAAAAAACTCATATAGAAAGGGGAGAGTCTTATCTGAATGGGGTGGTGCATACGGAAGGAGGATGCGGTGATTCATCGGAGCTGCTCTCCAGAATGAGGAGGATGTCGGCTGAAAGGGGAGGCCGATGGGGTGAAGCCTCAAGCTGGATAAAGAGCAGGTGAGTGGCCTGGCTGGGGAGGAGGTGCGACTGTGCGACGGGTTGGCCGAGGTAGGGGGTGCGGTTGTGCGATGGTCATCCGGGAGGCACTCGGACAAGGGAAGCAACGTGTCAGGCTAGGTGGAGAGGGGGAGATCAAGCAACGAGGTGCAGCATGAGGCGGGGAGGCTGGCGGACAGCAGCGGTCACGGGAGCAGGGAGCGCGACTACTGAGCTGGGGGGTTCGCACACAAAGAGGAGAGGCGCGCTGGCCTTGGGTCTCACTGGAAGGGGGGTCAAGGAGCAGCTGGTTGGGAGGAGGCGATGACATGGATGGCGGGCCGGGGAAGGGTGTGTGGTGCTAGGGTTAGGGGAGGTGGGATCCGATGGGATAGAGAGAAAGGTGAGGGAGAGAGGAAAGAAAGAGAGACAAAGAGGGGGGAGAGAGAAATATAAAATGAAACCCTAAAAAAACTAAACAAAATGGAAGTATAATAATAATAATAATAATAATAATAATAACATTGATATTAGTAGATTTATAATAATAAAAAATGGTATTAGAATGAAATAATATTAACAATAATAATAATCATGGTTAATGGTAATAATATTAATAATAATGACAAGCTTAAAAAAATATGTTCTTAATAATAATAATGAGATTAATAATATTAATAATTATATTAATATCCTAACACAATTAATAATAATAATAGTAATAATAATAATTAAAAAGGGTAATGATAATATTAATAACTTAATAAAATTTATATTCCCAACGCTATCAATAATAACAGTAATAATATTCTCAAACAATATTATTATTATCATCATTAAAATAATTCGTTAAATTTTACCACACTTGTTTTTTTATTTTATATACATTTTATTATTCATTACATTTAATTTATCTGCCTTAAACACCGGGCAGGGTGTGCCGTGAACCGGGAAAAGTTGAGCGGCAACCCAGGCGAGGCAGCGCAGCTTCGACCGCGGTGCGCTGGACGCAATCAAGGACAAAACACGCATTAAAAAAACTCAGAAATTTTAAGTTGGGTCTCGATCCGAACAACCTGATGCCCAATAAAAATAATAAAATAAATAATCTAAAAATGAAGGGTGTGACAATTCTCCCCACCATAACGCTTTCCATCCTCAGAAAGCCACAACTAAGGCTGAACCCCGAAGTAGAAATCGATACCCCCCTAGGTTTCAAAAAGTATCCCTACAAAAGGCAAGTAAAAAGAGGCAAACACACCGTTCTCAGAGAAAGTGACTCAAAAGACAACTTCAAGAAACACGTAAAAAGATTTTCTAGTATGCGTCCCTGCCCGAAAGAGCTAGAACACCTCCAGTTGACAGATCAAGGAAAGAAACTCCCGCACCCACAGAAACCAACTTCACAAGCCAAAACACCTCAAGCACCATTGAACGAAAACCACACCGTTTTACTAGAGTGACCAAACAAGATCAAACCATATAAAAAGAACTCCCTTTCCACCTACCACCATTCTGTCTCCAAGAACAGAACCAAAAGGCCAACATGGGGAAGCCCGATGTGACTCCCCACCATTAGAAACTTACCCACTCCTAAGAAGAGACTAGAAAACTGACACAGGGAGGCTCGGGCAGACTCCCCACCATTATGAAGAAGGGCTAACACCGACTTATTTTAGAGACATTTGTGCGAGACACATCTTGGGTCTCCCCACTATTAGAACTGACAGAAGATACAAAACTTTGAAAATTTCCCAACGGTGACCAAGCACCCCTCCACAATGGGCAGGGAGGGCCGGCCCAACTACTGGGCATCAAAACCACGACCGCAGAAAGAACAAGATCTCTACATCCCTGGATGATTACTATTCAACTTTGTGACTGATTTACCCAATAGGCACCATAAGAAATAGTAAAAGAGATTAAATCTGGTGGGGCGCATCCACCAGGACTTTAAGGTATGAGGTGACCACGCCTCCTCATAGCCACGGGAATCCTCACGAACCCAAACATGTCATTCAAAATGAAACCATAGGAAACAATTTAATCCTCATTCACCTTCAGTACCAATGAAAAAAATAAGGTTGGGGTCCCATACACTCTCGGGGTTCCTAACCACGCGCCAGCTTCACTCCGAGGCCTATGGCTGGAGCCATGATGTTTGAAGCATCTTCTGCCTCGTAGTCAGGAATGGAAGACTCTTGAATGAAGCTTCTCCTTTTGGTGTCACATGCAACCACAATTTAATTGAGACAACACCAACAAACACAACACACCATGACATACAACTACTCCCTCGTGGCACATCCACCAGGACATAGGTTTAGATGATGCACATGCATCACCTCTTCACCTTAACCATGAAACATAAGAAGGAAAGATGCACGAAACACACTCGCCTTTGAATAGAAAAATTAGAATTCTCTAAGAGGAGGGAACACTCCTATGAAAACAAGGATTCTTGGAGGGTTTCATGAAATCCACCTTTGCACTTCGATGAGAACTCACACTGCAAGACGTCACCAATCCTAACCCTTGTGCCTGATGAAATCACTATAGGACTTTCAAGCATTTTCCAACACCGATAACTCTAAATTTCCTTCACCCTTCCCTGCTATAATTCCTTTCACCGCTTCCAGGGGGAAAATTTAGACGCAACTATATCAAACTTCATACCTGGAAACTCAGAAAACTCAAAGAGACCAAAACTCCCTTCAACTCCCCTCGCATCAGTCATCCCACTGCTAGAGGATCTGCTTAACCAAAAAGGGGAAAAGGGATAGACTTAACACTAACACTAAAAAGGGAGAGTCCTTGATTTAATCAACTGGAGGGATGACCAACGATGAATTGCTCGTAGCCGCACTTCAATCGCATGTTAATGCTTTATGGGAGGCGTGCACTAGTCAATAAAGAAAACCATGGACCCAATCAAACTAGTCCAATGGAAAAGTCATACCGCAAGCGACCACTAAACGTGTAGGGGGAACCACTGCAAGGCTCCCCGAAGCATTTTTCAAAAGAAACCACTAACCACGTGCTTTCACACTAGCTTACAAATATGAATTCAAACTCAGGACACAAATCATTCAAAAAGGATTCTCAGCTCAAAACGCCTCACATCCAACATTCTAAAAACACAAGGACACACCACGCAATCACTGGTTACTAAAACACCAATTTTTCATTTAGAAATTTTTTTTGAAAATAAGCAAAGCTAGTGGGTTGCACAAACACCAATGGTGTCCCATGGGCCTCGCACATGCATGTTCCCATGCCACACCAGAACCCACCTCATATCCATCTAGGGATTCATCCTCTCATGTCATTGACCATTTATCTTTCCATATACACTCATGCATGTGGTTTTCTAGGAGAACACCAAGGATCAAAACTAGACCTTTTCTTCTTCTTTTTTTCAAAACCAAAACATTCAACCCACACTTTTCAAACCTCATGCACCATTTTATTTTTAAATCAATTCATTTCAATAAAAAAAATTTCAAGACCAAATCATTTTTACTTAAAAACCATATTTCAATAAATCCAAACAAAGATACGAGGAACGATGCAAGATGGAACTAGTTTCAATGGGTGACTAGGACATATGGTTGGAGACCATATGCCAATCATGACACCTCCATAGTGGGTATTCTAGGACAACATCCTCGGCTCCACATGGATTTCTAGACCCTGTGAACTCACTGGGACTACTGACCCTACTCCTTTTTCATTTCCCCAAAACAAGATTAACCACACGGATCAAAGATCTAGACAAACCTCAACTTACTATGGTAACTTGAGTTCCACCACGAGGTGTGCTAGCCAGACACCTTACTCATAGCTAGAATGTCGAGTTCCAACACCCTTAACTTTTGTCTACCTTGACTCTATCCCAAAAGAACACGACCCAAGAGACAAAACCCCCCTTTGATACCATTTTTTCATGAACCAGGTCGGGTTGCCATTCGACCCAGCATCCGACCTGGTCCACGGCCTAGCCCAAAGGGCATTCTCGATCCTTACAGGCTAACACAAGTGCACGGGTACCAAAACTAACACATGGGAACAGTTTACACGAAATAATAAACACAAAACAACTGGTAAGATAAATAAACTAAAACTGAAAACATAAAACCAAACATGGCCTTAAACTAAAATCAAATTTAAGGGTCTACAGCTTGAAATGACATCCAGAGAATAACGACAACAAAAGAAAGTAGAACTCTAACTCAAACCTCCAAGCAACAAGATAGGTGTGACATCCACAACCCAAAAACACCAACCTGCATGAGAAGTCCATCAACAACATGAACCACCATCACTGAACAGGATGCCCCAACCTGTAATACATAGAGAACAAGGTCTACATACACCCAAACGTGTATGTAGGGTGTGATCCAAGAGCCCAGTAAGACGTCACCCAATAAAAAGTTTCCACACATAATTATTAAATGACAAATACATTTACAATATTAACTAAAGAAAAGAAATAAATGCTTGAATAGTTTAAAAGAAAACAGAATTAAAGAAAACAATTTCAAATGGAACGACTTAAATTAAAACACACGCACTCACTTTTTAAAATAACCAATGTGTCACACTGATGAGCGTAAAGTAACCAATGAGCACCAAATATGGGAGAGGCCTCGTGGGTGTTAACTAGCTTGGGTCCCAAGATATTCGTGTCTGGGTGAAACATGGATTAGAAACCATGACCCTCAGAAAATGTGTCTTAGAAGGCCACGACCCTCAGAAAATGTGGCTTAGGAGACCACAACCCTCAGAAAATCATATATTTAGTTAGTGTTGCAATCGTTAGTCCTTCCAGTGAAACTGAGTCGAGTCACCTCCAAAACACTAGCCCACTAGTCTAGTCCACCCTCCTAGCTACTCAGGATTCCTGCTTTGTGATCAAGAAAGTTTAAAGTTCCTGTCACACGTCACACTTATGCATAAATGCCCAATAGGGTACTTACACATGAAAAATCACCATTTTCACACCCAAAACCTCTTTTAAAACCATACACATACCAAAAATATTTTCAAAACTTAATCTTCAAAGGTTACATACTCAATTAAACCATCTGTGCATTTTAAAGTCACTTATCATTAAACAAACCACCACTTACACACATAAGTACCCTTTTTAAATAAGACGCACTCAAAAACATTTTTTAAAACATGTTTCCCACGAGTGACATAATTTAATAAATCATAAAAAAAATTATAAAGCAATATTAAAATAATGTCACATGTCTTTACACACACTAAAGTAACAACTTATACATTCAAATTCATTCCAACATCACATGCACTCGAATACAATTTTAAAGTGTGACATGCACCACACAAATATTTTGATGGAAAACCTTTCACCATATGTAAAACACATTTTTCACAAACCATATAATTTAATAAGCCAGAAGTAAAAGCTTATAAAACAATTTAAAATAATCACTTGGCGTTACCCACTAAACTCAAGAAAAAACTTCTTTTATGACCAAACGCACTCGACACCATGTCAAAAATACAGTTCTCACCACTTGTACAAATTAATAAGCTAACCGCAAAATTTAAAAATCACTATAGAGTTCTCTACAGAAAACACACACATAATATAAACAACCTACTAAAAAATTTCTAATGCAAATCAAATTTTAAAGAAAACCAACTTCACAGTACACAAATTAATTAAATAATATGATAAAAAAATTAAGCTTGAAAATTAATTCATCAAATAATAATTAGATGTGGAACCACCTACCGGTGTGTAGAAATCCTCAAAATTGGAGTGAAAACTTCAAATTGCAGAGCGTAACTTCAATCGCGTGCCGTTTGCACCACAATGAACCCAAAAACATGAATTGGAACCAAAAACTTCAAGTTAAAACCCCCAAAATCAGGACTCATACTCGCTGAAAAAAAACTCACATAGAAAGGGGAGAGACTTATCCGAATGGGGCGGTGCACGAGGAAAGAGGATGTGGTGATTCATCAGATCTGCTCTCCAGAATGAGGAGGATGTCGGGTGAAAGGGGAGGTCGATGGGGCAAAGCCTCAAGATGGCTAAAGAGCAGGCAAGCGGCCTTGCTGGGGAGGAGGTGCGGTTGTGCGACGGGCTGGCCGAGGAAGGGGTTGCGGTTGTGTGACGGTCGGCCGGGAGGTGCTCAGACAAGGGAAGCAGTGCACCGGTCCGAGTGGAGAGGGGTAGATCAAGCGGTGAGGTGCAGCGCGAGGCAGGGAGGCTGGCGGGCAACAGCAGTCATGGGAGCAGGGAGCGCGGCTGCTGAGCTGGGGGGGTCATGCACAAAGAGCAGAGGCATGCCGGCCTTTGGTCTCTCTAGAAGGGGGGGTCGAGGAGCAGCTAGTCGGGAGGGGGCGACGACACGGAGGGCAGGTCGGGGCAGGGTGTGCGGTGCTAGGGTTAGGGGAGGTGGGATCTGACATGATAGAGAGAAAGGTGAGGGAGAGAGGAAAGAAAGAGAAAAAAAGAGTGGGAAAAAGAAAGAAATATAAAATGAAACCCTAAAAAAACTCAGAAATTTTAAGTCGGGTCTCGATCCGAACTACCTGATTCCCAATAAAAATAATAAAATAAATAATCTAAAAATGATGGGTGTGACAGCATTCATGCATACATACAACCTACCATCTCCATGAACGGCGTAATTAATTTTTCTATTTATACCTTTTATGGATGACTCTAAATATATATAGAATGAATATATATGATATTTATATAATAATTAATATTATATAGATGATGGAACCATGATCAAATTATAATGGTTGAGACTTATAAACCAAAACATATATGATAAATGAATCAGTTATCACCTGAAACAATGATTTTAATAAAAAAAATATTAATAAACAAGAGATAATATGATTAAATAGACTATAAAACATCACTAATTCCATGCGGGCATGATCAGATTATAAATTTATCTAAACCCAACTAGAACTACAATAAAAATACACATGAAAATAGAAGTTTTGGGTCGAACTCATATGGAGGCAATGACATGAATTGTGACCTAGAGTTTTAAAACTTAGAGATGGATTCCTCACACGAATCTAAAGAAATTTGATTTATTATAAACACATTGGATTAAACTTAAATTGATTAAGGAGGGTTAAGGATCAATTTAGGGTATTATATGAAAAGGATATTCCTAAATCTAGCTTGGGTTGGTCCCATGGCTTAGGTTTCAAATCAATTCAAGAGTAGCAATTCAAGAGTCAACAATTGGATCTACCTAGGATAGAAACCTAATCACATCATCATTGAGAACATGAAAATTTTAATTATTTAAAACTCACTAACAACTAGTAAAAGAGTAAACAAGAGTATCAAACCCCAATGAAGGTAATAGAATATGTGTTACCAAAAAAACAAACTAAAACAAAAAAAAACTGAAAATAGAAAAAATTAAAGAGATATGATGATTGTAAAAGTGAAATGAAAATAATTGAAGTGTACAGTGAGAGATGATATAAGTAGTAGAGAAGAAATATTGAGAAGAAGATGGTCTAGGGAATCAAATAACACAACATTTATTAAAGATATTTTCTACTCTAACTAAAAGCTATCACATCTATGTTAGTGGTGTAAAGAAAGTGTGTTGAGAACTTAACTGTCGTTAAGTGTTTAACACAACCCAATAAACTCTCCTTAGTAAATTTTTTTCAATAAAAACTAAGTATAGGATTATTTATTTAATGGAGAAGAGTATCATCAAGATTTTCTAAATTTTCAGTTATTTGGTTAAGGAATAGAGAAAAATTATCTACAACCATCACTCATTGGTATGCAGACCATTGTAAAAATGATACTCATTAAGAATGAAGATGAGATCACTAAACAAAAATTGCACTGAAATAAAAATAATGACAAGAGTTGAGAAGATTAATAATTTCAATGAATTACAATATGATAACCCTAAAAAAATTATTCTCTCATGATCAAAGAAAAAACAACAATTGATTTAAAGAAATGAGTTTAGAGAATGAAGAAAAAAAGAAGTAAGAAAATAGAGAGAGAAATCTTATCTGTCAGAGTAGATTTCCTCCCCATTCTGAGCTTCTGCTAGTTCTCCATTATTGTTATCCCAGTCCCATCATGCCTCCACTCTATTTAAAGTTGTTTTAATTATGTATATAAAATACTTTCTAGTAGTCTTCTTTTATTTATCCCTAATTTTTTACCCGATTTTACTGACTTAACTCTATCATAGAAAAAAAAAATTATGCTTACTCCCTATCCTTCAATAAAAATTGGAATCGCTCTAGAAAAACTCTACTAACAACCATCACTCAATTAAACAGAATATTAATTACCCCACCTATCACCTCAAATTAATTTTTTATAAACTTATTTATTTTAGGCCAAACCAACATCTCCTTAAATTTCCAAAGTTGAATTCACCGTGGCAGTATACTTCCATAACTCTCATCCATTGACAAACACAATTGTTATCCTATACAAACATTCCTCTTTAAACCAACCACTTTAAATATCCTCTTATTTATCCAAAATTCATTGGGTTATTTGATTAAGAAATTTATGTTCACCCTTTAACAGACCCATAGGCACAACATCAGATAACCACGAGGCCCCACCATCTTCACACCCGCATTACAAAATTCTAGAAAACTATAATTCTTTGACAAGGTTCATTAGTAAACATAATTAAAAAAGATTAGTCATCATAGAAAGTATGACCATCATCCTTATAAAACCTATCCTTGACCAGAAACCCCTCAAATAAACAATAAAAATAATAATAAAAATAATAATATCTTTCAAGTATGCCCCCAATTGAGAGCTCAAAAACCGACGACTTCAAATGGAGGTACTTGGCTGTGACTACCCAAAAGAAAGATTATGATAAATTTTTAATTAGGCCTCAGTTTATAAATTGTGATGATGATAAATGAAAAGGATGGATTTAGCTTCACTTAAATTTGGTTTAGAAATATCTTCATCCTCAAATCAAATTCAACAGTTACACTGTTTTATCTTCCTCATTCGCATCTCTTCAACTATCACTAATCCACGACCTAGAATCATCTTCTTGGGTCTTCCATAAATTGAAATCTAAGAGAAAATAGACTATAAACATCTTTAGTCATAGTAAAAATGGTCATGTATAGATAAAAAAAATTATTCATCCTTCCAAGATTCAAATAGTGACGTCAGATCTAATCAGAATTTGATGATTCAAGTCACCACTCAGCCAGTAGTGTGGTATTTGTTTGATGAGCTTGGTAACTCCATTATCGGTGAGTCTTTATCTTATGTTCGATGATGGACACCCCAAATAGTAGACACTTCCTCAGGTGTTATTTTGCACTTGAATTTGGTCTTGATAGATCTCACCACGTTGATGATGCATGGGATCAATATTTTAGGCTCAACAATGATGAGAATTGACAGTGCTATACCTATCTTCATTGTAAGCTAACTTCGGGTACTTTGATGGTATAATGGTTTCATCTAGTTTGATGGTTTGAAAATCCCTCTTCAAATAGATATTTATTCCAATACATGGTTCACATAACTGATTATTTAGATACGTGGATGACTCTTCAAAATGGATATGTGAAGTCTGATATAAATCAGATACATAAAAATCTTCAAGAATTGGCTACATACGAATTAGCTACATGGCTTCCTCCTTAAATTGTATATGTGTGCCATTTGGAATTTGGCTATGTCATTGTACGAAGCCATTGTTGAATTTCCAACACAAAAATGTTGTTCCATCCAAAATCATAATAAAAAATCGCTGAATTAAAAATTAAATATAGAAATAAATAAATAATAAATAATTATTTGTTAAATAATTAAAAATAAAAAATCATTTAAATAAATTCTTACTCATTATTTTTTGAAAAAAATAAAATATTAAAAACTAAAAACAACTTTCTTAAATTAATTAACTAATTAATTAATTAACATAATTAATAAATAGTAAAAATTATAAAAGAAATGGATTATGATTTATTGTTAATAATTATTAAATTATTTAAATAATGAGATTAAAAGTTAAAAATAAAAAAAATCAATTAATATAATATTACTAAAAACAGAATGGTGAAAGAATTTAAGTACACAAAACACATAAATAAATAAAAACATGGACATAATAATAAAAATCAACTAAAAAATTGATAAATAAAACAAAAATTATTATTAGAAAAAACATTGATTTAAAAATTATACTATAAATTAACTATAGAGCGATAATTAACCAAATTAATGTCATTTCATGAATTAAATACATAGTAAATCCCCAAAAAAGAATGTGTAAAAATGTAATGAATAAATGACACATAAAATCCCCCCACACTTAAGAAATTTCTTATCTTCAAGCAATATTTAGTCATATTCAATGGTATGAAATAAATCTCAAAATGGAAAAGCCGAAATTCCACTAAGAATTAATTTTTATATTAATTTTACCTCATAGATTATTTCAAGTAGTAAAAATAAATACCCCCTGGAAATAAATTTCTTCAATGAAAATTGGTTAATATTTTAAAAAATGTTTTAAATTGAAAATTTTAAAGATAATTTAGCAAATTTCAATTTTTATCCAATTGAAAGTCCAATATTCTCTTTACCTACAGGTGAACAAACTCAATAATTTAAGAGTTTATAATAAATAAACACTCCTTGGATGGGGTGGAGTGAAATTTTTTGGTGGAATAAATAATACATCTAACAATTTGATGAATAAATAATAAAAAGAATGAAGGAATGAGATCAACCTAGATTAGGATTTTCATTTCATAATCAATTTGGATGCCTATCTTATGAGTTAAATTCAAATTTAAAAGTTCAAAATGAATTATTATCATATAAAATTCTCCTGAAGTTTTAATGAGAGCCATTTTTCTCAAGTGGGTAATAAAAATGATTTACCCAATTAAATATTAAGGATTAACCTCCTCAAAGTATTATTATATCCTTTAAGTTTGATAAAAATTTTCACCCAGTGAAAATTCCTAAGTGATACTTAAAAATAAATAAATTTCAAAAAAAATAAGAGGGTTTTTACAGGTTCTCAATGAATTATAGCTCCACGCATTTAATGATCCCTCACCCAAACATAAAACCCAAAAATTTCTCCATTTTTGAGTACCAAGGTGGGAGAAACAATTTAGATAGTAAGGATTAAAAAGTATTTTTAATTCATTAGTGAATGAGCCATGTTTGAGGGTCATAAAATAACTTAAAAATCATTTTCCATAAGAATTACAATCAAAGCATGAAAAAATGACTCCCATTGGATACTAATTAAATAAATAAAGGATAATAATATAAAATTTTAGATAATTTTTATGCTAAATTTGGATTTCAAAAAGGTAATCATTAAGGCACCTAGTTGAGCATGCAAAGAAAAAATTCAACATAAAAAAATATTTTTAAACAAAAGAAATGACCAAGAGGTGATACATGAAATATTCAGAATGTAAAAATAACTTAAATATGAATTATATAATCATTTATTAAATCCAAGTATCAATAAATAATTTAAGTTCAATAAGAATAAAAAGTGCATAATTTGAAATTTAGCTCCCCTAGAATATAACTTCAAAAATTGAATTTCAACATGAGACACCTCCCCTTTCTTCACTTGAAAAAATACATTTGGTAGCCCAAATTTTAGCTCCCAAAATATAAAAAATATAAAAATTAATTTCAAAATTTAAATGTAAATTTAAATTAGACCATAGAGAAGATATAAGGAAGTGTTGTCCAATTTTTCTCTGAAAAGTTGCTTCTTAATGAATGTTGCACACCCAACCTATTCCAGGTAAGTACCAAAATGAAAACAAAAAAGATCATAAAGTGAATTCTTGAAAATTCATTAAAAAGAGACAAAGTTTAAAGTTGTATTTTGGTGAAAATATATAGATTTAAAACAACCAATCATGATAAATTTATTCAAACACAATAGAAAAATGAAAAGGATAAGAAAATCGTGGGTTTCCTTCCATGTAGTGATAAATTTAAAGTATTTAGCCAGAATTAAACCCCTAAAGTGTTCTATCCAAGATCATTCAATGGGTAGAAAATATTATTAGTTGAATCCTTTGAATTTTTCTTTGAGATTTCAGTAAATTTACTCAAGAATTTATGTAATTTAGTATCTTGAAACATTCTCCCGAAACACCCCAAAATTCACGAACTAACCCTCCTTCCACTAGCAGCTTCGAGAAAAAAATCATTTGAATAATCAATAAAATCAAAATGAATCTCATAAATATGACTAAAATTACTAACCTCACTACTCACTTGCTCACCCACATTATCCCCTAGACTTGAGTCATTCAATAATTCATAATTAGATGTAGTAGTTGTTGCTGCCTTTTCAATATGAATCACAGGATGAATCATTGAAACAACTTCCTTGGGTGTGGTAGGGGATTTGTTTTAGAGATCGTCTAATAATTTTTCAAATTCATGGATATAAAATTCATCATCTAATAAATATAATAAATCAGGAACAATTTTTTTCCCACACATGATAAAACATCCAGAAACTCCTCTAACTCGCTCTCAATAAAATGTTAAACCTAAAATCCAAACCCAAGATAAAAAAAATGAATAAAAACTCAAACTTGACTTTAGAACCCTCATTTTCATAAGAATAAGCACCATTAATAGACTCACACTTCTTAGGTTATAAATGAAAAGAAGTAGAAATAGGGTGAGGAATAAGGGAGGGATGTGAAATTTGAACATCAACATAATAAACCCTTTCAACTTTAATGTTTAGAAGTGTATGGACCACATCATGGCCCAGATCAATGTATTTACTAATATCTTTCTAAATTTTACCTATCCTTTCTAGCTTAAGCATGGACTCATTTTCAACAAAATTTGCTGCAAAATATTCTTTAACAGACTCACCAATCAAATAATCAAAATGATAGTTATTTTACCTTATAAACTCAGTTATAAACACTTCCTCAAAAACATCAATCATCTTATAGCTTAGTAAAATAGGCGAATCTTCAAAAACATTGAATTCTTCTTGATTATCACCTGCCTGAAGGATCATTTTTTCCTTAAAAACAATGATAACAACCCTAGCTATGGAAAAAAATGGTCTACCTAAAATGATTGGAACTTTTTTTTAACTCAATCCATTTCAAGTATAAGGACTTTTCTAGAAAATAAAGTTTCCCCACATCAACTAATTGGTCATCCACCATATCGTAAGTATAGGAAAGTGACTTGTCAACTAGATGTATAGAAATAGAATTCAGACTCTACTCTTTAAGACCTAACATTTTGAGTAAGGATTAAGGCATAAGGTTAATATTTTCAACTAATTCAAAAAGGAACCTAATCTTCTTACTCCCACCAATTCTATAAGAAATGACAAAGTAACTGTGATCATTCAGTTTTGGAGGAATATTCTTCTGAATTATGGCACTAGACTCCTCGTTAATATTTATTATTGAACTCTCACCCTAATCCCTTTTATTATCCAAAAAATATTTTTAGGAATTTCACATATGATAGGATATTGTTCAAGGATTCCATGAAAGGGATATTAAAATTAAATCCCCTAAACATTTGAAGTAATTTCAGATAACCCAATTCATTTTTCTTTTTAAGCCTTTTCAAAAAAGGATGAGAGGGTTATAATTTTTTAGGAATGGTTGATCATTCACCTTAACCTCAAAAATCACCTTTTTCTTTCCTAATTTGATTATTTATCATTTTATTTTATTTTTTTCTTTGGATTTTTCAAGTAAAGATTTAGTATTTTTTTGAATCTACACACTTATTTCCAGATTTTTAGAACTCAATTTTTTTTAGATTTTCATTTTCATGTTTTTCAGAAATTTCAAATTCATCTTAACTAGGATGTTCACTAGCTTATTCTTGAGTTTTTAGAACTGATCTTGTAGTGATATCTATCACATTCTCTCTAAGATTAAGCTCTGTTGTACTAGAAAACTTTCCCTTCTCTGTTCCTCTTAAATCTCTAACAAGTTGGCCCATTTGAACTTTCAAATTTTTGATACTGAATTATAGAGAATCTATTTTAGTAATAAGCCACCTAACCATCCTATATAAGTTAGAATTAGAATTTTAATGTCCAATGGTATTTTGAAATTGAATCCTTGGCTGGGATGAATAACCAAAACTAGTAGTAGGTTTCAACACACCATTCTCTCTCTAAGAAAAGTTTGTGTGATTTTTGTATTGTTGATCAAAAGAATTGGAAAAGGGATCGTTATTTCCTTGATTTTTATTACTTTAGTCTAAAAACTGAGAACTCTCATCCTATTTAATAGGTAAATCAATGTTTTTATCACAACTCCTAGTATTCCCAACCATATAGCAGTGTAAGAATTTTTCTCTAAGGGTGTTATCATTAACTACAGTAGCTTGAGAGAGGTTCTCACTCTGATGGATGTTTCTTTTCCTAGAGATTTTATGTTGGGAGTTTTTATCCATTTTAATGAATATTTTTTTTAACTCCTCAGGAATTTGATCAGAAAAATCACCACTAGAAAACTGGTCAACTACATTCTGGTGGTATGAAGTGAGACCATTATAAAAAAATCATTAAGATATGAGGAGTGAGACGAGGGTTGGGAAATTTTCTAAGAATACCTCTAAATATATCCTATGTTTAGTGAAAGTTATCTCTCACATCTTGGATGAATCCCATGATTTTATACCTCACCTTAGTGGTTATATTCCTAGAATAAAACTTCCCCATAAATTAATCGAATAACTGGTCCCAAGTATCAAATATTTCTTCTCCTAAGTTCTGAAACAAAATTTTATATTTACTATTTAAGAAGAAAGATAAGACTCTCAACCTAATATCCTTCCCACAATTCCTATGAAAATGCTGTTATTGAATTATTCCATAAATTTATCTAATGAACTCTAATGAATCCTCACCTGGCAGTCCATTAAATAAGGGTGACATTGAGAGACATGTTTGCTTCATTTCATAATTCCTAGACCTTTGGGATAACTGTGTACATTAAGGATTACTTAAAACTATAGGAAGTTGGAAATTACTAAGTCTAAGTCTCTCAAAAATCTGATTCCTAGGTTGAATAGGGATATGATTTTGATTTTCCTCAGCACCTCTCTGAAATTAAAGATTTTGTTGTTTATTTTTTTATCAAATTCAAGTTTTTTCTTATTATTAAGGGGTGAATAGTGTATATTTTTTTCAGGTAAAAATGGTTCAAGTTGAGATTTATCTCTTTATGTAGTGTGAATGTGAATTCAATATGAAATAGTAAAAAAATTTCATATAGTAGTGAATTAAACAAGAAACTTTCAATGGATTTTTTTGAAACAATTTAAATGTTTTTTTATGTTTTTTTTATTTTGAAGTTAGTCGCACACGCCCTCCCTAGAAATAGTGCTAGAATTCGATCATGTCATCATTGATAACATGTTGAATTTAATTATTTAAAACTCAATAATAATTAGTAAATAAGTATATAGGAGTATCGAACCACAAGGAAGGAAAGAAAATATGTGTGACCAAACAAAAAAACTAAAACAAACAAAAAATTGAAATAGAAAAAATGAAAGAGATGTGATGATTGAGAAATTGAAATGAAATAAGTGGAATTCTAAGATGATAGAAGACAGAAGTAGGAGAGAAGAAAGATTGAGCAGGTGATGAGCTAGGGAATCAAACTACACTGTATTGATTAAAGAGATTTTCTACTCTGACTACAAGCTATCACATATGAGTTAGTGTTGTAAATAAAGTGTGTTGATAACTTAAATATTTTTAAGTGTTTATCATATCCCAAAGAACTCTCCTTAGTAAATATTTGTCAATAAAAAAACTAAGTATATGATTAGTTCTATAATGAAAAAGAGTATCATCAACCTTTTCCAATTTTTGGTACTTCAGTTGATGAATAGAGGTAAAGTATCCACTACCATTACCCATTGGTATGAAGAGTAGTGTAAAAATTATACTCATTAAGAATGAAGATGAGATCACTGAACAAAACTTGTAATGAAATAAAAGTGAAAATAATACTTGAGAATATGAATAATTTCAATGCATTACTATCTAATAACCCTAAAAATGGTTATCCACTCATGACTGGAGGAAAAAACAATTTATTTAAATAAATACACTATAGAGAATGAAGAAAATAATAATCAAGAAATAGAGAAAGAAATATTCTACATTTGAGTATATTTCCTTCTATTACAAGTTTTCATTGGTTCGTCTTCATTATTTCCCTTCTCCTATCATGCCTTTACTCTACAGAAAATTTTCTATCTCTCATATATAAAATCCTATCCAGAAATATCCTTTTATTTATCCCTAGTTTGTCACCCAATTTTACTAACTTAACTATATCATAGAAAAAATAAACTACTTACTCCCTGTCATTCATTAACATTTTTTTTCACTCTAGAAATACTCTACCAATAATAATCACCCACTTCCACAGACTATTAATTTACACAACTATCACCTCAAATTATTTTTTCATCAACTTATTTATTTTAGGTCTATCCAAAATTTCCTTGAATTTCAAAAGATGAATTCATAGTAGTAGTTTACTGCCATAACTCTCATCCATCATCAAACACAACTATCATCCCACACACACATTCATCTTAAAACCAACCACATTTAATCTCCTATGATTTTTCCAAAATTCATTAGGTCATTTGACTAAACAGCTATCATGTACCCTTTAATAGACCCATAGGTGCAACATCAAAGAATCATGAGGCCCCATCATCTTCAAACCCACATCATAAAATTTCAGAAAAACTATACTTCTTTGACACAATTCATCAGTATACTTAATTAAACAATATCATTCTTCATAGATAGTATGACCATCACCATTAAAAAACCTATATTAGACTATAAACCCCATAGAACAGAAACCAAAAAATCATAAAAAATAATTTCCTTAAAGTCTGATCCCAAATTGATATCTTAGAAATAAATGAAATCAAATAGAGGTACATGGCTATGACTACCCACAAGACAACTTCTGATCAATTTTCAATTGGGCCTCGGTTTATAACCTGCTATGAGAGTGATGAAAATGATGGATTCAGCTTCAATAATATTTAGTTTAGATCACTTGATCACAAAAGATCTTCAGCATAAAATCGAATTCAAAGGTTACACTAGTTCGTCTTCCTCATTTTTGGCTCCTTGATTTTCGTTAATCCATGACCTGATCTTGTCTTCTCGTGTAACGTCCCATCCCGGATGACACACCCCGGTGCCCTGAGCTGGTCGGTCACATGACTTTAGGTGTGCCTCCATGTATGCCATAGGCTGCCAACTAGTAGCAATTGTCTATTATCAATCATGGGGAGACTATACCCTCTTTTTATCAGAGTAATACACTAGTGGAAATAATAAAAATAACCAAATGATATAATCATAATTAGAACAGTACCAATATCACAATATGAATAAAAATGGAAATAAAAAATTAAAACTAAAGAAGAAAATATGACATGCCACTATATGTGTCAAGTTTCTAAAATGAAAACCCAAAATAAATACACTAACAAATCTCCCAAGCGATTCCCAAATCATGTCTGGTTCCCTCAACCATTCTCCCTACCAACTCGTCTATATAACATAAGGCCTTTTACCTTATCCTATCCTAAAAACATGAAATCTATTCGATTATTGATCAGGCAACCTGAGTAGGGTGTGATTACAACTTAGTAGGACATCACCAACAACATCTAAAACAATATCCAATCAATAAAAGTGTATACAATTGTATAAAAAAATAAGTATAATGGATAAATAAACAGTTATCACATTATAAATAATTCTTTATTTAACCACATAAACCATCAGATTCCCAAGGACACATGAACCTCAATACTAGCTTCAGGCCACATTGGATCTAAACCATGTCACATATTCAATTCATAATTTATTATAACATGTGGGATTTAATTATCCATTTCTTTTTAACTCATTATTATTGAAACTTGGAAACATATCCTAGTTCCAATATTTTGGGGTTATAATGCCATGTCTAGCACCCCGTGAGTATTTAGAGTATCAGTCCATGTATCACACCTCATGGTTATTTGGAACATAGGTCTTTATCCCATACAATTTAGCATGCATGTTTTGGGTGTAGAATGCCATGTTTAGAACCCCATGAGTATTTAGAGCATCATTCCCTATTTCACACCCTATTTATCAATAATTCACATATATCAAAATATATCACATTATCACATACATCTCAATATAAATTTTTTCACATTATCATATCAACCAAGATTAATCAACATTGATACTCTTATCACAATTAACCACCATAATCTTCCATTAATTAATTCATAAATTAATTAATCCAAGTCCACTAATTAATTCAACAATTAATTAATCACATAAATTTTCTTTAATTAATTCAACAATTAATTAATCAACTCTATACCATTAATTAATTAATTAACTAATTAATCATATTTATCCCATTAATTAATTCAAAAATTAATCAATCACAATAAATGGTTTCAATACTACCATAATTAATTCAACATTTAATGATTCCCAAATCCCACAATTTCAATATTACGATAATTAATTAAACTATTAATTATTCCCAATTCACAATCCAAATATCTCAATAATTAATTCATCAATTAATTATCCCAATTCCAAAACCATATTATTCAATCAAATCCCCAATCACTTAATTAATTAATTGACCAAATTAATTAATTCGATTTAGAAGTTTCCAATTTCTAAACTAACCCTAGAAATTATATAATTATATACACATAATTTAAATAATAACTATGGGATTTTAATAATATACCACCTACCTCAATTCATTGATGAACAATCACCCCATGAAAATCCCCAATTTTATCAGAGTAACGAGATTCAGATCTAAAACCTAAATCAAAATCAAACAAATAAAGACATATTAAATATGTATTTAGATCAAAAATCCTAGATCTAGTTCCACAAAACTGGATCTATATCTAACCAAAATAGAGAATAACTTTTCTTAAAGGATAGAAGAATGATAGAAGAATGGGAAAACAACTGGGATGAGATCCTCTTACCGGGATGGGTGAAGATCTTAGATCTAGGATTTAAACCACCAAGAATAGAGGTAAACTAGGCTTGTAATCTATCTAGGAGGCTCTGAAGTCATGAAATTATGTCATGGGTTGAATGAGAGTATATTTGGATGAGTTTCGGGGCTTTGAGTAATTTTAAAACTAATTTTTCGGTGAATTAAAAATCTGTGCACAGTTTTATGGGAAGGGGTGCATAATTTTCCTTAACCGTGCACCTATACCATGCACCTATTCTTATAAGGTTTTAAATTTACTCCTAATAGGGCACAAAGTTTGATAAATTGTGTTCCAACTATGCTATTCTCCTCTGTCTAGGGTTGCACGGTTTGTTGGGCCAAGGCGCATAGTTAGGGAAAACCATGAACCAACTGTGCATCTCCATCCTTCCTTTTAATTTTCCCCATTTTCACCGAAATAAACCCCAAGGTAAAACCAAAACAAATCATTCTAAAAAAATAAAAAATAATTCATAAAAAGAGCTCGAGAAATCTATAGAAAAGGTTGGGATCTTACAATATCCCAACTTTATAATAGTTCATCCTCGAGATGTACTCCCAAGAATCTATAAGATTATAAGCTAGAAATATTGAGCCACTAAGCCCTCATATCTATTTCTCTATCCCATGTTTCTTCCTGTATACATCCATGTTGCCACAATATACAAACTATCATCATGTTCTTCCCCTGCAACACCTTCTCACTACAATCCAACACACGTATCAGATGCTCCTCAAATGATGCATCTATCTCTAGATCCACATCATCCACATCAATCACATTAGAAGGGATGGGTTGATAATGCTATATTTATGATACATGGAAAACATTGTGCATATCACTGTATCTCTTTTGAAGATCCAATCAGTATGCCACTGAACCGATTTTCTCCACAACCTCAAACGGTCCAACAAACCCATGTGCCAACTTGCACTGCCTCTATATCCTGTGGTGACCTAATCTAGGATACACCCAAAGAAATAAATAGTAACCCTTTATAAAATCTATGAGTCATCATTATCTATCAACATATGACTTCTATTGGCTTTGATCCGTATCCATCCACTTCCGAATAAACTGCACCTATGTCTCCTGCATAAGACTCGGTCCCAAAAACTTTGACTCACCAACCTCCATCCAGCATAACAGTGATATGAATATCCTAACATAAAGAGCCTCGTATGGTTCCATATATATTGTATTATGATAACTATTGTTATAGGAAAACTCTACCAAAGCTAGCTGCTTCTCCCAAGATCCACTGAAGTCCAGGACACACGATCGCAACATATCCTCAATCACCTATATAACACACTTCAAATGACCATATTTTTATGAGTGGAATTCCATAATCACTAGAACCTCTATACTAAGTTCCTTATATTATTTCTACCATAATAATGAATTAGAATATGAGTCACGGTCTAAAACTATAGTCTGTGGAACCCCATGCAGAAGTATTATCTCCCGAATGCACAAGTCTCCCAACTGCTCCACTGAGAAAGTCTCTCGTATAGGCAAGAAATGTACTAATTTTTTTAGTCGTTACACAATAAACCAAATATCATCATTCTTCCAAGGTATCCTTAGGAGATCCACCAAAAATTCCATTTTCATGTTGTCCCACCTCCATTCCGAAATGGGAAACATCTATAGTAACCCTTCAGGTCATTGATGTTCCACCTTCACCTGTTGATAGGTAAAGCATCGTGTCACGAACCTTTCTATATCCATTTTCATGCCCATCCACCAAAACTTTCATCATAGGTCATGGAATATTTTGTTCACACATGGATGCACTGCCAACTTTGAGGCTTGAAATTCCCTTATCAACTCTTCCCACATACTCTTAGGCACAACTACGCGATTCCCGACATAGATGATCTCATCCTCATCTATAAAATTGTATGAAGGTGTATTCCCACATTCAAGGATTTACCTAAAGGATAAACACTCCAGATCCTCATACTTCATGTCTCTGATTCATCTCAAAAAGTGTAAACTCCACTAAAACTGATACAAGACTCATCTTCTCCCAACTCTCCTAAACTAAAACATGCACACCAACCAGTAAGGTCATCATCTTTCACTCAACACTAGACCTTGAAATTCCTAAGTTTGAGTTTTCCTACTTAAATTATGAAGCATACTATTTCATTTCCCGAGTGTATATGCTATTCCATAATCAAATGACTTCATATACTCAACCCACCTCCACTACCAGAGATTTAAATCTCATTGAGAAAAAATATACTTTAATCTATTATGATTGGTATACAGTATAAACTTCTCTCCCAAAAAATAATATTGCTAACACATCAAATCATAAACCACTAAAACCAACTCAAGGTCATGCATATGGTAGTTCTGTTCATGTGGTATCAACTATTGAGACCCATACACCACAACTAAATCTCCCTGCATCAACACAGCTCCCTGCATCAAGATTGGTGTTGATGTCAAGCGATTATTTATCTCCTGGAAATCATTCTCACATGATTCTGACCATTTGAACTCTATCTTTTTTTTGGTCATACCCGTAAGAAGCACTGCTAATCAGGAAAAGTCCTAGATAAACCTCTGATAACATCCAACTAACCCCATAAAGCTATAGATATCAAAAACATTCTTGGGATGCTCCCAAGATACAAATACTTAAACCTTCTCTGGATCCACTGATACACCTTCTTCTGAGATGATATGATCTAATAACTATACCTGATCAATCCATAATTGAAACTTATATTGTTTGGCATATATTTGATGCTCTCTCAGTATACTCAATATGATGTCAAGATATTGGATGTGATCGTCATGTGTCTTGGAGTATACCAAAATTTTATCCACAAAAACTTCCACAAATTGATCCATGTATGGATGAAAGATTCTATTCATCAATTCCATAAGAACTATTGAAGAATTTTTCAATACAAAAAACATTACGATGAACTCATATAGGCCATACTTACTCTATAAAGTAGTCCTCAGTATATCAGAAGGTAAAAATCTCAACCGATGATACCATGATCTTAATTTAATCTTTGAGAAAAAACAATCTCCCCTCAACTGGTCAAAAATATCTTTGATATGTAGGGGAGGATACCGATTCTTCACAGTCATCTGGTTCAACTTTCAGTAATCAACACACAAGCACAAAATCCCATCAGCCTTCTTATAAAAAAACACAGGTGAACCCCAAGGATACATACTCTATTGGATAAATCCCTTACCCTCTAACTACTCTATCTAAGTCTTGAGCTCTTGAAGCTCTATTAGATCCATTATATATGGTGGAATAGAAATTGGCTCAGCTCCCGGTATGAGATAAATAGTGAATTATACATCTCTCTTAGGTGGAATACTTGATAATTATTTAGAAAACACATCCTGAAACTAGTCCACTATAGGTGTAAAGACATCTTGATTTATACCTCCATCATCCAGTAACAGACTAGAAACCTGAGCTATAAGCTCTCCTAGTTACTGAGTAATTGGCCCTGCTCGACCTACTTGGATATCCCACTCTCCATGATGAATATAGTTGCAACCCTTAGGATACATAAAAGTCATTCTCCTATAGTAAAAATCAATGTGGGTTCGGTATGCTACTAACTAATCCATACCCAAAATGAGGTCAAATCCTGACATATCTAGAATATAGAGATCCCAGAGAAAACAATACTCCCCAATATCGAGAGAACATCCCTTACACAAGAAGATGTCTCTAAATTGTACTCCCAATGGTGTATCTATCATCAACATCTCACTCACGAACTCCACCACCAAGATCAAACCATTAAAAATTTGTGCAGAAATAAAGTAATGAGAGGTACCAGTATCAAATAAGGCACTAGATAATGTAGAAGCTATAAGAATAGTACCTCTTGCTATCAATAGTCTAGCCTCACTATCCACAAGTGTAGGATGAGTGGAATGCAACTGTCTCATACCTCTTCCCTATGATGCAGTATGACTCCCTTGATTTTAAATACCCTGTTGATATGTTCTCTCTTACCCAGAAGTTCTACATCCACTACCTCTACTGCCACATCTAGTAGAACCCCAACTTTCTACCTAATATGGTGTAGAAGATCCCTTTCCCACACCCTGGTTCTATCTAGATCCTCCATTACTACCATTATGTCATGGGTTCCTATAGAAATTCTATATATTCCCCATCTTGCTGCAAGATCAGTACTCCACCGATGATTGGGGAAAATGTTTACAAAAGTGAACCGGCCAACCGCACTAGTGGAAAATCACTTGGGTAAGATTCCATGTAACTGATTCATATGTTTGGCCACTCTGCTTCCCACTACTCTGGATAAAGTTCTCATAATGACATTTCCTGATCTTGGAAGTTTCACCTCCTAATCATCCAACAAAAACCACTTGTCTGCCATTGGAATCCTCTTTTAGGTTCCCCTTAGCAATGAGAGTATGATTCACCACTTCTGAAAACTTCATTATCCTGAACATATTCACTTGTGACTTAATTTCACACTTAATTCCATCCTAAAATCATTTTTCTGAAGTATACTTATCCACTTCCAATTCTAGAGAAAAGCGTTGTAAATATGTAAAGCATGAAACATAGTTCATCATGGACATACACCCTTGAGTCAATCTCATGAACTCAACTACTATCTCATGGATGATTATATCTAGATAAAAATGCTCCAAGAACTTCTCCTAAAAGTCATTCCACTCCATATTCAACAATTTTCTATCCTTAGTTTGGATGTCCCACCAATGCTTCGCTTGACCATACAAAATGTAAGCATCTATCTTGACTCTATTTTCAGTAGGATTCTCCAAGTGGTCAAGTATAGTATGTATAGAATCAATCTAGAACTTAGATCCTTCAGTTCCACCCTATATAGTAAATGTTGGAGGGTACTATTACTAAAAATTCCTTTTCTTATTAGACATACTTCTCACAACCTGCATAGGGTCTCTTTCCATAAACTGTATGAAATAAGAAAAGTTCTCTTGGAACTACTCTCCCATTTCCTCACCCGACACTATCGGTGCCTTAGGTTCTACCACTATAAAATCACCCCTATCCATGTCCTCCTGTTTTCCTCTCAATAAGATTCATCATGCAGGCATATATCTATATTTCCAAAAATGCACCTTTAGATACTTTTCACAACATTAACACAATTACGAGAAACACAATATGTCACAACAAGGCATTTCCCTTACCCCCTCCACACAGTCAAAACTGAGGTACTATTACTACCCTTAACCATCCACACCTAGGTCCCATTTAACAAGGGTAAACAAATTCTCAATCTTAACAATTCTCATTATACACCCATTTATTCACATTTTTTCATCATTTAAAATTTTTAAATTTCACATTAGGCACCATTTTTAACTCAATTTCACAAGCAAGGAAAACAGTTCAAGTTCAAAAACTTACCCAAAACCCATTTTCCTATGTGTGCCTAAAATAATTCATGTCACAAAATAATCTTGAATTACTAGAATGATGCATGCATACTAAAATCTCATGCCTTACCAGGCCACAAGTCAAATATCAACAAATCTCTGAAATAATAATCACATCACACCACAAGTGTGTCATGTAAGGTGAAATAATATTCAATTGTAACAACAAATAGCAACAAAAACAATCCCACCCCGGGTACTTGGGTTTTCCCCCATACATGGGTTTAAAACTCCCATGCACATTCTCATGACTAAGGCCTACCTCTTCTAAGTCTCATGTCTAACTTTCCCAAATAGTGATACAAAATAAAATAAAATAAAACTCCACTAATACCACTTTTTAATGTCCTGGCCCAAGTGCCACACCCCGGTTCCCTAAGATGGTTAGTCACATGACCTCAGGCACGCCTCCCTGTACACCATAGGTTGTCGACTAGAAGCCAGGGTCTAATATCAATCATGGGGAGACTATACCCACTTTTTATTAGAGTAATGCACTAGCAGAAATAATAAAAATAACCAAATGATATAACCATAACTAGAACAATATCGGTATCACAAGATGACCAAACCTATAAATACAGAATCAAACCTAAAGTAGAAAATATGTTATTCCAATGTATGTGTCAAGTGTTTAAAATGAAAACCCAAAATAAATACACTGATAACTCCCTCAAGCAGGTCCCTAATCCTGTCTGGTTCCCTTAGCCATGATTCATCCCAACACATCCCTAAAACACAAGGCATTTTCCCTTATCCTATCCTAAAAACATGAAATCTATTTGGGTACCAATCAAGAAGCCTGAGTAGGGTGTGGGTACAACTCAGTAGGCCACCACCAACGACATCTAAAACAATATCCAGTCAATAACAGTGTATGTAGTTTTATAAATAAATAAGTACAATGCACAAATAAATAGTTATCACATTATCAATTATTCTTTATTAAACACATAAATCACAGGGTTCCCAAGGACCCCCATACCTCAATACCTACTTCGGGCCATGTCGGGTCTCAACCATGTCACATATTCAATTCACATTTCATTATAATACATGGGATTTCATTATCCATGTCATTTCAATTCATTATTATGGACACATAGAACCATAGTCCAATGCCAATATTTTGGGGGGAAAACACCATGTCTAACACCTGGTGAGTATTTGGAGCATCATTCCCTATCTCACACCTCATGGTTATTTAGAGCATTAGTCCCAGTACCATACAATTTATCATGCATGCTTTGGATGTAGAACTCCATGTCTAACACCCCGTGAGTATTTGGAGCATCAGTCCCTATCTCACACCCCATTTATCAATCATTCACTTATATCACAATATATCACATTATCACATGCATCTTAATATCACATGTTTTCATATTATCATATCAACCAAGATTAATCAACATTAATCCTCTTATCACAATTATCCACCACAATATTCCATTAATTAATTCATAAATTAATTAATCCAAGTCCATTAATTAATTAAACAATTAATTAATCAAATTTATCCCATTAATTAATTCAATAATTAATTAATCACAATAAATGTTTTTAATACTCCCATAATTAATTCAAAAATTAATGATTCCCAAATCCCAAAATTTCAACATTCCAATAATTAATTCAACTATTAATTATTCCCAATTCACAATCCAAATATCTCAATAATTAATTAATCAATTAATTATTCTAATTCCAAAACCAAATTATTCAATCAAATCCCCAATACCTTAATTAATTAATTGAACACATTAATTAATTCAATTTAGAAGTTTCTAATTACTAAAATAACCCTATAAATTATAAAATTACATATAAATAATTGAAATTGTGAATATTATATTTGAATAATAAACCACCTACCTCAATTTGTTGATGAATGATCTCCCCACGAAAATCCCCAATTTCATTAGAGTAACCACATAGAACGAGATCCGGATCTAAAACCTAAATCAGGATTGAACAAATCAATATCTCTTAAATCTAGATATATATCTACAATCCTAGATCCAAATCCACAAAACTAGATCTATATCTAACCAAAATAGAGAATAACCTTCCTTAAAGAAGGAGAGAAGAACAAGAGATGAATGAGAAAACAACCAGGATGAGATCCTCTTATCGGAATGAGTGTAGATATTCAATCTAGGATTTGAACCACTAATAATGAAGGTTAGTATGGATTGGGATCCATCTAGGAGGCTCTAAAATCATGAAAGGATGTTAGGGGTCAAATTGGAGTCGATTTGGGTGAGTTTTGGTGGTTCAGGTAATTTTAAAACTATTTTTTTAGTGAATTAAAAAGTCACACATGGTTTTTTGGGAAAGGGAACATGGTTTTCCCTAAACATGCACCTAAATTGTGTGCCAAACATATAATTCCCCTTTATTTATGTCTACACAATCTTTTGGTCCAAGATGCACAGTTAGGGAAAACCATGCGCCAAGCGTGTACTACCCTCCTTCCTTTCAATTTTCTCCATTTTCACTCAAACTCACCCCGAGGTAAAACCCAAACAAAGCATGCTTAAACAAAGAAAAAATAATACTTGAAAAGAGATCAATATATCTATATAAAATTTTGGGATCTTACATCTTGGGTCTTCCTTACATCGAAATATCAGAGAGAACAGACCAACATCTTCTTCATTCACGATGAAAATAGTGAACTCAAAATTGCATACTGATCAAAAAAATCAATTTGGATTTCCAAGATTTGAATAGTGACATCAGATCTAATCAAAATCAGATGGTCCAAATCCACACTCATTCGGTGATGAGGTGTCACGACCCCCTCCCACCAAAGATTCCCCTCCTGAGCTGACAATGGTGAAAGGGGGATAATGACCCCCAAGTCCCGCCTCCAGTAGGCCCCGGAGTGGTGACTAGCACCAAGGGTATGAGTTTTCCCAAAAATGAGAGGCATTACCCTTTTTATTATTTAATATTGGGAAATAGGACAAGTCAAATACCAAAAAGGAAAAGAAAAAGTGTAGAGAAATAAACCCAAACTAATCCCACATGCATGTTTAAACAATTCTGAAACAAAGTACAAGTACAAGAAAGCTCAAAAGTACAATACCAAAAGAAACGAGAGTACAAAAACTGCAACAACTCCAACTGTCCTGACTAGTAGGGTCCCGCACGGCCCTGGTAGTCCTCCTGGAAACCTGAAAGTAAATGTAGGGTGAGCATACAAGTATACTCAGTAGGGAAACCTAAAGCTCTCGTGCACAGGTGGGGTGACATTCTAATGTCCCGTGAGAACAACAGAAGAAACCAACCTAACAAGAAAATATATCCACCCAACCTCACCAGCCACGCTCACCAAAAACACATAACAACAGGTAGTAGTATATAAGAAAAAGAGTATTGGGTACCCCACACCATTTCCCACTAGTTAGCTGCTCTTCCTAACGGTGAACGTACTGATGCTACCACACTCTTCCCGCCCGCACACACCTGGGCCTCAAGAACCACATATCCCGCCTGCACACACCTGGTCCTCACAACCACACATCCCGCCTGCACACACATGGGCCTCAAGAACCATATATCCCACCCGCACACACATGAGTCTCACAACCACACATCCCGCCTGCACACACCTGGGCCTCATCCCAAAGATTCTTGGGAATAGTAAACCTACCTGAAGAGTCTTGGGCTAATACCACCCCAATCGAAACCTACCCAAAGAGTCTTGGGTGTAAGGTCGCCTCAAGCCATCACAGCCTATGGAAGAAGGAGCATGAAGGAGCTAGTAACTAAGGGGAAAACACCCTCTCCCATGAAATGGGAGTGTTCGGCACTAAGTGTTCAACATGGGTGGGGTGAGACAAAACCCAAAGATACAGATATATATATATATATACATATATATATATATATATATGTGTGTGTGTGTATGTATGTATACCAAACACACAGCCCAACCTATGGCTTCTAAACAGAGAAACTGAGCACGTGCATCGGTACTGATACTACGAAGCATGCATACAACAAACAACCCCAACCCCATTTAGGTTTTCAAGTTTCATCAGTAATAGTTTATTAGTTCCTTAACTACTGGGCAACTATCAAACCAGATCAAGAGTTTCGTAGAACAAAATCCCTGCCAACCATAAATCAAGTTAGATAAAACACAAGCAACACAACCCAACCTTTTATCATCAATCAAACCCCATTGATTTTTTCCGCATTCATTATCTTTCCCCTCAGTTCATTTATCAACCTTCCACTTTCTTTTAATAACACAATCCATTACTACAGCCCTGCTGCCACTATAACCACATATCCACCACCGTATCACAAAACAAGGCTTTTGCCACATCATCCCCCCTTTAATATCATTTACCGCAGCCCCACTGTCCATCCTAATCGTAACAACTCAGGATTCACCCCCCCCCCCTTCTCACACACCATGTAACCAAACTAACACCCACATGTTCATTATTCCATTTTGTTCAACCGGGGTGATCACACAAGGGTTCCGGATTTTAAATCAGCCAACTTTACATGATTAACCGAATTCCATAAGGTTTCTATCCACAAAATGGTCTAGAAAGATAGGGAAACATTTAATTGCACAAGAAAAGGCCCCCAACGACCGGGATTTTCAGTAGGCATAAGCATATTCAATTCACAACATAACAATAGGATAAAATAAAGATAAACATAATAACTTCCCCATCCCTGTTCTTTAAGACAGTTATTGTATTTATTTATTGGTTCAACTGTATCTCATGGAAACAAGAGGATACCCACCCCGCATGATGCACAAAAAAGAGAGAGACGAAGGTAAGATCCCTACCTCAACAGGTTCTGATCACAACGCTCCCCCAGATCAGCTTTAGAAGATGTCTGTCGGCGTTTTTCGCTTCTATTAAACCCGGAAAAACCTCCTCAGGTGGAATTTGGGAAGGAAAGGAAAAAAGGAAAAACAATAGATCCAGGTTCAGAAGTTCTGCCTCGTCGTTATGATCCCATGGCCACCGACGAATCATAAATCATAGCTTGGACGAAGAAGTTATGGAGGAAAGGAGCTTTGGAGTCTCTCGGGAGAGCTCTGCTCGAAGGAGAGGGGAGGAGAGGAGTGATTTGAAAAGGAGGAGAGGCCCCCTCCTTTTATAGGCGAGAAAAACTAAAGTACATGGCGTGTACTTTCTAGTACACGGCGTGTACTCGGCCATTTCACACGGTCTCCATACGGCTTCCAACACGGCATTTAATGCGGCACACAGTCATTGACTGGTCAACACATGGTTTAAGGGTAATGCGTACGCAGGAAGGAACTACACAACATGTAGTATGGGATACATGGCGTGTACTCATTTATTTCATGCAGCAAGGACATGGCCTCAACACGGCACACGGTCGTTGACTGGTCAACACACGGTTTGAGGGTAACGCGTATGCGGGGAGGAACTACATGGTGTGTAGTATGGGCTACACGGTGTGTACTCATTTATTTCACACGGCAAATACACGGCTTCAACACGAGGTATACTTGGCAAGGTGGTACACGGCGTGTACTCACACTACACGACATGTAGTTACAAAATTCTAAAAAGTGTGGGAAAAGTCTATTCTACCCTCCAGAACACTTCATGACCCTCTTTTTGACAAAGGAATGGGCCGGAGAGGTCCAGGCCATTACATTAGATACCTCTTAAAATATTCTCATCCTCGAGAATTTACAAACCAACCCAGAAGAACCCAAAAAGATTCCTATTAGGGATCTTGTTATAATAGGAACCCAACCAACAACCCTAATCATATGTTTTAGGAATTCCCTCTCCTATGTCGAGATATTATCCACTTTAGGCGGTACTGAATCACCTACACGGGTTTAATCTCATCCACATTAATGCGTCTCAATTAATAATTGGGTCTTCCCACTTCCATATATTAGGATTTTTTTCAACTTACACTGCCCCCAACACCGTACAACCAACAAGCCAAGCATTCCATATATCAAAGGTATATAGCATAACATCAAAACAAAGCTCAAAAGAACAAAGAAAAACACAAGTCAAAACAACTCTAGGTACTGGGTGTGCATCTGAGACTCCCACTCCCAAGTGCTCTCCTCGAGGCCACCATGCCTCCACAACACACGAACCAAGGCGATGGTTCGTCCACAGAGCACCTTCTCTTTACGATCCTCAATTCTGACTGGTCATTCCTCGAAGGTCGCATCATCTCCCATATCTAACTCTCCCCAGTCGATAACGTGAGAGTCATCGTGTAAGTACTGACGAAGCTGGGAGACGTGGAAGATGTCATGAACCTTCTCTAACTGAGGTGGCAGGGACAGCTGATATGCCACCTCGTCGACTCGCCTCAGCACCTCGAAAGGTATTATGAACCTAGGGGAGAGCTTACTCCCCTTCCCAAACCTTTGCTGCCTCTGTCGAGGGGAAACCTTCAAGAACACATGATCTCCCACCTCAAACTCCAAGGGCCTCCTCCGACGATCAACATAAGACTTCTGTCGGTCCTGAGCCGCTTTCATCCTCTCACGCACAAGCTGGACTTTCTCTGTGGTGCTATGTACTACCTCTGGCCCAAGAGCACCTGTCTCACCAACCTCTGCCCAGAAAATGGGTGAATTACATGTCCTTCCATACAAAGCCTCAAACGGTGCCATGCCAATAGTAGAGTGGAAGATGTTGTTGTAGGAAAACTCTACTAAAGGCAAGTGTCGCAGCCATGATCCTCTGAAATCCAGAACGCATGCCTGTAGCATGTCCTCCAACGTCTGGATAGTCCGCTTGGTCTGCCCATTAGTCTAGGGGTGGAAAGCAGTGCTAAGGAATATCTAGGTGCCAAAAGCATGTTGTAACCCCCTCCAGACTCATGAGGTAAACCGAGTATCTCGATATGAGACAATAGTCTTTGGAACTCCATGAAACCACACCACCTCATCTATGTACCTCTATGCTAAGGTACTCACCAGACCCAACTCCTTAATTGCTAAGAATTGAGCTGATTTTGTCAGTCGATCCACCACTACCCAGATAGCATCATAACCACCCTGAGCTCTGGGTAGTCCTGTGACGAAGTCCATTGAGATGTCATCCCATTTCCACTCAGGGACATCTAAAGGATTCAACAAACCACTGGGAACACGGTGTTCAGCTTTTACTTGCTGATACACTAGGCACTTAGCCACAAACTCTGCCACTGCCTGTTTTACCCCGGGCCACCAAAACTGTTCCCTCAGGCCTCGGTACATTTTTGAAACTCCCAAATGCACCGCCAAGTCTGATCTATGGAACTCATGGAGAACTCCCTCATGCATCGCCTCTGGAACAAACAACCTTCCATGAAAGAGCATTCGATGTCGGCTATCCTCTGACCATCCTTATGGAGCGTTCCCCTGATCGATACGATCCCACATTACTTACGCCTCGGAGTCTCCCCATTGAGACTCTTCCACCTGTTGTAGCAAGGAGGAATGCACCGTCATCTGAAAAAAATAGCCTCTAACACCTTCTACCCTTGTATCCAAGTGCAAGGCAGCCAACTCTCCCATCGCTTTCCAAGCATCAGCAGATTCCTGAACCACTTCCTTATGTGACTTCCTACTCAGGGCATCATCCACAACGTTGCCCTTACCTTCAGTGTAAGAGATCTCGAAGTCATAGTCTTGGAGAAACTCGACCCATCTCCACTGTCGTAAGTTCAGGTCACACTGAGAGAAGATATAACGTAAGCTCTTGTGATCTGAGAAGACCACAAAGCGCTCCCCAAAGAGGTAATGTCGCCACAAATTCAGTGCGAACACCACTGCTGCAAGATCTAGGTTGTGGGTGGCATAGTTATGCCCGTGAGGGCGAAACTGACTAGAACCATAACAGATCACACCCTTCTTCTGCATCAGTACACACCCCAAAACAAGGAAATAAGCATCACAAAACAACTCATACAACAACCCTTCCTCTGGAAACCTGAGTACTAGAGCACTGACCAACTTCTCCTTCAGGTAGTTGAAAGCTTCCTGGCATTACTTGCTCCATAGGAATACCTGGTTCTTCCTAGTCAAAGATGTCAATGGAGCAGCAACTCGAGAGAAGTCCAAAACGAACCTCCGATAATAGCCTGCCAACCCCAGGAAACTACAAACTTCTACCACTCTCTTGGGTTCCGCCCAAGAAACAACTGCCTCCACCTTTGACGGGTCCACTAACACTCCATTATGAGACACCACGTTCCCAAGAAAGTGTACTTCTTGTGTCAAGAACTTACACTTCGACAATTTCCCATAAAGCTGGTGGTGTCGAAGGACTTCCAAGACTGCTCTGAGATGCTCAATGTACTCCTCCTCTGATCTTGATTAGATCAGGATGTAATCAATAAACACAATGATGAACTAGTCCAGAAACTCTTGGAAGACAAAGTTCATAAGTCCCATGAACATAGCTGGTGCATTCGTAACTCCAAACGACATCACTACAAACTCGAAGTGCCTATACCTACACCTAAAAGATGTCTTCAAGATGTCACTGTCCTTTACCCTCAGCTGATGATATCCAGATCGCAGATCAATCTTAGAAAACCAACCTGCTCCCCTCAGCTAGTTGAAGAGATCATCTATCCTTGGAAGGGGGTAATAGTTCTTGAACATTACCTGATTCAACCTTCGGTAGTCTATGCATAGCCTGAGACCACCATCTGCCTTCTTCACGAACAAAACTGGAGCACCCCATGGCGACACGTTGGGTAGAACAAAACCCTTCTCCATCATATCTTCAATCTGAATCCGCAACTCCCGCAACTCCGAAGGTGCCATCCGATAAGGGGCCATTGAAATCGGACAGGCACCAGGATATAAGTCTATACTGAACTCAACGTCACGTTGGGGGGGTAGAGTCACAACCTCCTCGGGAAAAACATCAAGGAACTTCCCAACAACCTCTGGAACATTCATCATCTCTGTATCAGCTAAAACCACTGATACCCCGCCTAGCAAGAAAGGGAGAGGATTCACATGCCAGCTTCCCACCTGATAGCTCCTCTCGCCAACAAAAGCTACATGCTTCCCATCCAAGTTGGAGAACACGACTCTTCTTTGAAAGCAGTTGATAACGGTATTAATAGAAAACATCCATTCGATGCCTAGGATGACATCGTAGGGATGCATATATAGCAAAAGAAGATCCCCACTAGATCGATGTGGTCGGAACGTCAGCTCACATCCCCGGCAAACACAAGATACGCTGGTCTAACCCCCAACTAGTGTACTCAGCACCAGGGGTACGGAAAGTATCTCTACGTCTAGACCCAAATCATGGGCTAGACCGGGTGCAACAAAGGAGTGTGAAGCTCCCGAATCGAACAAAGCAGAAATGAGAGTGCTGAAAAAATAAATCGTACCTCGCACCACCTCTGGTCCTGCTGGATCTGCCAACTCTGCTACGTGAAACTGTCCACGCCCAGCTCCTCTTCCTCTCTGATGTCGACCACCTCCCCGACCACACCCTGGTTGAGGTCCATGAGGAGCACCCTGAGGTTGGCCTCCTCCTGCAAATTCTTCCCTTGGAGGAGCAGGGTCCTGTTGCTGCTGGAAGGGCCTCGTCGGCAATTGGTGCTGCTGAGGCGGGCACTGAACCTTCCCACCTCCACCGTACTGAGCTCGGGTTAGGCACCGACTTTGGATGTGCCCGAAACCTCCACAAGAGAAACACTTTGGTACTGGGCTCGTGAAAAAGGGATGAGGACCTGAAGATCTGAACTGGAACTGCTGGGGCCTGCTCCCCACTAGCCTGAATCTGGAAGGTCCCGTCACAGGAGACCTGCTGCTAACTGCATTCCCTTTCGACGAACCTGGATGGATCCTCTCTCATGGTGCACCTCCCTATGAGTGCATCCTCTCTACAACCTCTACCTTCTTCTGTATGGCCAAGTACGTCAGAAGGGTGAAGGGGGTGGCAGAATACTGGAGAGAAGGATGAAGTGCCTCCTCAAAACGTCTCGCCCAAGACTCCTCATCCGGAAAGAGATCCGAAGAAAAGCGTAGGAGATCCTTGAACTTGATCCCCAATTCTCGTACTAACATACTCCCCTGCTGGAGGGAGATTAACTCCTACCACTTCTCCGCCTTGATCATGGAAGAAAGGAATTCCTCTCGGAACTCCTTCTCAAAGTCAGCCCACGGAACCTCTGCCTCTGTCCTCTCCCCGAGGTAGAGCGTCCACCACTGGCGCACCGCACCTCTCAGCTGACTGACTGCTAGGGGAACCCAGTACTCCCTCGGAGCACAGATCAAAGTAAAAGCGATCCCTCAATCCTCAAGCCACCCCTCTGTCTCCATATCTGATGTACTACCCTCGTACTTCTTGAGGTTTTGTCGTTGGAAGGAATGGAGAGTCTTCTGCCACTGGCTATCTTCCTCCTCTCGGTCAATCCTCAACTGATCGAACCCCTGAATCTTCTGGGCCTCGGCTGTCTGAGCCACCCGGGAATGACGTCCAGGTGCCATAGCTGTACAGTAAACAAAGATCGCCTAAGCCCAAGTAGCAAGGAAATTTATCAAGGTTTCATTTTATCACTTTATTTCTTTCCCAGAACACCCAAATCAAGTAAAACACAATCATGATGATGCATGTACCTTCCCTAGGGTCTCTACTCTGCAATCAATATAGTATCACTTGGTTGTTCGGTAGGCTCAGAGTCCTTGCATTGGATCACGGGGGGGCCTAAAATCATGTGTTCTAGTCGGTCTTCCCTGGCCTATATCATGCACCAAGATCATCCAACACTGTCACCCTACCATCCCATGCAATCCTCATTGTGCCTAACTCCAGAAACCATCCTATTTCTCAACCATCACCTCTGATACCATTCTGTCACGACCCCCTCCCACCAAAGATGCCCCTCCTCAGCTGGAAATGGTGAAAGGGGGATAATGACCCCTGAGTCCTGCCTCCAGTAGGCCCCGGAGTAGTGACTAGCACCAAGGGTATGAGTTTTCACAAAAATGGGAGGCATTACCCTTTTTATTATTTAAGATCGGGAAATAGGACAAGTCAACTACCAAAAAGGAAAAGAACAAGTGTATATAAATAAACTCAAACCAATCCCACGTGCATGTTTAAATAATTCTGAAACAAAGTATAAGTACAAGAAAGCTCAAAAGTACAATACCAAAAGAAACAAGAGTACAACAACTGCAAAAACTCCAACTGTCCCGACTAGTAGGATCCCGCACGGACCTGTTAGTCCTCCTGGAAACCTGAAAGTAAACGTAGGGTGAGCATACAAGTATACTCAGTAGGGAAACCTAAATCTCTCGTGCACAGGTGGGGATACATCCTAATGTCCCGTGAGAACAATAGAAGAAACCAACCTAACAAGGAAATCTATCCACCCAACCTCACCAGCCACGCTCACCAAAAACAAATAACAACAGGTAGTAGAATATAAGAACAAGAGTATTGGATACCCTGCACCATTTCCCACTAGTTAGTTGCTCTTCATAACAGCGAACATCCTAACGCTACCACACTCTTCCTACCCGCACACACCTGGGCCTCAAGAACCACATATCCCGCACGCACACACCTGGGCCTCACAACCACACATCCCGTCCGCACACACCTGGGCCTCAAGAACCACATATCCCACCCGCACACACCTGGGCCTCACAACCACACATCCCGCCCGCACACACCTGGGCCTCATCCCAAAGATTCTTGGGAACAGTAAACCCACCCGAAGAGTCTTGGGCTAATACCACCCCAATTGAAACCTACCTGAAGAGTCTTAGGTGTAAGGTCGCCTCAAGCCATCACATCCTATGGAAGAAGGAGCAGGAAGAAGCTAGTAACTAAAGGGAAAACACCCTCTCCCATGAAATGGGAGTGTTCGGCACTAAGTGCTCAACATGGGTGGGGTGCGACAAAACACAAAGATACAGATATATATATGTATGTATACCAAACACATAGCCCAGCCTATGGATTCTAAATAGAGAAACTGAGCATGTGCCTCGGCACTGCTACTACGAAGCATGCATACAACAAACAACCCCAACCCCATTTAGGTTTTCAAGTTTCATCAGTAATAGTTTATTAGTTCCTTAACTACTGGGAAACTATCAAACCAGATCAAGCATTTCATAGAACAAAATCCCTACCAACCAAAAATCAAGTTAGATAAAACACAAGCAACACAACCCAACCTTTTATCATCAATCAAACCCCATTGATTGTTCCCGTGTTCATTATCTTTCCCCTCAGTTCATTTATCAACCTTCCACTTTCTTTTAATAACACAACCCATTACTGCAGCCATGCAGCCACTATAACCACATCTCCACCACCGTATCACAAAACAAGGCTCGTGCCACATCATCGCCCCTTTAATATAATTTACCGCAACCCCGCTTCCCATCCTATTTGTAACAACTCCGGATTCACCCCCCCCCCCCTTCTCACACACCACGTAACCAAACCAACACCCACATGTTCATTATTCCATTTTGTTCAATCGGGGTGATCACACAAGGGTTCCAGATTTTAAATCAGCCAAATTTATGTGATTAACCGAATTCCACAAGGTTTCCATCCACAAAACGGTCTAGAAATATAGGGCAACATTTAATTGCGCAAGCGAAGGCCCCCAATGACTGGGATTTTCAGTAGGCATAAGCATATTCAATTCACAACATAACAATAGGATAAAATAAAGATAAACATAATAACTTCCCCATCCCTGTTCTTTAAGCCAGTTATTATATTTATTTATCGGTTCAACTGTATCTCACGGAAAAAAGAGGATACCCACCCCGCATGATGCACAAAAAGAGAGAGACAAAGGTAAGATCTCTACCTCAACATGTTCTGATCACAACTCTCCCCCGAATCAGCTTTAGAAGACGTCTGTTGGTGTCCTTCACTTCTGTTAAACCTGGAAAAACCAGCTCGGGTGGAATCTGGGAAGGAAAGGCTGAAGGGAAAACAACAGATCCGGGCTCAGAAGTTCCGCCTTGTCGTTACGATCCCGTGGCCACCGACGGATCGTAAATCAGAGCTCAGAAGAAGAAGTTATGGAGGAAAGGAGATTTGGAGTCTCTCAGGAGAACTCTTGTCAAAGGATAGGGGAGGAGAGGAGTGATTTGAAAAGGAGGAGAGGCCCCCTCCTTTTATGGGTGAGAAAAACTAAAGTACACGGCATGTACTTTCTAGTACACGACATGTACTTAGCCATTTCACACAGTCTCCACGCGGCTTCCAACACGACATTCAATGCGGTACACAGTCATTGACTGGTCAACACACAGTTTGAGGGTAACGCGTACACAGGAAGGAACTACACGACGTGTAGTATGGGCTACACGGTGTGTACTCATTTATTTCATGCGGCAAGGACACAGCCTCAACACGGCACATGACCATTGGCTAGTCAACACATTGTTTGAGGGTAACGTGTACGCGGGGAGGAACTACACGGCGTGTAGTATGGGCTACATGGCGTGTAATCATTTATTTCACACGGCAAAGAAACGGCTTCAACATGGGGTATACCCGGCAAGGTGGTACACGGCGTGTACTCACACTACACGGCGTGTAGTTACAAAATTCTGAAAAGTATGGGAAAAGTCCATTATTCCCTCCAGAACACTTCATGACCCTCTTTTTGACAAAGGAATGGGCCGGAGAGGTCTGGGCCATTACATGAGGTATTTTTTTATGAACACGGCAACTCCATTCTTAGTGAGTCTTTATCTTAAGTTCAAAAATAGACACCCCCAAATAGAAGACACTTCCTTGAGTGTTCTTCTAAACTCAGATCCAGTCTCAATAGATCTCACCCAGCTAGAGATGCATGGATCAAGATTTCAGGCTCAACAATGAAGAGAATTAGTGGTGTGATTCCTTTCTTCATTGCAAGACAAATTTGAGTGCTTCAATGATAGAATTATTTCTGTAACGCCCCGACCCCAGCTACCCGGAGCCGGTGCGTCACTTCGTAACATAGGCATGATCACAAAAGATCAAGTCTCGAAAGACCGATTAGTTTAGTAGCCTTGGAAACACTAGATACATTCATAAGTCTTTCATTACATCAAAAAGTGAAAAACTACAATAACATGGTCTTCATAGTCCACACTCATATCCTCTTCTGACTATCCCTGCAGGTCATTCATAAAATACTTCTTCACATCCTGGAAAATATTAAAACATTGAAAGGGGTGAGCTCAGATGCTCAGTAAGGATAACAATATTGCGGAAGCTTTCATAAATAAACATAAACATTTAAGGCAATGTATAAATAAAACAAAAGCCTTTTAAACATGAACTTCAACATAATATGGCAAGAGTAAAATGAGATAATGCCATTCACTTCTTCACATGGATATTCTACTGGTCGAATAATCACATGCAATAACAATAACCACTTTCATAATGAGGGAATGTATAATGCCAGACATTCTGAAACACTTTGTCAAGGCCTCGGCCAAGACGTCTAAAATGATTAAGGCCTCGGCCAAAACCATAAATCAAATTGGGAAAGGGCCTCGGCCAATTCCACATCTAGTTGTCTCATGAGACCTGCCGATGCATCGAGGAGCTATAGCGGGCTCCACCCGTCACTTATTAAGTCCAATACATTCCTCATATGAATAGGTTTAAACATATCATAAACCATAACATAATCGTATCACATAAAACATGCATAAAGGAAACATAACATTTCCACATTTCAATCACAAGATATCAATACAACACTTTGATATGATAAAAACGCTTTCAAAACCATTTTCAATACCAAAATAAAAGAAAGTTAAAACTTTGTATTTATTTTTCATTAAAAAAAATGATGGCTTGTAGAGGAAGCCGAAACTCAAATAATGGTCACGGCGGCGGAGAAGTCATTGTCGCCGCATAAGTACGGAAAGAAAAACATTCCCTTTTGTCGTTTAGCAAAACACTTTGTATAAAAATATTCCTTTTGAATAACCGTAAAAGTCAAAGGGGTTTATACACCGTATAAAAGAAAATTGTGTATAAAACCAAATATGCCTCAATGAAAGGAGATTGAGATGAAGTCCATAAAAAGATCATTTTTAAAATAAAATAGATCTATTATGTGTATTCACTATAGGTACACATAAAGAAAGTAAAAAAAATACAAAATAGGACATAATAATATCATGACATAATTTGAAAGTAGGAGATTAACCCAAAGAAAGGATATTGGGTTAAGAAATTCCCTTACAAATATCATTTAAATAAAATATATCTATTATGTGTATTCACTATAATTACACATAAAGAAAGTACAAATACAAGATATGACATAACAATATCATGACATAATTTGAAAGTAGGAGATTAACCCAAAGAATAGAAATTGGGTTAAGAAGTTCCCTTACAAATAAAATAGATCTATTATGTGTATTCACTATAGATACACATAAAGAAATTACAAATACAAGATAGGACATAATAATATCATGACGTAATTTGAAAGTAGGAGATTAACCCAAAGAATTGAAGTTGGGTTAAGAAGTTCCCTTACAAATAAAATAGATCTATTATGTGTATTCACTATAGATACACATAAAGAAATTACAAATACAAGATAGGACATAATAATATCATGACGTAATTTGAAAGTAGGAGATTAACCCAAAGAATTGAAGTTGGGTTAAGAAGTTCCCTTACCTTGTGTCCGACTTGACTCAACCGTTCTTTAACCTCCTGAATAATAAACTAGAGTTAATATCTACCTTATTAAGAACCATTTTAAATTTCATTATCCTTTTTATATCACTTATTACAATGTTATGAACATTATGTAATTATTTAAGTTAATAACGGTCGTTTTGTCGATCTTTGGTACATGAGTCAACAATAAACTTCTTATAATTATAAGTTGTTCATGTGGTGAAATATCCATTATATCCAGAATTATATTAATGATGTAGATATCATATATATCATATATATACAGTATATACATTCATTTATAATATTACGTAACATTTAGAGGTAAGAAATGAAATGCACCGTTCATGGAGACGGTAAGCCGTACGTACGCATGAACGCTACTTTCATTTCAATTTCATATTTAATGGAACTAAATCATAATGATATAAATGTATAATATAATTCCAGTATAATATAGTGTATAATACCATTTAATCCATCCTTTATACATCCCACATATGGCATTAACGATTCAAATCACTTTGAGGGGGCGGTAGTCCGCACTTCCTAAAATGAAATTATCGCGTTTTACCCATAATGGAAATCATAAAGTATGCCATAAATGAGAAATACAGAAGCATAAGGAAAACATAAACATAATATATATATCATATATGAAAATAGTGTCATCAAAATGGCCACCATTATAGGTGTTAAAAGAATTTGAACAATCATCGTTTCGGGAGGCAGAATTTCGCCATCCACGGAAACCGTATGTTCTTTAACCATTAGATGTAGGTGTGTGTAAGTGTAGCTCGAATCCTTCTTATAACAACATCCTAGTATATTGAGGATACTGGTGTTGTTACAAAAGAAATAAATAAAAAGAGTTTAGGGGGTTGGAGAAGAAAAATAAAACAAAACAACATTAGAAAAGACATTACCTCAAAATCGGGTAACTCTTTTTGATTTGAGCTAAAGGCTTCCTTGGGAAGAGTTCTGCCCAAAGTGAGGTTTCTAGGAGTAAGGGAGGAATGTTGGGAGAGTATTTGGGCAGAGGTTGGCCGAGCCAAATGGCTTGAAAGTGTAAATGAAGTGGGAGAGGTGGGGGCCTTTTATAAGTGGAGAGGAGGGGCACTTTTGGAAAGATTGAAATGTTACATTATTTCAAAATGCTTTTCGGATTCTAAAGGTCCCACACTTATATAATTCGAGGCTAAGGTGATAAGGTTTCGAAATCTCCTCATCCAATTGGCTTTGGACAAGTGTAAGCCTTGGATTTTACATTATCTATTCATTTTATTAAAATCGTTAAATAATGAGGTCATCGCTGCATCATAATGATGTCATAAATAATTTAATTTATTTAATGTCTAAAAATTATAAAAAAATACTATGATGTAGGAAATCTTTTTAGCTTTCTAATGAATATTTATAGTCAAAATTTGTACTTGTGTAACCCTACTTAAAAATTGTTTTAGTAAAACAATTTATGTTAGTGTCATTTTCACTTTAACATTAAATAAAAAGTAATTTATGTTATTTCCCAACAAAAGTGGATCCATGGGGTCCCCAAGTTAGGCCATGGCTTGTCTTGGTCGGCCATGACACAACCAATGAGGTTGAGACATGTGTCTAGGTCATTTAATATTATTAAAGTATTATTTATACCTTAAACTACCCTAATTACCACTAATCGCGATTAAGAACTTAATAAGTTACTATTCACCAAAAAATTATTTTTATCCCATTGAACCACATTTTACTTCTTAATGACAACCATGTATGTCGGATTTTTGAAAATCAAATCACAGTAGTGGTAATATTTCATTTAAACGAAAAATCAGTTATTTAACAACCACTTAGTGGTTTCACTATTCATCAAAAATTGAAGTTTTTCAGAATAAGGCCAAAATTTCACCCTAAGCTATAATTGATATTCCGAATTGAAAAATGATGTCTATTTTACAAAATTCCAAACATATTAGTTGCATTAATTAATTTTATAATTAATTCCCGCTGTCACAACAAATAGCGTGTTTTTAAGAAACAATTTATATCAAAAGATTGGCAATTGTTTATGTCCAATTTCAATGTTAAATTAATTCTAATGACCACCATTGGATAAAATGGTAAAAATATATTCTAATTATACATTAAAACCACCAAATATTATAATTTATCACTATAAATTATTTTGATTAAAAAAGTTGTTTTAAGTATTTTTCACTATTTATAAAATTTTAGAAGTTCTCAGAAAAATACCAAAAATTCAACATAGGCTAATTTCGATATTACGAATACAAAAATGAAGTCCATTTTGACATATAAAATTTCTATAATTTTAAAAAGTGGTTATTACTATTCATAACGGCTACTTTGATTAGTCGCGATGTTTTAGAACTCGAAGTTGCGTACAATGCAAGCTATTGTATTATTGAATGAGAAGCGTATCGTGGAAGCTCGGGGTGTTACATTCTCCCCTCCTTCAATAAATTGCGTCCTCGCAATTTGTTATTTTTCTTTAAAAATAAAAGGTTGAAAATAGAAAATACCTTTGAGGAAAACCCACATCGGAAATAAGGTTAATAAAATTTAGCCTTAATAAGAGGGAAAGGGAAATGAACAAGTCACCACCCAATTATGATCTCGATTAGGAGAACATTGGTGGCAATTAGAGACATATAATTAGAGGAAAAACGTAAATATTTGTAGGGAGTGATTGAGGTCATCAATCACAATCAACTGTCAAATTGAGGGCCTCAAAGCCTTCAATCTATGTTGATTTAAAATATCATCAGTTCAACAAGACATAAGGTATTAGGATAACACATTTTTTGTTTTAATATCCCTTTACTAAAGTTTAAGAATTAATTTATTCATTGAATAAGAGATAGGTATATATATATTTATGTGTTTGACATTAGAGTTTCAACCTTCAACTCATCTTTCACTCAAAAGATAATAGAACTCAAAAATATTATACTTATCCTAATTGTATAAGGTTCCAAATGTTAACACATACCATTTAGATTAGTAAAATTATTTTGTAATAACCGGGGACTTCCTATAGGCTAGTGGTAGGAAATAAAGGCCTTTCGCACTATGATTGTGGGTTCGATTCCTGCAGCTTTGTCCGACGCGACGGGTTATGCCCCACCCTGCAGGTTGTCCTTTTCCTAAAACTATGGTATTATAATATTCCAAAAATAATCTTCAGAAAATTTTTTAACCTTAAACAATACTATCCAAATATCAACTTAATCCATTCCAACCTTTATAGTTATCCAAAATACTTCTGTCCAACTCACAGTCCAAATTTTATAAGGAAGGTAAACATGATGAAGATCCTTTTTCCCACGTAACAACATGTGAACACCTTCATCATGTATTCTTTTTAAACATACTGAATTACCATGATCCCTTATTCCTTATAGAATACTAGATATACTCCTTCTATCCAAAAATGTATACAAAACATCAATCAGTTTCAAGGAAGTTAAGTATATCCAATATAATTTATCCAAATCAATCACGTATTATTACAAAATCACAATCTCAGTATCAGAACCATATTATGGTTTATCTTTCTCTCAACCATATATTTTCCAAAAATTTAACCTACTGTGGAGTCACTGTTCTTGGTTCCACACAATCTCAAGTCCTTGATGAAATAGTACTGCAGTACAATCCTTATATACTCCATAATTATTATAACCAGTACATCATTGATACAACACTCAAATTAGAAAATTCTTTAATAACAACATAAGAACTCTAATCATTACTCCTCATCTGTGGTAGTATCATAACTTGATTATTATCCAATAACATCATTTGGGGCATACTTTGACGATTTGGACATTGGTTTGCGTAGTGTCCCCAATCCTTGCAGAAGAAACATTGTACATTTGAAACCATTTTCTTACCCTTGCAGTCACGCACTTTGTGTCCTTTTTCTCTACACTTATAACAAACTCCCATTCCCTTTAGGCAAGTTCCATGATGTTTCTTCCCACAATTACCACATATTGGAAAATTCTTCTTTCCCCTTATCCCTTTATCCATCATTCTCTCTTCCATCCCTTTCGTCTCTTGCTTCGTTTCAAAGCCATAGGACTCAGAGAATTCCTTACTTATCTTATTGACACATGATACTATTTCTTCATATGTTGAAAACACATGGGAGATTATTTCCCTTCTAAATGTTGGCTTAATACCGTGAAAGATATGATCCTTCTTACGCTTTGGATCATACGTATTGCTGGAGTTCACATTCCTTCCACTGGGCACCATTTCTATACAATGGCATAAAATAGGTTAGTTTATGAATCAAAATACATAATTCCATACTTGTAAAACACTTTACATAAATTGAACTATTTATGGATATAATCATAAAAAGAAAAGTTTTCTTTGAGGGAGTATATACTCATAACCCTTCATAGTGGTTTGTAAATAAAATGAGAATTTTCCTAAGCATATCCCCCGGGAGTGTCGTAACCAAGAGTGCAGCAAGGCCCGTTGTCGTGCACCAGTTCCCGTTCGAGTCTAGCTCGAAGCGGTGTTTTCGGATTTTACCCCTAGGTACATCTGTGCCAGAGCCGCCTCTACCTGCTCGTATCCAGACAGGGATGTATTGCTCGGAAAAGTCATAACATCTCTATATAATACCAAAATTCAAGAAAGTTCTTTTATACTAATCCTCAGAGTTCATCTTAGGTCTACGTGCTCTAATCAGAGTTTATCTAAATCTAGCTTCCAAGGTTAGTACTAAACTGCCTCTGATACCAACTGTAACGCCCCGACCCCAGCTACCCGGAACAGGTGCGTCACTTCGTAACATAGGCATGATCACAAAAGATCAAGTCTCGAAAGACCGATTAGTTTAGTAGCCTTGGAAACACTAGATACATTCATAAGTCTTTCATTACATCAAAAAGTGAAAAACTACAATAACATGGTCTTCATAGTCCACACTCATATCCTCTTCTGACTATCCCTGCAGGTCATTCATAAAATACTTCTTCACATCCTGGAAAATATTAAAACATTGAAAGGGGTGAGCTCAGATGCTCAGTAAGGATAACAATATTGCGGAAGCTTTCATAAATAAACATAAACATTTAAGGCAATGTATAAATAAAACAAAAGCCTTTTAAACATGAACTTCAACATAATATGGCAAGAGTAAAATGAGATAATGCCATTCACTTCTTCACATGGATATTCTACTGGTCGAATAATCACATGCAATAACAATAACCACTTTCATAATGAGGGAATGTATAATGCCAGACATTCTGAAACACTTTGTCAAGGCCTCGGCCAAGACGTCTAAAATGATTAAGGCCTCGGCCAAAACCATAAATCAAATTGGGAAAGGGCCTCGGCCAATTCCACATCTAGTTGTCTCATGAGACCTGCCGATGCATCGAGGAGCTATAGCGGGCTCCACCCGTCACTTATTAAGTCCAATACATTCCTCATATGAATAGGTTTAAACATATCATAAACCATAACATAATCGTATCACATAAAACATGCATAAAGGAAACATAACATTTCCACATTTCAATCACAAGATATCAATACAACACTTTGATATGATAAAAACGCTTTCAAAACCATTTTCAATACCAAAATAAAAGAAAGTTAAAACTTTGTATTTATTTTTCATTAAAAAAAATGATGGCTTGTAGAGGAAGCCGAAACTCAAATAATGGTCACGGCGGCGGAGAAGTCATTGTCGCCGCATAAGTACGGAAAGAAAAACATTCCCTTTTGTCGTTTAGCAAAACACTTTGTATAAAAATATTCCTTTTGAATAACCGTAAAAGTCAAAGGGGTTTATACACCGTATAAAAGAAAATTGTGTATAAAACCAAATATGCCTCAATGAAAGGAGATTGAGATGAAGTCCATAAAAAGATCATTTTTAAAATAAAATAGATCTATTATGTGTATTCACTATAGGTACACATAAAGAAAGTAAAAAAAATACAAAATAGGACATAATAATATCATGACATAATTTGAAAGTAGGAGATTAACCCAAAGAAAGGATATTGGGTTAAGAAATTCCCTTACAAATATCATTTAAATAAAATATATCTATTATGTGTATTCACTATAATTACACATAAAGAAAGTACAAATACAAGATATGACATAACAATATCATGACATAATTTGAAAGTAGGAGATTAACCCAAAGAATAGAAATTGGGTTAAGAAGTTCCCTTACAAATAAAATAGATCTATTATGTGTATTCACTATAGATACACATAAAGAAATTACAAATACAAGATAGGACATAATAATATCATGACGTAATTTGAAAGTAGGAGATTAACCCAAAGAATTGAAGTTGGGTTAAGAAGTTCCCTTACAAATAAAATAGATCTATTATGTGTATTCACTATAGATACACATAAAGAAATTACAAATACAAGATAGGACATAATAATATCATGACGTAATTTGAAAGTAGGAGATTAACCCAAAGAATTGAAGTTGGGTTAAGAAGTTCCCTTACCTTGTGTCCGACTTGACTCAACCGTTCTTTAACCTCCTGAATAATAAACTAGAGTTAATATCTACCTTATTAAGAACCATTTTAAATTTCATTATCCTTTTTATATCACTTATTACAATGTTATGAACATTATGTAATTATTTAAGTTAATAACGGTCGTTTTGTCGATCTTTGGTACATGAGTCAACAATAAACTTCTTATAATTATAAGTTGTTCATGTGGTGAAATATCCATTATATCCAGAATTATATTAATGATGTAGATATCATATATATCATATATATACAGTATATACATTCATTTATAATATTACGTAACATTTAGAGGTAAGAAATGAAATGCACCGTTCATGGAGACGGTAAGCCGTACGTACGCATGAACGCTACTTTCATTTCAATTTCATATTTAATGGAACTAAATCATAATGATATAAATGTATAATATAATTCCAGTATAATATAGTGTATAATACCATTTACTCCATCCTTTATACATCCCACATATGGCATTAACGATTCAAATCACTTTGAGGGGGCGGTAGTCCGCACTTCCTAAAATGAAATTATCGCGTTTTACCCATAATGGAAATCATAAAGTATGCCATAAATGAGAAATACAGAAGCATAAGGAAAACATAAACATAATATATATATCATATATGAAAATAGTGTCATCAAAATGGCCACCATTATAGGTGTTAAAAGAATTTGAACAATCATCGTTTCGGGAGGCAGAATTTCGCCATCCACGGAAACCGTATGTTCTTTAACCATTAGATGTAGGTGTGTGTAAGTGTAGCTCGAATCCTTCTTATAACAACATCCTAGTATATTGAGGATACTGGTGTTGTTACAAAAGAAATAAATAAAAAGAGTTTAGGGGGTTGGAGAAGAAAAATAAAACAAAACAACATTAGAAAAGACATTACCTCAAAATCGGGTAACTCTTTTTGATTTGAGCTAAAGGCTTCCTTGGGAAGAGTTCTGCCCAAAGTGAGGTTTCTAGGAGTAAGGGAGGAATGTTGGGAGAGTATTTGGGCAGAGGTTGGCCGAGCCAAATGGCTTGAAAGTGTAAATGAAGTGGGAGAGGTGGGGGCCTTTTATAAGTGGAGAGGAGGGGCACTTTTGGAAAGATTGAAGTGTTACATTATTTCAAAATGCTTTTCGGATTCTAAAGGTCCCACACTTATATAATTCGAGGCTAAGGTGATAAGGTTTCGAAATCTCCTCATCCAATTGGCTTTGGACAAGTGTAAGCCTTGGATTTTACATTATCTATTCATTTTATTAAAATCGTTAAATAATGAGGTCATCGCTGCATCATAATGATGTCATAAATAATTTAATTTATTTAATGTCTAAAAATTATAAAAAAAATACTATGATGTAGGAAATCTTTTTAGCTTTCTAATGAATATTTATAGTCAAAATTTGTACTTGTGTAACCCTACTTAAAAATTGTTTTAGTAAAACAATTTATGTTAGTGTCATTTTCACTTTAACATTAAATAAAAAGTAATTTATGTTATTTCCCAACAAAAGTGGATCCATGGGGTCCCCAAGTTAGGCCATGGCTTGTCTTGGTCGGCCATGACACAACCAATGAGGTTGGGACATGTGTCTAGGTCATTTAATATTATTAAAGTATTATTTATACCTTAAACTACCCTAATTACCACTAATCGCGATTAAGAACTTAATAAGTTACTATTCACCAAAAAATTATTTTTATCCCATTGAACCACATTTTACTTCTTAATGACAACCATGTATGTCGGATTTTTGAAAATCAAATCACAGTAGTGGTAATATTTCATTTAAACGAAAAATCAGTTATTTAACAACCACTTAGTGGTTTCACTATTCATCAAAAATTGAAGTTTTTCAGAATAAGGCCAAAATTTCACCCTAAGCTATAATTGATATTCCGAATTGAAAAATGATGTCTATTTTACAAAATTCCAAACATATTAGTTGCATTAATTAATTTTATAATTAATTCCCGCTGTCACAACAAATAGCGTGTTTTTAAGAAACAATTTATATCAAAAGATTGGCAATTGTTTATGTCCAATTTCAATGTTAAATTAATTCTAATGACCACCATTGGATAAAATGGTAAAAATATATTCTAATTATACATTAAAACCACCAAATATTATAATTTATCACTATAAATTATTTTGATTAAAAAAGTTGTTTTAAGTATTTTTCACTATTTATAAAATTTTAGAAGTTCTCAGAAAAATACCAAAAATTCAACATAGGCTAATTTCGATATTACGAATACAAAAATGAAGTCCATTTTGACATATAAAATTTCTATAATTTTAAAAAGTGGTTATTACTATTCATAACGGCTACTTTGATTAGTCGCGATGTTTTAGAACTCGAAGTTGCGTACAATGCAAGCTATTGTATTATTGAATAAGAAGCGTATCGTGGAAGCTCGGGGTGTTACAATTTCAACTGGTTTGGTGGTTTTATAATCCCTCTTAATATATCTCTTTATTCAGATACGTGGTTCAGATAACCAATTATTCAGATATATGGATGACTCTTCAAATTGGCTATGTGAAGCATGATATAAATCAACTAAGTAAACATTTTCAAGAATTGGCTATATAGGAATTGGTTACATGGTTTCCTCCTTAATTTGGACACTTGTTCCATTTGGAAATTAGTTACGTCACTGTACGTAGCCATTTCTAAATTTTCAATGCAAAAATGATACTCCATCTAAAATCATAATAAAAAATCATTGAATTAAAAAATCAATAAAGAAATAAATACGAAATCAATAATTATTTTTTAAATAATTAAAAACATAACAAACCATTTAAATAAATTTTTACTCATTATTTTTTAAAAACAACAAAATATTAAAAATTAAAAGTGGATTTCTTAAATTAATTAACTAATTAATTAATTAATGGAATTAATAAATGATAAATATTATAAAAGAAATGAATTATAATTTATTATTTTTAATTATTAAATTATTTAAAGAATGATATTAAAATTTAAAAATCAATCAATTAATTAATATATTAATGTGAAAACAAAAGGTTGGAATAATTTAAATACACAGAACACATAAATAAATAAAAACAAGGATTTGATAATAAAAAAATTAAAAAAATTGATAAATAAAACAAACATTATTCTTAGAAAAACCATGGAATTACAAATTCTATTATAAATTAACCATAAAGTGATAATTAATGAAATTAGTTTCATTTCAATCATTAAATATGCAACAAATCCACCAAAAAGGATGTGAAAAAAATGTAATGAATAAGTACCACATCGCAAACACTCTTTGGTCTTACAGGTGTTTTTTAGTCTTAGTGTATAGACTAAAACTTCAAAATAAGAAAGCAACACAAGCTATTGGTCTTATCCTTCTTTACTCTAATTGGGTTAGGTTCCTTTGTAATTCACTAGGTTAGGATCATGAAATATAATGCGATATGACTATATTTTATTAACCTAATTTTTAGCCAGTGGATTGCCTAAGTTTTGGTTTAGGGTTTCATTAAGTGTTGCTACCCCTACCTTCAACCCCTAGCCCTAGGCGGTTTTTTGATTCATGGAAATAAAATAATTATATGTATGAAATAAGTGAAGCATGATTGGGATATTTATTCAAACAAATCCATGATCAATTAATCAATCGAGAAACAATAATCTTACTTTAATAGAGAATAAGTTGATGCACGACATGAAAATTGTATTGAAAGAAGAAACGTTGGAAAAATGTGAAGGAATTGAAAACTTATTCATAGGAAAAAACATTAGAAATACTATAATATAAAAAATATAAAGTGAGAGGAAAATAACATAAAAACTAAATGAAAGGTGAAGCTCTCAAAAAAATTTAGAGCGCCTGAATAATATATAAGGTGAAGCACCTTACGACGTAAATGTAACTTACACCATAAGTCTTTGTGATGTTCTCTATGATAGATATTTTTATGTCATAAGCCTTCCTTTTATGCCTTAAATGACTTATTAGGTATTCCATATCTCTGATATTTACAGCTTGAACAAAATTTGTAGGGTCTTCCGGCCTGCGGGTTTTATGTTGTATGTTCAGATTTTACATCGTAAGTTTTTCTTTAGCTAAAAAAATTTAAAGCTTGAATTGGTTTTACGGCCTAGGTCTGTAGACTTTTTATTCAATGTATTTACATCATAAACTATAATTTATGACATAAAATGTTTTAAATTCTATAATTTTACAAATAACACCCCTTTTCAACATCATCTTCAATTCTCTAAAAAACCAAAAAAAAAATCATGACATCAAAGTATAAAACTGGTAAAAATCCCAATAAATGATTTCAAAATATTTATTTGAATTAATCTTATCAAATTCCCCCACACTTAAACAATTTATTGTCCTTAAGAAAAAATCATCTTAATAAGAATCTCAAAGGAAACAATTTTTAATAGGAAACATTCATTGTAACCTGTAAAATAAAACAAAGTGTTAAGCACCCTTGTAAAGATAAAAACTCATTCTGCATGGTCAAATTATTTATTCAAATCCCTTCTTACATTAATTTTAATTGTTTCAAATGTTCCTTAGATAACTATACCCATGTTTCAATTTACCTCACCATAAAATTTATCTCATTACTCAAGGTAAAATAAAACTAGAGTTATGCTCATAACCTAAATACATATTCCTAACCATAAGCTTATATTGGATCTAAAATCTCCACTCCATAAAGATAAATAACACAATTAATCATGATGGATTTAACATTAAGGTTAAAAATACTTTGAGGTCAATGGTGGGTAGGTAGATGATAAAAATTAAGTTAAAAAGGGAGCTTAAACTCTAAAGTATAATGCATGACAATAAGGAATAGTGTAATGAAGAGTGTCATCCATAAAATAGCATCTATTCACTCCCAAAAGCTCAAGGAAGGTCCATTAATAGCTATTAAATTATGATGAAGGTATCCTGTTTCTTCCTTGTTTATTTTTATTTTTATTTTTCAGAAGTCATGTTTAAGATAGATCTCATATCCACCACCTAACCACATATGACCTATCATGAGATTAATCAGTCTTGTAATGCTCATTTTTTACCTTACTAATGAATAAACCATGTTTTTTTCAATTTAAAATAGGATAATCATGAAGGTACATCAGAAGTAACCATGGACTATATCTCATAGATTAGGTGAAAGTACCACCACACGTCTCTTCAGTAACAAGCATCCCATGTCCAGCAGAAATGATCACCCCCCCCCCCCCCGCACTTATTCAAGTGAAAATCATACAATCATACCAAATATTAGGGTATAAAGGGATAAAATGTGATTGACGCTTGGATCAATCTCATGATAGGTCATCTATGGATTTTATGGGCTTAAGAAGGAATAATGTATAGGTGGGTCTTAGGAAAATGGTGTCAAGTAACCAAAACTCCTCAATAATTTTAATAATGTATTTGTACATTCATAGCCTCAATAAGATACCAATGCATTTTATGATAGGTTCACATGCCCCAAGTATCTCTACATAAATATTCTTAGAAAATAATGGGAAAAAGTAGGTCTATAATACTCTCAAGAATGGGAATATATATAAAAATGGGTAATGACTTGGAGCATAACCAGTAATAAGTCAATAAAAAATTTCAATAATTTATAATCAAAATTAAATTACTCAACTTAGTAATCATAATAAAAATAAAATTCAGAATAGATAATTGATTTTAACATTTTCCATCTAAAATTTCTATTTTATTTACATGGATGTAATGATATTTCAAGTTAAATCATGTTTCTAATGAAAACTGTCTCTTAGATTAATGATAACATGAAACAATCTAGGTGTACATGCAATAAGACTCAAGAAGGACCCCCACACTTAAAATGAAATAGTTTCCACACTGTTTTGGGAAGTAATGTGGGATAGATAACAATAAAAACATAAATATATTTTTAATGGCAAGAATGAAATTAGTGCAGATAATCGAGAGATCCTTGTAATAAAAATCATTTCATGGGGGGAGAACATAGGTGTTGATGCTAAACTAGAATTCCTACAATAATGTTAGAAACAAAACATACTTGAACTAGATAAATGATTAGTTCATAGGATATATCCAATAGGAAAGAAAAAATGGGCAGGTTCACACAGTAGGCAAAAATAAATACCAGCTCATATATAGGTCCATGGACTAGAGTACAACTGATCTTGATGAATTCCTTGAAAAAAATACCTATAAAAAGAAAATAAAATATCTAAACATACTTAACTAAAACGAAAAATACTGTAATATGAGTTGCCTCTCATAAAACACTAATAATTACATCATCATCTAGAAGGATGTACATTGATCAATTTGGATCATTCCATCGGCTTAGTGGTTTGTAGCCTGTTGTGAGAACTGGAGGCAATTTTCTATAGATCTAAGGGTTGTTTGGGAGGATTCACCACCTCAAAAATTCCCTAAACGAATCTCTTGTGGGGAAACTGAATCATCTGTGTAGCTTCCAGATGGATCTCCTGGGGCGGTCCATGAATTGTGGCTGCATGAGGAAAGACCTCATGGGGAAGTCCATATAGCTACCTAGAAGGTCCACTATAAGTGAAATAAGAAGTATATAATCTAGAAATAGTAAATTGAATGCATAAGTAATAAGGACAGTGTAATATATTGACATCACACAAAGAGTGTATCCATTTTATTATATATAAGAAATGATAGAAATTAGGGATATGGAGTATAATGAATCAAAAAACCCCAAAAGATCAAAATATGGGGGGTATAATGAGGAATAACTATGTAGACTGAGAAGAATCTCTATGATCAACAGCGGTGGTCCCCTCCTGAGTGATGGGTGGTTGGATTTTCCACACCATGTCAATATCAGTGATAGTGGCAAGAGCAGGTGGATGAACCACCGTAACAGGTGTCGTGGTGTTGGCATTAGGCTCATTCACCACTGGTGGTACTAGGGCAGAGGTAGGAAGAGGTGAGGTTCCAATCGGGATAAAGGCTATTTTTCTAGTAGTTGGATAAATAAATAGAACATCTGGTGGGGTCAGTAAGGTAGGGCCCTTGCCCTATCGAGCATGATCTACCAAGAAATCATGTTGAGTAATGGGATCTGTGTTCTCAGGAGGATTCTAGACCACAATGGTTGTTGGTTCTAGGGTGGATGGGGTGGGAATGGTTCCAGTGGTAGGCTCCATGGAAGAAGGGTGAGGGTGGGTAGATGGAGTTGGTGTTGGAAGAGAATAAGAATAAAAATGCAGGTGATCAGAGAATGGAATTATAATGTGATGGCATGTCTGCATCTAGTTCTCCAGAATACACTAGAGAAAGTTTTTGTTCCTATGAACCACCACCCATGTATCCTATAGAACATGGATATACTAAGATGAAATGGATGCCTCAGATCTGGCAGTAGTGGGATTATCAATAGGAGCACAAGGAGATGTTGATGCATTAGGAGCATGCACCTTGTTGGTGGGATCAATGTAATTAGGTACCCAGTCATAGTGATCACTAACCTTTTGAAGTGACCCCATCTTATGGAGAAAGACAAGGTATATGGAATGCATTAGGCTGAGTGAGGAGAGGGGCTAGGAATATTCAAAAATGCCCAAATTCTTGGTGATATGTGTGATGAAGGATCCACCCAAAAGGGTTTCATGCTTCCTCCTGGACTAACTCTCATAATATAAAGAGAACTGGTGATCCATATTCAGTGCTGGGGTTCTTAGTGGTAATAAGGTGCACCTCAGTCTGCGTGATAGCCCCATGGGAGTCACCTCGTGCCAGCTAGGAATGGGCTAAAACACGATGGATGATCCATAGAGCGGCACCCTCCAGCTTGGTGTTCTTCATGGTAACCTAATCATGTATACTCATGGGGTCACAAAATATCATCACCCAACTCTTTTGTGTATTGGTATTTTTAAAATCTAGAAAAAAGAGGTGTAAATAGGAGAGGTAGTGAAGTGTGATGAATAGATGCCTAGGACAACACCAAACTCGCCTAGCGTGATCTCCCAATCCCATCCTCCCATCATGAAGGTGACATGAATGATGTCTAGCTTGAGCACAATTAGGAAATCCAAGAAGAGCTCCCAATATTTCTCTAATCAGACCTCAATGATATTCGATAGGTGCATCATTTGGAGGGCCTCTATGACCTTCTCATTGATGAGGATCTTGTGCAACTCATCCAAATCCAATGTCTTATTTGTCCGCATAAGCTTGGTCTACAAATGGGCCAAGCGTACCTAATGTTGCAGACCTGTAAACTGAAGTCAGGGGTGAATCTAAATGGGATGAGTGTTGGCCTACGAATGGTGGGATAAAAAACTATGAATCAGAACATGATGTGGATGAATGTGGGGTGGTATCCACAGGTGGTGGCGACGGCGGCAGTGGAGAAGGAGGTATTGGTGAAGGCACCCAAGTTGGATGCTTAGCCGCAAGAGGCTTCATACCCTGACCCACACACTTTGAAGAAGGATGGCCTCCACCTTTGGTGTGCACCATGATGTCAAGTAGAAATAGTGGGGGAAGGTGGGACCAAGGGCGGAGGTGTGGTGGAGGGAGGAGGAGAGGAAGGAGGATGGATGAGAGGATAGGGGAGATGCGACCACATGAGTGTGGGAGGAGGAGAGGGGGTTGGGGGTCATGCCATCATAAACCCTAGTATTACGAGTTAAAAATGATGGTTGGTTTTTTACACCATAATTATAGTATTTACAACATAAATAACATGATAATGGGGTTTTTGAACCCGTGAGATTTATGGCGTAAAAGATGATGTTACGTTGTAAATACATTTTTTTGAAAGGAAAATTCAGAATTCGGTCACCAGCAATGTGATGGGAGCATACCTATCATGATGATAACCAAAAAAATATTTGTAACCCTAAATATATCACAATTTCCAACTTAGGGGTCGATCTCAAGGAAGTAGTGTCGAATTTCCTAGCATTCTTCCTGAAACTCTTTTTGGTGTTGTTATATATTTTGAAAGTAGCAAAAACAACATGGACAATGTTGAAAAAAAATAGAGGGAGTGGGGAACATAGTGATGAACCTGTGGATAAATAATAAAAGGAGTAAAAAAGACAAGAAAAGGGGGAAATAATTAGAAAGAAACAAGCCCAAATTCAGGTTGATCTACTCATCTGCTATCATTGAACTCAAATGGATTAGATCATTTCTCAACCTTACTTAGTGGATACTCAATCACTTGATTCACACACCTCTCTCACCCAAAACAGTGAGAACCTATGCTTGGAATTTATTCCAATATATAAATAATCTCCCAAAAGTGAAAGAATCACCAAATCGAACCACTACATCCAAAAGTCACTTCCCGGTTGAAGTGATCTTCATGATATCTTCAATCACACAACCACTCACAAAAACTCTCTCAAGTAATTCGAGAAAATAAGGGGATAAATATGAAGGGGAAATAGTGAAAATCATTCCCTTGGTTATTCATTCTCTCACTTCACACTTGCACAATCGCTGTACACCAAGAGTAATGAAGAAGAATAATGATCGACATGATGCGTGAATATCCAGGCAGCGTCGGGGTTTAACTTCCTAAAACTGGACTTGAAAGTCATCCACTCATCTATGAAGGTTCGAGATCACAACACATTGAGGAGGGAAGAATGAACAAAAACATGTACTTACAAAATAGAACAAAGTTATAGGGAAATGAACTAGGGAAAAGAAAGACTACAAACCGAGTCTAGTTTCCGGGCGAAGGGGGAGAGAAGATTACACACTATGTTCCATATCCAGGCATAAGGGGGGAGAGAAGATTACACACTACATCCTATCTCCGAGCATACAAAAAATAGAGGAAAACACCTCTTATAAAAATGAAAGCAGTGAAATTCAAGAATAACAGGCAGTGAAATCCACATAGTGCGCCCTCAGGTACTTGTCGCTAGACTTAAGTGAACTCCTAGTAATACCAGAAAATATATCGCTACTTGATGTGCTTCTCCTCCATTTTTATGTGCCAAGCAGCAATCATGATCATGCATCCCATTTTTCTTTGTGTAGATAGCTCAACTGCCCCCAATAACTAGAGTCCAAAATCACTCGTGTCACTAAATGATTTGCTCTGACACTTTCTTGATCTAGGCAGACAAAAAACGGTGATATGTTGATGTCGAAAAAATATATATATTTACTTTTATTATATTGCTATTATTTATATTTATATATATTATTAGTTATTATAATTATAATTATTTATATAATGATTTACGTAAATATGTAGATGTATATATATATATATATATAAAATAAAATGGAGCGAGTGGGGTTTGGGGTTTGGGCATTCCTCAGCCGTGGGATCGGGTTTCGATGGCCCTTGGCTTCATCAGAGGGGATCGATTTTGCAGATCGGACTCCAAAAGGGGCGATCGGCTCAGGAACACATTTGACCTAATCTCAACGTTGGCTTTGAAACCGAGTTTCATCTTTAGCGGCAGTGATTTCTTCATTTGAAGAAAGTTCGATCGGTCTTGGGTTTCTCCGCAAGCTTGGAGAGGGATCTACATTGCTGATCGGTTCACCAGCTTGAGGAATCCTCTCGGGCACGCAGTTCTTCAGCCGCAATGGATGATGCGGCATGGGTTTTTTTCAAACAGAAATCAACGACTTCAGCTTCTCAATTCGGTAAGGGATTTCCTTCAGTAGTGGAGTGGTGCGGTCGATGCACAGTGGCGCGGCCGATCCTCCTTACCATGGTCGAATTGTTTTACCTTTTTCGAATTTGTGGCTACCACGGTTGCTCGAGATAATCGTGGGGTTTCTTGAAATTAGGTTGCGGTCGATTAGAAGGCTTAACTTTTTGATTGTCCAGTATGATAAAATAACGCCACATCACAGTGCACCCGGTTTAACTTCTTGATTGTCCAGTATGAGAGGTGTTGTAATTTAACCAAAATATGGCATGGTTTCCCATGGACAAGTTGAAAAGGAGTTGTGTGGACGGGTGTTCTGTAACCTATTCCCTAATCACTAATGAGTAATTAGGGAAATCTAGACTGGGGGAAAATGTTCTTCAAAAAAATTGCATTGCTACTTTGTGGCATTTCATTACATTTTTCAAATGAAATCAATTCCCCAAATGTTGAATATTTCTACTTCTAGGACGAGACTTTGTGGCATTTCATTACATTTTCCAATTGTTACTGTTCGCTGGCACCAATCACAGTTTTTTGCACGGAGCTTCTTGCATCTCGATAGAGTATGGGACCAGAGAACCCACTCTAAAGAATTTTAGCCATGGTACGCTCATACCCATGGTGTTCACTAGAAGATGATGTATGACATAATTCTAATACACTTTGAACTTCATCCTCTGGGTTGCAACGTCATAATAAACCATCAGCACAGTGTTTGAATAACAGTGGCTCGTCCCAATAATAGTGTGAAGAATCAGTTAGTAACTTCTTCCTCTGTTGATAGGAAAAGTGTGGGTAGAGGGTTCTAGTGGCAAGATAGCTTGTTATGTCAGCAAACCATGGCTGAGCTTGCACACCCACCTTAAAGAGTATCTCCTCAAGGAAGTCATCTAAAATTTCTAGATCTTTATCATCTTCAATATTAGGTAGCTGGAGTCTGGATAGACGATCAACAATGAAATTTTTAGTTCCCTTCAAGTATTTAATGACAACGACAAATTCTTGCAGTAAAAGGATCCTTCTAATTAGTTTAGGTTTGGAATCCTTTTTATTTAGAAGATACTTCAATGCCACATGATCAGTAAAAACAACTCTGGAGAGAACTAGATAAGATCTGCTTTTTTCGAATGTAAAGACCACCACAAGAAGATATTTTTCTATAGGAGTATAATTAATTTTAGCATCATTGAGGGTATGAATGGCATAATAGATGGGTTGAAAAATATGGCCAACCCACTGCCCTAAGACAGCCCCCACAACAATGTCACTTGCATCACACATCAGTTTGAGATCTTTGTCCCAATCCGGTGAGATAATAACAAGGGATTCAACAATGTTTTTCCTTAAAGTGTCAAAGGATTTTCAACACTCTATACTAAACTCAAAAGGAAAATGTTTTTCCAATAGATGTGTAAAAGGTTGGTCTATTTGAGCAAATTCTTTTACAAAGTGGTAGTAAAACCCTGCATAGACCAAAAAGCTTCTGATTCCTTTGATGGTGGTGTGTTCTGGAAACTCCTTAATGAATTTTATTTTTGTGGGTCCAACTTATGTTATATGCTTTGATTTTTTTTTTCTGAGTACTATTCATCCTTGTACCATGTAGTGAAATTTCTCCCATTTTAGCACAAAACATTTCTATTCACTGTGCTGCAACACAAGTTTTAAATTACTCAGACAGACCTCAAAGGATCGTCCATATATGAAAAAATCACCCATAAAGATTTCTAAAAACTCTTACATATTGTGAAATATATTCATTATACACTATTGGAATGTTGCTAGTGCACTGCACATTCCAAATGACATTCTTTGATAATTGAAGGTTCTGAATGGATAGGTGAATGTTGTCTTTGAATAATCAATTAGGTTGATAGGTATTTGATTGTATCTAGAATATCCAGGAAACAATAGAATTTATGACCATCTAATTTCTCAAGCATATGATCCGTGAATGGAAGAGGGAAGTGGTCTTTCTGGTTTACTATATTGAGATTTCTAAAATTGAAGCAAACTAGCCATCTGGTAATGGTCCGAGTTGGGATTAATTCATTTTCATTATTTCTAATTACAGTCAAGACACCTTTATTTGGTAATACTTTCAGCGACCTCACCCATTCACAACCCCATATGGAGAAAATGATCCTAGTATTCATTAAGTTTAAGAACTTCCTTTTTGAAAATTTCTTTTATAGACAAGGTGAGTTGCCTTTGAGGTTGACTTTTTGGTTTTGCACCTTCCTCCAGCAGAATTTTATGAGTACAGATCGTGGGGATGATCCGTTTGATATCATCCACACTCTATGCAATTGATTTTTTGTGCCACTTAAGGAATTCTCACAATTTATCATCCTGTTTATTTGTCATATTAGATCTTATAATGACTGGAAGTTTATCCTTAATTTCTAAGAAAGAATATTTGATCGTGCCCGATGGAGGCTTTAGTTCCAATGTTGGCGGCTTAATAATCCAAGGTGTGAACTCTGGGAAGGAGTCTCTCATTATAGGTTAAATGTATTTCAACTCCTCATATTCACCATCATCTTCTTCATTAAGGGATTGAGTTTATTCCTCATTTTCTAGAGCCATAATATCAGTTTATTCATCAGTGAGAAAATTTCTTGACACTCCAGTGAATCACCACTTTGGTTGACTGCTTTAACCATCACAAACGCTACTTGTTCTTCACTGACTTGAAATGGTCATTTATTGATGTCGATAAGTACTTTATTGGCCGTGAGAAATGGTCATCCAAGAGTGATAGGGAAATCACATTCTTCTTCCATATTTAGGATGAGAAAGTCAGTAGAGAAAACAAACTTACCAACCTTAACTAAAACATCCTCGAGAAGGTCTTGAGGTTACTTGATAGATCTATCAACTAACTGTAGTTCCACTCTTGTTGGTTCTAGATCTTCTAGTACTAGTCTTTGGAAGACACTCATTAGCATGATATTAATGCTCATTCCAAGATCACATAAATCTTTTCCAAAATTGCACATGCTGATGGTTCATGGAATCGAGAAGCTTCCAAGGTCTCTCATATTTGGTGTAATTTTCTACTAAACTACCAAAGAGAACTCTTCATTCAAAGTGATAACTCTTAAGTATTCCATTTTACTCTTATTGGAGAGCAACTCCTTTAAGAATTTGGCATAATCCAGCATCTGGGAAATTGATTCATCAAAGGGGGTATTAATGTGGAGTTGTTTAAACATGTCCAATAATTTTTTATATTGACCCTATAACTCCCCTTATTGTATCCTTTCTGAGAATGGAAGAGGGGTCTTTATGGTGGAAATTCCACATAGGTATTTTCTGTAATGAGTTTTTCTCTTGTTTTTGAGCTTTTTCTCCTTTACATAATTCTAATTCCGGATTTTGTTCTTCACCGGCTTTGTGCGTGTTCTCATCATTTTCATTATTGATGATTGTTGCATATGAATTAGGTTCTTTTATCCACTTCTCATTTCCAGAAAAAGGATATTGAAAATTCATCTCTTTCCTACTCTAAAGGACCATAGCCTAGACCTCCTCTCTTGGATGGGTCTCAGTATTACCGGGCAGTGTACTCAGTAGTCGATTTGAGAGTCTTGAAAATTTTCCTGACCCGATGCTCAAGATTGAAGAGATAAGCTCTATGATTTTTCATTTAGGTTTCTTTTATAGTTATTAGATACGACACTTTATAAAAAAATGCAGTGACAAGATTTTATAGGTTCAACTGTGGAGGTATGAATTCTTGTCTGTCTAGGCGGAGCTTGCTGAAACTGTTACTGTTGGGGCAGAAACTGCCAAGCCCTAGGGGGTATGTTTATTGGGAAAAAGATTTTTATAGTTGGGGTTGTTGGTTATGCGGTGGGTACCTAGGTGGTCCCTGATTTCATGGTATATATTGACCACTCCTCTATTGATAGTACCCCTAGTTGGGTTGTTGTTTCTATTGAATGAGTCTCTGTTGGTAATTGAGTTGTTGAAACTATTGTGGCTATTGATTCTAATTCATGTAATTACAATCTTGATTATGATTTCACTCTACCCCGACTGACATTTCTAATATTGGTGTTGTAACGTCCTGGATCTGGATGTCACTTTAAGGTGTCCCGTACCCGGTTGGTCACATGGTCTCCAGTGCATTTCCCTAAACACCAGAGGTTGCCGACTAGCAGTGATAACTTATGTGTGATAGCGGGGAAACTATGCCCTCATTGACATAATGTAACATAGTAAAAACAATAACAATTCAATAGCGGAAGCAATAATACCATACAACAAAAGTAAACAACGGAAGACTGATAATATAAATAACCAAATGTCATAGCATACAAATATGATGCTGCATGTTACATGTTCTAGGACAACCGCCAAAACATGTTACACTGCAATAATACAAAACATAAGTATCAAAAGTACAAAAGGAACAAAAGAGACTCAAAAGCATCACAAGCCCCAGCTTGGTCTCATTCTCTCCTTTCCTAACAACAAATGAAGTACCTGTAGAAGGGTTCTTACTCTTATCGACACCTACAACAACATAATTTGTTTGGGCCCAAAAACATGACCCAAATAGAGTGTGAGACTAAATACCAGTATGCAACCACCCAAGATCTGTGCTAATTTGTAAGCGAGTATATATAACAGGCAGTGTACAATAGTGAAAGCAGTAAACAATGGGTACTCAAAAGCAACCACAACAAATGTCTTTGAAGACAATGTAAACAAGTATAAATGAAGACCGAATTTAAGCTTGTGCTTTGGCATGACAGACGCGTCATAAGTCATCCATTTCATTATTCGAGTTTCTTGAATTATATAAAAGTCTCGAGATCTGACCTAGACCTGACAACCCCCCGTATAAGTAACAATCAACCTGTGACATATACATCATTTAACCATTTGCCAATAGAGCTCGTCCTGGGTATCCTTCAATGGATCTTAGGTTCGCTCGACATTTTAAATAAGCCTCAATGAGCCCGACCACCCTATCCGTGGATTGCTCACGACCTTTACATAATTAACCTCTTGAGCTCGTCCATTGTATTTTAACCGAGACAATGGTTCACCGAAGGTATATAAGGTGCAATTAGTCACATGAGCCTGTCCTTGTCTTTTAACTGAGACTGTGGCTGGCCCATTTCTAATTACCCATTCTTAATCATTTCATACAAGTAACCACATGTAAATTATACTATTACATGGCTTTAACATATTAACTCACATGGGCACATATCATATAACATGAAACGCATGTGAATTAAACTATCACATGGTTTAACATCAATAATTCACGTGGGCACAATTCATATACAAAGAAACACATGAGAATTAAACTATCACACGACTTAAATCATAAATCACTCACATGGGAACAATTTACATAACAAGCCAATTATGTAATCAAAACCATTACAAGGCCTTATCATAACCTAACTCACTTGGGCATGTTCACAATTGGAGCAAAACATTCCAAACATGCTTAAACAGGCATAAACATAACACGAGACAAAGGGGCAATCACTAATCCCAAACCCTTAATCAATTCAATCACAATTTATCACAATTGCAATTCCATTATAAATGTAATTCATACTTGACAACCTAATAAGGGAAACGAGGCATGCCTCATAGGCAACCTCGACCAAACAACCATAAACGGTCATTCCAAGGGAAACACACCCATGGGTTGACCCTTAATCAAGATAAACAACCTAATTCATACTTTAAAACACTTATTTGATTACCTAAACAACAATAGAAAACAATAAGGGTAAATTATAAATCAAACGACACCCCAAAATGGGTGCGCGACACTCCGACATATATAAACATCATGACAATTCACAAAAGGCACAAGACCACCTACCTCGTACTTGTACGACTCTCCTCATCCAGCGTCGGCCTCTAATTCGGCCTAGAATCGGGTAGATCTACAAAACGAGCAAGAACACTCAACCTTCTATAACTAGGTTAAGAAAAGAAATTAGGAAGAACAACTCAAGAGGAATAGAGAGCTTATTGATTGGGTTCAAACGCCTCCGACGACGATCAAATCGGAGTTCAAACGAAGATTCAGGAGGAAATTCTTTTTTCGTCACGCTGTTCGTCGAACCCAAATGAGCCCTTTGTCCATTTTCACAAAAACGACGCTACTGCCCAATTTAGAAAAAAAATAAAAGTACACGGCATGTACTGTAAACTATACGCTATGTTCGTACAGTTTCCATATAGGTCCTGACCAGACCCTTACATGCTGTGTATTGGGAAGTAAATGGTGTGTGCCCATATTGCATAGCGTGTTCTTGAAAATACATGGCGTGTAAGCCTTTTCCCCCTTAATTTCCTGTACAATCTGAAAAAGAAGGATCCATACCTCAAAGGAAGAACCGAGTTCTTACAAACTCCCCCCTTAAAGCAATTCGTCCCCAAATTGCCCTTCGAAGGGTGGTGTAGAAAAAAAACAGAGAAATAACTCCAGCCATTGCGATCGTACATAAGTCTCCCTCTCCTAGGTCTAGTCTTGTACTCGACCGTGCTACCATAACATCTGTATTTAAGGAACAGACCGATCACGAAGAACGTTCGTGCTATGATCCAAAATACGAAAAGGATTCTTCTCAAAGGGCGCATCTACTTGGAACTCAACATCCTTAGGTTGAAAAGCATGAGAAGGGTCTAAAAAGTAATGTCGCAACTGAGAAATGTGGAAGACATCGTGAATAGCCCTGTACCTCTGAGGTAATTGAAATCGATAGGCAACCAACCCATCCCTCTCTAGAATCTCAAACGGACCAACGTATCTCGGTGAAATCTTACCCTATTTCCTGATCCTCTTGTATCCCAACCTCGGTGCGACATGTAGGAAAACTCGATCCCCAACCTCAAACTCCAAAGGACATCTGTGGCGATCGGCGTATGATTTCTGATGAGACTATGCGGTATCCATCCTTTTCCAAATCAAATGAATATGCTCAGTAGTCTCCTGAATAAGACTAGGTCCCAGCATAGATGCCTCTCCTACCTCCAGCCAACACAGAGCGATCAACATGACCTACCATAAAAAGCCTCATATGGCGCCATCTAAAAAGTAGCTTGAAAGCTATCATTATAGGTGAACTCAACCAAGGGTACGTGTATCTCCAAATAACCCTTGAAATTTAGGATGTATGCCCAAAGCATTTCCTCCAGCACCTAAATCGTGCGCTCTGACTGGCTATCCATCTGGCGATGGTAAGCTGTGCACAGAAGCACCTGTGTACCCAACACCCTTTGTAGTCCTTTCCAGAAATGAGAAGTAAACCAGGCATCCTTATCTGAAATGATAGAATACAAAACCATGTGTAGTCGTACAATCTCACAGATGTACAACCTTCCAAGCTCATCAACACTAAAGGTTTCCTTGATCGGTAGGAAGAGTGCAACCTTCGTGAGTCTGTTAAGAACAACGCAAACAAAATCATTACCACAACACCTCCACCATTGAAAAACTCTACCAAACACAGCCCTGAGCATTCTAGCGACGTTTCTAGCATAATTTTCCTTTAACTGGGAAAACCCAAACATAACTGGGGTCAGAACGGTGGCCTTACAGCAAAGAACAACCGAACCCCGATCGAACTCATCAAAAGCGATCATGAAATCTTTCCTCAAAAGACAATGAAGACTTTTACACCACACCCACCTTAAACTGGAACAGTGTTTAAACTGGTTCACTGGAACCAAACACGAAGAAGAAGAAGGATAACAAGTCAAACCATCACTCGACGACTTATCTCAGAAACGCCCAGCTTAGAAGGCCGATGTATTGCAACAGAACACAACGCTTGCACCCAAGGCACCATACGCCCAAACAACCCCATTCACTGAAGCTCATACATGTCTCTCGGTGACGCTCCTTTGTCAAGCCATCCCTTGATCAACTAAAAGGTCATGCCACAACACGAGTAAAAGCATAATTCAATATCCATCCCATTGAAACCATTACCTCTTTTTAAAAAATCACATCCGAGACCGACTACAATTCTGAGATAACCTCAGATTCATCAACCTGGAGTCTAAGGAACTCACCAAGGTGGTTCATACTCCCCGTTACAAGTGAGACTTTGGTACAAGGCTGAAATTCCACATAAGAACACTCACTGAACCCAGAGCGGCATCTGCCTAGCGGCCACGTCAAAGAAAACAACAGACATCCCTAAGTCTATCCAAGGTGTTCCTACACGAGAACCCAAGTATCACCCAAGATTAACCAATCCTCATTTAAAACTACGCATCCAGTGCAAAACACATAAAAGATCACAAACTAGCCCAACAACTCTCAACTGTAGCGCGACTTATAATCGACGCTCTCTTAGTGCATCTAGGACGATGTCAAGATAGGGGACATGCTCGTCTCTTAAGAAAGAGCACACTAAGAGAAACTTAAGAATTACTAGAGAACGATAGTCAAACCACTATTGATCGAGCTCCTGAAAGGAAGCTCAACTTCATCTGCCGACACATCGCCATTTAATCGATCACAATGCCTTTATCCCAAGGCATTTCCGTAAAAGCTCACACATGATCACCAAGGTCCACCCATGATCACCGGTGCCTCACAAGGACTTCACACATAGCTAAAACTCAACAACATCGTGCTTCCAGAAAGGTATCAACATGAAACAAGACTAGCAAGCCTAAAGGCATTCAAGTAGAAAAGACCATCTTTGAATGGTCCTTGATTGTGATCCTTCTACCTGGAAGAACACATTTAAATAGAACCGACGTGACACTCCCCACCTAGGAGTGTCTTAAACGTTAAGAAGAAGGAACAACCACTCTCAAACGCGTGAGTTCAGAAACAACTTAAACGCACAAGTGTCATTCCACCAACCATGATCACCAAATAATATCACTTGGCATGAAAGCAAAAATTAAACCGACCGGCCTGTCAAATCAACCATGTCGCAGAATGTCCTCCCAAGCAGCGGGACAAACTTGGTTCCAAAACATTCAGGTCACTCTACTCCGGAGATAACCGAGAACAAACATAGCAGCTCAAAGCTCAATGATTTAACCGAACTCGATGGCTTGTTTTTAACATTTAACACTTGACGGGTACCGCATATGTCAATATATTCTACCCCGAGTTTACAAGAACAAACGACACATTATGGGTACTATTCATAGGATTTCCACCCTATGCATCCTAGTACCAGATGGCTCACGCAAGAACTGGATCAAAAGCACATCATCAACACAACCATTTACACAGATGACAACGTACCAAGTCGCCCATCACTTATGGAAAGAGAGGTTCACACGACCTCCTAAGCAGCTGACCATGCTCGAGGCATGTTTAACCTGCTGAACCAAGCATTCCCCAATGTTCATTCCCATATCAAGGGTCAAGATACAATGATCACCCATCTGAACAAGGGTGTCCTCTTTAAAGACTCAAACACCCTACTATGGACAACGACACCTGGGCGGTACCAATGTTGGAAAGCTCTACCACATGCTAGCCCCTTACGAAGCATAAGCTTCATAATACTGAGAGGCATCCTACTCGGGGTCCTCCAGGTAACACGAGAGAAGGCATCCTACATGACATCCTTAGCTAAAAAGGGAAGGGAGGAATCCTACATGGGGTCCTCGAAAGATAAACAACAGAGACATCATACAACAGGGATCCTAAAAAACGGTACACAGAAGAGAGATCCTAAAAGGGACTCCCTAGAACAACATGTAAGCAAAGGCATCCCTCAGGGGATCCTTAAAAGCAACAGGTCTCACGGCCTCATAGGCCAGAAGGGCATGTCTCACATGGGAAACATCCTCAAAATCATAGCTCATGAGAGATGACTCACAACTCATCTTATCAAAGGTCTCAACTAGGTTGGTCCGAACACACAATCAGTCATTCACGCCAAGTTCACTCTCAGGTGACAACTGAGAACGACAACTAGAGGAAGAACCTCTATATTTAGAAAGAATCCCCAAAACACCCATCAAGAGCCATCAGAATGCTCCATAGGTTTCACCATTGTGATCTACGCGGAAAACTACTCAGAAAGGACTACTCTCAGGTCCAAAATTGAAAAGGGGGATAAAACAGGAAAAGACCCTTAAAGGGTGCCAGAAAAGAAGTACACGGTGTGTAGAAACCACACACGACATGTACCCTCAAGCTCTTATATAGGCATGTACTCCCGCCATCCTAGGCGTGTAAACATCCTAGGCACTCGACGTGTCAGCTCGACACATGACATGTACTCAAGTTCTCCCTCCTGGCCATGTACTTCCACATGGCCAGAGTCACACGAGGTCCACCTAAGTAAAACTACACAGTGTGTATCTACCGTACATGGTGTGCACTAACAAAAAACAAAAAACCCATGTTCTCTCTTACACGGTCGGACACACGATCAATTACCAAACTGTGTGTACTCCTAGTACACAATGTGTTCTTAAGAAAATTTCTCTCTTCCCGAATAGAAGAACACACACTAGTGCAAAAACACTTTTTCGCGTCGGTTTTTTTTAATTTTTAACGTCGGTTATAAACCGACGTCTTTATAGGCGACGTTAAAAATAGCGTTTTCGCGTCGGTTCATAGAAACCGACGCGAAAAATAATTCGCTTATGAGCTTCGGCGTCGGTTTTTTATAAAACCGACGCCGAAGCTACATGTAGACATTATTTTCCGCGTCGGTTCATTAAAAAACCGACGCGGAAAATATATTCGAATAGGTTTTCCGTGTCGGTTTTTAGAAAAACCGACGCGGAAAACCGATTGGAACAGGATTTTCCGCGCCGGTTTTTAGAAAAACCGACGCGGAAACCCGCTTTCAACCGGGTTTTCCGCGTCGGTTTTTCTAAAAACCGACGCGGAAAACCCTTTCGGCGTCGGTTTTTAAAATAACCGACGCCGTAAATTTTTTTTTTTTTTAAATAAAATACATATATTTTCTCCTCCAAACAAATCGGAACCCTGAAAAAAAATAACGAAGTATACAAAAACAATTAAACAGCTTTAACAGAAGTACTTCAGAAAACTCAAAGTAAAGCAGAATTAAAATACACGTACCTACATGGTGCATTTTCTTAATCTAACCATACTCAGTATCAATCATTGTATGTTTCCTCCCATAGATAGCACCAATCCTGTCAAAACAGTAATGAAACGAGTGAAAAAATCAATCCAAGTTATTAGTGCAATGAATAAACATTAAATGAAAATGTGTAATTTATTTGAATCATTCATTTTTTCACAAAGTAAATTACCAAAATGAAATGATCAAAATTCCAGGAACACTCAGCCGATGCAACCTCTTCCTCACCTCCCCCACTGAAGATGTTGGGGGTGTCTTTTCACCATAGAATCCCCACCACCCCCAACCTCAGGTTTTTATATTTGCTCTGTATAGACGTGCATTACCTATTCACTATTGTTATTTGTTTAAGTTATGGAATAACAGAGAAATAAATTTGAGTGCAAAAAATAGGTTAGAAAATTGAAATCAAATGCAGATTGAAGATACATAAAGAAACATACCTTAAAAATTGACGCCTTCTATTTTATCTTTGTGCAAACCCACTAAGCGTTGTTTCAGGTATTATGTGATATGCTTCTCGGCAATCATTTTTCGATATTTATTTGCATAAAAAATAAAAAGGCCTAGAAGATATTGCTGTGCATTCAAGGGAGACAATTTTTAGTGTTTGTGAATGTTATTTCGCTATACGAATCTCTATGTTCATGATCCAAGTACCACCCTACAGATTTGTCACTGTACAGACAAATGATTTTAAGAAATAACAATGAAAAGAAATATAATAACTAATTCTGAATTAAAATACACGTACCTGAAATATACGACATGCTTATTGTTGGTTATTGTTGAAGGATTCATTTGATTATTAGTAGATTCAATAAAACAGTTTTTGCAGAGGCACTTGAGAAAACTCAGTAAATCAGAATTAAAATACACGTACCTGAAATATATGACATGCTCATTGTTTGTTATTGTTGAAGCATTCATTTGATTATTAGTAGGTTCAAACACCTAATATATCATAAGAGTTAGTTTTTTAAACCCATATATAATATTATTTATAAATATTAGTATACATACCTCAAATCTTAATCAGACTTAACAAATAGTCCGCAAAAGTAGATTGAATATGAATCATATCAGATTGAGAATATGACTGTGAATCATTGAATACCTACAATAATATTGAATGATATGAAATTAATAAATAGAAGAAAGTGGATGAAAATATATAAAAAAGTTAATACAACTAACCTTATGAAAATCAGTAGTTTCCCCAGTTGTGATTATCTCGTACATAAATCGTAGAATATAATAACCACATTCAACGCTTCCATTTTGACGATGACACTGCAGTTATAAAACATTTAACTAATAATGAAACCCAATATATAACAAAAATATAAAAACTAATTACCTGTACTTCCACATATTTGATTTTCGTTGGTTTCTTTTCATTTGTAAAATGTTTCCATGAACTGCATTGTTTTATATAAGAACTAATAAAACTTGTGTAAACAATTAAAATTAAACATAACAAACTTCTAAAAATAAAAAAACAACTTACCTGTTTAATAAGTTGGAAAACGTTTTACGCACTTTTCCTAATAAAGAGCAAAACCAATATAAGGTGCATTCATTTGGGCAAAATACACCTAACATCCAATGCCCCCTATAATACAAAAAGTTCATAATTAATGACATTATAATGATCATGAGTTCAAAATTATGTTGATATTCTTACTTATCAACAAATGGCAAAAACCAGCACTGAATCTCTGTTTGTGATAATCTCTCGGATATATATTTAACTTTTTCATCATTTTTCACATGTTTGACTTCCGAGGAAATGTACTCTGGATCTATAAAGCTATAAATGCTTGTAGTTTCATTTTGTAAAAGAATCCTGTATAGATACCTAATTTAAAAAGAAAACATAGTTAGTCAATGACATAACAATATTTTAGTAAAGAAATAGCAATTCAGACGTCAATTTACTTACATGGAAAACAACTGCACCACATTCAGCCCGATCTCTTCAAAATTAACTAAATTCATGATATCTTCTTTCAATATTCTCAATTTATAATTTCTTCCACATATATCGGGCGTCATCCGAAACTCATAGATAAAATTCAAGGAAGAAGAGCACTGAGATAATCTTTTCAACCCAGAAGAAATATCAGAAGTATCTACAGCCGACTGTTTTTGAACATTTTGCTGCATTTGTACAGTTTCTTTTGCTTTCAGATATTCCTATATAAGTTAAATGTCAGAAAACATTATAAGTAATTTGGAATCATTTCTAATTACTAGTTAAAAAAACTCATACCTCATGTGAAATATAACGAAGAAGTGCAGTTGGCCAAAGTAAAAAATGGCCCATGCATTCCCCAACACTGGTGATCTCCGCAGTAGGAAATGGTAGTAGAGCAGTAGGATCTATAATAAAAAGTACTGATACTCTAACCTGACCCATCTGCATAGGCTGATGATGTACCGAGTCCCCCAAAAAATACACTTGTCCTAACGCAACAATATGTACATGAGGATCTCCCGCAAACAACTCACAATATAAGGTTTGATTCGATGGAGGAGGTGGAGGCTCAAAGTTAGCAGGTGGGGCAGGGTAGTCAGGGTGAGCAGGCTGAGAAGTCAGAAAAATGAAAAGGGTATATTAGTGTTTAAAATTTTTAACATAGAAAAATTGATTAAAAATTAAATTAAATAATATACCTCAAATGGTTGCGCAGACGGGGCAGGGTAAGCAGATGAGGCAGGGTAGTCCGGGTGAGTTGGCTGAGAATGTTGAAAAATGAAAAAGTTATATCAGTGTTTATAATTTATAAAATAGACAAATTGATGACATTAAATAATATACCTCGGAAGGCTGCCCAGACGGTGTTGGGTAAGCATATGAGGCATGATAGTCTGAGTGAGTAGGCTGAGAATGTTGAAAAATGAAAAAGTTATATCAGTGTTTATAATTTATAGAAAAGAAAAATTGTTAACAGTAAATAATATACCTCGGAAGGATGAGCAGACTGTGACTGTCTTGCCAAGTGTTCTAATAAAGCCTTCTGTACTGCTGCTTGAATTTGATCACCCATAGACCGTTTCATATCCTGCAGCTCTTCTTTTAAGGATTCAATTTCCGGGTCTCTTGGTTGCTTACTCTTACCAAAAACCTTCCGAATACTAACACCCGCCTGATATCCTCTAACACGGCCGGGGTGTTCAGTCTTTCCCAAAGCAGTGGCTAGGATATCCATCCTACCCTCAGGGATAAAAGAGCCCTGTGTCTCTTTCTCCTGAAGTTCATCCTGAAATGAAAAATAAAAAATTTATATTAGTGTTTATAAATTATAAAAAAGGAAAATTGTTAACAAAGAATTAATATTTACTTACAATTCTATCAGCCACTTGATGAGCTTCGTCTGTAAGATATTGTTCATTTTTTTTTCTTCTTGCTCGTTTCCATTTCTCATGGCGAGTGGGAGGAGATGGAGGACCATACTGGACCTCTTCTGAACCACTACTTGATCGAGCTCTTAATGCTTCAAATTTTTCTTCAATAATTTTCTGCTCCAAATACGAGTATCCTCCACGTGATAAAGTATGAGGGTATACGTTTTTCAACTGGATCTCCTGATGAGATCTTCTGGAGGCCTGTTACATAAAAATAAACACATTAGTAATAAGGAAAATATAGCATAAATTTTAAAATATAAAACAATTACAATACCTGAAATTTCTCTTCCTGACGACTGTCAACAAATCGCTTCCATGTTTCTTCATCTATATATGGATACTTAAGACATGGGCTTTCAAACCTTCTCTTTCCAAAAACATAATCTTTCGTCAGTTTGTTTTTAAAATCTCTCCATCGAACCGCCGCTAAAGAGAGATGTCTTTTCCTAATTTCTTTGGTTTCCTCAAAATTGAATGTCATCTGTAATTGAAAAAATAAAATATGTCATTTAAACTATATAATATTAAAAAAATGAGATAAAATAAATAAATAAAGATATTTTACCGTCACGGCCTCCCAAAGCTGTTGCTTCGCCGTCCTGTCCACTGACTTCCAATCAGGATATAAAATACTAATCCTGCAACGGCTCTGCATCGCTATATAACTGACAAACTGAACTGCATTTGGGCCAACTGCATTATTATTATCATCAAAACGGATGTGTAATTTGTTATCATCACGAGCGAGTGATAGTTTTGGTAAACGTGTAATACCACGTTTACCAACTAGAGAACTTGATTTTTCAGTAGTAACTGGAGAAGTCTCCTCCGCCGAGGACGCATCAGTAGTCCTGCAATTTTTTTTAATAAATTAACAGTTTTATTTCATTAAATATGTATATTACTGAATATTTAATAATATGTCAAAATAGATATACCTCGGTAACTGCTCATCTCTATCTGTATTTGACATTGCTACTAGAAAGTGTAATGAAATTTTGGGTACCTGCATATCATTAGAAAACTGAATAATTAGAAACAAGGAAATGAAAAATAAATATGTAAAAATAGAGGCATGCATTTGTAAGTTTTAAAAATAGACACAAAATATAAATATTTACCAGAAAAATTAGGAGACTAATTTAGTGTTTTCCCACGTCCCTTCATCATGATCGGTACGTACTGCATGCACTATGTCTGTCTTATATTCATTGTAATCATCTGAAAATTGCATAATAGATGAATAACGCTCATGTAAATCACTAGCATCATCAGAATCATCATCATCACCCAAATGATATCTTTTCCCTTGCAAAACAACTGACCACTGATCATTCGACGGATCAATGACATAAAATACTTGTTTTGCATGTGTCGCCAAGATAAATGGTTCCTCATTGTGATTAAATCTTTTCAAATCAACCAGTTTAAACCCATATTCATCATGTTTCACGCCACTATTACTATCAACCCAATTGCACTTAAAAATAGTGACTCGAAATTTAATATAATCAATTTCCCATATGTCTTCAATAACTCCAAAATATGATGTTGATGCAGAAATTGGGTTTTTATCTTTGGCACTCGAAAAATGCACTGCTTCAGCGAATACCATCACACCACTATTCTGAACGGTACTCTTGTCATCCAGGTTTTTTGTGTAAAATGTGTAGCCATTGATATCAAAACCAGACCAAGTGATCACATTAAAAGATGGTCCCCCTGATAACCACTTCAATGTTTCTGATACAGATATATCTGAGGTGACTTTCTCTTTAAACCATGAAACAAATGTCTTCTTATGCTCAATCATCAACCACTTTTCATTTCTTTTCTGATATCGTAACTTTAATTCAGCAATATGTGAGGATATATATGGTTGAACCTCATCTGTGTTGTTCAAAATGTATAAATGTGCTTGCATCACTTCATCACGTGGAATGAACTTTACCTTTAAGCCTCGAACCCCTCTACCTTCTCTGTCAACTGTCATATGTCGAGATAGAGGGAGACCAATATGCTCCACTTCATTCAAATAATCAGTACAGAACTCAATCACCTCTTCTGATACATATTTTTGAACAATAGAGGCCTCTGGTCGATAAGGATTTTTAACATATCCTTTCAAAATTTTCATATATCTTTCAAAAGGATACATCCATCTTAAATAAACAGGCCCACACATTCTTATCTCACGCACCAAATGAACCAATAGATGAACCATTATATCAAAAAATGTGGGTGGGAAATACATTTCTAGTTGACAAAGAATAAGAGTTGCTTCATTCTCCAACAAATCTAACAAATTTGGATCAACGACTTTGCTACAAATGGATTTAAAGAAATTACATAACCTGATGATTGTCTTCCTGACAGCTTTCGGTAATATACCACGCACTGCTACTGGTAGAATTTGTTGCATTAACACATGACAATCATGTGATTTCATACCTATTAATTTACAATCCTTCAATGACACAAAATTACTCACATTTGAAGAAAAACCGCTGGGTACTTTAATACCATGAAGACACTGACAAAAATTCATCTTTTCAATCTTGCTTAATGTGTGACAAGCCGGAGGTAAATATGTTCTTTTTCCTTTCACAGCGGGAGCTAACTCCAAACGTATTCGCATTAACATCAAGTCCAATCTAGCATGTAATCCATCTTTTGTCTTTCCTTTTATGTCTAACAAAGTTCCAATCAAACTATCACATATGTTTTTCTCAACATGCATAACATCAATGTTATGTTTTATCTCTAAAAATCTCCAATAAGGTAGTTTGAAAAAAATAGACTGCTTCTTCCAGATATGTTTTTGTAAACCAGAACTTTTTCTCTTTCCGAATGTTGAATCAATATCTTTCACTCTGTCATAATATTCTTCAGCTGACAATGGTTGAGGGGGGAGGTTGTATTCTTGTAAACCGTTAAATGCTTTTCTCAATCTACGATAAGGATGATCAATTCGCAAAAATCTTCGATGTCCCATGTACACTGTCTTTCTTCCATTCTGCAATTGATAATATGAAGTTTGTTCTTCACAAATTGGACATGCTTTATGTCCCTTAACACTATATCCAGATAAGTTTCCATACGCAGGAAAGTCGTTTATAGTGAACATTATCATAGCACGCAAAAGAAAATACTCTTTCTTGTATGCATCGAAAACTGTAACACCTTTCTCCCATAGCAGTTTTAAATCCTCAATCAATGGTGTAAGATACACATCAATATCATTTCCTGGTTGTTTTGGTCCAGAAATCATCAAGCTCATCATAACATATTTTTTCTTCATACATAGATGTGGGGACAAGTTGTAAAGTACCAGCAAAACAGGCCATGAACTATGTTGGCTACTGAGGCTCCGATATGGATTCATTCCATCAGTACACAATCCCATTCTGAGATTTCTAACTTCACTTCCAAAATCATGAAATTTTTTATCAAAACTCTTCCACTGTGGTGAATCGGCCGGGTGACGTAAGTTACCATCAGAAATGCGCTCATCTGAATGCCATCTTAACCTTTTTGCATCATTTGAATTTGCAAATAGACGCTTCAAACGAGGAATAATTGGAAGGTACCAAAATGCTTTAGATGGAGTTTTGATTTTGGTACCTAAAAATAAACCAGAATTGAATTATCAGAATTGTTTGAAAAAAATATTGGATGATATCATTGGAAAGTAAAAAAATTGATTTTTCATAACGTTACATGACATCACCTGAAAATGAATCTGAGTTGACTTTCTCATCCATCTTATAGCGCGATGTTCCACATGTAGGACAACTTGATAAATGTTCATTTTCTTTCCTATATAGTACACAATCATTGGGGCAAGCATGTATCTTTTTATACCCCAATCCCATTGGGCATAATATTTTCTTCGCCTCATAATTGGAATCTGGAAGCCCATTGCCTTCTGGAAGAAGCTCTTTTAAAAGCTCAAGTAAACTGGAGAAACTTTTATCACTCCACCCATTTTTTGCTTTTAAGTTAACTAATCTCAAAACTGCTGATAACACTGTATATTTACTGCAACCTGGGAATAATGGTTTCTCAGAATCTCCATACAATCGTTCAACAGTTGGTGTTTTTTCGATGGTTTCAACACCTAAATCATGAATTAATTCTTCAATACGATCCTCTGCCTCATTATGAATATCGTCATCAACATTGGATGTTGAATTTTCAGTTCTTTCACCATGCAAGATCCAACGTGTATAATTAAGGCTAAAACCATAACAAATGAGATGATCTTTGATTTATCTGAAGTTTAACTTTCTCATATTTACACACTTCACACATGGACAGAAAATCAAATCAATATTTTGATTATGCCGTTTAGCAAATTCCAAAAAATTGTCAACTCCTCTTTCATATTCACTAGTAGTTCTTCGTAGATAAATCCAATTATGATCCATTAATACCTGATATCACAATATAATTGATGAATATATTAAAACATAAAAACATTTAAATATCTATCAGATAAATTGTAAACAAAAACATATTCCATAAAAACTATTGATAATCAGATAAAAGACATCAAATATGAAACACGTTTACAAATATAGTAAACAGTTAATTTTAATATTATATACATGTGTGTTATATTGAAATACAAGGACAAAATGGTTAAATCAAAGGTTTCATTTTTTGAAAATAAAGTTTCATGATATAAATATTATATGAATGACATACAAGATAATATGATTTCTCACTATGACTACTATTGATCACACTATATTTATTTTTTTATTCATTTGATGTAACATGAATGAATCATGGAAAAATTAATGTGAAAAATAGTGCAATAACTATCCTTATTTAAAACAATGTGTATTAAAACACACATGTGGAACTCGATTAACAAAACTACTTGTGGGATTTGAAGAGTCATTAAAACTATTCAAAAGGGCTCCATATGGTTGGCCTAACTATGGGGGATAGACCTATAGCTACAAATCTTCATCCACCATCACCCCAATATTAAGTGAACCCCCAAATAGATTACACATCATTGGTAATTCAATCATCATTTTTATATCAAACACATAAAACCAATCAAAATCAATATCAAAATCCAACAATAAATCCTAGAATTACATAAACACTCAAGGATTCAAATGGAAAAGATATTATGACACTTTTCCCAATGTGTAGCACTAGATTTTTTATAACCTATATCCATAATAACATTATAATGCCAAATAACAAAGGGAACTTGGAAACCCAAACCCTCTGAAAAATCTTGGTTTTGATACCATTTTCATGAACCAACCCAAGATATCTATCCATTAAACACCTAAACTAGACCATGACATACTTGAGGGGAGTACCTAATCCTCATAGACTAACAATAAGCATTATAGGCATCTAAAACAATCACTAGGTATGATTTCACCCATTAATCATAGTGTAATTAACATCATATTTCTATCAGAAATCTGAAATGACCTATCCATAGGTTATACATCAACACAAAATTTGAATCAGTAGAAATAATATAAAGAATAACTATAAATAGATATAAACTAATTCCCTCAATACACTTCATCTCCTAAATCACCTAGTCCTCACAAAAGTAATTCAATACACTTTTAACCATAATTTTAAGTAGTAAAAACATCATTTAAATGGAAAAAATTTACACATATTCTATTTAAATAAATCCGTAAAAAACCTATAATAGGCACACTTGGGATAATTTGATAAGTAAAACAATAACTGAGCTCAAGTCCCCACTAATCACTAACCCAAACTGAAACAGAATGCATCCTAAGAGGGAAAAAGAACTCGATAAGATCCTAAAACTGAAATGTAGATAAACATGAGTATACAAATACTAATTAGGCCACTACTCACCTTACAAAATTTCTAACTTTTAATTAAAGCCCCTTTTAATCTAGTTTGAAATAAAATAAAATAAAATCTTACATAATTATTTAAAATCCAACATAATATAAAATCTTACATAATTATTCAACCCAAATTGAGATGTTAAATCCAAACTGCGACCGGTATAATTACTTCCAAAAACAAACAATATCAAATCTACACCAACAATGATAATACAAACAAAAAATAATGATAAATTACAACTAAAATCTAACCAATAATCCAAATCACGCAAAATAGGGTTATTGATAAAGAAATAAACAATGGGATATGAAACAAGAGATAAATAGGAAGAACACATACCCAAAATCGTGCAGACGACAAAAAACCTTCAACAATGGCCGTTCAAGATCGCAAATCAAGTTCGAAGGTCGTCGGGAGTCCGAAGCGCCGCAGCGGAACTCGATTTCGACGGACGAACAAAATGAGGGTTTCTGTCCGTGAATATTTTTAAAAGACTTTTCGCGTCGGTTTTAATGAAAACCGACGCGAAATATATTTTTTTTATGAGTTTCGGCGTCGGTTTTCATGAAAACCGACGCGGAAAACCGATTAAAACAGGATTTTCCGCGTCGGTTTTTCTAAAAACCGATGCGGAAAATCCTGTTTTAAGAGGTTTTCCGCGTCGGTTTTTAGAAAAACCGACGCGGAAAACCTCTTCGACCGGATTTTCCGCGTCGGTTTTTCTAAAAACCGACGCGGAAAACCTCTTCAAACAGGATTTTCCGCGTCGGTTTTTAGAAAAACCGACGCGAAAAAAAAAACATAATTATTTTTGGCGTCGGTTTTGTGTAAAACCGACGCCAAAAATTCCCCGCATATACTATTCGCGTCGGTTTTTAAAAAACCGACGTTATTACGACGACGTTAAAGCCCGTATTTCCACTAGTGACATGGCATGTGTTTATAGCATCACACACCATGTTGTTTGGGTTTCTGGACAGTAAGCCTCAGAAACTTCCCTAGGACCCCTATTTTTGAAAAATAAAGCAACGATGTGCCAAATTCCGATCCGTGGGGCCCATACTCCCTACAAATCAAATCTTGGCATCCACATATAGCACATAACAACGCAATCTATATCCCATGGCCAAAACACGATCCACCAAATTTTGATCTAAGAGGGCCCATACTCCTCAGGGACTAAAGTTTGGCATCCATCCAATTCAACCATGACACGTACCAATACACCTATCACAACAACATGCATATCCACCACGACACCTATCACAATAACATGTACATCTAGCACAACATCTAGCGCAACAACATGCAATTAGTAATGCTCCTAAATGGCATGGAAAGAATGCATGACATGTGATTTTTAACAAGTGCCTATATGATGCATGAGATAGAACACCATCATGTCATTGGGTTGCAACAAAATAAAACCACAATAATATCAATAATAAAAGTACAAAACAAGTGCATCACCCAACGGTGAAATCGAATCAATTATAATAGCTCAAAATCCAAAAATCACAATTCAATTTGAGGTAATTTGGCTTTTCCTTATAGATGAGGTAGCTACTCCTGGGCACAACTAATTACCAAACTCCATTTCTTTCCTATCCCTTTCTAATGTTTCCAAACAGTAAGGCAAAACAGAAAAGAAAACTCCTTTGATATCACTTTGTAACGTCTCGGATCCGGATGCCACTTTAAGGTGCCCTGTACTTGGTTGGCCACATGTCCTCAAGCGCATTTCCCCAAACGCCAGAGGCTTACGACTAGCAGTGAGGGCCTAAGTGTGATAGTGGGGAAACTATGTCTTCATTGGCAGAGTGTAACACAATGGAAATAATAACAATTCAATAGAGGAAGTAGTAATAACATACAACACAAGTAAACATCGAAATACTGATAATATAAATAACCAGATGTCATAGCATACAAATATGATGCTGCATATTACATGTTCTAGGAAAACCGCCAAAACATGTTACACTACAGTAATACAAAACATACGTACCAAAAGTACAAAAGGAACAAAAGAGACTTAGAAGCATCATAATCCTCAGCTTGGTCTCATGCTCTCCTCTCCTAACAACAAATCAAGTACCTGTAGAAGGGTTCTTACCCTTATCAACACCTGCAACAAAATAATCTATTTGGACCAAAAAACATGACCCAAATAGGGTGTGAGACTAAATCCCAGTAGGCAACCACCCAAGATCTGTTCCAATCTGTCAATGAGTATATATAACATGCAGTGTACAATAGTGAAAGTAATAAATAGTTGGTACTCAAAAGCAAGCACAACTGATGTCTCTGAAGATAATGTAAACAAGTATAAATGAAGACCGAATTCAACCTTGTATTTTGGATTGGCAGATGCATCATAAGTCATCCATTTCATTATTCAAGTTCCTTGAACTATATAAAAGTCTCGAGGTCCGAACTAGAATCGACGACCCCCCTTATAAGTAACAATCAACTCGTGACATATACATCATTTAATCATTTTTCAATAGAGCTCGGTCTGGGTATCCCTTAATGGATCCTAGGTTTGCTCCACATTTTAAATAAGCCTCAATGAGCACAACCACCCTATCCATGGCTCACTCACGACCTTTATATAATTAATCTCTTGAGCCCATCCATTGTCTTTTAACCGAGACAATGGTTCACCCAAGGTATATAGGGTGTAATTAGTTACATGAGCCCGACCTTGTTTTTAATTAAGACTGTGGCTCACCCATTGCTAATTACCCCTTCTAAATCATTTCATACAAGCAACCACATGTAAATTAAACTATTACATGGCTTTAACATATTAACTCACATGGGCACATATCATATCACAAGCAACACATGTGAATTAAACTATCACATGGCTTAACATCAATAACTCACGTGGACACAATTCATATACAAAGCAACACATGGGAATTAAACTATCACATGGATTAAATTATAAATCACTCACATGGGAACAATTTACATAACAAGCCTATTATGTAATCTAAACCATTACAAGGTCTTGGCATAACCTAACTCATGTGGGCAGGTTCACATTTGGAGCAAAACATTCCAAACAAGCTTAAACAGGCATAAGCATAACATGTGGCAAAGGGGAAATCACTAATCCCAAACCTTTAATAAATTCAATCACAATTTATCACAATTAAAAATTCTATTATAAATGTAATTCTTACTTAACAACCCAGTAAGGGAAACAAGGCATGCCTCATAAGCAACCTCGGCCAAACGACCATAAACGATCATTCCAAGGGAAACACACCCACGGAGTGACCCTTAATCAAGGTGAATAGTCTAATTCATACTTTAAAACACTTATTCGATTAACTAAACACTAATAGGCAACAATAAGGGCAAATTATAAATCAAGCGACACCCTAAAAATGGGCGCGCGACACTCTGACATATATAAACATCATGACAATTCGCAAAAGGTACATGACCACCTACCTCATACTCATACGACTCTCCTCATATAGCGTCATCTTCTAATTCCTCTTAGAACTGGGTAGATCTACAAAATGAGCAAGAACGATCAACCTTTGATAACTAGGTTGAGAGAAGAAATCAGGAAGAACAACTTAAAGAGGTATTGAGAGCTTACCGATTGGGTTCAAACGCCTCTGACGACGATCGAATCGGAGTTCGAATAAAGATTCGGGAGGAAATTCTTCCTACAGAGTGCTTCTCGTCGAACTCAGATGAGCCCTCTGCTTGTTTTCAAAAAAATGACGCTACTGTTCGATTTAGCCAAAAAAAAAAAGAAAAGTACACGGTGTGTACTGGAAACTACATGTTGCGTCCGTACATTTTTCATACAGGTCTTGTCCAGACCCTTACATGTCGTGTATTGGGAAGTACATGGCGTGTACCCATATTACACAGAGTGTTCTTGAAAATACATGGCGTGTAAGCCTATTTTCCCTTCATTTCCTTAAGTACAAACCAAGAAAGAAGGATCAGTACCTCAAAGGAAGAACCAAGTTCTTACAGGTGTGGACCTCCACACATTTCACATGATTGAATCTCTATAACAGGATTAGGTGGTGGTGTTTGGGGTTGAGGCAATTGGAAGTTTTCCAATTTTTTAGTATGGGATTCGACCTGAGCTGTAAGGTGGGTGGTCTCTTCAACTTGGCACAACCCATGCCTTGGGGGTCCTCTTTCACTTTTCCAAAGGCCAGCATTGTGAACAATCTCATATAAAAGGGCCCTCCCTAATTTAGGTGTTTTACATATGAGTCTACCATAAACAGTGACATCTACCATATTCTATACAGTGGGTTGTAAGCCATGGTTAAAATTTTATAATTGTAGTCAAACATCGAGCCTGTGGTGAAGACACTTCAGAATCAATTCCTTAAAATGTTCTCATACCTCCTAGGTCGATTCACCATCCATTTGTGTAATGGTCTCTGCCTTCCCGGTTCGTTACTCTCCCAGTTTTGGTTGTTGGAGGTGTTCAGAGGAGGCTTAGAGGGAGTTTGGAGAAGTTCGATTGTTAAAGGCTGGAAGTAGGGAGATTACGCATCGTGCAAATGGATTACACGACATGAAAGTCAGTTTCACGACTTGTCTTGGATTTTTCAAGAAATTCATACATTTTACATGTTGTGAAGAAGGTTTTCATGATGTGTAATATTTTGGGATTGAAAAATAAAATAAAATGAAGAGGAAACACATTTTTCTACAAAAACCAAACCCTAGGTATTACACGATGTGAAAGGGGATTACATGCCATGTAATACCCTGATCATGTGCAGTTTTAAAAATTCTTCTCGGCCAAAATTTTATTCATTCGGCTGTGATTTCTTTTTCCTCTCATTTTGGGCAAACCCTAGGCTCCCCAAAGTGTTCTTCAAGCCTTTATTTGTCCCTCTTTGATTAGTTAATCCTGTTGGATGTTTGTTTTTGATCCGTGGTTGATTCTTGGTGAGTTCTATCCCTTCCTTGGTTGGTTTACTTCCATTCTTCTTCTGGGGATCTACTAAGGTAGTGTTTCTTTGGTTTGGGGCATGCATTGGGTTTTGTTTTGATGGATCCTTGGTGTGGTATAGGTTGATCCACAATTTTCGCGGTGCAGTTGTGGTTCATGAGCATTCTTCTTTGCCCTGTGATGCACAATAATTGAAAAGCTTCCTTGAGGTAGGATTTCCTTCATTTATCTTTATTGTGCATCATGCGAGAGGGAATTTACTTCTATTTATCTGTGGATTATGGTTGTTCTAGCTTAATCAAAGATAAATAATTGGTTAGTTGAATTGAAAAGGGGTAATGGGGTTTAATCTGCATGTTTTTATAGCTTTGATATTGTTTGTGATGTGATTGATTATACGGGCTAAATGCCCCACTGAAAATTGCGGTCATTGGTGGTTTTGTTTGTGATATTTAACATATGTTGTGGAACCCTTGTTTGTTGTTCTTGTTGTGATATCACCCTAAATGGAAATTGGTTAATTAATTATACTTGGCTAAAGAAATGGTTGCCCCAGGATTTTGGTTTGTGTGATAATGCCCCTAAAATAAAGTGAAATGTGACAAAATCCCCTTTGTAAATCTATAAATGGATCTTGATGTGTTGTGATGTGAGGCCATGCTTGTAACATCCTCATTTTTAAATGATAAAAAAACCCCACTTTGTTAATAAATTACAAGTATGTCGGTGTGAAAATATTAAATTTTCAATAATTATGTTTATTATGGCTTTACCAATGGGTAAAATCATTCTTTAGAACCTTGAAATATTCTTTAAATATTTTCAAAGTTAGACGCTGAGTCAGTGCAGGATTCTGAGACCCGTAGACCCTCGATGTTGATGGAATAAAAATATTAAATATATTTTATTCATAGGCATGTGTGATTTTTTCCAAAAAAATTAAATAACTCTCAAACGGTGCGTCGTATGAGAAATATGAGACTACCGTTAGGTTCGGAACGTTGGGTTTGCCTTAGACAGGGTACAACTTTGATGTGTGTCGGGTGTTTGACAACCTCACATGTGATAATACCCTCTTTATTTTTAATTAATTTATTATTCCATTTTTTATATAATAAACAATTTATTTCTCACAAATGATGCGTCTTATGTGAAATCTAAGACCACCATTAGGTCCAGGATGCAGGGTTTACCCTAAGAAGGGTTTAACTTTTATGAGCATCAAATGTTTGTTCAGATCGCACCTGAAGATAATTTAACAGGTTTATAAATATTTATGTTGAAAAATTAGAAATAATAATAATAATTTTATTATTAATATTATTATTTGCATTGAAAAAAATGAAAATATACTTCCAAAATTAATAAATTGTGTTGTGCTGTAAATAATAAGTGGGTAATGTAATAATTGTGATATTATTAATTATGTCAATTAAATACAAATGTGAAAACAATATTAATTTAATAAACGTTATCCCCTTTTAATGGTTTTTGTTTTTAAATTGTTAATGGTTTCATTGATGGGTTGTATTAAATAATAATAAGTTTAATATTGTGTTATTATTATTAGTTGTGACTCTTAGGCTTGAATAATTTGTAAGAAAGTGGCATTAAATGGTTAATTAAAGGGGCTGCAATCGTGAATGCTTGCTATGTGATATATATATATATATATATATTCCTCTCTTGTTGTTTTAAATGAAATCGAGTCGGGGAGAGAACATGAGTCCCGTATTAAGAACCCACAATTGGACTCTCCATGCTCGATAGGTTACAACACAATGCATTGGGAAAGCGATGTTTTAGGATCACAAGGCAAGGGCTTTCCCCAAGATTTTTCTATTCTATCGGGTAATACTGGTTCCCTAAGGGGAAACTGATGACGTATCTGTTGACAAATTGGATTCACCCAGCCTCAGCTGATACTCGATCTCTTACGTGCGATACCTAAGATGGACTCATAGTTACCATACCACGAGTGATACTTGGACTCCTGTGAGGATTGCCTTGGATGGGCTCGTGGCATTGGATTTAATTTATTGGATGCTTCGAAGTGAACCTTAAGGATGGACTTAGACTCCACCTCTTAATTTTTCAGTTTTAATATGAATGCTTGAGTTGTTTTATTTATACCGTATAGAGTTTTTCTTCATGCTTTGTGATACCTCTCTTGTGCATTTAATGAACCTAGTATGACACATGGATTAGACCCCAAGCCAAAGCATAAGCTTGGGGGGTATGCCCTTTTTGGTGTGTTGTGTTATTTAGGCCTATATATCTTTCTTCTTTACTAGGTACTCTTTCAGACTCCTGGAATAGGCCAAAGCAGGTGGTATAGAACGGGTGTCCGCTTAGGAATCCAGACCAAGTTACAGTCTTTTTAAATTATTTAAATGTTTACATTTATTATATATGACACACTGCTATTTGTTTACAGCATGAAATGGAAAGGTCTAGACACCGTGGGTGCCAGCCTACTGAGAGTATATCTCACACCCTACTCGAGCGCCATTTAGTACCTGAGTAGACTTTAGGTCCGCAAGTTTGGATATAAGGAAGCATGCCGCTCATGATGCTTGATTTGTTTTCTATTTTGGATGGAGTATGGGGGAAGAAGACTGAGCTAATGATCGGGATGCCATGTGGCAATTTTTGGTCTTTTGGTAGTTTTTGTCAGCATGCAGTCTATGCTTTCACCCCATATCCTTGCACTTTTACTATTTACATTTGGCATCACACATTGACATCATCTTGGTATTGTTATGATTATTCAAATTTCACAGTTTATTTATTTTTTGGGTCATGTACAATGCTTGTGGGATGATGATGTGTGGTTGGGGCATGTGGGGATGATAGTTTGTGGGATGTGCTTTTAGGGTGGCGAGATGCTAGTTTTTGGGCCATGCTTTTGGGGTGGTGAGCTGATAGTTTTGTGGGACATGCTTTTGGTGTGGTTAGGTGATAGAATGTTGAGCTGTTTGTGGAATGTGGTTGTGTTATCCCAGATGCCTAATTAATAATAGAATAAATACATGAATAATTGTTTACTAATGTTTGGAATGACATGGGTTGGTTTGGTTAATGAGATGAGTTGTTAATAAAATATCAAATAGTGGGTTGTGTGGTTAAATGTGGTGGATGCTAAATAATGAAAAGAATGGAATGATTAAATGGAATTTTTTGGAACTATGGAATAGGATTTGTGGCATGTTGTGTGGTGTATGAATTTAGAGGTCGCATCAAAAGCGACAGTGTTGTGAGATGGTTTGTTTGTTTGTGAATCCATAGGTTGGGATGGAGTGTTTGATACTATACATATATTTGTATATTCTTTTTATTTCCATACACACACCACCCATGTTGAGCACTGTGTTCCGAACACCCGCATCGTCACGCGGGGGGTGTTTTTCCAAACATCCGGTGAGGAGAACAAATGGTTGGGTACCTTCTCTTTTACACTCTCTCTTCCAGGAAAGGTAGGTATGGAATAAGCTGTGATGGAATAAGGTTTGTTAGTGCTTTAGATGGTGGTTTGTGGCCCAGGTGTCGTCGGGTAAGATGTGATAGCCCAAGTGTTTGTGGGCAAGATGATTTATTTCCCAAGTGTCTTTGGGATGAGATTTGATGTGCTTTCCTAGGTGTCTTTGGGATGATATATGATGTGTTGTGTTGTGAGGCCTAGGTGTGTGCAATCAGGATGTGTTGTGAGGCCCAGGTGTGTGTGGGCATGATGTGTTGTGAGGCCCACGTGTGTGCGGGCGAGATGTGGTATGATATATAGAAGGGATGAGAGTGCCAGGACGTACGATGTTGGGCGAGAGAGTCATACCAGTGGGAAAGTGTTGTGGGTACCCTATCATCGATGTGATTTACTTTATATTATATTACTTATCTTGCGTTACTTGGTGAGTGTGCCTTGGTGAGGTTGGGATGGTTAGTATACATGTTTAGGTGTTGTTTGGTTATGTTGTTTTCTCACAGGAGCATTAGTATACTTCTTTCACATTTGAATGAGAGAATTTGGTTTTCCTAATGAGTATACTTGTATGCTCACCCTACATATATAAAATTGATTTTAGGTTTGCAAGAGGATTTTTTGGACCGTGTTGGGTGTTACTGGCTCAGACCTTCAGACATATGTTATGTCACTACCTTAGTTTTTCTTTTGGGTATTTACTTTAGAGACCATATTGTATTTTTATCAGTTCTACTTTTATTTGCATGCATGTGGGATATTTTTTTGTCTTTCTCTTTTATATTATTCCTTGGAGTTGTTGTGGATGATTCATTCTATCTCTCGATCTTGTTTCTTATAAAGGGTAATGCATCCCATATTGTGAGATTTGTACACCCTTGGTGTTAGTCACCAACCTGGGGCTTATTGAAGGCGGGACTCAAGGGTCATTATCTCTCTCCCCTTACTACGGTATCTTTAGAGGGAGGGGGTCATGATAGAGTGGTATCAAAGTAGATGGTTGAGAGATAAGATGGATTTGGAGTTAGGCATAGTAAGGATTGCATGGGATGGTATGACAATAGTTTCAGTTGACCTTAGTATGTGACATAAGCAAGGGAGACTAGTTAGGACATGGGATTTTATCCCCCCTTGTGATCTAGTTCACGAACTCTGAGCTTATTGAACAACCAAGTGATATGGGCCTGCTTACAGGGTAGAGACCCAGGAGGGGTACATGCATTATAATGAATTGTATTCTTGTTTGAATTGGGTTGTCTTGGGAAGGTTAAAATGGATAAAATGAATTAAAATAAATCCTAATGAAAATTCCATACTACTCGGGCTAAGGAAATATTTTTTTTACCTTTTAGATATGGATCTTGGTCGTCATCCACATGTGGATCAAGTAGTTGAGGTTCAGCAGTCTGATCTAGTTGATCACCATAGGGTTGATCCAGTTGAGGAGGATTACCAGTGGCAGAGGACGTTGCATGCCTTCCAGCGGTAAGCTTTGGGGAAGTATGAGGGTAGTGTTTTAGACATAGATGTAGAGAGTTTTCTAGAGGATCTGGAGATCTTTTTTAGTTTGATCTGGGCCCAAAAGATTATTGGGTCCCTTTGTAAGTCATTTGGATATGGGGAGCTGCGCATCAGTGGTGGATGCTGTATTTGGGAGAGCGGAAGTAGGTAGCTGTTTTATGGGTCGACTTCTAGAAGGAGTTCTAGGTAGATTTACTTTTGTTAACCATGAAGGCAGTAAAGAGGTAGTAGACCCTTTCTCTTTAATAGGGGAGCATGCTAGTGTAGGAGTTGGGAATCAAGTTCAAGGACCTTATGCATTTTTCCCCAGACCTTTTTCCAAATGAGGAGTATCGTGTGAGATGTTTTGAGGAGACACTTCATCATTATATACAGTATGTTGTTACTCCTTTTATGTTTCCAACCTATCTAGAGGTTCATAAGAAAGTGTATGTGATCGATCATATATACTCATTAGGAGGTCTATCATGAAAGGGAATCCAAAAGAGTTCTTCGAGAGGCAGATTTTTCAGTGGTAGGTCTCAGGTTCCAGGACCTTCTGGTTTCAACTGACAGGGATTCGACCTCAACAGCTTCCTTTTCGGCCTTCTAGTGCTAGTGGTTTCTGTGCTTTTCCTGGGGGATTTGTGCTAGTGTGTTTTGGTTGTGGGGTTTGTGGTCATCTCCAGAGCTAGTGCCTGATAGTTCCTTAACATCATTTTGGTGGAGGTGGGCAGGTTTAACGCTAGACTCAACAACATTTTCCAATAAGACCGTTTTAGTAACAAGGCAACAAGTTTTTTCTCCGTTTAGGTGAGATGGAGTGGGTAGATGATGGACTCAAGATATTACTCATGTTTAGGGACCATGACCTGAGTGTATCCATGGAGGTGGTTATTAGTAGATAGGCATAGGATCTGGGCGTGGTTAGTTGCACACAGTAGAGGAAGCAGTTCCAGAGGGGCTAGAGATCATCAGAGGTATGATCAGTTTTTTAGTACCCTTGTTTGTGCCTTGTTTTATTCTAGAGCTTTACACTCCTTTGTTTCACCTACTCTAGCCCATGATCTGGGACTAGATGCAGAGAGGCTTACCATTCTCCTAGTGTTGACTATGTCAGTCGAAGGCCAGATCATCTTGTTTGATGCATGTCAGGGGTGAAGATTGATGATGGGACCACATCAGTCCCATGGGGATATTTTCTTACTATAGATATAGAAATACAATGTAATCCTTAGAATCAACTGGTTTTATTCCGTATGTGATGTTATTTACTAATTTTGGAGGAGAGTTGATTTTTCAGATGTGAATGGACAACATGTAGTTTTCGCCGGTGAGAGGAGTTTTCAGGTGGGAATTCGGTGTGTGGATCCCTTTGTTTCCTTAATGGATGATTTGTTAGTAGAATCAGTGGATGCTGAGATGGTAGAGGTTCCCAGGGTCATTGTGGAGTTCCTGAATTTTTTTTCCTAAGGAGGTTGTGACTCTACCCCCTCGACGTGATGTTGAGTTCAGAAAAAAATTTCAGCCCATTGCTTCTTTGATTTCAATGAATTCTTATCAGATGACACCTTCTGAGTTAGGGGAGTTGAGGATTCAGATAGATGATCTTATGTAGAAGGGTTTTATCTATCCCAGTGTGTTATCATGGGGTGATCTAATGTTGTTCACCAAGAAGGAGGATGGAAGTCATAGGTTGTGTATAGACTACCAGAGGTTGAATCAGGTAACAGTAAAAAACTGTTACCCTCTTCTGAGAATAGATGATATCTTCAACCGGATGAGAGGGGTGATTTGGTTTTCTAAGATCGATCTATGGTATGGATATCATCTATTGCAGGTGAAGGAGGGTGATGTCCCGAAGACTACCTTCAGATGCATGTATGGGAACTTTGAGTTTATAGTCATGCCATTCGGTGTTACGAATGCACCATCCATGTTCATAGGACTTATTAACTCCATCTTTTGTGAGTTACTAGATTAGTTCATCATCATATTCATTGATGATATCTTAATCTACTCAAAGTCATAGGAGGATCATGCCGAGTATCTCAAAACTGTCTTGTAGGTTCTTAGACACCACCAGTTCTATGGAAAGTTGTCCAAGTGTAAGTTTTGGAAACGAGAGATGAATTTACTCAGGTAGGTGGTGTCTCTGTAGGGTGTGGCATTAGACATGTTTAAGGTTGAAGTAGTTGTTTCTTGGTCATCACCCAATAATGTGGCAGAGGTTCGTAGTTTCTTTGGTCTCATAGGCTATTATTAGAGGTATGTACCTGATTTATCTTGAGTTTTAGCCCTGTTGATGGATTTGACAAGGAATAATATTTTTCATGGATTGATCAGTTTCAGGAAATATTTAGTTACCTAAAGGGGAAGTTGGTTAGTGCGCTAGTGCTCCATTTGCCTGTGGAAGGGGTGATGTTTGAGCTATTTTGTGACACTTCCTATTTGGGATTGAGATGTGTTCTGATGCAGCAATGAGTAGTTATATCTTATGGGTCTAGGAAGTTATATCCCCACGAGTGTAACTATGCCACCCATGATCTGGAACTAGCAGCCATTGTGTTCGCACTGAAGTTGTGGAGGTATTACCTCATTGGGGAGTGCTTTGTGGTCTTTACAAATCACAAGAGTTTGAGGTATATCTTTTCCCAGTGTGACCTGAATCTATGACAATGAAGGTAGATGGAGTTTCTTCAGGACTATGATTTTGAGATCTCCTACACCTTAGGAAAGGAAAATGTCTTGACTGGTGATTTGAGAAAAAAATCATAAAAGGAGGTTGTTTGGGAATCTATGGATGCTTGGAGAGAGATTGAGGAGTTGGTAGCCTTGCACTTAGATACAACAGTGGATGGTGGTAGATGCTATTTTTTCAGATAACGGTGTAGTATTCTCTGATGCAGTAGGTGGAGGAGTCTCAGTGGGGAGATTGAGAGGTAGAGGTGATGCATGATCTTATTTTCCATGGTGATTCTCTAGAGGGATGGTCAAAGGATGGTCGAAACCAGATGTTGTTTCATGGAAATTTGTTTGTTCTGGTGGTGATGTGTGATAAAGTCCTTCATGAGTTTCATAACTCACCTTTGGTGGTATATACAGGAATTTCTAATATGTAACATGGCTTGAGGATGCAGTTTTGGTGGCTCGGGATAAAATGGGTAGTGGAAAAGTTTGTGGTGAAGTTCTTGGATTGACAGTAGGTAAAGACCAAGCACCATATTCCTGGTGGTTTGTTGCAGCCTTTGGATGTTCCCAAGTGGAAATGGGATGACATCTAGATGGATTTAATCACAGGGTTACCTAGATATTTGGTAGATTTTGACATTATCTCGGTGATAGTGGACCATTTGATGAAATTAGATCACTTCTTAGCGATCAAAGAGTCAACATAGTGGATGACTTGGCTAAGAGGTATGTGGATAATGTGGTGTAGTTTCATGGAGTTTTGAGGTCCATTGTCTCAGATTGGGACACACTATTTACCTCACAATTCTATAGGGGATTGCAACATGCTTTTGGCACCTAATTATGCATCAGGAGTTCTTTCATCCCTTAGATAGATGGGAAGATGGAACAGACTATCCAGACATTGGAGGATATGTTGTGGGTGTGTGTCTTGGATTTTTTTGGATCTTGGGTATGACAAATGCCCTTGGTAGAGTTTGATTATAATAATAGATATCACTCTTCCATTGGCATGGATCTGTTTGAGGCTTTGTATAGAAGAAAATCTTTTTCTCTATTGTGCTAGACAGAGGTTGGGGAGACAACTATTCTTGGTCTTGATGTGGTGCAGAGCACGATAGAGAAGGTTCAGCTTGTTTGTGAGAGGATGAAAGTAGCGCAGGACCGACATAAGTCATATACCGGTCGCAGTAGGAGGCCCTTAGAGTTTGAGGTTGGGGACCATGTGTTCTTGAAGGTTTCTCTTTGATGTGGGAAACAAAGGTTTGACATAGAGACTAAGCTTTCTCCTAGGTTTTTTTGGATCATTTGAGGTGTTGAGGCAAGTTGGTGGGGTGGAATATCGGTTGGGGTTTCCACCGCAGTTGGAGAGGATCCAAGACGTCTTCCACATATCTCATATTTTTTGGTATCTTCAAGATGAATCCAATGTCATTGATTGGGTAGAGTTGGATATCTAGGATGATGTGACATTTTTGTAGTGTCCAGCAGAGGTCCAGGATTGTCAGGAGAAGGAGCTGCATGGGCGAATCATTCCTTTGGTTCGTGTGTTTTCGAGGCATGGTGACTAGGAGGAGAGTACTTGGGAGCAAGAGACACAAATGTGTTCCCAGTAACCAGAGTTATTTTAAGTTTTCCTTTCTCTATTTTTCTTTTTGATGTGATTTTTGAGACATTGTTATTTTATGGGATGAGATGTTTTCCTTAGTTTGTGGTGTGTGTGGTGTAATGTGTGATAAAGTCCTCACATGTGAAAAGGGGAGGACCTGATTCCTAATCGAGACACATTAACTGTGATGTGATTAAACCCATGCGGGTGAGTCAATACTGCCTAGAGTGGATAATATCTTGACATGGAGGATAGAATTCCCTGATTCGTGTGTTCGGGACGGTGTAGTTTGATAGTTGTGCAGTGGTTGTGTGGCTGTGTGGTTGTGTGGGAGGAGACAGTTTGCAGTTGTGGTTTCTTAGTGATGAGATTTTGTGGGATGTTTGTGTTCATTTGGTTTGGCATGCTTGGTTGGTGGCAACATTTGAGGTATGATGAGATCCTTGAGAGGTATCTCGCGGGGTGGTTGTTCGAACTCATTTCCTTCTAGGTTTGGTTTTGGATTCTCGAGGGTGAGAATCATTTGAGAGGTATCTGATGTAATGTTCTATGCCTTCCTGGTCCATTACTTTGCCAATTTTGGTTGTTAGATGTTTTCAGAGGTGGATTGGAGGGAGTCTGGAGAAGTTCTATTGTTAAAGGCTAGAAGTAGGGAGATTACACATCGTATAACTGGATTACATGACATGAAATTTGGTTTTGCAGATTATCTTGGAGTTTTCATGACGTGTATACATTTTAAATGGTGTGAAGAAGGGTTTCATGACGTGTAATATTTTGATGTTGAAAAATAAAATAAAATGAATAGGCAAAACGTTTTTTAGTGACAACCGAACCCCAGTTATTATATGACGTGAAATAGGATTACACATCATGTAATACCCTGATCATGTGTAGTTTAAAAATTATTTTCGATCGAACTTTTATTTTTTCATCCATTCTTTCTTCATCCTCTCATTTTGGGAAAACCCTAGGCACCCTGAGGTTTCCTTCAAGCCCTTCTTTATCCTTATTCAATCTGTTAATCCCTATGAATGTTCATTAGATATCCGTGGTTGATCCGTGGTGAGTTATCTCCCTTTCTTGGTTGGTTTTCTTCTATTCTTCTTCTGGGGATCCACTGTGGTAGTGTTTCTTTGGTTTGGGGTATGCGTTGGGTTTTTTTTATGGATCCTTGGTGCAGTATAGGTTGATCCACATTTTTTATGGTGTGATTGTGGTTCACGAGCATTCTTCTTATCCCTATGGTGCACAACAATTGGAAAGCTTCCTTGAGGTAGGTTTTCCTTCATTTCTCTTTATTGTGCATCATGTGGGAGGAGATTTACTTCTATTTGTCTATGGATTATGGTTATTCCATCTTAATCAAAGATAAAAAATTGGTTAGTTGAATTGAAAAGGTGAAATGGGGTTTGATCCACATGTTTTTACAACTTTCATATTGTTTGTGATGTAATGGATTGTATGGGCTAAATGTCCCACTGAAAATTGTGGATGTTGGTGGTTTTGTTTGCATTGTTTGACATGTGTTATGGAACCCTTGCTTATTTTTCTTGTTGTGATATCACTCTAAAATGAAATTGGTTAATTAGTTATACCTTTCTAATGAAATAATATCCCCATGATTTTGGTTTGTGTGATAACGCCCCTAAAATAACGTGAAATGTGACAAAATCCCCTTTGTAAATCTGTAAATGGATCTTGATGTGTTGTGATGTGAGGCCATTCTTGTAGGATGGTGATGTGTGGTTGGGTCATGTGGGGTTGATAGTTTGTGGGGCGTGCTTTTGGGGTGGTGAGGTGATAGTTTGTGGGCTATGATTTTGGAGCGGAGAGGTGATATTTTTGTGGGTTGTGATTTTGGGGTGGTGATGTGATAGAATGTTGAGCTATTTGTGGAATATGGTTGTGCTATGCTAGATGCCTGAGTAGTGTGGAATAAATAAATGAATAATTGTTTACTAATGTTTGGAATGACATGTGTTGGGTTTGTTAATGAGATGAAAGTGGTTAATAAAATATTAAATGGTGTTTTGTGTGGTTAAATGTGGTGGATGATAAATAATGAAAAGAATGGAATTGGTTGGAAATGTGGAATTGGCTTTGTGGCTTGTTGTGTGGTGTATGCATTTAGAGGTGGCAGCAAAAGTGATGGTGTTGTGAGATGATTTTTTTGTTTGTGAACCCATAGGTTGGGATGGAGTGTTTAATACTATACATATATTTTTATATTCTTTTGATTTCTATATGCACCCCAACCATATTGATCACTATGTGACAAACACCCACATCATTACACATGGGGTGTTTTTCCCAACATCCGATGAGGAGTACGGATGGATGGGTACCCATTCTTTTCCAATATATCTTCAAGGAGAGGTAGGTATGGAACAAGCTGTGATGTTTGGAGGTCTGTTAGTGCTTTAGATGGTGGTTTGTGACTCAGGTGTCTTCAAGAAAGATATTATAGCCCAGTTGTTTGCGGGTAATATGGTTTGTTTCCCAGGTGTCTTCGGGATGAGATGTGATATGATTTCCTAGGTGTCTTCAGGATGAGATATATTGTGATGTGCTATGAGGCTTAGGTGTGTGCGAGCAGGATGTGTTGTGAGGACCAGGTGTGTGTGGGCGTGATGTGTTGTGAGGCCCAAGTGTGTGTGGGCGAGATGTGGTGTGGTATACGGAAGGGATGAGAGTGACATGACGTACGACGTTGGCAGAGAGTAGTATACTGGTGGGAAAGTGGTGCAGGGTACCCTATCATCTATGTGCTTTATATTATATTACATGGATTGCATTACTTGGTGAGAGTGCCTTGGTGAAGTTGGGATGGTTAGTATACCTGTTTAGGTGTTGTTTGGTTCTGCTGTTTTATCATAGGAGCATTAGTATGCTTCTTTCACATGTGCATGGGAGACTTTGGTTTTCATACTGAGTATACTTTTATTATCACCCTATGTATATAAAACTAATTTTCAGTTTCTAGGAGGATTTTATGGACTGTTCTGGGCGTTACTAGCTCTGACCTACGAACAACTGCTATGTCGTTGCCTTAGTTTTTCTTTTGGGTATTTACTTTGGCGGGCTTATTGTATTTGTATCAGTTCTAAATTTTTTTCATGCATGTGGGATGGTTTTTGGATATATCTTATATATTATTCCTTGTATTTGTTGTGGATGATTCATTCTATCTCCCGATCTTGTTTTTTATAAAGGGTAATACCTCCCATAATGTGATATTTGTACAATATTGGTGCTAGTCGCCAACCCGAGGCCTACTGGAGGTGGGACTTGGGGGTCATTATCTCTCTCCCCTCACTACGATATCTTTGGAGGGATGGGGTCATGAAAATTTGAGTGAAATAATGAATGTCATTCCACAACTTCCAGGTATGTATACATGGGAAATATTTATCTAATAATTTCATATCTTGGTCATCCCGTGTCATGATTGATTTCAGAGCCTGACTCTTCATCTAGTCCTTTGCTCTATCGTGAAATGAGAAGGGAAATACCCTAAGCCAAATGGAATCAGACAAGACTCCTTAATTCCTAAAGGTGTCACAAACCTCAAGGAAATTCAATAAATGCTCATGTGAGTTCTTTCTCTGAATCCCACTAAATTGAACCATGTTACAGATCATGTGGATTAGACTAGGATTTATTTTGAAATTTTTTAGCTAGATGGGAGGGAGGACGATGATAGATGCAACACTGCTGATTAATGTAAATCCATTATACATGATGGAATTATAATGCTATAGTGGTCAAACTCCATGATATTTGGGTGGCACAAAATGAACAATTTATTGATTAGGACCAGCAAGATTGTTGTGCTCAACCATGTTTGAATAATGAAGTGCATAAATGTATATTTCAATTTCAGGGTAGAAAGAGAGTGATTCTTAAGTTCCACACTTTTAATGGGTAAAAGGTTCATGGATCATTAACTAAGATCAACATGGATAAATAAATTAATCCATGTGTTAAAATTGTAATAAGAAATAGGAAATAAAAGTGATGTGAGGAAATACTAGGTTCATGTTAAAGTTCATTATTCCAAAGAGAACATAAGTCCTCAAAAATAAAATCAAAATTTTAATGGCCCATGCTGCGTCGTTAATTCCATGTGGGCATGATCAGATTAGAAATTTATATAAACCCAACTAGAAATATTGAGAACATATGCATGATAGTGGAAGTCCTAGGTTGAACCCATAGGGTGGAGATAACACAGATTGTGACCTAGAGTTTTAGAACCTCTAGATGGATTCCTCAAGTGAATCTAAAAGAGTTTGATTTATTCTAAATTGACTGGATTAAACATCAGTTGATTATGAAGGTTTTGAATATCAATTTCAGGGAGCCTATAAAAAGGTTATTCCTAAATCTAGTTTGGGATATTCATATGGGTTAGGGTGTAAAGTAGTTCATGAGTCACTGATTGGTTTTGGTCTAACCAGTTAGATATACCTAGGCTGGAAATCACTCTTTGATCTTATATGTGGTCATCAGTCTTGGTGTAAAGATTGAAAGTTAAAAATAAGAAATCAACACATGATATTGGTCCTAGACCACTTTACTCCAATTAGGTTAGGTTATTTCCTTTTAAATTCCCCCAGTCAGGATCATGTAATAGAATGCAATATGACTATATTTTATTAACCTAATTCCTAGACAAAAGATTTCCTAAGTTTTGGTTTAGGGATTCATTAAGTATTGCTACCCCTACTTTCAACCCCTAGGCCTAGGTGATTTAGCCACACATGTAAATGAAGGAATAATATATATGAAATAAGTGAAACATGATTGAAATATTTATTCAAATAAATCCATGATCAATTAATCAATCAAGAAACAATGGTTTTACTTGAATAGAGAAGAAGAAGCAGCACGACATTCCAGTTGTATTGAAAGTAGTAATGTTAGAAAAATGAAAAGGAATAAAAAAGTTCTTCAAAATCAATAAATTTAGCAATAATATAATGTAAATGGGAGAAAAAAAGATGAAAATAATGTCAAAACTGAATGAAAATAGAATCTATTATAAAAAATATGAGTTCCTGAAGTATATATAGGCTGAAGCAACTTACGACATAAATGTATCTTATATTGTAAGTATTCATGATCTTCTCTATGCCCATGTTTTTTTTACTGTAAGACCTCCTTTTACGTCATTAATGAAAACTTTTTCATTCTATATTTATGAGATTTATATCTTGAAAAAAAATTGGGGTCTTCGGGTCCGCGGGTTTTTCATCACAAGTTGTCTTTTACATCGTATATTCTTCAGCTAGAAACTTGTACAACATGAATTAGTTTTATGGACTAGATATGTGAACTCTGTCTTTAAGGGATTTATGTAGTAAGATATATTTTATAGTTTAAAATTTATGAAATTTCATAATTTTAAAAATAATACCCCTTTTCAACATTAGATTCATTTCTCTGTAAAAACTAACAAAAAATCACAGTATCAAAGTATAAAATAGTTACAAAGCCTAAGAAATTATTTAAAAAAATGTATATGAATTAAGATTATCAATTTTATAAGTAAATAATATATTTTATGATATAAATATGAGTATGGTTTTTTAATATATGTATAATAAATGTATATTTATTATACAAGAGGTTTGAATGCATATGAAGAAAGACAAGACTTGAGGTAAGATATTTCATCTCACTTTTATTTCTGTGAGTCACATGTCATATTCACCAATTTTTTCCTTTGTGTAGTGTATATAATATCCATGAATGTATTTTATAAATATTATCATGAATATTGTTGGGATTTAAATATCCATATAAGGTTCTCTCTTTCATGAGGTTTTGATTTCAAAGTTACCAAAGTGGTAAAAGATTTATGTTTCAATCCCATTTTAATCGGGTCTGTATATGCTTGAATTTCAATTGAGGAAATTATATAATCCTTATCTAATAAATCCCATTTAATTTTATTTTCCTTTATTTATTTATGGGGTTTTCATGTAATATTACCATTTTCTTCTCTTTGGTATATAAAATGACCAGGAAAATGTTTTTGAGAAAAACAAAATTTATTTCCTCTTTAGTCAAGAATATTTTTATTTAACATCCATGTTTTCTTTAATATGTTTTCAAGAATATTTTACTATTTTCCTATAATCATTTTAAATAATTTTTCCCACCCATGTTTTAACTTTTATAAAAATGTTTAAAATGAATCTTCTTGTCATTTTCTGAATGAGGCACTTTTGATTTTTACTAAAAATGTGAAAGAAATATTTGTTTTAATCTATAAAACATGAATAGAATTTCCTACCATCCTGGCCAATCAATTATTTGAAGCTTCTTTAAAAATTTTCCACGGTTGTTTTCAAAAAAAAATTCCTTAATATTTTTTAAATATTTAGATTTTAAATAAGTGTTTTAAAAATGAAAAAGGTATTTTCCTATAGAAGTTTTTCAACTGATCTTTTAATGGAATTTTCATCTATGATGACATAATTTAATGTTATATATGTTTCATTGGGGATATTATTTTATGAGAATATCCTAATTATTTCTCCGTATGGTATTTTTTTTATGATGATGAGATGTTTATAGAACCCAATTTCATTTCCATGGGTTAAGTTATGATGAAATGTTAATTGTTTTCATGATCATGCAGTGTAAATATGAATGGCTTTTGATTATGTGATGAGTGGTTAAATTATATCCATTCAATAAATTGGGTGAAGATCTATAACTCATGAGGCAAATACATTATGCATGAACCTGATTTCATGTTTACAATTTTATGCATGAACTTGATTTCATATCTATAAAATTATGCATGGACTTGGTTTCCATGTCCATAATATTATGCATGTACCTAGTTTTCATGTCCACAAGACTATGTGTGGAACTAGTTTTTATATCCATAAGATTATGTGAGGGCCTGATTTCATTTCCTTAACTTTTTGTTATATATATTCACAATGTTATAATCTTATGTTTTTTTCACATTCCTATGTCTATGTTATGCACTCATGGATCATGAATTATTATTGATGATTAAACACTCTTTTGAATATTGTATTTTATTATAATAAATTTTTATTCCATGACTCATGTTTATGATATATTCTAGATTGGGTATGAACTTTTTAAATTATGATCATGATCTCATACACTTAGGTTTATTTTATACTCGTGTATGATTATTGATTGGTATCTTCTATGTTTAACCTTATCAATCATCCAAGATCACCTTTTCTTATGTTTTTTCCTTCATCAAGTTAATAATAAAGGTTTTACATAGGCTATACCTAAAAAAGTGATCTTTGTGGGAAACATCAAAGATCTTTCATGAAATAAGAGGATTATGTATCTAATCTCCAAAGACACTAAAAATTTATGGTTTTGGTATGGATTATAATTTTATGTATTGAATATTCATCTAAAAATATGTAATATTTATGTATGTAAAGATCAGGTTATTTTAATTTTAGGTACTTTAAATCAACATTCCTTTTGAACCAACAGTTCTCCAGAAATTGCTTCCCAATGAATGATGATGGACTTCAATTAATTAAGTGGCACAATTTACAGCCTTTACCCAAAAAGATTTGGGGAACCCTATGCGAATCCTCATGCTCCAAGACTTTTCCATAAAATTACCATTCATCCTTTTTGCAACTTTATTTTTCTCTAGAGTCCCTAGAATAGTCTTCTCAAATCGATTCCTCTTTTACCGAAAAAACCTATGGAAATCCCTACTTCTATACTCACCACTATTGTTTGAACACAAGTACTTCAAGTTACTTATGGTATCCTTTTCCACTATGGTCCTCAAAAAATGGAAGTTTTAAATATCTTAGAATTATTCTTGATGAAGTACACCCACACTTACCCTATAGAGTTATCGATGAAATCCACACAGTAGAGTGAACCTTTGTTATAATTCATTAGAGCTATCCCCCAATCATCCATGTGAACTAACTCTAACTTTTGGGGCTTTGTAATTTTACTTTCTATTCAAAAGGTAACATTTAAATTCTTTCCAAAAACACAATCCTCTCATGTTCCATACTCCATGATTCTATTTTTTAGTAATCCCTTAGTAGATAATTTTTTCATTCATCTCATTGAGGTGGACTAGATGATCATGCCAAAGTTTAGCAGAAATAAGATCTTCAACATGAATCGCTCATTTTGATGAACCTATAAGGTATAATGTCTTTTCCTTTACTCCATTTTCTAAAACCATGGAGTCGCATGAAATATTATACATTCCATCCATGAATATAGAATAAAAACCCAAGTCATTGAGTTGTCCCATGAAAATTAAGTTCTTTCTTAATCCAAGGAAGTTCCACACACATTTCAAGTTAAAAAAATATTTTATTCATTTTCTATATGGATACATATCATATTATGATGATATAGATATATTTTACATCTACTAGATAAACTCTTTATATCTTCTAGATATGTAACCTTTCATACTCCCTCTCTCATATGTTGAATAAAGTGAAGCTCCAGAGAGTATCACCCAAGACTCAAGTGAGCTAGTGAAACTAAGGAGAAATCCAATCCTTTATTCTAATATATGGTTCATAGACTATAACACCCTGATATTTTATGAAATATATATTTTTAAAATAAATTTAATTTATTTGATAGCTTGCATTACACGCAACACCAAGTTTTCACGAACAACAATATACTATTAATATTATTATTTAAACATAACCTATATAACCTAATCGTTAAATTAAAATATATGAATTGGAATAACTAAATTTTGAAAATTTTATGTTTTATGTATGAATAAAATAAATTCATTTTTTATAAATTGATTAGTTATGAAAATAAAAATCAATTGAAAGTAAAAGAAATGTTTTTATGAAAAACTGTTTTAAGCATGCAAAGTATTTTTATCTTAAAGAATTAAATTTTACACTATTGGTGAATGATTTTAATTAAATTTATATATATTATATATTCAATTAAATGTTTTATAATTCATATAATATTTTTTTAAGAATGAGATAATAATAAATCCAGTTTTATTCTTAAAAACAGTATTTTTCTAAAAAGTGGTTTCATCACGCACTTATAATAAAAATATTTTTTTTCCAATTTTAGAAAATTTATTTTAAAAAATGAAATTAATTTTTTAAATCAACATGTAAAAATTATCTTAGAGTTAATTTCTGATAATTTTCTGAAAATATTATTTTTTTGATGAATAGTTAAAAAATATTGTTTTTTATTAAAAACTACCTTATCGTTTAAAGCATTTACAAAATTATATTTTGTTTTAAAATGGTTTTAAATGTAAAATTAGTTAAATTAAATTACATTTAATTCAATTTAGTCCATTTGAATCAATATTATGTTTAGTTTTTATATAAATTTTTTTTATACTTATGAAAACTTTTTCTTTGGAAAACCACCTTTTCGTCGCATCTATGGGTTTTATTTTAAATTTAATTCTTCCAATTATATGAATTTAATTTGATAAAATGGATTCTGTATTTGAAATAATAATAATTTATATTATATAATAGGGTCAAATTAATTTTTGGTCATAATGAATAGTAAAAATAATAAAAATTAATTACTGCGGTTAAGGTTAAAACGAGGTTTTGTACATTACTTGCACATGTGTTAAAATTATTTTTCAACACACATAGGATAATTATTTAATAAATTGGATTTAATATTTTTAATCAGTGGGTACAAATTATATAATAATTCTCATTTCATTTTTATTCTTAAAGGATAAATTTCCTAGGTAAATAAAAGGAGACTAGTTACCATGGTGAAAACTCAAATGGTAAAAGTGAGTAAATTTAGAGGCTAAGGGAATAACATGTTTAAAACTTGTATTTTTTTGGAGGTTTATATAGACCATATAATTCCTCTAATAAATTATTTATCAATTTTGGAGGCACATGGATTGAGAGTGACTTCCCATTATTGAATAGTTTTGGTTATTTACAAAAATGCCACTCCTAAATTATAAAAGAGCACCTCTCCCCCTCACTTCTTCACACCTATTAATAAATTTGGATAAAAAAACTATAAAATATATCCTAAACATCATTATACATGTTATAGATCTTCTTTTATACCCAAAATACCAACCCTAGCATCCTTTATAAGAGATCCAAATGAGGTTTTTCTAAGAGAAGGTAATTGTCTTCACTAAGATCTTTTTTTACTTCTCATCTTACCAAATTAATTCTTGTTTTAATAATTTAAATATAATAAAAAATTATCTACCATACAATAAGATTTTATTATGTTTATGTAATAACCTACATCCATCCCCACTTCCATCAAATGGGAAACAAAATTGTCGATTGTGTGTATGGCAGGCTACCGCCTCACGAACCAATATAATTTGTTTTCCATCACCACATATCATGAATGTAGATAATTATAGATTTAAAATATTTATATGATATATATGAAATAATTATACTTATGGAATTATAATATTATATATACCTTCTTACCTTCCAATACATTGAAAAATGATAACATCGCGCGTGTGTACGTGTGGACTACCGCCTCTACAAAGCGATGTGATACGTTTTCATTTTATTTTGGAATGAATGGTAATAAGTATATATTTAATGAATATATATGATATAAAAATGATTCTTAAAAGGTTAATTAATATTTACCTTTCTTTCATTCTGTTCATCAAAAAATGGAAATAATGTTTATGTGTACTTAGAACCTACCATATCCATAAATAGTATGATTCATTTTCCTATGTCTAATTTATATGGATGATTATAAATACATATATAATAAATATATATGATATTTATATCATGTATAATTTTTTTAAATTATGGAAACATGATCCAAGTAAAAGGACCAAAACTACCAAACCAAAACATACATGAAAAATGAAGCAGTTAAGGAATTGTTAATAAATGGATAAAAAAGGATATAAATAAACCATATTTGGTATGATATATATGATTATGGTTATGTAATAGATTTATAATAAACCTATATTTATTAAATAGGAGGTTATAATGTGTATGAATAAATTCAATACTTAAGGTTAAGGTATTTTCATCTCCCTTTTATTTCCATGAGACATATGCCATATTCAACACTTGGTTCTTTTGTGTGGTATATATACTGACCATAAATGTATTTTATGATTATTCTTTTGAAATTTATGGGGATTTAAATATCCATATAATGTTATTTATTTTACGAGGTTATGATTCAAAAGTTACCAAAGTGGTAATGGTTTTATGTTACAATCTCATTGTTTATCAAGATTGTTTATGATTAAGTTTTCTATGATGAAATCCTATGATATATCTCTCAAGAAACTCATGAATTTTATTCTAATATGGTTATTTTTTAGTATATATTTTTTATATTCATTTTCCTTTCTTTATTTACTCAATTGATCAAAATAACATTTTTAAGGAGAGTCGACTTTATTTCTCTCTTTTCATGAAAACCCATTTTTCTTTCATATCTATGTTTTTTATAAAAATGTTTTAAAGACAGTTTTTAATATTCTCTAGTTAATGTTCAAAGAAATTTTTAACCATGTTTTAATTTTTAAAAAATGTTTTAAAATGAATATTCTTATCATTTTATAAATAAGTCCCTTTTGGATCTTACTAAAAAATGTGAAAAGAATCTTCATTTTAACATGTACGACATGAACGATATCACCCACCATTATGAATCCTCAATTATTTAAATCAATGATGCCCCGAACTCATGATTCTGGGTTCATCACATAAAAATGTTGTTTATTTTTTTAAATAAAACAAACTGAACAAATGCACAACATTTAATACATACCGGGAACTTTTTTGGTCTAGATTTTGGAGAATTAGATACATGCATTACAATTTAACATAATCTATACAAAATTAAATAAAAAAAATTCTTCTATCCAATGGCCCAAAGGCCTTAATTTTTTTTATTGAAAGAAAACCCCCCTTTTAAGGGAAGAATGGGGAAAAACCCTAAAGACATCATCGACTTAAAAACAATCAAGATATGAAGGTCAATGAGACTGACCAAACTTGAAACATGAACAACCCCTCCCCAGCAGTTAAAAGTGAAAAAACATGTCCACGGATGTAAGGTTGAATGGTGAGAAAGTGTCTTGTGTCAAAGTATAGGCCCGATCCGGTGGAAAATGCCATACCCTATCAAACAACAAAATCCATAAAACTCTGCAATGATGAACAACAAGCTCTGAAACCTCCATAGGGGCCTGATCAATGAGGACGATTCCAGCACTACCACAAAACAGGGCAAGGGAAGCACTGCCCTTTATCAGCGCTAAACAGAAAGCACTGATAAAGGGGTATTCCTTTATCAGTGCTATCTAAAAGTGCTGATAAAGGTATCTCTTTATCAACACTAAAAAAGAGCTGATAAATTAATGTTTTATCAGTGATTTTATTTTATCACTGATAAAACATACCTTTATCAGCGCTTTTAACGAGCGCTGATAAAGGTTCTGACGGTTTTTATTTAATAACCCTAACAGGCCATCCTCACTCGCATGTGGTCAAGATCTTGTGGAAGCTAAACCAGGTCCCTCACCGCCGCGACCTCATCCTCCTCGTCCTCCTCCTTCCTCCTCCTCATCCTCCTCCTTCTCTGCCGCCGCCGCCGCCTCCACCCCCGCCCCTACTACCGCGACCCCCACTGCCTCTGCCGCCTCCACCCCCACTTCCGCGACCACCGCCACCTCTTCCGCCGCCGCCGCCTCCACCTCTGTTGCCGCCACCGCCTTTGCTGCCACTGTTGCCTCCGCCTCTGGCGCTTCCTCCGCCGCCGCCGCTACCATTATTGTTATTCATTTTCAGGTAATTTTTTTTCTACCGCTTGAATTTAACGTGTGAAATCCTGATTTAAGGTGTTATTGTAAGAGTTAGTGGATTATTGATATTATTGAGTTCTTTATTTAATCCTTTCACCTCAATAAAAACCTATTGAATCTTATTTCATGGGTTAGATGTTCTTTAACTCTTTTATGGACACCCCTTGAGTGTACCAAGTAAAATTATCCCTTTAATTTCAAATTATTAATTGCTCTGAACACCTATTTAGCTTATGTCAAAGCTTTTAAATGAGGTTTCCCTTGATACAAGGGTATATAAATGGAATTGAATACACATTATAGGTTTTTGGCCTAGATTCTTAATGGAGTTTACCATGTAGGAAATTTCCATGTTGATTATGGCCCATTTTGAAGACCCTTTAAGCCTTATTAGTGAATTTTCCATTCTTGGTAAAATTGAATGTGTAATAATCACGAGGAATGAATTTTACATGATGGATTTATTTTAATTTAATGAATTAATTAAATTAATTGAAATGATCTATAATGGGTTGAAAGGGAACACAATCCACTGCATGTTATATAGAATGATAATTGTGTATTTCATTTCATTGAATGAAATTGAACATGGATAATGGGACATATGAGATGTTTTTATTCATTTTTTTTAATATAAATATGAATGTGAATAATGACTTACTTATACAAATGGTCCTAATTAAATTGATGGATGGGAGGTAATTCCCCATTCTAGTTAAAATTAAAATACACCTTTATAGAGTATAACATAAGATGGTAAGGTAATTGTTGAGAATATAGGAAAATCACACTCCCTTACATCAGGTGTTGAGTATAACATATCGCACCACAAATACTAATAGGATGTTGGTCTTTTTTAACCACACCAATTTCTTAGAGTTATTACATGATGGCTTACTCCCCATCCTGAGTTCCATCTAGTTCACATTGTTCTATGCTTGATCACTATTATGGTTGGATTTCTTTTCTCGAGGTATGTGATCCTTCTTATTCCTATTTGGATTTGTTTGTACCTATGGTTTGGATAAAAATTAGTGATCATATAGTGATTTCTATCAATAAATTTAAATTTATTTTCATGCATTATCTTTTGGGGTTTGTGGGATGTGGTAAATGGTGTAGTCGGTTTTAGATTATTTTATTCTCATGGGTTTCCTCTATTTTATGTTTTCTTTTCAGTTGGAAATCTCATCTGTTGTTCGCCTCTCCTCTGCCACGTACGCACCTCTACTATGTGCTTAACGACACCTTCACGGTGAGTTTTCTCCTATTACTCACTGGTTTCCTCTTGTTTTCATGTTATTAATGTTTGATATTGATGGTTATAATGTGAAATGTATGGGCTAAATGCCATGCTGAAAATCGTGGCCGTTGGTGGTCCTTATTTGCGCACTAAATGAATTGAATGTTGGTTGGTTCTTGTTGAACAATGGAATATATAAATTGGTAATTTACGTATACTTGACTTATGAATGAACACCCCAGGATGATAAAACTTCTGTGATAACCCCTGAATTAACAAAAAAAATTGAATAAGGGATTCTTTGTAAAATCTAAAATTTTGATTTTTTGGTTTGTATGGTGTTGCGATTGTGATCACAATTGTGTTTTTGTATGGTGTTGTGGTTTTTGGCATGATTGATATTCCATTTTTTTTTCATGTTGTAGTTCGTCCACCATTAAATATCAATCCAAACTTTACCCATTTGAATGGTACCACCACTTTGTTACTAGTTCAATTCCACTGAATCCTAGAAAACCACTTCTAGAGGGCTCTATGAGACACTTTAAAATACATGGAACATGCTTCACTATACATGGATTTCATATAGATTTTAATGCCACACAACATTTATCTCCAAAATTTACACCACATGACTAATATTTTGACTCAAACTTGGAATAAGTTTCATTTTAAATGTTACATGTCATGTGAACCTAGGTCACACACAATGTATCTCCAAGACATATACTTCAGCATGAAACCATGTACATTCCATGAAATAATGGTAGAACCATATGACATGTGTTTTACTTCACTCACACCATGTATAGATACCATAGAGACTTGATGTGTATAGACTATACACCCCTAGTGGTCATGTAAGGACTACACACCATGTATTCCACAAAAATGTGATGCATAGTTGGTGAGGTGAATTAATATGTATCTAAAGTACACACCTTTAGCTCAAGTTATTCTAAATGTCATGTATTTTCAAAGGCATCATTCAGTCTTTTTAAGACTAACTTGGAATAAATTTGATATATGTCATATTAAATCAGGTATCTTATACATACACGATGTTCACCCTACTGGACACACCATGTATATGGATTTTTCATGTGTTTAAAGACATTTTACCATGATTTGTTTTTATAAAACCCAAACAATGCTACCTGATTAATTAAAACATAATATTAGGCAAGTTCGAGATCGAACCCATAAAGACGATGAATATGAATAAATAATGGATGAATGCCAATCGGTTGACAAAAGAGTATGAAGATGGAATGAAAGAGTTTATCAAGTTTGAAGAAGATCATGCATGTGACCCTTCTCAAATCCTTTGTCTGTGTTTACACTGTTGTTATTCAAGACAAATTAGTCCAGAGGAGTTGGAAGAACACCTGATCTGTCAAGGAATAGATCTCAGTTATACATGTTGGAATAAATACGGGGAAAAAACGAATGTAGGTAGTGACTCATAGAACATGATATTTTATAGATCATCTGATATGATTAGAAGCGTGAATAGTGAAGAAGATCGTATGGAGGGTGTGATTAAAGATGTGAATGATGATGAAGATTGTATTGAGGAAATGACAAGGACAGTTGAAGATGAACTTTATGATTTCCCAAAATTGTTTGAGAAGTTAAAGAGTTGTGAAAAAATGCCATTGTATGCTGGTTGCACTAAATATACAGCATTGTCAGCTATATTGAAGCTGTATAATTTGAAAGAAGGCAACGGGTAGAGTGGCGCCAGTTTTACGGAACTAATTGCTCTCCTGAATGACATGCTCCCAGAAGATAATGAAATCCCAAGCTGAACATACGATGTCAAACGAATGCTACGATCGATGGGTATGATCTCTGAAAGAATACATGCTTTCCCGAATGACTGTATATTGTTTTGTAAGGACCACAAATCACTTAAAGAATGCCCAAAGTGTGGTTATTCTCGATACAAGAAAGACGATTCTAGTCCTACGAAAGTTGTATGGTACTTTCCAATCATTCCTAGGTTTAGATGCCTATATGGAAGTGAGGAGACTGCAGGACAATTGACATGGAATGCAGATACAAGAATTAAAGATGGGAAACTATGTCACCCGACAGACTCTCCTCAGTGAAAGAGAATTGATCACGAGTATCCTGAATTTGGGAACGAGCCGAGAAACCTTTGTCTGGCATTATATACATATGGGGTGAATCCTTTTGGTTTTCAAAGCAGTAGTCACAGTACATGGCCGGTTATGTTGGTAAACTATAACTTACCACCGTGGTTATGCATGAAACAAAAATACATCATGCTATCTATGCTTATATTAGGACCAAAACAACCGGGTAATGATATTGATGTTTATTTGGCCCCATTGATCGAGGATTTGAAAATATTGTGGGATTCAGGTGTTACGCTATATGATGCTTACAAAAATGAACATTTCACTTTGAAATCCATGTTGTACGGGATGATAAATGGATTTCCTGCTTATGGAAATTTTTCAAGATATAGAATTAAAGGAACTCAAGGGTGTCCCGTTTGCAAACAAGGTACACAGTCAATTAGGTTGAAACATTCATCGAAAACCGTGTTTCTAGGACATCGCAGATTTCTACCCCGACGACATAAGTACCGATCTTGGATGAAATCATTTAACGGAAGTTCAGAAGAACGTACAACACCATCTCCACTATGATTTATATTTATCAACTCCCACCTATCGCCTTGTAGCGAGGGCTACTATGTTCAATACTCAAAACGACATGCTACACAACAGACATCTTCCAAAAGATCATCTTAGAGTGTCAATTAATGTAGCTAATGAGCTGAGTTCTGAGCTACCTATTCCAAATAAAGATGACGACATTCATACGATTGAACAAGCTATTGGAACATTCATCGCATGACCGACAGTTCTTGTAAAAAACATATCGACAAAAAGGTATCCATTTACAATTTATTTTTCAAGCTAGACCTTTAACATTTAATGAAAAAAGGTCTGAACTGACGAATGTTATTACAGAATAACAAATACTATGGGGTGAAACGAAATATCAGCTCAAAACTATCTCAAGGATCAACCAACCGATTGAAACGGTCTACTGATAGCACCTTCACCCCGCCCGTTCTATATCCACAGTTAATATCATTGAAGGCTCATGTGGATACAAAGTTGAAAGATGAAAATACTCACATAGTTGATTTCGAAAAAGATATGTATGGAGAGGAAACATCAGATTTCATTAGTACTGAAAATGTAAATGAACTCCTCAAGTATGAATGGCTAGGTGCCTTAGTTGTAAATGTATACATGAGGTAAGTTTTCATGATTTGATTTTACAAAATCTGATATACTCTGATAATTATGACTAAATACATTTTATATTTGTCGTAGACGTATATATAAAAAACAATTGAATGGATTTCCCCATGAACAAAAATTTGGACTCGTTAGTCCTCACACCACCTCTTCAAAAGACGAAATAGATTCTGATAAAGAGGCTGCAATAATGCCATCCCTGCTCAAATCATTTGAAAACAAAATTATAGATGACAGACTCTTTTTGATACCAACAATACAGGGATAAAACTCTACAATTTAATCATATCAACTATATTTTCATTTATTTCTTTACTTATTCCTTTTTGTATTTTTAGGGAGCATTGGATGCTGATTGCAGTCAACTTGGATACTCCAAAGATTTATTTTCTGGATTCAACGCATGGATATCCAACAAACCGACCGCACATGATGGTGTTTATTAATTTTTAATACACTAGATCCAACATTTTAAAACTAAACATCTAGTTATATAATTTATGTTATATTTTAATGAGGGTTCTGTTATGATAGGGCGGTGCATCAATATCATCTAATGCATGGAATGAATCTAGGGAATAAGGATGAGAAAGACTACAAGATCTACAACTGGAAAAGTATCTGAGTATATATAATAACATTTCACTATCCAAACACATATCAAAACAAATTACTTATTGTTTTCGATGTTTCTGCAGTGTCTAAAACAAACAAATGGAAAGGACTATGGTTATTATGTTTGTAAATTTATGAAAGAGATCGTATTTCATCAACAAACTAGCATCCCTGATGAGGTATTTTCGAAAATAATTACGAGTTCATTTAAAATATTTATTAATCCTTTGTGTATTTATATTTTTTCAGTACTACCATGACTGTCGCAAAAACTCATATTCAGAAGATGATATACATGTGTTTAGAAACGAATGGGCAACATACCTGATGGAAGATTGTACACAAATAGGATAAAGGTGAATTAATACTACTTATGTTATTTATATATGATCATTGATTATCCTCCAACCTTCTTTGGTGAATTGATAATGCTCCAATGTATTGAAATATTAATTGATTACTCAATGTTTTCTATCCCCAGATTCATATTATTGATCTTTGAACAAATCAATATTGAAGTAAGGCATGATGGTGTGTAGTGCGTATGGGGTGAACAACGAAACCACCGAGGATCAACAAAATCCATTTTCCAAAAAACGATGGATAGAAACAACAAATATGGTCTATATCCACCATTTTTAGTTAGATATAGGGCCTAAATATAAATATTGCTAAAATTAAAGTAGAGGGATTAGATTCAACATGAAGAGACAGTATTTGAGCACATGTGTACCCCTTGTTTCATCATTAAGAAATTTCAATGTTCTGTATCTCATTTGTTTGAACTTGTATTTTAGCACATGTGTTGTTGTTTGACTTGCACAATTATTTCTAGGTAGATGCATGAGATAATCGGTATCGTTGAGGGATTTTTTGGAACCAAAATATGTGTCCCAGGATAATTCAAGTAAGGGAAAGGCTGGTTGAGATGAAATCCAAGCTCAAACGACCAGTACATCATCAAAAGAATCAACCCTGTGATGCACCATCATGTAAAATCTAGTCCTCGTGATGTTTTGAGGTGTTTATGGAAGGTATGGGGAGTATGATGAGCCCCATGTCCACCATAAATAATGTTTATAGACATCTCTACATGTTTTTTGTGCCTCATACCTCTTTACAAGGATCACACCATTCACATGGTCTATCTTAGCACGTATGTCCCATTCATCCCATTGCTACTCTTGGAAGAACCTAGGAATCTGACAATGCATAAGCCCCACAAAACCCATACTCATCCAACCAAGAGTATTACTAGTGTGAAGGGAAGCTGACCATGGGTAATACCCACACCATACCTCTTTTAAATATATGGGTTTTGATCCTTGTATTCTAAATAGGGTATGTAGGAAGCCTCCACGAGGTTAAATCCCAACCAATGGTAAACCATGGTGACCCCCTCACTGGGGTACACCTTTGCTTATTTTCCACCCTATTTTTCCCTTATTGGCATCCGAATAAGTCTTCAAAATGAGAAACCTTACCTTTATGGGATGCACCACACTTGGGTAAGACCTCATTGGGCATTTTGATCCATCTATCAGGTAAATATTCTAGGTGCTCCCTCCTAGAGATGTACCTACCTGATCCACCTTTATAAGTGTTTTGATCCACCCATTACATCTTTGTAAGACATTAAATCATGACCCTCTATCCTTGTGGGATGTTAAACTCATGGAATACCACAAGTTAAACATGGGTTTCCATTTCGTTGAGAATCCCTTTGACGACGATGAATACATGTGACCAATGTTCTAGTGTACATACATTCCACTGATTTCCAATGTGAATAATTTCCTAACCAAAGTATTATGCCCTGGAATGACCCTTTGGAATGTCCTGATATAATCATTGTAATTAACCATCGTCCATAAAGAGAAGGAACCAGGAACAAGTTTCACGAACAACATCTTATTCTATAAGGGAGACTCATACTAGGTAATGAATTATGAGGAGGAATCCATGGATGGAATGAACGACATCCCATAACCCTGTTTCAATCAAGGATAAGACATCTCTTTATAAGTGATTAATGTCACTCACCTTTGTAACGAATGAATGTGTGGTACAATGCACTGCCATCGAACGTCAACATGCTCCAGGAAACGTGCCCCTGCAGAAAGTGTTAGAAACATATGTCATGCTCAATCATACATGGCATCACATTTTCTCATAGGTACCTCTCCAAAAACAAGATGTAAAATGAGGTTCCCTATAAAAGACTATAGTATAATTAAATCCATGTAAAAAGATAATCTCAATTAAAAATTGAATTTTGATTTTCTTATATTTTTTTTCATATAAAATGTATATAAATTGAGATTATTTGGTCATCCAATTGATCAAAACCCATATTTAATTCTTCCATCGAGGGGTACATGAAAACCTAACCTAATATTCCACAGAAATCTTGTCCCACATCCATGTCAGAACTAGAAGTAGTTGAAGAAAACCTGAAGATCTCTAATGCTCGGATTTGATGTGTTGGTATGTATAATAATGAGATAAATTTTCATTGATATCTCATCTAATACATGGACACAAGAATCTTCATGGTATATCAGATAACATCTGATTTGTACATTGGTACACTTCCAATGGGGAATTATGGAATTCCATAATAACAAAAAAATCATCGAAAAAGGTACAATATACCAGTTCTAATAGGTGTTTCAGACATGTATTGGGGCTAGAGGGATGTCATTGGGTTTTGGGAGGATATCAAGGATGATTTGGGTAGTCATTCTATTGAAATGTAGTAGCATTAGGCTACTCATAGTGTGAAAGGGTAATTCACAACATGAATGCATTTAATAGGGTGATAATGGTCATTAATGGGGAAAAGGGGTCAAGTAAGGGTTTGGACCCAAAATATAGTGATGTCACCACTTGGTTCATTTCATGTAACATGATTTAAAACTTATTTTTATGTGGGTGATGGGTTTATAAAGTATAAACCTCCTCAGTTTTCTTCTTTTGGGAACCAAGTTCTTAGGGGGTGGCCAAACCCCCTTCCCCTCCTTCCTTCCCCTTAGACCTGAGTGGATTATCGGTTGTTCTCCATTTCGAATCAATGTGGTATCTTCTCCTACATCTTCCTTGCTTTTCTAAATTCTTGCTCAAAGATTTGCATTCAGTTTTTAGGGTTCTAGGTGTAATTATTATACCATAGTATGGATAAATCATTGTTCTTCATGGGATTTTTATATATGACTCTTAGAGCATGTCTCAAAATTTCATAAACTAGTAATCAATCATTATTTGATGCAGATTATATTTTTTGGAAGATTTATTTATGGGTTTTAAAAAATTTGGGCTTAATTTGTCGTAAATTTAGTAATATAGATTGGGGATTTAGTGTTTTCTAGGCTTATGGGTGCTTCAGGAGTGGATCACACCTAGTTTCTCAGCATTCTGGCTTTGTTGGATTACACGATGAGTTTGGCGCCTATTATACCATGCTGGATTTTTGGTTAAAATTAACTAATTATGTAATTTAATTTTGTTGGACATTAATACATGTGATCATGGACTCAGTTGTGGTTGTTATGAACTGAAGATAGTTTATTGGACTTCTGGTTGAGGTAAGGGAATTGACCTAATTGTGTCTCTTCGTTAATTGGTTATTTTATGTTTTGTGCCTCACTAGTATAATTCCATTTAGCAACCCCATTCTTTATTTCATTATTGTATTACTAACATAATATTTGTTTTATTATGTAGGTGAAATCTTTTTCCTCAGTTCGAATGCTTTGTTCAGAAACCGCCGCCATGGACGACAATTTTTTAGAGCGGATGGATGAAAAAAGGATGGAACATCGTTGTTTTTTAACTGTTTGTTGGATAAATATAATTGTAACCAAATTAAACATTGTTTGAAATGTATATAGCAGTGTGTTGTTTTGTATTCACGATTTCAAGTAAATGTATGTATCATTTTTGTTCTTCTGTGCTTTGTGTGTGGGTGTTGTTTGTGCTGTGTGTAGGTGTTGTTTGTGCTCTGTGCAGGTGATGTAATGTGTGCAGGTGCTGGGAAGGTTCTGTGCAGGTTCTGGTTTTTCATAGGATCTTTGGCCTTTATCAGTGCTAGTTAAGCATTGATAAATGGATAATATATCAGCGCTATTTTGAGCACTGATAAAGATAGTTTTTATCAGCGCTCAAAATAGCACTGATAAAGGTAGTGTTTATCAGCGCTATTTTCAGCGATGATAAATGTATAATATATCAGCACTCAAAATAGCACTGATAAAGACTACCTTTATCAGCGCTTGATTAGTGTTGATAAAGGGGACCCCCCTTTATCTTTGCTGAGATTAACAGCGCTTTTTTAGCACTGTTAAAGGCGGTTTTTAGCGCTATTATAAGCCATATTTGTAGTAGTGCGGGTGCACCACAGAACCAGCAGATCTCACAAATCCTTTCAACATTTCGAGAGATTAGAACCAAAAAGCTTCAGCAAACAGTCATCTTGGACCAAACCGAAAACCTATTTAGTCCTCACCACCATAGCCACAGAAGCATAAAAGATAATCAAAGGACCCGAGATCAAGCCAACATCACCTAGGGCTGGATGGATCAACCCCATGCCAAGGGACCACCACCAGTGAGGGAATCTAGGTCTTACTGAAATAAAAACACAACTCTAGGCATGGATCTGCTCTGATCAGAACCACAGAAACATCCTCACCAGGTTCTAGCCAAGCCTCGCGGTGACAAGAACAAGAAGGACCACCGTGTTGAACCAGAACAACAAAACCAAATTAAGTCAGTAGAACAAAACCACAACATATCCAAATTAATTGCCTCTAAAGACCACATAATCTGAAATGGAAAAACCTCCCCCTCTGAGCTTTGCAAACCTGGCTCTGAATGGCACTACAAATTTCTAGAAGCAGACCCTCACACCGAACGAGCCAAAACCCAAACTGACAGATCAGGCCACCCCCTGCCTCGTTACCGACAAATGATGAAGACCACACTGCGCCTTTCTCATTCCTAATCCAAAAAAATTTCAAAAATAATACATACATAAATTATTTTCTTTAAAGGAAAATAATATCACATATATCTTAACATGAAATAATCAATTCTTTGAGAATTTCTAAAAATCAAATTTAGGATAAATCCATGATTATAAAAACTATTCTTATCTAAAAGTCATAAATATAAATGCATAAAAAAATAAATGAATACTTGAATAAAAATGCATGGAATTTTGATGATAACTCATATGATGGCCATATCTAATTTATTAATGACATACATGGATGTGAAAAGACATTTTTTCACATGAAATAATACATTTTACTTAAAATTTCCACATAAAATGATAACATTTATCATTTGTAACTAAAAGATACACATAAAATTATAACCAAAAAATGATATCTCCTCCCTTGTAGATTTTATGAAAATAAGAAACAATTTAAAATAATCAATAATAAAACAAGGTTTTGTTATTATTTTAAATAAATAGCTTATGAGATAATTTATTTAAACATTAATGACTTTCATGAAGTTATATTATTCTTAGAAGATATTAAATAAAATATTATAAATAAAATTATATTTTATAAATATATTTGAAAACCCTTACATGTTTTCAGCATAAATTTTGAAGTTATAATTATACTTTTGAAAATACATAAATTTTGTGAATTAGCATAAAACCCTTGTTTAAACCAAAAATTTGAAATATTTATAAAATAAATCCTTATAGAACATAAATTAAAACATAGATAAATTTAAATCAATCCATTATAATATTAATATTTAGATATATATATATATATAGAAACACATACACACCGATGTAAATCAAACATAAAAAAGAGATAAATTCAAACCCTTGCATATAGATTCGAAAATAAATGATTAATCCCTTTTAATTCTTAAAATAAATAAATATAAATAGACTCACACACACACACACAGATATAAATACATAAAATTATTGTCACATCCTGAACTTTAATTCTTTTTTTTGGCCCTGGGTTCTCTCGCCAAGGTCCGAGCTGGGTCCCGGATCAAATTTGTTAACATTTAATGTTTTTACGGGGTTTCGGACCTGTGCGCAATCACCGCGCGGTTGGCGATAGCCACACAACTGGCCCTAGTGTCGTGAAATTTCTCAATGCTATTACTGTTATTATTTTTATTATCATAATTATTATCATTACTATTTTTATTATCATTATTATATATTTTTTTTTTCATATTTGGTTTTATTATGACTATTTTTTTTAATTATTGAAACTATTAATTATCTATTGGTGGTATATTTATTATTATTAATATTATTATTATTATTGTAATAATAATATTTATAATCTAATAAAATAAAAAGAAAAAAGAATAACCTGGAAAACCCTAATACCCGCAGCGCACCCCCCCTCCCGCCGTTTCGACTTCCTCCTGCGCGAGCCGCATCTGCGGCTCTTCCTTGTGCCGGATCCAGCGGATGCCGCCCCTCCCATTTCTCCTCTGCCTGCACCGTGCCCAGCTCATGCGATCCTCCTGCATGCCGTCACACCCCCCCAACTCCACCGACCCCGCCTCTCCCTCTGCCCTGGCTCCTCGCCCCCGCTACAGACCGCCGAAATCCTTCCGCACCTCGTCGGCGCCCCCTCCAGCGGCGACCTCCTACTCCAGCCCTCAGTCCAGCCGCTGTCCGGCCACCATTAACGCCCCCTGCCACGATCTGGACGTCCATTCAGTCACCGTCCGGCTTCCGAGAACACCCCCCTGCCATGATCCGGCCGTCTAGACCATCCCTCATTTCCCGAGCCGACGCGCCCCCCTTGCTCCCTGGTTTTTTTTTCAGCGTCCTTCCGGCCAGCGATGACTGCTTCCGGCGACAGCCCCCCCCCGTCTGCGGTAGTCTCCTTCCCCCCAGGTAGAGTTTTTTTTTTTTTATTATTATTATTATATCCAAATCTTGGATGCAAGGGTTTAATTCCAAAATTTTTGTCTGAGGTTGTTGTTTAGGGCTTTTTTGGTTCCTCGCTAGTGCGGCCGAGGTGTGAAAAGTGTTTTGTACAATTTTCGAGAGGTTATTCATCATTGAGGTGAGTTTTCCTTTTTTTTCACAAATCTTCTTGGGTTAGTATTCACTTGTTTCATGTTTTGCGCTTTGTATGTGATATTTAACTAGTGGCTTGTAATGTTATTAAAATTGTTTTATAAACTTTTAACTAGTTTAATAAATATTATATGTGGTGAAGTTTGTGTTTTGGTTTAGTGTCGATGTGAAGAGAGTCATAAAAGATGTTTTTGAATAGGTTATATTGTGTGTAAACTGAAAAGTGGTTTTTTTTATAAAAAGCGGTGATGTTTTGTGTGTGAAAACGGATGCGTTATTTTGTAAAATGTTTTATGGGTTGGTTGTTAAGTGCGAGTCATGTTTTAGTGTGATGATGTTGTGTCTTTTATTTTAAAGTGTTTTCTTATGTGAAACTAAGTATGTTTTCATGTGAATCTTGGTTTTACCATTTGCGTATGTTTTATAAATTATTCAAATGGTTTATTTAAATGTGTAGTTAGTTTATTAATCTGCGCAAGTGGGGTTAACTGTGTTTTTGGATGTGGCGTTGTGTACGTTCGGTGATAAAAGAGGGTTTTGAAGGGGTTATTGGGTGCGTAAGTTGTGGTTCACTTTTTGGAAATTGTTGTATAAAGTCTAAAGTGGTTTATTAAACGGTACAAATAATGTGAGTTGTGTTTTGAAAATGTGTTGGGGCGTTTCTTTTGCACTGTTTGTTCGTTTGAATTATTTTAAGTCTGTGTTCATGTATTTTATTTATCTTTTCAGTTGCAGCGCGTTGGCAGGGTAATCCCGCATTATTGCGATCATTAGCTTGCACGCTCGTGCGAGGCGCGTTGCGTCATTGTGTTCGGACAACGAGCCGAGGTAGGTCCCCCACTGCACTTACCTTTAGATTTAGAATTTATTAATTGCTTGTCGTTTTATTAATTTTTAATGAATTATAAATAATATAAGATAATAAATTATTAAATGATTATTTGGTGTGAAAAGAGCCGTTTATTTTATACCGAACACTTGAAACATTTTCTTGATGAGTGGACACCCAGTATTGAAAGAATGCATGTTTGGACTTTAAACATAATTCATGGAATTTCAAATGTACTTCTAGTTTTAAAGATAAATGATTTCTTCTGAACAAGTGCTTTGAGCTTTTTGAGAAATGAGGTTTTACTTTAAAATTGGCGAAGGCCCATTTGGCACTTTAATAAAATAGATTATTTTGGAAAACCCACTCGGGGGTGATCTTTGGTGTGCATTGATTTCGTGAGCTGTATGTGATGTTTGTGCATCGTGTCTGATTAATTTACATTGTGGACACACCCGCTTTTTATTGCTTGTGTTGACATGGGAACCTGGCATATTGAGTGAATTTTCTGAGAATGATTGCTGCACTAGTTTAGACCACACACTGGCTAGTGGCCCCATAGTAGAGGAATACTGAGTTATTGCTGCTATGGGGATTGGGCCCCTCAGTTAGGCCATGCAGGGCTATACCGGGTAGTAGTATGGGCGTTATGACGTCATCGAGTTAGGGAATTCCTTCAGGATGAGTCAGATGTATAGTATGTTCTGGATTGTTCATGATCTCCTAGGTTCGACCCATGTTTCTTTTAGTGTTTATTTGTATGTGGCGGACAATTGAGAGGTCGAGTTTGGTTGCTGACCTATGTGTGCCACTTTTTCCATTGCCCTTAGTGTGTGTTGTGCGTTGTGTGTGATTTTCCTTTTGACTAACAAATAAAGTTTGGATTTCTAAATTGTTCACAAAATGTTTTAAAAATGCAATGCACCTATTTCTTTCAAAATTAAACTTGTTCTAAATCGAGAAGGGAAATGGACTGTTACTTGTTTTAGAAATGAAAGTGTGTGCAGAAACCATATTTTATATAATTTAGTGAAAACCTGAAATTGATAAATTATTTGTTTAACAGTATGTGCATTGGGAATAGAATTAGTCGGGCCTAGTTACTGAGTTTTAATACTCACGCCTATAGTGTTTTCTTGTTTTTAGTTCTGTTGAAGGTTCTAGCTTTAGTTGTTCGCCTTGAGCGACGTTGGTTGTGGTATTAGAGAGTGACCCACGGGGTCACGTGAAGTTTTGGTCGTAGTCAGGTTTGTAGCGTTGTTTGTTATTTATTTATTTTCTTTTGTTCTATTTATTTTCTGCTGCTTAGTTTGTTTTCCTTTGGGACAAATCGTTCCCACCTACTTAATTTTAATGCCCGACACTAGTTTCCAGCCCGTGGGGATCGGGAACGCCCCTCGGGCCATGTCGCGGGTCGGATCGGGTGACCGGTTCAGGGTCGACCCGGGTTGGTTCGTGACAAAATGGTATCAGAGGAGGCCATTGTTATTTGGGGTGTCTGGTAGATGGAGATTAGGTGTGTCGGGACTCGAGAGGTTGGTACGAGAAGGACGTCATGAACCCTTGCCCGTTCCGCACCTCGAGTCTCCAGGGATAGTCTGAAAATTGAGTCTTTGTTTCGTTCTGGTTTGTTTTGGATTGAGGGATGACAACAGAGGTAAACTGATGTTACATCGTGATCTCACGTGGAGTATTGAACCATGTGGAGTCCGAGTACATGGTTGTAATTCCTCCAAGTTGTTGACACTTACTTGGGGCATGACCCACTACCATGTCACTAGGTTAAGTGTGACCGCTAGTCCCTCACTCCGGTCGTTTGATGTATGTTGAGTGTCATTTTCGTTCTGGTTGGTTCAAGTGCGTTTTTGGAAATGAAAAAGGGTTTTTGAAAATGGGATTGATTTCTTTTAAATGACATTAAATTTAAGAAATGATTTTTGAAACTGAAAGATTTTGGTTTGGGAAAATTGGTGTTTTCTTGGAAATTGGTCGAGAATAGTTTGGGGTGAAATCTCAGGTACTTATTATGAACGTTTTCACATGTGAGAGGATGCGTGGAAAGTGTGTGTTGGTGTATATTCATGAAAGTGTATGACGACATGTGCGACGGTTCATGGGATTAATTGGGGGTGTTTGAAATTAAAGGCTTGACCTTGTTTTCTAAATTGGATTTTAAAGAGGAAAATGGTTTTGGAAAGTGATTTTGGTTTGAAAAGTGGATTTGGTATTCGGAAAGTGGTCTTGAAAGAAAGAGATTTTGAAAAAAAAGGGTGGTTTTGGAATCTAAAATGAAACATGATTTTTGGACATGGAATTTTGGGTTGTGTTTGCAGTTGTTTGTTTCTTTTGAGCTGGTTGTTTTTGATGAAGGAACTTCCTTTGATGATGTTTCGAATGATATCAGTTTCGGATTGGTGTTTTATATGTTGCTCAGAAATGCAGCCCAGAATGGTCCCCAGAGTTTTTGATGAGTCATGCCTAGTTTTTGGTCCTTCTCGGACGTTGTCTGTCCTTCATGGTGATTGTAGTCTATTAGAGACAGTGTAGTGACTTGAATAGGTCGAGCACGTCTTCAGGATATTGGGAACTCCTGAAGCTGTTAGAGTGCATGCTGTTTTGGGTCTGTTTGAAGGTCCAGCTCTGGACGAGTAGGATTTGTTCGCCCCGCCATCACTGCAAGTTGGGATGATATGGTGTGTCTTTAAATCCATCTTCGTTCGATGGTTTATACTTGTGGAGGTGAATATGAAGAAAACGGAAGAGCTCATGCGTGCTCAACATGGCCAGTAGACTGTAAAAGCGTATGCTAACCATTTCAAGGAACTTGTGTCTTTCTCTGGAGGCAGCGTCGTGGGATTTGATGAAGACTTCTCCCTTCATCAGGGGTCTTTGCCCAGAGATCAAGGAGTGATTCCTCCATTTTTGGGAGCATCACTTTTTAGAAGTTGGTGCGTGAGGTGTTCTTAACTCAGTTGGTTTCCGGAGTGCCAACGGTTGACAATCCACCATATCCAGTTGCTCGTGAAGGTCCCCCATCTGATGAGAAGAGTGTGTAAGGTAAATTTGTTTCTAAAGAGTTCTCTACAGTGGCTCTAACTTCAATTTTGTCAGACCGTATAATGGTGTACCGTCAGTATGGACATTTAGGGCATACAAGCTGTCATGTCACACCCCTCTGAAGACCTGCCATCATTGCAGGTATCTAGGTTATCTAGAGAAGATTTGTAGGAAGCGTTGTCTGAGGAAGACACTTTGACCAGAAGATTCTAGTGCCTGACTGTGAAGCAGGATATACTTCAACCATCAGAGCCCCAGCCATAGGTCTTGGGGTGAAGCTCGCGCGCAGTCAGGAGTTGCCAAGGGTGTGAATCCTCGGTTTGGGTTTTGTGTCCCGTGTTGGCAGTGGAATATTTAAAGTCCTTCCGTTCTTGTTTTTCCATTGTTAAAGTTTTGACGTTGCTGAAAGTTCATTGTTTTGCCGTGCTGTTATTCCAAACATGTTCGTTTGTTATCCAAACAGTCTCGTTTGTCTGATTATGGTGTTCTAGATTGTGTGTTTTTCTTAAAAGTGAGTTTGAACCTTGCGTTGGTTAATTTTGGTTTAGCTGTGTTCATTTGGAGATGTGAGTGTCGGGGGTTTTGTCTTGTGCCGAGAGTTCTGGGTTTTAGTGGAAGCGTTCTCGCTTGTACTAAGGGAGTTGGATGTGTTGGGAGTTTTAAATCGGTTTGGGGAATTCTTAGTTCTAGCAGTGTTGTTATAGGGAGTTCATTGTTTTGGTGCCCCGATATGTCGGACGACCTTGTAGTGGTGTTCCTTTTAACTCTCAATGGTCCCGCTCAACTTAGGTGGAGAAGTCGGTAGGTTCATGTTGGGGGTTCCCTGGTCCCTGGTTGTGGCGAGGGTGTTGTTTGGATAATGTAGAGATGTTAAGATGGTTTTTGGGACCCGGGTTTTCTGGGTTTCTCTGTAGTAGGTTTCTCATTTAAGTCTTGGTGGAGTTGTTTCGGTTTTAAATTTTCTGTGTTAGTTGAGTTCTTGTGGTGGGGAGAACCTTCTAGTGTTCTCCCCTCGTTTTATGTCATGGTTTCTTCGTGACCGGTTGGGTCTGAATTGTTGAGTGAATCGTCAACCCAGGGTTCTTGACTTTCCTTTTTGGCTCTGTTCGGGCACAGACTCAAGCTTTGGCTATCTTTTGGCTTGGTGACTTTCTGGGGGCAGAAAGTGTCTGTGGTGGGGAGAATTGTCACATCCCGACCTTTAATTCTTTTTTTTGGCCCTGGGTTCTCTCTCCAAGGTCTGAGCTGGGTCCTGGATCAAATTTGTTAACATTTAATGTTTTTACGGGGTTTCGGACCCATGCGCGATCACCGTGTGGTTGGCGATAGCCGTGCAACTGGCCCTAGTGTCGTGCAATTGCTCAATGCTATTATTGTTATTATTTTTATTATCATAATTATTATCATTACTATTTTTATTATCATTATTATATATTATTATTATTATTATTATTGTCATCTTTGGTTTTATTATGACTATTTTTTTTATTATTGAAACTATTAATTATCTATTGGTGGTCTATTTATTATTATTATTATTATTATTATTATTATTATTATTTTAATAATGATATTTCTAATCTAATAAACTGAAAAGAAAAAAAAATAACCTGGAAAACCCTAATACCCACAGCGCACCCCCCCCCTGCCGTTTCGACTTCCTCCTGCGCGAGCCGCATCTGCGGCTCTTCCTTGTGCCGGCTCCAGCGGATGCCGCCCCTCCCGTTTCTCCTCTTCCTGCACCGTGCTCAGATCCTGCGCTCCTCCTGCATGCCGTCGCACCCCCCCAACTCCACCGACCTCGCCTCTCCCTCTGCCCTGGCTCATCGCCCCCGCTGCAGACCGCCAGACTCCTTCCACACCTTTTCAGCGCCCCCTCCAGCGGTGACCTCCTACTCCAGCCCTCAGTCCAGCCGCTGTCTGGCCACCAGTAACGCCCCCTGACACGATCTGGCCATTCGTTCAGTCTTCGTCTGGCTTCCGACCACGCACCCCCCTGCCATGATCCAGCCGTCCAGCCCGTCCCTCATTTCCCGAGCCAACACGCCCCCTTGCTCCCTGGATTTTTTTTTCTGGCATCCTTCCGGCCAGCGATGACGACTTCCGGCGACAGCCCTCTCCCCCCCTCTGTGGTAGTTTCCTTCCCCCCTGGTAGAGTTTTATTATTATTATTATTATTATTATTATTATTATTATTATTATTATTATTATTATTATATCCAAATCTTGGATGCAAAAGTTTAATTCCAAAATTTTTGTCTGAGGTTGTTGTTTAGGGCTGTTTTGGTTCCTCGTTAGTACGGCCAAGGTGCGAACAATGTTTCGTACAATTTTCGAGAGGTTATTCATCATTGAGGTGAGTTTTCCTTTTTTTTGCACAAATCTTCTTGGGTTAGTATTCACTTGTTTCATGTTTTGCGCTTTGTCTGTGATATTTAACTGGTGACTTGTAATGTTATTAAAATTGTTTTATAAACTTTTAACTAGTTTAATAAATATTATATGTGGTGCAGTTTGTGTTTTGGTTTAGCGTCGATGTGCATAGAGTCATAAAAGATGTTTTTGAATAGGTTATGTTGTGTGTAAACTGAAAAGTGGTTTTTTATAGAAAGCGGTGATGTTTTGTGTGTGCAAATGAATGCGTCATTTTGTAAAATGTTTTATGGGTTGGTTGTTAAGTGCGAGTCATGTTTTAGTGTGATGATGTTGTGTGTTTTATTTTAAAGTGTTTTCTTATGTGAAACTGAGTATGTTTTGATGTGAATCTTGGTTTTACCATTTGAGGATGTTTTATAAATTATTCAAATGGTTTATTTAAATGTGTAGTTAGTTTATTAATCTGCGCAAGTGGGGTTAACTGTGTTTTTGGATGCGGCGTTGTGTACGTTCGGTGATAAAAGAGGGTTTTGAAGGGTTTATTGGGTGCGTAAGCCGTGGGTAACTTTTTGGAAATTGTTATATAAAGTCTAAAGTGGTTTATTAAACGGTACAGATAATGTGAGTTGTGTTTTGAAAATGTGTCGGGGTGGTTCTTTTGCACTGTTTGTTCATTTGAATTATTTTAAGTCTGTGTTCATGTATTTTATTTATCTTTTCATTTGTAGCGTGTTGGCAGGGTAATCTCGCATTATTGCGATCATTAGCTTGCATGCTCGTGCGAGGCGCGTTGCGTCGTTGTGTTTGGACAGCGAGCCGAGTTAGGTCCCCCACTGCACTTACCTTTAGATTTAGAATTTATTAATTGCTTGTCGTTTTATTAATTTTTAATGAATTATAAATAATATAAGATAATAAATTATTAAATGATTATTTGGTGTGAAAAGATCCATTTATTTTGTACCGAACACTTGAAACATTTTCTTGACGAGCGGACACCCAGTATTGAAAGAATGCATGTTTGGCCTTTAAACATAATTCACGGAATTTCAAATTTACTTGTAGTTTTAAAGATAAATGATTTCTTCTGAACAAGTGCTTTGATATTTTTGAGAAATGTGGTTTTACTTTAAAATTGGTGAAGGCCCGTTTGGCACTTTAATAAAATAGATTATTTTGGAAAACCCACTCGGGGTGATCTTTGGTGTGCGTTGATTTTGTGAGCTGTATGTGATGTTTGTGCATCGTGACTGATTAATTTACATTGTGGACGCACCCCCTTTTTATTGCTTGTGTTGACATGGGAACCTGGCATATTGAGTGAATTTTTTGAGAATGATTGCTGCACTAGTTTAGACCACGCACCGACTAGTGGCCCCATAGCAGGGGAATACTGAGTTATTGATACTATGGGGATTGGGCCCCTCGTTTAGGCCATGTAGAGCTATACCGGGTAGTAGTATGGGCGTTATGATGTCATCGAGTTAGGGCATGCCTTCAGGATGAGTCAGATGTATAGTATGTTCTGGATTGTTCATGATCTTCTAGGTTCAACCCATGTTTCTTTTAGTGTTTATTTGTATGTGGCGAACGATTGATAGGTCGAGTTCATTTGCTGACCTATGTGTGCCACTTTTTCCATTGCCCTTAGTGTGTGTTGTGCATTGTGTGTGATTTTCCTTTTGACTAAAAAATAAAGTTTGGATTTCTAAATTGTTCGTAAAATGTTTTAAAAATGCAATGCACCTATTTCTTTCAACATTAAACTTGTTCTAAATCAAGAAGGTCAATGGACTGTTACATGTTTTAGAAATGAAAGTGTGTGCGGAAACTATATTTTATATAATTTAGTGAAAACCTGAAATTGATAAATTCTTTGTTTAACAGTATGTGCATTGGGAATAGAATTAGTCGGGCCTACCTACTGAGTTTTAATACTCACGCCTATAGTGTTTTCTTGTTTTTAGTTTTGTTGCAGGTTCCAGCTTCAGTTGTTCGCCTTGAGTGACGTTGGTTGTGGTATTGGAGAGTGACCCACGGGGTCACGTGAAGTTTTGGTCGTAGTCAGGTTTGTAGCGTTGTTTGTTATTTATTTATTGTCTTTTTTTCTATTTATTTTCCACTGCTTAGTTTGTTTTCCTTTGGGCCAAATCGTTCCCACCTACTTAATTTTGATGCCCGACACTAGTTACCGGCCCTTGGGGATTGGGAATGCCCCTCGGGCCATGTTGCGGGTCGGCTCGGGTGACCGGTTCAGGGTTGACCCAAGTTGGTTCGTGACAATGATAAATTGAAAACATGATCAAGCCCTTTCAAAACCATAAATGTAATTTGATAAATAAAAATAAACAATCCTCTTACATTCATAAATTTTTTAAAAAAATAGGATTGTTAAATATATACACACATATATAAATAAATATATATATATATAATTTAAAACATAAACTGAAAAAAAATTTAAACCCTTACTTTTATTTGAGAATGTAAAAGTAATGCAGCTGGAAACAAGGCAAGGAAGGAAGTGGGTATAGTCTGGGTGTTTCAAGGTGTACATAATAAGGGTTTATATAAAATTTTAATTAATTTTTTGGTGAGAAAATTATGATGTTGGGTACACCCTTTTGAAAAAAATCCAAGGGTTTTGGATCCATTTGTAAAGACATTATAATCATCTTATCAAATATAATATATACTTATTTTAAAAATCCAAGTTGTTGTATTTGAAAAAATCAAAAAGGGGTCGATAATTGACCCTTACCAGATCAAACAAAGGTTCTTAATTAATTTCAATACTAAAGAAATTGAAAATAAAAAGTCACACACACACACAGATATATATATATATATATTAATTGAATTTTACAATGTAAGTCGGTGATTTGAGTTAAGGTTCAGTTTAAAAAAATTAAACCATCATCTTCGTCGTTGTGGAAAATGAAGCGATCTTGGGCCAAGGTTGAAAGGGACTTTGATGATGGGAGGAGGAAAGGGTCCTGGTGGCATGACCTATCTGGTTCGAGGGCTGAAAAATGAGGGAAATAGGGAGGACAATCAAGGTTTGGAGGAACGAATCAGATGATCATGAGTAAATCAGATGGTCCAGACCATGTTTCCTAGGAAGAAACACATCCCACATTGAATCGGGGGGAATACTGACTCTCCTATATAAGTTATAACACTTCTGCTTCACCCCGATGACACAAACACACACCGTAAACTAGGGGACTTATACACAGGCTCCTGTCTGAGCTTTAGCCCACCCATACATGGTCCGATATTTGAGGGCCCCTATATACAAGCTTAACCTCAGGGTTGCTCGAGCTGGTCATGCATTGTGCCTTCACTGAACAGAGGGATTAACCTTGGTGTGTTATGTGATCACTTAACAATTTTTTTGTATAAAAATTTCAAAAGATGGAAAAACAGAAAATATATATCAAAGTAAAACCGATTTTTAAAGACTCAAAGTTATAATTTTACAATATTTAAAAAAAATCAATTTATCTTTTAAAACCAAGTTTATGGAACCATATTTTTTATATATTAAAGACTCAAAGTTATAATTTTAAAATTTATACTTATTAAAACATTTTTATTAGATGTCATAATATTTAGTATTTTTAATTATTATTTTAAATCCATTTTAAAATTTTAAAACACCTACTGGATAATAAAAACTCCAAGGGATAAATTTCTTCCTAATGGTCACAAACGTTATTATAAATACTATATTTAAGTAAATTCAATTTTTTTTATCAAAGTCCAATTATTACTTCAAAATGGTGCTATATATTCTTATTATTCTTAGCATCCTCATTATTCTTCTTACTATTTATTTTCTTATTTTGGCAGATCCAAGGGAAGAGGGCTACACATTCAGACTTATTATATTGATGGGAGGTGTTCCAGTGGTGTTTCCAAAGATTTTAATGAGTTTTATAAATTGTTCATTATTTCTTAGTTTGTAAAGATGTAATGTTATCAGTGGTTTAATAATAAAATTATTTCCTTGTTTATTCTTAATTCTTGAATTCTTCTAAACTAACAACATTTTTTAATAATAATAATAATAAAAATATAAATACATAATGGATTAGGGGTGTTACATTCTCCCTATTAACTTAATTGTGCCCTCACAATTCGTTTTTATACACACCCGCATCCTTAGTCTTTCGAACTTCAATCTTTATTTTCCTATATAAAAAATTTATTATTATTATTAATTATCAAAATTAAATTATAACATTTAATTCATAACTTTATAAGTTCTACTAGTGTTGGAGATTCTCCCAGTTTCTTCTGGTCAAATTGATCCTCAAACCAGTTTTAAATTTTAAATTTCTTTTTCCCAAACAAAAATTGAGAAACTAGGGTGAAACTCATCTATACACCGATAGGTTTTTTAGAGATAGGCATGAGAGGTGTAAATCTTGGAGACATCAGAGTGGAATTGATTTCAATAAAACAAACAAAACGACTTGAATTTCAGCATTTCAAAGTCTTTAAGTCATCCATATAAATTGAAATACAAAACTTGACACCTGTAGGATGTGCGGAGGTCTCCCTCTCTTGCATCTTCCATAAAATTACTTAAAGACAGAAACTGTTTAGATAGGGTAAAGAATTTGAAAACACCCTCAAAGTATTTTCCTCAACGCACATAGAATAGAAGTTGTGCATGCACTGTGAGAAAATAAACAAATCCATATCCTTGAAATAATTAGAGTATTGGATATTTGGTAAAGGCAATTACAAGATAGACTAATGTTTTAAAATGGCTCAAATTAGTCCAAGCATAATTTTAAAATTATCTTTTCTAGTAACTCATCTAGAAGAGACAAAATATTTGTTCATTTTATTCTATTTTCCATATAAAAATATTAAAGAAAAATAATTTTATAAATGAGGCATACTTAAATTTTCAATTGGTTATAATTTTCCAAAATTATCTAGACCATTTCTCTGATACCAACTGTGATGCCCCGAACCCACGCTTCCAAGTTAAATACATAAAAATGCTCTAATTTTTTTAAATAACATAAATTGAGTAAATATACAATATTTAATACATACTAGAAACTTTTCCAGTCTTGGTTTTGGATAATTAGATACATACATTACAATTTAACAAAATATGTACAAAATTAAATAAACAAAAAGTCTTTGTATGCACTTCCTCTTCAAGAAAATACACATTAAAAAGTAAATCCACTAAACCCATGGAAAATAAATTTTAAACATAGAGTGAGAAATTATTTTTCCCAGAAAGGGGTTTTAAAATGTTTGTTAAATACTTTTAAAATATTTTTTTTGAATAAATATAAGCTTAGAGATAGGTTTTTAAATTATTTAATAATTTTCATACAATTTTGAAAACCGTACATTTCTAAAATAAAAACTTGTTAAAATATTTCCTTGGATTCTTCCATTTTAAAATAATAATTTTGAAGGATTAATTTTGATACTTAAAAGGAAATGAGAAAACCGAAATTCCACTTAGCCATATCTCATATGGGATAATGTCCCCTTCAGGTCATGGGTTCACTCCCCATACCATAACTTAACATTCGATACTCTATTGCCAATTTTAAGAAAACATTTTAATGGTCATGCCTTTCTCAATCATAATCCAAAAACATTTAAAAATAATATATACATAAACTATTTTCTTTAAAATAAAATAATATCATATATATCTTAACATGGCATAATCGTTTCTTTGAGAATTTCTAAAAATCACATTTAGGAGAAATCCATGCTTAAAACAATTGTTCTTATCTAAAATCCAAAAATATAAATGTATAATAAAATAAATGAGTAATTTAATAAAAATGCATGGAATGTCGATGATAACTTATATGATGTACATATCTAATTTTTGAATTACATACAAGGATGTTCATAGAAATTTTTTAACATGAAATAATAACTTTTACTTAAACTTTGAATATAAAATGATAAAATTTATCAATTGTAACTAAAAGATACACATAAAATGATAAACAAAAAATGATATCTCCTCCCTTGGATATTTTATGAAGAAAGGAAAAAATTTAAAATAATCAATAAAAAAATAGGGTGTTGTTATTGTTTTAAAGAAATAACTTATGATACAATATATTTAAACATTAATTCCTTGCGTGAAGTTTGATTATTATTAGAAGAGTTTAAATAAAAGATTAAAAATAAAATTATGATTTCTAAACAGATTTGAAATCCCTTACATATTTTCATCATAAATTTTGAATGTATAATTATACTTTTACAAATACATAAATTTTGTGAATTAACATAAAAACCTTGTTTAAACCATAAATTTGAAAGATTCATAAAAGGAATACTTACGAACCATAAATTAAAAAATAAATAAATTTAAATTAATCCCTTATAATATAAATAGTTAGATATATACATATACATATATATATATATATACCAATTTAAATCAAACATAAAATGATATATTAAATAGACAAATTCAAACCCTTATATATAGATTCAAAAATAAATGATTAATCCCTTTTAATTATTAAAGAAAATAAAAATATATATATATATATATATATATATATAAATACATAAAATGATAAATTGAAAACATGATCAAGCCCTTTCAAAACTATGAATGTAATTTGATAAATAAAAATAAACAATCCCCTTATATGCATAAATTTTAAAACAAATAGATAGATAGATTGTTAAATATATATACATATATATAAATATATGTATATATATCTTTGTAATTTAAAACATAAACTGATAAAAATAAATTAAACACTTACTTTGATTTGATAATGGAAGAGCAAGGTTGCTGGAATCAAGGTGAGTAATAAAGTGGGTATGGTCTGGGTGTTTCAAGGTGTACATAATAAGGGTTTATATAAAATTTTAATTACTGTTTGGGTTAGAAAATTGTGATGTTGGGTACACACTTTTGATAAAAACATATGTGGGTTTTGGATCCATTTTTATAGACATTCTAATCATCTTATTAAATATAATATATATATATATATTTTAATAATCCAAGTTTCTATATTTTAATTTTTTTAAAAGGGGTCGATAATTGACCCTTTCCAGATCAAACAATGGTGTTTAAATAACATGTCATGAATCGCCTTCTTCAAGATAAGGGAAGGGATAGAAATATGTCGAGACCTTCCTTCCTCAAGATGAAGGAGAGATAATGACCCCCGAGTCCCGCCTCCAATAGGCCCTAGGGTGGCAACCAACACCAAGGGTATAAAAATATCACAAAAATGGGAGGCATTACCCTTTGTATAGTAACTAAGATCAGGATATAAGATGTATCAATATAAAATAACTCCAAGACAGACATATATAAAGAAACAAAAAATCCATCCCACATTCATGTTTAAATAAAAATGCTAGTAATACAAATAAAACTCCAAAGTAAGTACCAAAATAAAAATAAGCAGTGACACAACAACCGTCCCCAACATCCAAGCTAGTAAGGTCCATTACGGTCCGGATAATCTCCATGAAAACCTAAAAACAATTTTTTAGATGTAGGGTGATCATACAAGTATACTCATTAAGAAAATCCAAATTCACCCGTGCACAAGTGGGAGGAGCATACTAATGCCCCTGTGAGAAAACGGAAGAAACCAACAACACCTATCGAGGAATACTAACCACCCATCCTCACCAAGGCTCACTCACCGAGTAACACAAATCAAGTAATGTAATATAATAATAACATCGATATTTGGGTACCCCATACCACTTCCCACTAGTTAACTACTCATCCCTAATGATGAACATCCTGATGCTACCACACTCTTCCACAATCCCCACTGTCACAACCTACCCACACACACTAGGGCCACAAACCACACCACATTCCTGCCCGCAAACACCTGAGCCTCACACATACCACACCCTACCCGAAAACACCTAGGCCTCATCCTGAAGACACTTGGGAAACAAACCACATATCACAATACCAATACTATAAATCTGGTAATAAACATCAGGCCATTATAGCCTACTCAAAAACACATGGGTGATAAATTCCTAGAAGAGGGAGTCGGGTTAAGTCAGTAACCAGCTAGCCATCCTCCCACTGGGATATTGGGAAAGACACTCTTCCCAATAAAAATGGGTGTGTTCAGCACATAGTTCTTAACATGGGTGGTTTTCACATAGAAAAAATAAGGAACTAAAAGTTTATACATATAGGTAAACAAACACTCAGCCCAACCTATGGGTTTCCAAACAAAAAAATGTCCCACACATAAAAACTACCCTTACTGCTAACCCTACATGCACAACCACACAAGATCCACAACAAAAACATCAACCCACCCCTTTCATTTAACTAGTTTTCATTCTATATTATAATTTCATTTATTTATTTATTCCCATCCCTACCCAAGAAAATACCAAACACTACAAATTCTATAAGGTGAAGAAACCATAAAAATAACTACCAAAGATAAACAAGCAAAGAGGGACCAAGGTAAAGGAATCCATTTTAACATCCATTCATAAAAATAAATAGAAAACAACCATATTCTAGTACCAATGCACACCCCCTTTCTTAGACACCTCTACCATTATTCTTCAAAGTTATCCCACTCAATCATCCTCTCACAACTAAACCTGGCAGCCCCGTTGCACAACAACACCACACCCAACACACCCATAAATATGAAATCATGACACAAACCTATCTTGTATCCCCACTGCCCAACCACTGCCTAGATATAGTCCCACTACATAAAAAGTCCATCCATTCCACAATCAATCAATATCTCAACCTAAGATACCATCACACCTCCCCATACACACAATAACACAATTACCACCACCAAAACCCACACAATGCATGAAACCCAAGATAACACAGTGCATAACCACACCTATCAAACATGGTGAATTCATATTTGGACAACATTGTTCTTTAAATTCCACTTTGATAAGCAAGGTGATCACACAAGAGTTTTCATCATGGGGAATCCATTTTTTTAACCAAGTGTATGTGATTAATCAGATTGATATTTATAGAAATTATTCACAAGGAAACAAAAAAATTTATAAATAATCACCCATGCATAGAAAAATCCCACAAATATACATGGTTTTTAGAAGCCACACAGCCACAATAGATCACATAATCAACAAAGATAACAAATAAAATAGGAGATCAACATCAATCCACTTACATCCCATTATCAAGTTCATATTAGCGTTTATCTTTGTTAAAAGTTGGATTCGACAGTTTTTCACAAAGAACCTTACTACACCCATTCCACATGATACACAATCAAAGAGAGATAATAGAATCCCTACTTGGAACAATAGGTGACCAAAACTCCTCCTTTCACCAAAATAGAGAGGTTATGTGAGTAGGAGATTTCAGTAGAAAACCAGGGGGATACAACACAGGCGCATGACTCGTTTGGGGAATAAAATTTATCAACACACCAAGAGAGAAGATAAGAGAGGATCTCATCTTTAGAAAAATACAGATCCTATATCAATGAAAGGAAAAGGTCCAAGGATATTAAAGTTAGATCATGGCCAAGATCACACGATTTGACTTCTCAAAGTCCCCTGAGTGTTAGGATATTAAAGATATAATTAAAATCTTTTTAAACGACTTTAGAAACACCAAAAAAGGATTTAAACTTAGTTTACATCAAATGAAACATAAGAGGGGTGAACCTAGAAAAACTAGGAAAAACTAGAAATGATTCACAGATGAGTGAGTCACCGAAAACAAGCCACCGACAGTGAGTCACCGATGGGTGAGTCACCTATAGGTGAGTCATCGACAACAAGCCACCAACAATGAGTCACCGACATTGAGTCACCAACACTGAGTTAACGATTTTGAGACAACGATGCTGAGATACCGACATGACTAACCGATGCCCGACTCACCAATACCTTGAATCACCGATTCCCTAACTCATCGACGCCCTGACTCACCAACTCCCTGACTCACCGATGCCCTGACTCAAAAATTCCCCGACTCACCGAAACCCTAACCCACAGACGTCCTGACTCACCGATGCCCTGACTCACTGACACCCTGACTCACCGATGCCCTGACTCACCGACGCCCTCACTCACCGATGCCCCGACTCACCGACATCTCAACCTACCTACATTGAGGCCTATTGACCCTACGACCTACCATCTCCCTCAACCTATAGATGCCACGACCTACTGATTCCCTCAAACTACTGTTGGAAAAACTAGAAATTTGGAAAACTATTGAAATGAGCTACCATTGACTCCCAGAACACCCCAAACACTAGATTTTGAAAAAGTAATGGACCACAGAGGTCCAGGCCATTACTTCAGATACCTCTCAAACTATTCTCGCCCTTGAGAATTCAAAACCAAACCCAGAAGAAAGAGGGTTCCAAATAACCACCTTTTAAGATACATGTTAAGGAAAAAACCACCTTGTGTTGATGGAGTGAAACTTCAACATCCAAGAATACATCCTCCAACATCTGCTAACCTAAACATTCAAAATATATCCCACACAAGCACCAACTATCACACTGCCTGAACATGTGAATCAGGGGATTCCGTCCCCCATATCAAGATACTATCCACTTTGGGCGGCACTAACTCACCCACACGGGTTTAATTGCATCCAAATTAATGAATCTTGATTTGGAATTAGTTCCTCCTCTACTCATATGTCAGGAATTTTTCATACATCACATAATAAGGAAATAACTCATCTCATATAAAACAAGCTTCAAGCATTACATCACAAAGAAAAATACACAAGAACAACTCAAAACAACTCTGGGTTCTGGGACCTCATCTACATCTCTCACTCCCAAGTACTCTCCTCCAGGACAACATGCCTCCACAACACACAAACCAAGGGAATGGTCTGTTCATGAAACACCTTCTCCCGATGATCCTGGATCTCCACTAGTCACTCCATGAACGTTGTGTCATCTTCGATATCCAACTCTCTCCAATAAATGACATGGGAGTCATCATGAAGATACTAACAAAGCTAGGAGACATGAAATATGTTGTGGACCCTCCCTAACTATGGTGGAAATTCCATTTAATATACCACCTCACTAACTCGTCCCAACACCAAGAAAGGTCCGATGAACCTGAGAGAAAGTTTACTTCCTATATCGAACCTCATCTACCCACATCAATGGGAAACCTTAAAGAATACATGGTCCCCTGAAAAAAACTCCAAAGTCCTTATCCTATGATCGGAATATGACTTATGTCGGTCATGTTCTTCCTTCATCCTCTTGTGGAAAAGCTGCACCTTCTCTATCATACTCTACACCACGTCTGGACCAAGAATAGCTGCCTCCCCAATTTACATTTAGCACAAGGTTGAATAGGATGACCTTCTATACAGGGCCTCGAATAGAGCCATGAAAATGGAAGGGTGATAGATATTATTGTAAGAAAACTATACCAAGGGAAAATGTCGCACCCAAGAGCCACCAAAATTCAAGATGCTTGCTTGCAGCATGTCCTCCAATGCTTGGATGGTATGCTCTATTTGACCATCTATTTTAGGGTGGAAGGTAGTGCTAAGGTGTAATTGGGTGCCAAAGGCATGATGAAATCCCCTATAGACTTGCAACGTAAAACGTGTATCCTGATCCAAGACAATGGATTTTGGGACTCCATACAGCCGCACCACCTCATCCACATATCTCTATACTAAGGCATCCATTGAACTCGACTCCTTGATTACTAATAAGAGAGATTATTTTATCAACTGATCCACTACTACCCAAATAGAATTATATCCTCACTGATACCTATGTAATCCTGTGAAGAAATCCATTGAGATTTTATCCAACTTCCACTCAGGGGTATCTAGGGGCTGCAACAAACAACTAAGAACATGGTGGTCAGCCTTCACTTGCTAGAACAAAAATAACTTTTCCATAAACTCCACCACTACCTGCTTCATCCCAGGCCACCAAAACTATTACCTCGAGCCCTAGTACATCTTGGAAACTCCTAGGTGTACTGCTAGGGGTGAGCTATGAAACTCAAAGAAAAATTCCTCACACATTTCCACTAAAAAAATATCTTCCCACAGAACGACATCTGATTCTAACCATCCTTCGACCATCCATCCAGAGCATCACCCTAGACGAAGAGATCACACATCACCTCCGCCTCTGAGTCTCCCCAATGAGTCTCCTCTACTTACATCATCAGAGAATAATGCACTGTCATCTGAAACATGTAGCCTCTACCACTATCCATTCTTGCACCCAAGTGCAAGGTAGCCAACTCCTCCATCACCCTCCAAGTGTCTGCAGATTCCCAAACAACTTCCTTCTATGACTTCCTAATCAAATCATCAACCAAAAAATTCCCCTTTCTTGAGGTGTAAGAGATCTTAAAATCATAATCCTAGAGAAAATTCATCCACCTCTGCTGCCGTAAGTTCAAATCTTGCTGGAAAAAATGTACCTTAAGCTCTTGTGATATGTGAATACCAAAAAGATATCCCTAATGAGGTAATGTCTCCACAAATTTAGTTCGAACATGACCGATGATAGTTCCAGATCATGGGTGGCATAATTATATTCATGGAGACATAACTGACTAGACTCATAAGATATCACTCCCTGCTACTGCCTCAGCACAAAACCCAAGCCCAGATGAGAAGCATCACAAAATACCTTGAACATCACCCCTTCCTCTAGTAGCCTAAGCACTAGAGAACTAACCAAATTCCCCTTAAGATAGTCGAATACTACTTGAAACTACTCTCCCCACACAAAAGATTGGCCTTTTCTGGTTAGATCCGTAAACAGAGCTGCTACTCGATATAAATCAGGTATAAATCTTCAGTAATAGTCTACCAGACTAAGAAAACTACAAACCTCTACCACATTCTTGGGTGCTTTCCAAGAAATGACTTCCTTGAACTTCAATGGGTCCACTACTATGCCCTGATGAGACACCACATTCCCAAGGAAGTTGACCTCTTATGTCCAAAACTTTCACTTTGATAGATTTATGTAGAACTGGTTGTGATGAAGGACCTTTAGGAAAGTCCTGAGATACTTGGTATACTCCACCTCTAAATTCAAGTAAATCAAGATTTATTTGATGAATATGAAAATGAACCGGTCTAGGAACTCATGAAATATAGATTTCATAGGCCCCATGAACACGAATGGTGATTTCGTAACACCGAACGACATAACTATGAACTCAAAGTGACCATACCTACATATGAAAGCATTCTTCAGGATATCTCCATCCTTCACCCTCAATTGGTGATATCCAGACTGAAGATCGATCTTGGAAAACCAACTCGCTCCCCTCACCTGGTCAAAAATATCATTTATCCTTAGGAGAGGGTAATTATTCTTGACTGTTACCTGATTTAGTCTTCAGTCTATGTAGAGACTCAGACCACCATATGCCATCTTCGAAAACAAGACTGGAGTGCCCCATAATGACACAATGGATCAGATGAAACCCTTATTCATCATATATTTAATATGAATCCACAAATCCTATAACTTAGAAGGCACCATCCAATAAGGAGCCATCAAAATCGAACTAACACTAGGTTGTAAGTCTATCCCAAACTCAACATCATGTTGAGGGGGTAGAGTCACAACCTCCTTATGGAAAAAATATAGAAAAACTCCAAAAACTCCCGGAACCTTCACCATCTCAACATCCATCAATCCCACTAATATCTTGGCTAACAAGGAAAGAAGTGGATCCATACGTCGGCTTCCCACTTGAAAGCTCCACTCACCAATGAAAGCTAAACTCTTGCCTTTAAAATTTGAAAACATGACGCTTCTACAGAAGTAGTCGATAATAGCATGCATAAAAAACAACCAGTAAATGCTAAGGATGACATCATACAGCTGCATCTATAGTAGAAAGAGATCCCCGTTGGACTAATATGGACCTAACATCAATCTACATCCCTAACAAACATCAAAAAAGTTGGTATGACCTCTGACTGGTGCAATCAACTCTAGGGGCATGAAAAGTCTCTCTATGTCTAGTCCCAAGGCATGGGCCAGACTAGGTTCAATGAAGGAGTACAAATCTCTTGATCCAAACAAGGCACAAGAAAGCATATTAAAAAAATTGATCGTGCCTTGAATGATCTCGAGCCCTACTGGGACTACTTCCTCTATGGGGTGTAACTTCCCACACCCATCTCCTCTTCCCCTTGGCTATCAGTTACCTCCCCAACAACACCCTGGTCAAGGTACCTGAGGAGCACCTTGAGGTCAGCCTCCTCCTGCATCGTCTGCCCTTGGTAGAGTAAGGGACTACTATCCCTGTTGATGGAAAGACCTGGCTAGCAAGTACTACTGAGGCAAGTGCTAAACCTTCCCACATCCACCATATTAAGCTCGAGTCGGGCACTGTCCCTGGAGGTGCCCATGACCTCCGCAAGAAAAACACCTCGACCCTAGGCCCATGGTAAAAGGGAAAGGACCAGAGGGTTGAAACTGAAACTGTTGGGGTTGGCTCCCCATTGGATGAAACCTAAAAGTCCCTGACACTAGATATTTTTTGTTGAAAACCTTCCCCTTTGAAGAACTTGTCTGAATTACCTCTCACAGTAGACTTCCTTATGAGTGAATCCTTTCCACTACCTCAGTATTCTTATGAACCTCTAAGTATGTCGGTAGGGTGAAGGGAGTAACCACATACTAAAGAGAAGGATGAAGTGCCTCCTCTAAGCACCTCACCCAAGAATCCTCATCTAGAAAGAGATCTGGAGAAAATTGTAGGAGATCCTTGAACTTGATCCCCAATTACCTCGCTGACATACTCCCCTACTAGAGGGAGCGTAGCTCCTACCTCTTCTCAGCTTTCATCATGGAAGAAAGGAATTCCGCTCGAAACTCCTTGTCAAAGTTGGCCCAAAAAACATCAGTATCCTTCCTCTCCCTGAGTTAAAGCATCCACCATTTACATGATTCTCCCCTCATCTAGCTCACCACTAGAGGAATACAACACTCTATCAGATCCCAGATCAAGCTAAAAGTGATCACCGGCTCCTCGATCCAACTCCCTATCTACATGTCCAAGACAGTACTCTTATAGTTTCCCTGAGTCTGTTTCTTGAAAGAATGAAACGTCCTCTACCACTGATCATCCTCCTCCAGTCAACCGAGTCAGCCTGCTGACCCTCCACTACTCATACCACACATGGGAGACGTCCAGAAGCCATAGCTGAAAGGAAAACAAGGAACTCCTAAGACCGGGTAGTATAGAATTTATTTAGGATTAATTTTAACTCATTATTTATTTTAATTTCTCAAAAAAAAAAAAAGAATAACATAAGTCATCATGATGCATGTAACTTTCCTAGGGTCTCTACCCCGCAATCGGTGTAGCCTCACTTGGTCATTTGGTAATCTTAGAGTCCTTGCATCGGATCACGGGGGGCCTAAAGTCCCATGTCATTGTTGATATTCCTTGGCCTATGTCACATACCAAGATCACCTAATACTATTTCCCTACCAACCCGTGAAATAATCACTGTGCCTAACTCCCAACTCCATCATATCTATCAACCATCTTATCTGATACCATTCTATCACAACCCACCTTCTTCAAGATAAGGGAAGGGATATAAAGAGGCCAAGACCTTCCTTCCTCAATATGAAGGAGAGATAATGACCCCCGAGTCCCACCTCTAACAGTCCCTGGGGTGGCGACTAGCACTAAAGGTATAAAAATATCACAAAAATGGGATACATCACCCTTTTTATAGTAAACAAGACCAGGAGATAAGATGTATCTACCTCAAATAACTCCAAGACATACATATATAAAGAAATCAAAAATCCACCCACATGCATGTTTAAATAAAACTACTAGTAATACAAAGAAAACTCCAAAGTAAGTACCAAAATAAATCTAAGCAGTGACACAACAACTATCCCCAACATCCGAGCTAGTAAGGTATATCATGGTCAGCGTAATCTCCATGGAAACCGGAAAATAGTTTTATACACATAGGGTGAGCATACAAGTATACTCAGTAGGAAAATCCAAAGTCACCCATGTACAAGTGGGAAGAGCATACTAATTCCCCTATGAGAAAACAATAGAAACCAACAACACATATCGAGGAATACTCACCACCCAACCTCACCAAGACACACTAAACAAGTAATGAAAATAAAGTAATGTAATATAATAATAACATTGATATTTGGATACCCTGAACCACTTCCCACTAGTCAACTACTCATCCCTAATGGAGAACATCCTGATGCTACCGTTATCTTACAAAATCCTTACTATCACAACCTGCCTACACAGACTTGGGACACAAACCTCAACACATTCCTTCCCACATACACCTAAGCCTCACACATACCACACCCTACCCGAAAACACATGAGACACCTCTCGAAGACACCTAGGAAACAAAACACCTCTCACACTGCCAATACCATAAATCATGTAATAAACCTCAATCCATTACAGCTTGCCTGAAAACACCTGGGTGATAAATTCCTAGAAGGGGGAGCATGGTAAAGTCAGTAAACAACCATCTATCCTCCCATCGGGATGTTGGGAAATAAACCCTCCCCCATAAAAATGGGAGTGTTTGGCACATAGTTCTAAACACGAGTGGAGTGTGTATAAAAAAATAAGGAACTACAATTTTATACATATCAGTAAACAAACATTCAGCCCAACCTATGAGTTTCCAAAAAAACAACCATCCCACACATAAAAACTTCCCTCGGTGCTAACCCTACATGCACAACCACACAACAACCACAACCAAAACATCAACCCACCCCTTTCATTTAACCAGTTTCTATTCTACATTATAATTTCATTTATTTATTTATTCCTATCCCTACCTGGGAAACTTCCAAACACTGGAAACATAATAAGGTAAAGTAACCCTGCCAACCATTGCCAAAGCCAAAAAAAAAAAAAGAATAACTAAGGTAAAAGAATCTATTTTAACACCCATTCATAAAAATAAATAGAAAACAACCATCTTGCAGTCCCACTACACACCCCCTTTCCTAGAAACCTCTACCATCATTCTTAAAAGTTATCCTGCTCAATCATCCTCTAACAACTAAACCTGGTAGCCCTGCTTCACAAAAACACCCCACCCAACACACCCATAAACATGAAATCATGAAATAACCCTGTCCTATAGCCCTACTTCCCAACCACTACCTAAATGTAGGCCCATTATATAAAAATTACATCTATTCCACAATCAATCAATATCTTAACATGAGATACCATCACACCACCCCATACACACAATCACATAGCTACCACCACCTAAACCCACACAAGGCACGAAACCCAAGAGCACATCACATAACCACACATATCAAACATAGTGAATTCAGATTTGTCCAACACTGTTCTTTAAATTCCTCTTTGATAAGTAGGGTAATCACACAATGGTTTTCATCCTAGGGCATCCATTTATTTAACCAAGTGTACGTGATTAATCAGATTGATATTTATAACAATTATTCACAAGGAAATAACAACAAGAATCACCCATGCGCAGGAAAAGACCACCAATGACCATGTCTTTCAGAATCCACATAGCCACAATAGATCACATCATCAAAAAAGATAACAAATAAAATAGTAAATCAACGTCAATCAACTCCCAACCCATTATCAAGTTCATATCAGTATTTATCTTTTTTAAAAGTTGGATTCAGAATTTTTTTACAAAGAAACTTACTACGCCCACCCCTCATGATACGCAATTATAGAGAGATAATATAATCCCTACCTAGAACAACAGGTAACCAAAACTCCTCCTTGCACCAAAACAAGGGGTTGTGTGAGCAGGATATTTCCAAGGAAAATCGAAGGGGGGGGGGGGCTAAAACATTGGCGCACAACTCTTCTAGGGAATAAAAGTTCTCCAGGAACCAAGAGAGAAGATAAGAGAGGACCTCATCTTTAGAAAAATCTAGATACTGTATCAATGGAAGGAAATGGTTCCAAGGCCATTAAAGTCAGATCGTGGAAAAGATCATGTGGTTTGATTATCTCAAAGCCCCCCTGGGCATTAGGATATTAAATATATAATTAATATCCTTTGAAACACCTTTATAAACACCCAAACAAGTTTTTATACTTGGTTTAAGTCAAATAAAAAATAAGAGAGGAAAATTGGAAAGAAACTAAGAAAAACTGGAAACGAGACACTGATGTGCGAGTCACTGACAGTAAGCCACCGACAATGAGTCATCGAAAGCCATCCACCGATAGTGTGTTAGTGTCACCAAAATTGATCTACTGATACTGATCCACCGATGTTGAGCCATCGATGAGATCTATCGATTCCTAAATCAACAATTCCCTGACTCACTGACGCCCTTAATCACTAAGGCCCTGACTCATTGACACCCTGACTCATAGATGCCCTGACTCAGTGACACCCAGACTCACCGACGACCAGACTCACCGATGCCATGACTCAACGACACCCTAACTCACCGACTCCCTGAATCCTCGACACCTTGACTCACCGATACCCTAACTCAACAACTCATCGACCTACCGATGCCATGAACTACTGATGTTGTGACCTACTGTCACCCTCTACCTACCGATGCCCTCGACCTACCATTGAAAAAACTGGAAATTTGGAAAACTCTTGAAATGATCTACTGTTGCCTTCCAGAACACCCCAAACACTGTATTTTGACAAAGTAATGGACCACAGAGGTCCGATCCATTACATAATGCAAATCCTAAAGAAATTTAAAATAAAAAGTCACACACACATATATTAAACAAATGTTACTATGGAAGCTGCTGATTTGATTCAAGGTTCAATTTAAAAAAAAATTAAACTATACTCATCATTACTGTGGAAAACAAAGAGAGTTGGGATTGAGGTTGAAAGGTACTTCGACAATGGAGGAGGAAAGGGTCCCAATGGCTTGGATTATCTTGTTTGAGGGATGTAGAATGAGGGAAACTGAGATGATGATCGAGGTTTAGAGGGATGAATTAGATGATCCCAAATAGATCAGATGGTTTAGATCACATTTCCTAAGAAGAAACATGTTCTGCATCAAATTAAGGAGAAGAATAACTCTCTTGTATAAGCTGAAACACATATGATTCACCTCGATGACACTAACACACACTACACACTAGGGGCCTTATACACAGGCTCTCGTCTGGGCTTCGGCCCACCCATACATAGTCTGATATTTTATGGACCCTATACATGGGCCTGACCTATGGGTTACTCGATCTAGGATTGCATTGTTCCTCTACTGAATCGAGGGATTGGCCATGTTGTTCTATGTGAGCACTTAACAATTTTTTTTAGATAAATTTCAAAAGATCAAAAAATAGAAAACATATATCAAAGTAATATATATATATATATATATATTATCACTTCAATTAGATTTTACACTATTAAAAAAATCAAATTTTCATTAAAAACCAATTTCATGGAACCATATTTTATATCTATTAAAGCCTAAAAGTTATAATTTTAAAATTTATACTTATTAAAACATTTTTATTAGATGTCATCATATTTATTATTTGAAATTATTATTTTAAATCAATTTTAAAATTTTAAAACACCTAATGGCTAATAAAAACTCCAACAACAACATTTCTTCCCAATGGTCACAAAAGGTCTTATAAATACTATGTTTAAGGACATTCGAAAAAACAAAAGATTTACCAAAGTCCAATTCTTACTTCAAAATGGCACTGTATATTCCTCTTGTTCTTAGCTATCACGACCCGAACCATGTCGGGGCTCTAGCCATAACTACCCCAATCCCACCTCTATAGGCCTGGTGTTGGTGACTAGCATTGGAGGCACAATAACTTGAGGAGGCTTTTTTCCTAAGAACCTGAACACACACACAGATAACCAACTCAATGAAAAAGTGCAGGGGAAAAGGAAAAAAAGATACAAGAATAATATAAAAAGGAAACCAAACATTAATTAACCTCTAAATAGTAAAAGTAAAGAAAAGTAAAATAAAAGGGAAAAGGGAAAAAATTCACGCCCAACCAGTAAAGTTCTACAACCTAGTAGTAACTGAAAAGTAAAATAGTTGAGAGATCCCCACTCCTGGATCCCAAGCTATAACCACTGTACGCAATCTAAACACCCATATCCCTAACCTCATCTGAAGTCATGATCAACCTATACATCATCTTCATATGGAACGATGCATGTGGGATAAGCCCATGTTGGGGTGAGTATAAGAATACTCAGTAGGATGCCCCAAAAAGGTGAATAGGGAGCCATAAGAGATAATCAGAAAAGGAAAGTGGTAGATAGGAAATGGTACATTAAAATAAGTGTAACTTACCCCAACAATAGAGTGAAGTAATATCATCCAAACACAATGAGCTAGAAATGGTGAGAAGATGAACTTATCATTGAGTCTTCTCTACCTTTATTAGGAGAGTAGACTCATCCAACCATGAGAACATAGACATGGAAAGAACATGGAATACCCCATGCATCTTCACCTCTCCTGGAAGGAGAGTAACCAAAATATCTAGAGCGGGTACTATAATAGAATATATATATACATTCTCAACCAAAGAAACCCAAATGAGAGAGTAAGGGGATCTCCATCTCATAGCTCAATCCAGGAAAAGAGTATCCAACATTTCCAAAAGTATCCAATATTGATTCCCAACATCCCACATGTTTACCCTAAACACAAAATTCAAAGGGACTCAATCACCACTCCTTGATACTATCTTCTTTGGGCAGGTTTGTCTCACCCGCACGGTTTTAGGTCGTGTCACAAGGATGTGTCTCGAAGGGAAAAGAGTACCTATTTCTCATGAGTCCAAAAGTATGTCAAAACATGTCTCATAATTGATCCTCATAGCTAAGAGATCATGTATCAAGGTTGAGGACCCACTTCCCACCCCCACTAGAGGGTATTCTCAGTACTTCTGTCAGCGAACTCCACTGCCCAACCCCTTTGAAGAGTAATATGCTGGAGGGTAAGCTTGAAAGTGTCATAGGTGAACTCCACTTCCCAACCCAGCTAGATGGTAAGCCTGAAAGTGTCATAGGTGAATGCCACTACCTAGCCCAGTTAGAGGGTAAGCCTGAAAGTGTCATAGGTGAATGCCACTGCCTAGCCCAGTTGGAGGGTAAGCCCAAAAGTGTCATTCGCAAATGCCACTGCCCATACCAACAAGATAGTAATCTCAGTACTACCTTTTCCATCCCATGTTGAATGTAACCTCTCGAAAAGCATCGATTAAATATACTACAGTCATCAAGTATTTCCCTGTATAATTTTCACACTCGGAACATCTCGCATCATATCTAAAAATCCACTACGGAGGGCACTGTTGCATTCTACATAGAAAAACACTTAGGACAGGCTACTCACAGGCCAAAATCTGAGTCCAATAGAAAGAGTTAAGAGAGGTAGAAGATTCATCAAGTGGTACATGACACATGTGGGGCCCACAAAATGTGTGAATCTGCCTCATTGCCTGGCCGTGTACCAAGCCATACTTGGGTACTAAACTGTGCACTAGTACCCCTAGGCATGCCACTGCACTCCCAGAGCACATGACACATCCTGCTGAAAGACTGATGAGTGCACGATGCTCATCAATGATCTGAAAGGGAGAATATTTAACTTTATTGACTTGCCTCCTCAGACAGCCCCAAATAACCAAATGGATCACACTATAATGATCCTTCCAGAAAAATACTCAGGATCAACTATTCATTCACCCAATTCGGACTCCCACTGAAGAAGCTGCATCTTAACATATTGTACATGAATGGTACTTCATGGGTCCCATGTCTTGATCTTGAAACACATCATATGGATTTCACAGTTTCAATCCTCACAGAAAAACACACGGGATTGGCTATTCATTTGTCCAAAATGGACACTTGGTGAAAAAGTCACATTTCACCGCAAACGCCCAAAATGGGCCTCATGGGGCCTGCACCTCAATTTTTCTTTAAGAACCTGAAATTTGTCTTCAAATGTTTGCCTCAATTTCAGGGTTGCAACGCCGCTGAAAACTCACCAATCCGATGTCGTATGGAAGAGTTACGATAAATGCAAGATTCTGCAACAACAACAACAACAATAATAATAATATTGGGTGATTTGTGGACCTAAACTGTGAACCCAAAAAAGTCCAACATTGTACTTGAATTGACCATCTTAAATACAAAGTCACATCACTGCTGACGATGCAACAATTGTATGTCGTATAAAGGAGTTATGGCGGGAAAAAAATTTAATAATAATAATATACTATTATTATTTGAGAATTTTGGGGACCCGAGCCACATGCACGAGATATAAAATTCTCAAACTAGTCTCAGAAGGTCCATCTCGATGAGAGGGATGTGTGGATGTAGACAGCGCATCAATCAGACGCACGGTTTAGAAGCTATAGTGATTTGAATCCGCAACCTGAAGACCCGACCTGCTTTGGCCCGGTCCAACCGCCTCGGCCTATCCCAACCGCCATGGCCCAGCCCACTCTTTCGTAGCGTGTACCAATCCACTATTGACCATCATGGCTCTTCCATGTCTCTGCACCACAACCCGCCTGCCCCACGCCGCCACTTGCGTGCCCCATGCTGCCGCCCCCATCCCTTGAACTATCACCCACGGGGCCGCTGCTCTGCAACCCGCCCCCATGCCAGTACCACACTAACGGTCCCTTCCACGGACCATTGGGGTCAATCTAGTGCTCCAAAACTTTTTCTGTGAATAGATCTGCAAACCTTGGGACGAGATCTTCACAGACTTGGCCTCCACTTGAAGATTCGTCATTGTTTCGACGCAACGAAAAGTTGTCGCCAGTTTTGCTCACTGCCATGCCTCCTCTGGCACCCGAAACTCAAAACAATCATATATCCAAAATCCCTGGATCAAAAACTTCTCAGATCTATGCTCCACTTGAATTTTGGACATCATTTCATTGTATCAAAAAGTTAATGAAAAATAATGATGAAGAACCGATGAAGAACACGAAGAACGACCAATCGAAAACTTAGTCAGACGATGGTCGTTGTTAGTTTGACCATTGACAAAGATAAAAAGGGCATAAAAAATCAAAATGAAACAAATTAAATGAAGAAACCTTAATAAGGTAAAAGAATAATCTGAAATAAGGATCCTTACTAGATTTTGGATCCATCATTGCGTTCACTGCGCTATGATCTACTCAGTTATGAAGTTTCATGGCGATCTATCAAAGATTCAGTGCCAAATCTTTATCAGAAGGAGAGGATGGAGCTTTAAAAAATTCCATGGGAGAAATTAGACAACCCTTACTCATTTCCATTAATCACATATTTATAAAAAACCAACAAAACAACCACCAATGGTCACGGGATCCGAACCTCTCGTGGCCTCTCATTTTATGTCAGGCTTAGGTAAAATACCCTATTACAAACACAATAATGGTCTTGAATTTCCAATCCAAGTCCTTGTTCAAAAGTTATTTGATTTGGTGTTTGAGATAAAATAGTTAATTTTAATTATTTTATTTATGAAAACACCCTCCATGGCTTTCTCTACAGAAGACCCGCACCGACAAAAGTTATGTCCTGCCTAGGGTAAATGCCATTCTCCGGACTCAATTGTGGCCTCTTATTTCTGATCTAAGATATCTTTTGAGAGATATAAAATTTTCATCTCATGTATAGTATAAAATATGATTAATATTTTTATAAAATTTATTCTAGGCACACCAAGCCTCAGAATCACACGTCATCTCAATTCCTAGATCTGGAAATATATATAGAAATATTCCAAAGTCTTAAAAGCCAAAAAATGGGTCTCTAAATCATTCCCTCATTCAAAATTTTCATCCCCAAAAGGAAAAATAGAGAAATAACTTGGGATACTGAGCTCACACCTAGCTCTCCTGCTCCCACAAACTCTTCTACATATTTCTGTGATGGCACTGCACGTGAACCAAGGGGATGGTCCATCTTGTTGATGATGTGCATAGGATCATGCATGTATATTCTCAACTGCGACACATGGGGGACATCATATTCCCGTTATAGATATTAGGGTATGGAAATGCAGTAAGAAACCTTGCCAAATCTTTTCATGGTCCTGAATAATCTGATGAAACTCAGGGAACAACTTACATCTCTGACCGAACCTCTACATCTCACGTCATGACTGGAATCACTGTTTGTACCTAGAACATAGTCTCATGATACCCTCCTTCAGAATATCCATTTAGTGTGTCACCTATGGATATTTGAGTCACATAATATTTCTCAGTCGATGTCTCATAGTTGGGACTCTCCCACATGATCGAGAAGTGAAGGAGTCAACACCATCGAATGAATAAAAACTATACCCTCCTACTCCACTAGGGTCAGCTATAGGGAAGGTAACTGATTTGAAAATTCCTGCACTAGGTGAGCCTGGGACTTCCTACTAAGGGAATCTGCAACAATTTTTCCCTTTCCTAGAGTATAGACTATCTCAAAGTCGTAGTTCTGCAGGAAGTTCAACCAACATCACTACCTTAGGTTTAATTCTCTTTGAGTGAAGATGTACCTAGGAATCTGGTGGTATGAAAAAACCACAAAGCATTCTCCCAGAAGTTAGTGTCTTCACATCCTTAGGGTTGAGACTACTACTACTAGCACCAAGTTGTGATTCATGTAGTCATGTTCATGGGGTCTACATCACCTTGACTTTTACTTGATAACTGTTATATCAAGGTTGATGTTGAGCACGCAAAGGTACCAAAAAAATGGTAGGTGAGTAAACTCATCCAACTACAAGATGTTAGACATGGAAAGAACGTGGTATACCTCGCATGTCTTCACTTCCCTTGGAAGGGGAGTAATCCCCAAACCAAACACTCTACCATACCCACTAGTGGCATTCCAAGAAAAATGAGGTCAAGCAGAAAAAAACCACCAGCAATTATAGTACCTGCTTCGACACTCCACTGCATAACCCTACCATGAATTAACAAGTCAAAGGGACTCATCCACCACACCTTGATACTATATGCTTTGGGTGGAACTGAATTTCCATCACGGTTTTGATTGCATCACAAAAACTCATCTCGGTGGGGGGAAAGACCCTTCTTACTCATGCATTCAAAGCTATGTCAAACCACACCGACATAAGGTTACACTAATGCCCCATATTACCCTGGTAAAACCTCAAGAAAGAAGTCTGTGGGAAGGAGTACCTCACAAAAAATCTAACAAGTTATACTAAAAAAGGTTGAAAAGACACAGAGAGCATCTCTTATCATCTCATTCGCTATAGAATCATAAACATCCATAGAAAGTAGCTGCCTGTGGTCCCAACCGCCAGCTCCCTGAGACTGACATGGGACACCTAGTGGTGGTGGAAAGACTTCATAGTGTTATCCATATTCCATGGTTCTTCCTTATTATCTACCAAAACCACCTCCCTAGGTACCACCCTATCCTCACCTGGGATATCCCTAATCATAGAACTGTCTCAACTGTAGCGGTTCATTTACTATCTATCTAGGAATCTCAGCATGTCTGGTCAGGCAGTCTCGTGCCATGTGACCTCACCCATCAAAATTATAACACCTTCCCTCCCTGGTCTTCCCCAGTGCTTTACACTGTCCCATAATAAGTTCCTAAGTCTAATAATGGGAAGGCCTTCAACGTCGAGGCCCTACCAACTGACATATACTAGCTGCAACATACATATTGGCTCTGACGTGCCCACTACCAAAAATAGCTAACTAGTATTCCATCGACAGAAAGATCTATTTCACTAGTGCCCGCTCTAGCACCCTAAGGTAGGTGGGGATGCACAAGTGAACTATGTCAACATAGATCTCTCTACGAAGTCCTTTCTCAAACTTCTATTCTCGGAAGTAGCCATCACGGATCATGTCCAGAGAGTACCAATTTGGGTCTATGAATAGATCCTCATACTTTACCACTATTATCCCTCCCTATTGAATCTCTAAAAGCTCCTGAATTAAGATAGATCATATGTAGGATGGTCATTACTCCTCATGGAACAACTTCTGGAAGTCACATCATGAGAGTGCCAACTCATTGTGCATCCGAGTAACCAGACTCCACTAACGCCTGATTGTTCTGTGGAAAAAGGTTGGCTGAAAAATCCACCATCTGATCTATTAGTTCTCGAACAAGCCTAAATAGGCGAATCACCAACTTTATCCAATACTTTTCTGCCTAAGGATCTCGCTCACCGTAGCACCTCAGTGGTCTCTGGTGCTGTAACTCATGTAGTGTGCTCAACCTGCGAGATCCTCATCCTACTCTATTGGAACTAATTTCTGAACTGAGGCCTCATCACTCACGGAGTCGTCATCATGATCCAGAGCTGATATCCTGACTATTTTTCATCGAGGAGGCATCCCAAATCCATCAAGGAGTACCACAGACAAATGAGAATATATATGGTCAAAGACTCAATCTTATATGATTCAGGTACCATTGTTCCCTGCAAAAAATGTCTCAACATACTAAGTCGATAAGCGGGTAATCAGGGTCTTAGTGAATGGCTATGTCGACTACCACACTATCACCATACTCCCTAGCTTGAGAGCCACTCTCAATACATGTTGGCACTGTTGCCCTAAAACCCAAAAAATCCTGTTTTAGGGAACATATGAACAATGTACCAAGGAATGAACCACCTATAATACCACTTTTTCATGACTCGACCCATGTCAGGGCTCGAGCCGCAACTACCCCAAGCCCGCCTCCATAGGCCAGGGGGTGCTGACTAGGGATGAAGGTACAACTATTAAGGGAGTCGTTTTTCTAAGAACTTGAACACACACACACATGTATCCAACTCAATGAAAAAGTGAAGAGGAAAAGTAACAAAATAGACAACACTGCTATAAAAAGGAAACCAAACATGCATCAACCTCTAAACAATACAAGTATAGAAAAGTAAACTAAAAGGGAAAAGGGAAAACATACACACCCAACCATAAAAGTGCCAAAACCTGGCAGTAATTAAAAAGTAAAATAGTTGAGAGATCCCCACTCCTAGATCCCAAGTTACAAACACCATATACGGTCCAAGCATTCGTATCCCTAAGCTCCTATGAAGTCATAATCAACCTATCTGTCATCTTCATATGGCATGATATGTGCGGGAAATCTCATATAGGGGTGAGTATAAGAATACTCAATAGGATTCCCCAAAAAGGTAAAGGGGGAGCTGTAAGAGATACTCAGAAAAGGAAAGTAGTAGATAGGACATGGTACAGTAAAATAAGTGTATCTCTACCCAATAAGAGAGTGAAGTAAGCTCATCCAACCATAAGGAGCTAGAAATAGTGAGAAGATGAACTTCTCATCAAGTCTTCACTACCTTTAGTAGGATATTAGACTCATCCAACCATGAGAAGATAAACATGGAAAGAACGTGGCATACCCCACATATTTTCCTCTCTAGGAAGGAGAGTAACCAAAACCCAAGGAGTGGGTACTGCAATAGAATATATATATATATATATATATACATTCTCAACCAAAAAAACCCAAAAGAGAGAGTAAGGGGATATCCATATCACAGCTAAACCTAATAAAAGAGTCACCAATAGTTCTATAAGTATCCGCTATCGATACGAAACATCCCACATGTCTACCCTGAACATGTAAGTCAAAGGGAATCAATCACCACACCTTGATACTATCTTATTTGGGAGGGTCTTTCTCACCCACACAGTTTTAGGTCATGTCATAAGGATGTGTCTCAATGAGAAAAGTGTCCCTCTCTCTGATGAGTCCAAAGGTACATCAAAACATGTTTTTCACTGACCTGTATAGTTGAGAGATTGGGTCTCAAGTTCGAGGACCCACTACCTAGCCTCACTGGAGGGTATGCTCGGAACTGCCATCGGCAAACGCCACTACCTAACCCCATTGAAGGGTAATACACTAGAAGGTAAGCCTAAAAGTGTCATAGGAAAACACCACTACCCAAACCATCTAGAGGATATGCCCAAAAGTTTCATAGGCGAACTCCACTGCCCAACCTAGCTGGAGGGTAAGTCTGAAAGTGTCATAGGTGAACGCCACTACCCAACCCAGCTAGAGGGTAATCCTAGTACTACTATGGCCATCCCTACTAGATGGTAACTCTTAGAAATCATCGAGGAAGTAAAATACAATCATTGGGTATCACCCCGGATAGGTGTCACACCTGAAACATCTCACATCATATCTCAAAGGCCACTATGGAGGGAACCATCACCTTTTATGCAGAAAAACACTCATGATGGGCTACATTTGGGCCATAATTTGAGTCCAACAGAAAGAGGTATGAGAGGTAGAAGATTCATAAAGTGGTACATGACACATGTGGGGCCCACATGACCCTGAATCATCACCTGAATATGTACCTAGCCATAATTGGGTACTAAACTATGCACTAGTACCCCTAGGCATGCCACTGCACTCCCAGAGTACATAGTACATCCTACCGAAATGCTAATGAGTGCAGGATGCTCATCGATGGTCTGAAAGGGAGAAAATATAACTTTACTGAATTTCCTCCTCAGATGGCCCCAGATAACCAAATGGATCTGATCATCCTAATCCTTGCAGAAAAACACTCAGGGTCGACTATTCATTCGCTCGAATTGGACTCCCGGTGAAGAAGCTGCATCTCACCACATTATACACAAATGATGCTTAGTGGGGCCCATGTATCAATCTTGAAACACATAATATGCATCCCATAGTTTATATCCTCATGAAAAAACACACGGGATCAACTATTAATTTGTATAAAATGGAAACTTGATGAAAAGGTCCCATTTCACCGCAAACACACAGGATCAACTATTTATTTGTCTTCAAACATCTGCCTCAATTTCAAGGTCATGACACCACTGATGACTCACCAATCTGATGTCGTATGGATGACTTATGAAAGATGAAATATTCCTCAATAATAATAATAATAATATTGGGTGTTTCGTGGACCCGAACCATAAACCAGAAAAAAAATCCAACATTGGCCTTGAACCAACCATCTTAAAGGCAGAGTCACATCACCACTGACGGTGCATCAATTGGATGTCGTATACAGGAGTAATGACAGGTCAAAGATTTAAAAATAATAATATATTATTATTATTTGAGAGTTTTGGGGACCCGAGCCACATGATCGAGATATAAAATTCTCAAACTAGCCTCAAAAGGTCCATCTCGATGAGAGCAACGTGTGTCCATAGATGGCACATAAATCAGACGAACGATTTAGAAGTTATAGCATTTTGAATCTGCAACCCAAAGACCTGGCCCACTCTGGCTTGGTCTGACCACCTCAGCCCAGCCCAACAACCATGGCCCGACCCACTCAGTTGCGGCCCGAACCACTTCTCCATTGCCCACCGTGGCTTCACCGTACTGTCATGCCGGCAACCCGCGTTGCCGCCCCCACCGGCAGCCATCAGCGCTACTGTACTGATGCTGCACTGGTGGCCCCTTCCACGGACCACCGAGGTCACTCCAGTGCTCCAAAACTTATTTTGAGAATAGGTCTACAAACCTTGGAACAAGATCTTCACATACTCAACCTCCACTCGAAGATCCATCACTGTTTCAACACGACGAAAAGTTGGCGCCGCTTCTGCTTGCTGCCGCGACTCCTCCGGTGCCCAAAACTCAAAACTATCATAGATCCAGAATCCTTGGATCATAAAATTCACATATCCATGATCTGGTTGATGTTTGGACATCTTTTTTTCATATCAAAAAGTTAAAGACTAAAAACGGAGAAGAAAAGATGAAGGACATGAAGAATGAGAAATCAAAAACTCAATAGGACGATGAGCATTGTTAGTTTGGCCATCGACAAAGATAAAAATGGTATAAGAAATGAAAATGGAACAAATTCAATGAAAAAACTTCAATCGGGGAAAAAAGAATCCAAAAGAAGGATCCTACTTGGATTTTGGATCTATCTTTGTTTTCACTGCACTCTGATCTACTCAACAATGAAGTTTTGTCACAATTCGTCAAATATTTGGTGTCAAATCACCATCTAAAGGAGAGGATGGATCTTTTCCGGTATCCATGGGAGAAATGATCCAACCCTTTCGCATTTCCCTTAATCAAATATTTATAGAAAACCAAAAAAATGTCCGCCAACAGTCGTGGGATCCAAACCTCCCACGCCCTCTCATTTTATGTTGCGCTTAGGTTACACCCCATTCTGAACTCAATAAAGGTATCATATTTTCCAATCCGAGTCCCTGTTAAAAAGTTATTTGATCCGAAATTCAAGATAAAATAATTAATTTTAATTATTTTATTTACAAAAACACTCTCTGTGGATTCCTCAATAGAAGGCCCACACCGACAAAAGTTATGTCCTGCCTATGGTAAATGCCACGCTCTAGACTCAAACGTGGGGCACACCGAGCCTCATAATTTCATGCCTTCTTAGCACCTAGATCTAGAAATATATAGAGAAATATTCCAAAGTCTTACAAGGAAAAAAATGGGTCTCTACATTAGAATTCTCATTATTCTTCTTGCTATTTTTTCTTCTTTTAGCCAATACAAGGGAATAGGGCTACACGTTAATAATTATTGTGTCTATGAGAGGTGTTCTAGTGGTGTTTCTAGGGATTTTAATGAGTTTTTTAAATTAGTCATGATTTATTAGTTTGAAAATATGTAATGTTATCAGTGGTTTAATAATAAAATTATTTCCTCGTTTGTTCATAATTCTTGAATTTTTCTAAATTAACAACATTTATTTATTTAATAATAATAATAATAATAATACAAATACATCATGGATTAGGGGTGTTACAAAATATTACTTTACAAGTTTCCAAGTTTATTTTGAAAGAATTTTTTTTATTCAATATTTGAGAAATTTTTATTTTTTAAAAAGAGATTTCAAAGTGGAAAAGGTATTTTCCTCAAGAAATGTTTTAAGTGATCTTTCAAAATTATTTTCCATCTAAGGTGACATTCTTTGAAGTCACTTAAATTTTATTAGGGATATGATCTAATGACACCAACATTATTCTTTCTCTATATGTTTTATGTTTATAATGACATGTTTTTTATGAATATTAATATTTTCCCATAGGTTATGATATTATGAAATGATGAAATTCTTATTGAACCCATTTATTTTCCATGAGTTATACTATGATTAAATGTTTATAAAACCCATTTATTTTCATGTGTTTAGATATTATGAATATTTTATGATCTTATGGAACACATATGTATGATTTTCATTATGTGATAAGTGGGACCAATATCTCCATCCAATGCATTTAGTAAAGTCGGATAACTCATGAGTTAATTATGTTTTGCATGAACCTGATTTCATGTTCACAATGTTATGTGTGGACCATGTTTAGTGTCTATAATGTTATGTGTGGGCCTGGTTTTATGTCCATAAGGTTATGTATGGACCTGGTTTCTTGTCTATAAGGTTATGTATAGACCTGGTTTTATATCCATAAGGTCACACTTTGAACTAGATTTCATGTCCATAAGTTTACGCGAGGGCCTAATTTCATGTCCTTAACTTAATGCAAGAACCTGTTTCTATTTATACATGTTCACTATGTTATAATCTTATGTTTTACATATTACTATGTCTATGTTATGATTTCAAAACTCATGGTCATTGATTTACTTTATGATTCATGTCTTATGAAATGTCAAGATTTATGAAATGGCTCATTTATATGATCTTTGACATATTGGGTGTGAACTTTGGAAGTAATCGTCATGATCTCCTACCCTTATTCTTATATTACTCTTTCATATGGCCATCAATTTATATCTCCCATGTTTACCCTTACCGAGCATCTAATCTCACCCTTTCTTATGTTTCCTTACCCTATGTTATGAAGAAAGTTTTTAAGTAGGTTATATCTAAGAAGAGTACTATGTGGGAAGATATTTTTGGGTGATTTTTTAGATATTTCAATAAATAAGAAGATTGAGTATCTATTCTCAAAATACACTAAACCTTTATGGTCCTTAGGCATGTATTTGTGAGATGTAATGAATATTAATATAAAAATATGAAATATTTATGTATGAAAAGTATGGGTCTCTATAGTTGGTATTAAAGGAATGGTTTTTCAATATTTGGAGATTAGGGTTAGAAAACTCTACTGATAACTCTAAGGATAATTCTAAGTATAGAAAATTATACTAGAATTTTTGTAAAGGATAGAGTGAGTGGTTTCCAAGAAATTACTTCTCTATTTGGATATGATAAGTGGATGAAGATTTAGAACAATTGTACCTAGGGATAATAACCCTGAAAAGGGAACATTGGGATTTTAATTGATCATCACATAGTGCATGAAAATAGTCCTTTCTGCAGACCTAGTTTGACACCCTTGAGGGATATGTTTTAGAAATTTACAAACTTTTTATAAACTATCATGATGAATTTGAACATAGGATGACCATGAATGACCTATGTTAAAACAAAGGTGTAATAAATTTAAAAAGGTTTCATGATTTAGACATCCTAAAAATTATTTTCATGATTATGTGGTTTTCCACTATGATTATTGTAGCTTACACTATGCTTTTTTGGTTTTAGTCGATGGTGGAAACTAGAAAGAACCAGGTTAACATTGAATGTGATAGACAATGTATTGATGAGAAACTAAATGATATAATGACTGGAGTGAAGTATATTGTAATTATTTTTAGTTATTTATCATGATATATGATTAAAAACATGAATCATAACCAACTGTTGGACTCACCAAACAAGAGAAGGATAAAGTTTGTTAAGATCTCGGGTGGTGGAGACCATAGAGGAAATAATATTCAGTTTCCTATGTGCCAATAATGTGGGAATAATCACTCAAGGGAATGTATCAAATGGATGAGAATATGTTTTATGTGTGGAGAAGAAGGAAATAGAGTAAGTAATTTCTATGGAAAAATAAAAAGTTCAGTTAGTGCAATGGATGAGAATATTATTTTCCCTAAGGAATCTTAAACGGTTGAATATTTTAAATGTGGAAAGTATGAGCATTATGAAAACTGATGTCATAGGGGGAAAGATCAAGAAGAGGATCAACAAGGTATAACATGTAATGGTTTTTCCATTAATGATGAATAGTCTAAAAATGACATATGAAATGAATTAGATATTAAGGAATAAGATAAACAATCCTAGTTAATGGTTTAAGAATGAAGTGGAATGATTAAAGAGTTTATGTATTTGAATTTAAGAATTATGTTATATGAATCATTAAATATATAAGGGTTGTTTTGTATAATTTTTTCATTAAGTATTTGAAATAATATTTAAATTTTAACTAATGACATAAAAAGTGATTTAATAGAAAGGTTATATTTTATAAAAACTACATGATTAAGGGAAGATAACCCTTAATATATTACTTATGTTGAGATAATGGTGTTTAGTTGGGATAAATAGATGATTGATATGGATAAAGTAAATTAGAGAGTATTGATGACCATGAATCTGATTAATAATTTGATGACAAAGTAGTTTATGTTATCATTGATGAGGTTTAAAAAATTATTGGATATATATAATATATTCAATAATATATGGTTTATTAAAGTAATAAGTAATAATGTATGTTTTCATTGAGGTTTTATGGTAATTTTGGTTATTACCATATTTTAGGGGAATATATGACCAATGTATTCACATATTTGGTACATGACAATTAAGTGATACTTTATAATATTTTGGGGATTAATGTTAAGATTATTTTATTAATTAATTGAAATTATTTATAAATTATTTAATTTTTTAGGTGTATTAAGATTAACCATTTATGGAGTTGTTTAAGTTGAACTTTGGATGAGGTTTTAAAGATTAATGTATTATTACATCATATGAAATTTTTTCCAAATTGGACAACTTGTGCTAATTTTTTTGGTTTTGATGATAAATAGATATAGAAGGAACGAATTATCATTATTTTATGGATCTTATGACATGTTATAAGTTAATTTTAGTGTTTTATGATTAAAAAATTCATCTTCATTTCTTAGAATAAGAGATGAACTAGAAATTGATCGAAGCATAACCAAAGGATGAGATTGTAATTATGAAATGGAGAGAAATAAAGTAAGTATATTTTCTCATGTTATCTATATTGATAGTAAAAAAAATCCTTCAACATTAGGAAAATAATTTTGAAACAAAAATTTTATCCCATTTCCTTCATTCCTGATGAATTGATGACCTTTTTCTTGGCTCTTTGGATTACAATTTCGTGGTTGTTAACATTCTCATGATCATTCACTTTATTGAGATCAATTATCTATAGATATTACTTTTCTTCCATGTCCATATTTTAACTTTACAATAATTTTATTCTATCTATAATCCTATTTATGTGTTATTTCATAGGAACATAGTATTTTACTTTTTTTTAAGAGGAATTTTATTAACACTTTTTACGACGTGAGTTTGCCACAAAGGGGTTTTAAAATGTTAAACACTTGATTCTCGAGAATAATTTAAAATTTATAGGATGTAATTTATTAAATAGGGTAAGAATTTAACAGCCCTATATTATATAAAATATATATATTTTTAAATAAATTTAATTTATTCGATAGCTTGTGTTATACACAACATCGAGTTTTAATGAACCACAATATACTATTAATATTATTATTTAAACCTAACCATTATAACCTAACCATTAAATTAGTATTTATGAATATTAATAACTAAATTATGAAAGTATATGGTTTAAACATGAATAAAATAAATTCATTTTTTATTAATTGATTAGTGATGAAAATAAAAATAATTTGAAAGTAGAAGAAATGTTTTTTTCTGAAAAATTGTTTTAGGCACATAGAGTATTTTTATCTTAATAAATTAAATTATGAACTATTGGTGAATTAATTAAATGAAATTTATATATTATATATTCAATAAAATGTTTTATCATTCATCTCATATTTTTTCTAAGCATGAAAAAATAATAAATCCAGTTTTATGATTAAAAACTGTATTTTTCTAAAAAGTGGCTCCATTGTGCACTTATAATAAAATTAATTTTTTAAAATATTATAAAATTTATTTTAAAAAACGAACTTAATTTTTTATAAAAATTTAAAATTATATTATAGTGAATATTTTAGAATTTATAGAAAATATTGATTTTTTAATGAATAGTGAAAAAATGTTATTTTTTTATTAAAAAAACTCCTTTTTGTTTAAAGCTTTTAAAAAGTTTCATTTTATTTTATAATAGTTTTAAAATGTAAATTAAGTTAAATTATATTATAATTAATACAATTTAGGTCATTTTAATTAATATTATGTTAAATTTTTATATAAAAACTTTTTATACTTATAAAAAGTTTTTCTTTGGAAAACTGATTTTTCATCGCATCTATGGGTTTTATTTTAAATTAAATTATTCCACTTATTTCAATTGAATTTTATAAAATTGATTAAATATTTATAATTATAATATTTTATATTATATAATAAGTTCAAATTAAGTTTTGTTCATAATTAATAGAAAAAATAGTAAAAATTAATTTCTGTGATTAAGGTTAAAATGGGGTGTTGCCCATTACTTGCACATGTGTTAAAATTAATTTTCATAAATCATGGTATATTTATTTAATAAATTTAATTTCATATTTATAATAATTGGGTAAAAATTATCTAATAATTCTCATTTTATTTCTATTATTAATGGATAAATTACCTAGGTAAATAAAAAGAGATTGGTTACCGTGGTTAAAACTCAAATGATAAAAGTGAGTAAACATAGAGTCTAAGGGAATATTTTTTAAAAAAAATGTGTGTTTTTTTTGTGGTGGTGGTGTTTTTATAACTTATAATCCATTGTACCCGTTATTTATCAATTTTGGAGGCACATGGATTGAGAGTGACTTTCCATTATTGAATAGTTTTGAATATTTATAAAAACGCCACTCCTCCTCAATTATTAAAGGGAATCTCCTCCCCTAACTTATTCAAAAAATTTAATCCATTTTGATCAAAAAACCTATAAAAATATCTATCCAAAATTATTATACACATTTTAGAGCTTTTGGTCTTCCCAAAAGACTAACCCTAAGGACCTTAATAAGATATCCAAGGAGGTTTTTTCTAAGAAAAGGTAATTGTCTTCACTAAGATCTTTCTTTTTTACTTCTTCTATTACCAAATTTATTCATGTTTTAATAGTTAAAATATAATAACACCATTATCTAACATATAATTATATTTTATTATATTTATGGCATAAACTAATCCATCTCCTCTTCTATAAAATGAGAAATGAAACTGTCGATCGTGTGTATGGTGGACTACCGCCTCATAAACTAATGTAATTCGTTTTCTATCACCGCCTCTCATGGATATAGATAATTATGGATTTAAAATATTTATATGATATTTATAAAATTATTATACTTATATAAGTATATTATCACATATACATTCTTACCTTCTAATCCATTAGAAAATGATAACATCGATCGTGCGTATGTGTGGACTACCGCCTCTACGAAGCGATGTGATACGTTTTTAATTTTATTTTTACATGGATGGTAATAAAGATATTTTTAATGAATATATATGATATAAATTCTATTAAAATAATTATGTAAAGGTTAATTATTATTTACTTTTATTTTTTTTCCATCCATTGAAAAAAATGGAAACGTTATTCATGCGTATATACGACCTAACATCTCCATGAACGATGTGATTCATTTTTCTATATCTAATATTTATATATTATTATAAATAAATATTAGATTAATATATATTATATTTATATCATGGTTAAAATTCTTGATATTATGGAACCCTAATCAAAGTAAAAGGACTGAAACTGCCAAACCAAAATATATATGAAACAATTGTTACCCGAAACATGATTTTAACAAGGAATAATTAATAAATGGGTGATAAAAGGTTATAAATATATAATGTATGGTATGTTATATATGATTATGGTTATATAATAGATTTATAATAAAACTATGTTTATTATATAATAGGTTTGAATTTGTATGAAGAAATTCGAGATTTGAGGTTAATGAATTTTCATCTCACTTTTATTTCTGTGGATCACATGAAAAATTCACCACTTGTTTCTTTTGTGTGGTGTATATAATGTCTATGAATTTATTTTATTATTCTTATTATAATTTTTTTAGGATTTAAATATCCATTTACGATTATTTCTTTTATGGGTTCATGATTCAAAATTTACCAAATTGGTAATGATTTTATGTTACAATCTCATCATTTATCAAGATTTTTTATGATTAAGTTTTCAATAATGAAATAATATAATATATTTCTCAATAAACTCATGAATTTTATTCTCTTATGTTTATTTATAGAGAATACAATTTTTCCTTTCATTTTCCTCTCTTTATGTACTCGAGAGATCAAAAGAATTGTTTTAAGGAATATTGACTTTATTTCTCTCTTTAGTTGAAAACCCTTTTTTCTTCCATATACATGATTTTCTAGAAATTTTTTAAAATTTTTTTTTACTATCATCCAATTAATTTTTAAATACATTTTTACCCATGTTTAAAATTTTAATTTTTGTAAAGGAATCTTCATGTCATTTTCCAAACAAGGCCTTTTTGGATTTTACCAAAAATGTGAAATGAATCTTCGTTATAATATGTATTACATGAATGGTTTTCCCAAAATTATGAATTATTAATGATTTAAATCTTCATCTACAAGTTTACAAGGTTATTTTTAAAGAAAATCTTTTCTTTAATAATTTGTAAGTTTTTAGATTTTAAAAAGTTAATTTAAAAGTGGAAAGGGTATTTTCCTCAAGAAATGTTTCAAGTGATCTTTCAAAATCATTTCCATATAATATGACATAATTTTATGTTACATAATCTTTACTGGGTATATGGTCCAATGATACCATCCTTATTATTTTCCTATATGGTTTATTTTTATGATGACAAGTTGTTTATGAAACATGCCCCTTTTCAATGAGTTATGCTATGATCAAATGATGAAATGTGTATTAAACCCATTTATTTTCCACGGGTTATGCTATGATGAAATTTTTATGAAACCCATATATTTTTAGGTGTTCTAATATGATGAATTTTTTATAATCTTGCATCACACATATTTATGTTTTTTATTATCTAATAGGTGGGACCTATATCTCCCTCCAATGCATTGGGTGAATATGGATAACTCATGAGTTGTTTTCTTTATGTGTAAACCCAATTTCATATTCACAATGTTATGTGTGGACTTGGATTAATTTAGATAAGGTTATGTGTGGACCAGGTTTCATGTCTATAAGGTTATGTGCAGATCTGATTTCATGTCCATAAGGTTTTATGTGGACCTGGTTTCATATCCATAATGTTATTCTTGGACCTATATTTCATGTACATAAGTTTATATGAGGTCCTAATTTCATTCCCTTATCTTAGTGAGTGAAACTATTTATATTTATACATGTTCACAATGTTATAAGATTATGTTTTCTACATTCCAATGTCTATTTTATGCTCTCATGGCTCATGATTATTGATTTACTTTATGATTCATGTCTTATAAACTGTCAAGATTTATGCCATGACTCATGTATATGATCTTTGACATATTGGGTATGAAATTAGTTATTTATGGTCATGATATCATACCCTTATACTTATATTATAATTTCATACAATCATTGATTTATATGTCCCATGTTTATCCATATTAAGTATATGAGCTCACCGTTTCTTATGTTTCTTTACCCTAGGTTATGAAGAACAATTTTAAGTACGATTTTTCAAAGAAGAGTACTATGTGGGAAGATCTTTATGAGTGATGTTAAAGATATTTCAAGAAATAAGAAGATATATTATCTATTCTAAGAATACACTAAACCTTTATGGTCCTCAAGTGTGTATTGGTGAGATGTTTTGAATATCCATCTAAAAAGATATAATATCGATGTTTGAAAAGTTTGGGTCTCTATACAGAACCACTATTAGAAGTATATCTTATGAAGTTATCCATATTATTTTCATGATCTCTTTTTAGGTTTTATTTCTTCCCATAATGAAAACATAAGGGATCATCCTCCACTGAGCTTCTCCTTCTTTGAATTCTCTAACCATTACCTTCCCATTGACTTTTCCTTCAGGCAGTCCATCCTATTTCTTCTGCACTATACACATGTTTGGAAGAAAATTGGATATCCTTCCAATGAATTTCTTTATTCATGATTAAGTAAAAACATATGTGAACTTCAAGTCTATATATTATGTTTTGTTAGAGTCTAATAACAATCATTATATTAAGAAGAAGTGATTAAATCCCTTATCCAAGGATCTCTCATGCATGATATATGAAAACTACATAAAATACAGAAAATAAGAATACTATAAAAAATGAATACCATACTCCATAGGGATCTGAAATTTCTTCAAACACCACTGCATGGATTTTCTAAAGATCACCATGTAACATCTCAGGTTTTTAAACTCACCGTTTTCTGGGTAAATTTAAATTTTTGATCTTGGTGAGTGGAAAAACTTTATTTTTGATATTCAGAACCAAATTTTAGAAGTTTGGTTGACCCAAGTAATTATTTAGATGGTTTTTAAGGATCAAAAAGTGCGTTGGGGTTTCATATGGGTTTATCGAGCATCAAGCACCAATAACCCAGTTTCGGGAAAGTGTGAACTGAGGCACATAGTTTGGATAAATCATGCAGACTCCCTAGAGAAATTGTGTGGCCTACCTATAAAAATAACATGGTTTGTTAAACTATATAGGTAGGGGTGAATGGCCATGTGATAACCTATGCAGTTTTTGAAAAAAGTATTTTTCTTGGTTTACACACGGTTTGACAAACCACGCACCTATCCTATGCTTATGTGATGCTTTGGCAGAGAGCACCGCACAGTTAGCGGATAGTTAGAAAAACCACACAAATCATTAATTTGAAAGAAATTACTAAAATTCCCCCAACCCCTTTATCAAATTTATCCTCACTTCCTCCTATTTCATCCGCACACAACATGGGATCTCTTCTAATTTCCTTCCGCCTAGGATTTGATCCATCTCCCACATACAATCTCTGATATTTGATCTGTTGGTGGCTAAAGATTCATATCAATAATACCTTAAATCTTAAATATTTATTTATTTATCTTTCCATATATAACACTAAATTCAAGCGATACATTTTACCCTATTTTTAAGGGCTTTCATCTAAAACACCATTTTATTACAATTCAGATCAAGTTAAAGGATGATATCAGATGAGTGTGTGACAAATAAAATGAGGTAGGTGGTGCCTAGATTTCTACTTGATTTTAAAGTTTTTTAGGAGTGCATTCATATATTCCATGTGGGTTGTCTGCGTGAGACCCTAATTAACTAAACATATGCTTATTAAATTTTTTTAATGATGATATGAGATGTCTATGGGCATGATCTAACCTCCACTATAGTTTTCAAGCCAGGAAAGGGGATTGGACCAACCTGGAAAGTTTAGGCTGAGTGTGTTTATTAAATTAAATTGAATTGATTGGTTTTATAGGAATATGATGGGCATATCCTGAGGATATAGGTGGTGTTGACAACCTGGACTGAGGCAACAAAGTTCATTATGTTGGGCATGGACCGGGTTACTTGGGGTGATGTTGATACCTAGGTTGGGAAACATGGTCATTAATTGATTGAGATGACAAGGTCATCAGGTTGAGGGTATGTCTCTCAGAAATTGAGGTGTTGTTGACCATCATGATTTAGTGACATGGTCATAGGGACATGAGGTGCCATATGATGTGGCTTATGTTTTTTGGTGATTTCTTCTCACCGTTTGTTAGCTTATGTTCCATTGGATTCGTGTTCACATAGATAGGACTCATATTAAGGTGGTGTTGACCACTCATGTGGGAGGATTCCCCTATATACTATGGTTCTAAAGTGATGGTGTTAACCGTTGGACATGTTTGGGGGTGTTCACCATATAAATCCACATGGATGGTGATGGACCATCAATTGATGGTGTTGAGACCATCAGTTGGGGGTTGAGGCTCACCATGGTAATTGACACATTGGGAAAGGATATTGGGAGGATGAATATCACTATATCTTAGGATTTCAACTATTGAGCCAATGATGATTATATATATTGGGAGGAAAAACATTTTTGTGCCACAGGACATTGAGATTTGAGATGATGGGGACTTCTGAGATGAGGTCTGAGGGACTTAGTAATTATTGTATGGGTATGAAGTTTGGATGTTAGGTTACAAGATCGATGCTAGGAGGTGCTGAGTTATATATTTTTAGGTGGAACCTGATGGTTAACCTGGGTTTCTCTTCATCAAGGGATGCCCTGGGTGCTATTCCATGGATCCTTTCCACTATAGTTATATATACACAAACATGTGTTGTATGCTATATATATAATCAGGGGCATGTATTCAGAGATTACCAGTGAAGGAAAAATATGGTGATCAGTTCCTTGTGGGTGATGAGCGTAATGGAAGTGGGTTATTTATTGTATGTTCATGTGATGATTTTTTATTTATTTTTACAAGACACCTGCATTATCATGGATGTAAGACAAGAAAGTATTGGTGATGGCCTATTGAGATTTATTCTCACACCCTACATGAGCCCGTTGGGATGCATGTAGAATTTATATCTATGAGATCAAGTAAGGGACTGAGCTCGGGAGCTAGACCTTAACAATTGTGTTGTGCTTCTTAGCATGGGATGGATGGAATATAAACCATGGCAGTTCCTTTTCATCATCTAGAGATCCCTTTTGAGTTTTCAGCATGTTTTATATATGTACGTACTTATGGTTAGCCACAAGAGACCTTGTTTTTCTATTTCTATGTATGGACTATTATGACACCTGTTGTCTTCATATGATATTTGTTTCTGCCACTGTTTCTTTATGCTTCCATTGGATTGTGTTATTGCTTCCATTGTGTTATGGTGTATCTACTGTAATATTTATATTTGTAGCATTATTATCATTATCACATGAGGTTGTAGTCTCCCACTATCACCTCTTAGACCCTTTCTTCTAGTCACTAGCCTTTGATATATGGGGAGGCATGCCTAAGGCCCAGTGGTACTTCGACTCGGAGCATAGTTTTTAAGTGGCTCCTAGGTCAGGGTGATACAAGTGGAATTATTTAGGGTTATTTTTGGTGTTTTATAATAGCATCACAATACCTAGATATTAAATTCTAACTGTGTTCAGTAGGTTACAAATGATATCAGATGTTTTTATTTTCAATTGGTCTTACTATTTGTGCTATAGTAGATCGAATATTGGGATAGTATCCAAACTAGGCATAGAGACCGTGTTTGAGTGACTTTACCCCCATGCATGGGGTATAGACCAATTTTCTAGTGGTGGAAAATTTATTTTCTACTTTTATCTTTTTACGATTTATTTTATTTCCACCTTAGGTGGTACACTTGGGTGTGATGGTTATTTATTATATAGATTTTAACCCTTGGACTAGTATGGAAGGGGAGATTTTATCATGCATCATGATAGAAACATAGTCTCATATAATTCATGATTGTTTGTGACTGTCATTGGAAACTTATATTGTACTAAGAGGGATTGGGTTGTTTAAAGTGTCAACAAATAAGCTAAATAGTGTTTTCCTACTTAGCCTCTTTTGGTGGCATTCTACTCATCCAAACCAAGAATGTGGTCCCAATGAGATATTTATGTGATTTGGTGTGATTATATATGCATGTGACATATATAGTATTGACTATTATATGAGTATGTAGTGATGATGATATGGGGTGAGCTGTTTAAAGTTTCAACAAAGAATCTAAATGTTGTTTTCCTATATAGCCTCTTTGGTGGCATTATAATCAACTACCTTGGATTATATGTGTTTTCTAACCCTATTATGGGAATTAAAGAGGCCATTAAGATGTGTTATATGTGATTCCTAACTTTGATGTGGGTAGGAAGGGGGCCATGAGTCCAAATTATACTTGACACTTGACTTTGATATAGGTAGGTGAGGGGCCATGAGGCCAGATATTGTGTGACATGGTACGATAGGGGAGTGTAAGGGTGGTGAGATGTGTTTTCTATCACATATTTACTTATTTATTATATATATATATACTATTTTTTCTATTTTATTATATTGGTATTTAGCGAGATGACTCCTAGACGGCTTCTAGTGGAGCGTTAGGAGGTCGATGATATGGTGCTTCATGAGCGTGCACAAGATAAGGCCCCTGAGGGTCGGGATGAGTCCCCTAAGGCTTGGACGAGGCCCTAAAGGGTTGTTATGATCATTATCCATAAGTAAAATCTTCGGTACAGATGGGTCAGCTATAGGGGATATCTAACTTCGTGCCATAGATGGATGTGCAGCTCAGGGTGATCCTTGTTTGAGTTATTCATGGTATCGATAGGGGAGCTCAGGGATCTGATCCTTATATGGAATACCTAACTCATGAGTTCCAGTCACATCACCCACCACTATTTCAGGGTGAGGGTGGACCACAAGCGGCCAAGAAATGGATCAAGTCAGTTTATACCATCTTCGACCAACTTCATACACCCCTAGGTCAGAGGGAAAAGATAGAAATGTACATGATCAGAGGATTGGATAAGTGATAGTGGTATGTATAGGTTCAGGCGGGCAGACATGAGGGACTATCTTGGAAGGATTCTGAAGACAGGTCCTTTAATCAATTCTTTCCAGATATACTGAGGGAAGACAAGACCCATGAGTTCATGAATATAAAGTAGGGGGATACTTTAGTCATGAAATATAAAACTAATTTCATAGACCTAACTCAATTTTCACTTGCTATGGTAGGCAATGACATCATCTGGGTGCAGCGTTTTGAGGATGGATTACAACATTCCATCAAAGTGAAGGTAAATATCTTCAAGCTGTCATCATTTTTATAGGTGGTTAATCAAGCACTAATAGTAGAGGGAAATCTGGTATATGGGTCTTATTCGATTAAAGTGACAATGTTAGATGATTTTAGAGGTGATTATTTAGGTAAAAGGAATCAAGTCCATGAGGAATATCAATAGAGTAGTCAGGAAAGAGATTCATGTAGAGCACCCAGGAGTGGGTCTTTAGTAGTGTGCTTCCAATGTGGGAAGCCAAGACATGTTTGAACCTAGTGTAGTTGGGTTCCAAAGGAGCGTCAGGAGTGTGGATAGATAGTACATTTAAAGTGATTTTGTTGAAATCCTTCTCAGATGGATGGGATCCAGGGAATGGGGTAGACTCAGGGATATGAGGTCAGACTGGGAGTAGTACCAGGAGTTGGTATCTAGGATTCAGCTGAATGCGGGGGTCATGGAAGAGATAATGGGACCCAGTAGAGGGGTAAATGGAAAGTAGATAATGCATATCTATAGGGAGGCTAATCCTCAAGTAGTCTAACTTCATGCCATGTGCGCTCTATTGATCCTCCAGGTGTAGAGTAGGCTGGGGAGTTGACTATAGTTAGAGGTATACTGTGATTATGTGCATTAATAGGTTATCTTTTGTTTTAGCTAGTTTTGGTGCATAAGGTGCATAGATATTGATTTTGAACTGACCATGTGCTAGTTAGTAGGTTAGAATCAATTATTATGTGGGATATATATATATATATGAGAGCTGTGTGGAACCAATAATTCTTGTGGGAATCAATGCGATATAGTTATTACATGAGGTGCATAGTCATCTACGATGAAGGATCTATGTTTTAGTTTCATGAAACTATGATTGATGGTGTGCATTGATAAAATGTAGGTTATTGTGAGTGTCATGTATGACACATGTGTTTATCAGGATCTGATGAGATTCAGGACATTTTTGGTGTTATATGTGACATATGAATTATCTTAAAACCTGATAAGGTATAGGGATGATGATGTGTCATGGGAGGAATTTTAGTCTGTGGATGGTCGGTGGACTATCAAATATTTGTTTTGGGTTGGGAAGTGACTGGGTAGGTAATTCCTAAGGTGGGGAGTGCCACTAGGGGAATTGACTTGTGACTGACTAGGGTGGATTGAGTAGATAAAAACGAGATAGTTAAATTTAGTATCATCTCTATATAAGGTGTGATATCTTAGGGAAAATCTATGTTAATGTGGGGAGGTTGTAATGTCCCATGTTTTTGAACTATTTGATTTTTGGGTAAATTTTGAATTTTTGAATTAGTGATTAGACCAACTTTATTTTTGATCTTATAAACCTAATTATAAAAGTTTAGTTGACTCAATACCTTGTTTTTAGATTTTTTTAAGTCTTAGAAAGTTCCTTGGGGTTTCAAATGGGTTTCAGGAGCACTGAGCCCTGAAAAACTAGTTTCAAGAAAGCACAGACTGAGGCACATGGTTTGGAAAAACTATGAAACCTCCCAGAAGAAATCATTCAGCCAACCTATAGCACTAACATGGTTTTTCAAACTATGCGGGTAGGGGAACATGGTTGTGAGAGAACCTTTGTAATTTTTTATAGAGGTATTTTGAAAGGTTTTCACACTGTTTGGAAAACCATGCTCTAAGACCATACATGTGTGGTGATTTAACAGAGAGCACCACACAGTTGGTGCATGGTTATCCAAACCATGTGGCTCATTAATTTAGTTGAAATTAATAAAATAACCTTTCCTCATTTATCAAATCTCTCCTCCCTTTCCTCCAATTTCATCCACACATAATAGAGGCTCTCCTCCAATTTCCTTTATCCTAGGATTTGAGTGATCTCCCCCATGCAGACTCCAATATTTGATCTGTTGGTGGCTACGAATTCATCTTGATAATACCTTCAATACTATATCTTCTTTTATCCATAAATCTCTCTATAAGTAATGCTAAATCCATGTGATCACATTTACCCTATTTTCAAGGAGTTCATATAAAACATCATTTTCTTTTGATTTGGATTGAGTTTGAGGCCGACATCAAATGAGTGAGTGCCTACAAGTACGTGGTTGGTGGTGTCTATATTTCTCCTTTATTTTGAGAGTGTTTAGGGGTTATGTTCATATAAACCATCTGGGTTGTCTGAGTGAGACCCTAATTAATTAAATACATACTTATTAAATTGTTTTAATGATGATATGAGATGCCTATGGGCATGCTCTGGCTTCCACTACAATAGTCAATCTGGGTAAGGGGCTTGAAAAAACCTGGGAATTTTTGGGTGTGTTTATTAAATTAAATTAAATTATTTAAATTTAATTGATTATTTATACAGGAATGTGATAGACATGGCATGGGGATGGAGGTGGTGTTGAACACCTGGACTAAGGTGAGATATTTCATTAGGTTGTGTATTACCTAGGTTACTTGAGGTGATGTTGATCACCAAGTTGGGAGAAATGGTCATCAGATTGAGATGAAGAGGTCTTTAGAATAAGGGAATGGATCTTGGTACTTGAGGTGGTGTTGACCATCATGATTTAGCAACACAGTCATAAAGGATTGAGGTTTTAAAAGATGTTTCATAGGTTTTTTGGTGATTTTAGCTCACCATTTTTATCCTAAGCACTGTTTAAGTCTTGTTTACATAGATAGGGATCATATTGAGGTAGTTCAAACCACTCATGTGGGTTGAGGCCTCTGTAGACTATGTGGGTTAGGTTATCGTGTTGAACATTGGAAATTTTTTGGGGTGCTCACCATAGAAATCCATATGGATGGTGATGGACCATGAAAGAGCCTAGTAAGGATGATTGTATCACTGAGAGGGGGAGGGGTGAATCTGTGATACTTTTTCTTTTATGTTTCCTTGAAACTACCTTCACCTCCTATTAAATATTCAATTACCTGCTGAAATAAATTAAACCAGACATCTAAAGGAACACAAGTATTTATGAGGTTCAATATTCAATAATAATAGCAATATCATTGGCATGGTTTGAAAATGATTCAATACCATATAATCCACTAGAATGAAATCGTTGGATTATAATGAGTAGGATGTACTCTTACACTTATGTAGCACTATGTAAACAATTCCAATAATGCATGTGCACCCTCTTATCAAAAATAGGTAATATAATGTTTTTTTAACAACTCATGTTACCTGTTATTCTTTTCAATTCCACAAATGTATTCAATTGAAATAAAATTCTTCACTTTCATACCTAGAAGATGGTAAGAAATTCTTGGACTTTGTTATGAAAAAATCAGCCCAATTTTCTGAGTCTGATTCCTCTAAGTATGATATTCCCTAATAAAATTATTCCTGCCCGATTTTATTTCAGAATATGATAGAAATGAATCAGTACCACTTCAATTCCTAAGCCCGATAAACTCAGTACGATCTTTACTCAATATGAGAAACTGAATACAAAAATCTAGAAACTGATTAATCTAGCCTAATATGATGATCAACTAAATACAATTGATAGGATGAATATGGTAATCAACTGAATATGATAATCATTGAGTATAATTAATAACTGAATAAAATGTTACAATATTATATCTTCTTATATGTCTTCTTCCCATCATAACATATTCAACAAAGATCAATACGGTATCTTATTTCTCTTGCTAAAAACTTGGAGCTTCTCTCTTCACTACAATGAACAGTACCAACCATCATAAAGTAAAAAGTACTTCTCCTTTTATAGGTGATACTTGAATGGATTTATCAGGAATCCCAAAAATATTTCTCACTCACACAAATTCACCCAAATCTCAATTTCCCCAAAAATCTTGGGTGAATTTTGACTTCATCAACTCTTCTCAAAGCTTATCAATTCTTATACAATATTCACTTCTTCTTCAAACTTTCATTTCAATTTTCAGTACAATTTCAATACATGAGTCCAATTTTTTGAAACTAATTTCTTTAATAAAAATATTTATATCAATTTAAAACAAGTATATGAAGAAACAAATATCACTTCTAAATGCTAAATACGATCATTATTTTGAATTTAGAGCTCCCCCTTGATAGTATATCTAGAAATTTTTTTCTTTTTTTTCTCTTGAACCACTTGAGATACAAAACTTCATCTTATCCTATCCTATTGACACAGTTGGAAACCTAAAAAGTAATTCAACACTTTTGAAATGGTTGACTACATTGTTGATCTCATTCTATCCTTCTCTATTCATACATCGACCTCAATAAATTCCTTCTCTGAATACAATTTTCCAGATTATGATCTTTCTGAGTACAATTGGCCTGAATACACTCATTTCTGGATACAAAATTTTCTAGGTATAATCATTTATTTCTGATCCTTAGTACAATTATCTATGAATATGATCATTTATGAATACAAACTTTTTCTTCCTGAACTTGAGTATGACCATGCCGGGTATGAAAAGTTTTTTATGCTTCATATGGATTATCAGACGCTATAGTGAATCAGCACTATCTCTTACTCCACTTACACCCATCATCTTTCTCAACATAATTTATTTTTTCAAAATACCGATTAATTGAAAAAAATACAACCAAAACACAACTTGGGCCTAACAATCTCCCCCTTTGTATTTATTATCAATACCAACTTCAATCTCTTCAATCACTTGTAAAAAATAAGTGGTATTGTTTTTTATTTTCTTACTTTTTATTCTCTCCATTTATTTTTTTCTCCCCTTTTTTCTTTTAACTCCCTATTACTCTTATCTCTCCCCCTTATTGATAATATTATTCAAAGGGTACATCAAGAAAAGTTTCTCACCAATGCTCTTATTTGCAGGGGTTGTAACTTTTTATCTATAAATCTTGAATATTTTCTTCAACATGGGTATAACATTAGTTTATTAACAAAGAACCTTTAATTAAACAACTCTAAGTCTACGTGGGTGAACCTGGGGTAGAAAAAAAGAGTGTATAATCAAGCTGATCAATGTTGTCCATAACAAAACTTTCATGTAATATATTTTTCTATTACTTACAACATTATCATGATTGAGAAAATCTTTTAAAGAATTTGTTTAAGATAAAAATAACCTACACCCATCTCAAAAAACATACCAGAAAGTTCAAGTGTATAAAAACACAACTTTTAAAAACCTCATGTTTTTTCACAATCTCATTACTTTATTTTACAAGAATAGTAAGAGATTAATTAATTCCATCTTCCTTATTTCTACTCCTTCAATTCCCTTCAAGTTATCCCAAGTATAAAAAGGTTTTGGGAATAAGGATGAACCTTAATTGTTCCTTAGAAATAAAGATCGAACTGAGAGTCCTCTCTTAGTCTTGACTTCTTCTTATTTTTCTTGGATTTTTCATTGGATGTGATTTCTTCCTTTTGTTCATCCTTATCAACTTTCTTCTTATCTATAGAATCTTCTGATGAGGATGTTGAATTTTCATCATATTTAGAAACATATTTGTTATAATCAGTTTGTAATATTTTCACATGCCTGTATTTTCTTCTAGAAAGATATTTGAATATATTTTGATATCATGACTCAATTTATCATATACAAAACATGTTGATACCTTTTTTTCAAAACTTATTAAATATTTAGAAGTATGTTTCTTTCTGTATTCTTTTACTGAGCTTTGTGATTCCTCTAATTTTATAGCCAAGTCAATATGTTCTGGCTAGATAACTAAGCACGCTTTCTTTCTGGACTCAACAGGTCTATTTTTCTTTACTTTTAAAACATACAGCTTCTGAGAATTGTTACAATTTTTTTGTGTGCTGGTAACAAAAAAATTCATCCTTTTGTAAGATATCCAGTTTTTTCACATCTTTTACAAATAGTTTCTAGGGTTCGGAACCTATTTTCAATCTTTACTCCATTCTTCTCATGTTTCTTAAGAACATCCTTCTCAGAATTATTATTTTGATAGAATTGAATCCCCCTCAAAATTTTTCTTCCATAACCTGTGGAATAATGGTAATGTTTTTGGCTGAACCATGACATATTTTCTGTATGTTCGAATCCACCACAATACTAGCAATAGCCATAAAATGAGTATTTTACTCTAAAATTTTCATACTTCCTGGAATTGTAAACACATTTCTCATCCACCTTATTCTTTATATTTTTTGAGACACTACAATTTCTATTATCAATCAAATTATTACTTTTTTTCGAACTAGAAGTATTTGAAACTTTTTGGGATTCTGATTGTTTCAAAACTTTTGCAGACTTAGGGTTCTTTGAGAATTCTAAATTCCCAACTTTAATGGTCTTGGTCACATAAATAAATTTCCTAGTATTATTCTTTTTAGGAATAGTTCCATATTTATTATTACCCTTTGAAGGTAACTTTCATTTAACCTTCTATAGTTTCTTATTTTGATATCTTTCACTAACTTCAGTGATAGAGTTTTGGAAACTTATATTTCTCAATTCATATTTAGAGAGTTTTTGTTAGATAAGTCCCAACTCTTATTATTTTTCTTTCATCCTCATCTCTAGAATATCATTATGATTATTTTATTTCTCAAGATATTCTTTAAATTGTCAATCTCTACCAGCATCTTGTTTTTCTCTTCTAAAAATATTTCTTGAATTGTTAAGGAACATTCATCTTCCAACTTCTTGTTTTTCTTTTCAAGTATTATGATATTTATAAAGCATTATTTCAACTCTTATTTCAAATTCATTTCAAGTTGAGTTTATTGTTCATTAGAATTGCTAATTCCCAATTCTTCATCATTAATTGTTGCAATAAAAGTATTTCCCCTAGCATGACTGATAGATTTTTTGGATTCAGCTTCACTTTCTTCTTCCTCTTCAGAATAACTACTTTTATTACTAGAAGAACTTTTATAATTAGATATTTCAATAAAAATTTTCTCTTCAACATAATTTTTAAATTCCTCATTATCATCTTCTTTAGACAAAAAGATTCTCCTTTTTGATTTAGAGATCTTCTTATCTTCCCTCTTGGAATATAATTTTTCTTTATCAACCTTTTTCTTCCATGATCTTCTTGGACTTATTTCATATTCCCCACTTTATTCTTCATAACTTTATTCTTCATTACCTCTTTGAGGAAAGTTGGAAACAAAATGTCCAATGACTCCATAACCAAAACATTTTAAGGGAAGTTTCTCTTTGTAGGATCTTGACCTTTTTTCGTGTTATATCATGTGAAATTTCATGTATTTTTTGTTTTTACTTAAGTACCTTTGATGGAATTTTTGAATTGGGGTGAGTTAGGGTATAGTATAATAAAAGTTTGGAGAAAAAGAGGTTGTGCATGGTTAGCGCACAATTTGTACAAACGTGTGATTATCTAGGAGAAATTGTGCACTCTCTGGCCTTTTGAGGCGGTGACTTTGGCATGGTTAAATCATAGTTTGGGAGTCCATATGAGGCAACTATGAAATTTACCCCTTGAATCAGTGGCTAATTCATGGTTAGCACATGTTTTGGCTAACCGTGTGACTAAATCGTGCATGGGACAATAGTGCGATCCAAAAATTGTGGATCTCACTCTTTTTTACCTTTTAGTAACTTGTTTCTTCTCCTATGTGGCCCTAACTTGGGATTTTACTTTCCTAAGGGTAAAGAAAGGTTATACCATTGACCTTGAGGGATTACAAGGACATCAGACCTATGTTATTTGAGATTCAAAGCCCAAATCAAAGATCTGCTCTTCGCCCAGTAAGTGAATCTCATCCCAATGAATCTCCCTTTCATTCACTACTAAAAATTTGGTCCATAGAGACCGCCAATGGCGGTCGATATAGGCCTCTAGAGACCGCCCAGCGACCGCCATTGGCGGTCGCTTTAGCCTCGTCGCAATAGTCCAACAGCGACTGCCAATGGTGGTCACTCTAAGTGGCCGAAATTCCGGCCTACAGCGACCGCCTGGCAGTCGTTGTGCTATTGATGGGTCAACATTAGTGACCGCTATTGGCGGTCGCTAATGTGTGTACCAGGCAGCCTATAGCGACCGCCTATGGCGGTTGCTAGGATGGGGGAATTTTTAAAAAAAAAATCACGGTGTAAAATTAGAGATAAAAAAAGGTAAAAATTATAAAAAATGGAAAACAATTTCAAACAGCATAAACATCAAGATCATTATAAACAATAAATGATAAATGTGCTTCAACGATCCGAACAGGTCCACCCATTTCAATATTCTGCTTCAATAAACCTATAATAAGACAAAAAAACAAAAAAACAAAACAAATGTAAATTAGACATATTTATTCAGTTATTAATACATATAATAAAATTAAATCTAACATCAAATCATGGTGTTATAATAATTTAAAACCCCCAATTTAAGAAATGCTATTATTTCAGGATTTTTTTTCTTATTTGGTTTAGTTTGTGAAATTGTTTTATTATCTAAAAAGGAATTTTCTTCACACCCACCACTTGTCTGATGGGAATATTGTCTCCTCCTACACATCACGAATAATATTCCTATTGTTTTCGTGTGGTTTCAGGTCATTCAAAGCACGTTTGCTCTGAATTCGACCGTCTCACACCGTTTTGGTGTTTTATGACTTTGGAAATGCATTTCTGGTCGCCATGGTCAAATGACACCTCCGATTGACGTTCCTTCTACCCGAACATTACACAATTCACACCACGACTATTGTCGTATGATTTCATGGCATTCTGAGGTCGTTTGGGTGGTTTTGACCCCTGAACGCGCCCTTTTAGCGCACGTTGAACTGCTGAAAATGACACAATCAGTCATACCTCACCCACTACATGTCCAATGGGCATTTCATCTCCTCCTACACGTCATGAATAATATTCCTATTTTTTCGTGTGGTTTCAGGTCATTCGGAGCACGTTTTCTCCGAATTCGACCGTCTCACGCCGTTTTGGTGTTTTATGACTCTGGAAACACGTTTCCGGTCACCGCAGTCAAACGACACCTCCGATTGAAGTTCGATATACCAAACCATTTCAAAATTCACACAACGGATGTTGTCGTATGATTTCATGGAATTATGAGGTTGTTCGGGTGGTTTCGACCCCCCAACACATCCTTTTAGCGCGCGTCGAACTGCTGAAAACGACACAATCGGTCGTACCGCGCACACTGCACATCCGATGGGCGTGATGTATCCTCCTACACATTAAGAATAATATTCCTATTGTTTTCGTGTGGTTCCAGGTCATTCGGAGCATGTTTGCTCCAAATTCAACCGTCTCACGCCGTTTTGGTGTTTTATGACTCTGGAAATGCGTTTCCAGTCACCACGGTCAAACGACACCTCTTATTGACATTACATTTGCCCTACCATTTCAAAATTCACACCACGGTTATTGTCGTATGATTTCATAGCATTCTGAGGTCATTCGAGTGGTTTTGACCCCTGGACGCGCCCTTTTAGTGCGCGCTGAACTGCTGAAAATGACACAATCGGTCGTACCATGCGCACCGCACGTCTGATGGGCATGTCGTCTCATCCTACAAGTCACGAATAATATTCCTCTTATTTTCGTGTGGTTTCAGGTCATTCGGAAAACGTTTACTCCGAATTCGACCGTCTCACGCCGTTTTGGTGTTTTATGACTCCGGAAAGGCGTTTCCAGTCACCGCGGTCAAACGACACCTCCGATTGACATGTCGTCTGCCCAAACATTTCACAATTCACACAACGGATATTTTTGTATGATTTCATGGAATTCCGAGGTCGTTCGGGTGGTTTTGACCCCCCAACGTGCCCTTTTAGCGTGAGTCGAACTGCTGAAAACGACACAATCGGTCGTACTGTGGCCACCGCACATACGATGGGCGTGACATCTCCTCCTACATGTCACGAATAATATTCCTATTGTTTTAATGTGGTTTCAGGTCATTTGGAACATGTTTTCTCTGAATTTGACCGTCTCATGCTGTTTTGGTGTTTTATGACTCTAGAAACGCATTTCCGATCACTACGGTCAAACGACACCTCCAATTAACATGTCGTCTTCCCAACCATTTCAAAATTCAAACCACGACTATTGTCGTATGATTTCATGGAATTCTGAGGTCATTCGGGTGGTTTTGACACCCGAACGCGCCCTTTTAGCGCGCTCCGAACTGCTGAAAACGACACAATTGGACGTACCGCACGCACCGCACGTCCGATGGGTGTGTCGTCTCCTCCTACATGTCACAAATAATATTCCTATTGTTTTCATATGGTTTCAGGTCATTCTGAGCACGTTTACTCCGAATTCGACCATCTCACGCCGTTTCGGTGTTTTATGACTCCAAAAACGTGTTTCCAGTCACTGTGGTCAAACGACACCTCTGATTTACGTGTCGTCTACCCAAACATTTTACAATTTACACAATGGATGTTTCCGTATGATTTCATGGAATTCTGAGGTTTTTCAGGTGGTTTTGACCCCCCAACGCCCCCTTTTAGCACGCGCCGAACTGCTGAAAACAACACAATCGGTCGTACCACGCACACCGCACGTCCGATGGGCGTGACGTCTCCTCCTACATGTCACGAATAATATTCCTATTTTTTTGTGTGGTTTCAGGTCGTTCAGAGCATGTTTCCTCCAAATTCGACCGTCTCACGCCGTTTTGGTGTTTTATGACACCGGAAATGCGTTTCCGGTCACCGCGGTCAAACGACACCTCTGATTGATGTGTTTTCTATCCGACTATTTCAAAATTCACACAAAGGCTATTGTCGTATGATTTCATGGCATTCTGAGGTCGTTCGGGTGGTTTTGACCCCCCAACGTGGCGTTTTAGCGCGCGTCGAACTGCTGAAAATGACACAATCGGTCGTACCGCACGCACCGCACATCCGATGGGAATTACTTCTCCTCCTACACATCAAGAATAATATTCCTATTGTTTTCGTGCGGTTTCAGGTCATTCGGAGCACGTTTTCTCTGAATTCGACCGTCTCATGCCGTTTTGGTGTTTTATGACTCCGGAAATGCATTTCCGGTCACCGCGGTCAAATGAAACCTCCTAGTGATGTTCCATCTACCCTACTGTTTTACAATTCATACCACGGATGTTGTTGTATGATTTCATGGCATTCTGAGGTCGTTCGGGTGGTTTTGACCCCCCAACGCGCCCTTTTAGCGCGCATCGAACTGCTAAAAACGACACAATCGGTCGTACCGCATGCACCGCACGTCCGATGGGAATTCCGTCTCCTCCTACACATCACGAATAATATTCCTATTGTTTTCATGTGGTTTCAGGTCATTCGGAGCATGTTTTCTCTGAATTTGACCATCTCACGCCGTTTTGGTGTTTTATAACTCCATAAACGCGTTTCCAGTCACCACGGTCAAACAACACCTTCGATTGACGTTTCGTCTTCCCAAAAAATTTACAATTCACACAACGGATGTTTTCGTATGATTTCATGTCATTCTGAGGTCGTTCGGGTAGTTTTGACCCCCCAACGCGCCCTTTTAGCGCGCGCCGAACTACTGATAACGACACAATCGGTCGTACCGTGCGCACTGCACATCCGATGGGTGTGTCGTCTCCTCCTACATGTCACAAATTATATTACTATTTTTTTCCTGTGGTTTCAGGTCATTAGGAGTACGTTTGCTCTGAATTCGACCGTCTCATGTCGTTTTGGTGTTTTATGACCCCGGAAACGCGTTTCTGATCACCGCGGTCAAACAACACCTCCGATTGATGTGTCGTCTACCCGACCATTTCAAAATTTACACCACGGTTGTTGTCGTATGATTTAATCGAATTTAGAGGTCGTTCGGGTGGTTTTGACCCCCCAACGCGCCCTTTTAGCGCGCGTTGAACTGCTGAAAATGACACAATCGGTGCGGGGGGGGCTGTTCGGGGTGCGGGGAGGGCTGTCCGGGGTGCGGGGGGGCCGTCTGAGGTGTGGGGGGGGTCCGGGGTGCCGGGGGGGGGGTGTTGTCCGGGGTGCGGGGAGGGCTGTCCGGGGTGCGGGGGGGGGGGGGGGGGGGGGGGGCTGTCCGGGGTGTAGGGGGGCTGTCCAGGGGGTGGGGGCGGGGGGCTGTCCGGTGTGCGGGGGGGGGGGGGGGGGGCTGTCCGGAGTGCGGGGGGGGGGGGCAGTCTGGGTGCGGGGAGGGCTGTTTGGTGTGCAGGGAGGGGCTGTCTGGGGTACGGGGGGGGCTGTCCGGGGTGCGGGGGGGGATGTCTGGAGTGCGGGGATGAGATGTTCGGGGTGCGGGGGGGGGGGGGCTGTCCGAAGTGCAGGGGGGGCTGTCTGGGGTTTGGGGGGCTGTCCGGGGTGCTGGGGGGCTGTTTGGGGTGCGGGGAGGGGCTGTATGGGGTGCGGGGAGGGCTGTCCGGGGTGAAGGGAGGGCTTTCCGGGGTGCGATGAGGGCTTTCTGGGGTGCGGGGGGGGATGTCCGGGGTGCGGGGGGGCTTTCCGGGGTGTAGGGGGGGCTGTCTGGAGTGCAGGGAGGGGATGTCCAGGGTGCAGGGGGCCTTTCCGGGGTGCGGGGGGCCTGTCCGGGGTGCGGGGGGGCTGTCCGAGGTGCGGGGAGGGCTTTCCAGGGTGCGGGGGGCTGTTCGGGGTGCGAGGAGGGTTGTCAGGGGTGCAGGGTGGGCCGGGGAATACAAATAGTGAACCTGAGCTCAGTTATCAAAAACAAGTTTCATGGTTTATATTAGGAATCACATGGTTTTTTCAAAACTATTACAGATTATGCAATTGAAAACATTGAAGAATTAAATGAACAAAAAATATCCAAATCATTAATCAGTTTCATGGTTACTTCTCAATTCGTGCACACAAACATTGCATTAGGCCAAAACACACATGATACCCCCAAATTACAAAAAATCTCACTAAAAACCAACCTAAATATCAATAACAACCCCGCCATTAAAAATAGAAACACACCTCGTGAATATGATGTGTCATGTGTGGTCATGACTAGTACCTCCATCAGGTGGGTCAGGGGCCTACAACAAATAAACATTATGAATATTTTCATAACAAAAATAATATAAATTAAATAAATAAAAAAAGTATAAACCTGCGTCGTCTAATCCCCTGCACCATCACCTGGACGCACATATTTCCGCAATACTCTAACCTCAGTGATCAATTGCGCATTTACCTCCTTGGAAGCGCATAGTCGTGCCTCGAAATATGACAACTGTTGTGTCATCTGAGCAACAGCAGGACCGAAAACCATAGCGCGTGACACTATAGAACAAGGAATCCCGGTTCCATAGGTCAAATTATATTCATGCCCATCCCGACCAATAATGCGATGAAAGATCTCATCCCTTCGCAATGGAAGCTGTCACTGGTCCTCTGGAAGATGTTCTAACTCAGCTTAAAATTGATCCTGTGAAATATTTAAATATATATACATATATTAATATACAGATTTTATGTACATATTGGTAATGAGTACAAGAATTTACTATCAATTCTGTAGCCTCTGGATCATTGCGATCACAAGTCCTCATCCACACCAACATTTTATCAGTCGGTGCACCTTGATCCCGCAACTGTATATGAATAGAATATAAACACAAAACCATATTAATTAATAAATTAAAAAATGAATAATAAATACCTCATGTCGGATCTGAGACACGTGACGAGTCTCGAGCCTGTGAGGTGGTCCTTGGAATGATCAATTCTCGGAATGGCGTGTTGACACCTCCTACATTCAATTCATTCAAATTTCAAACAAATCACACATTCTTGAAAATATATATACCAAAATAAATATACAAACTGCAACACCCTCAGTAGACCAATATGCAACTAAATCATGCCACTGAGCTGGGAGGAAACCTCTCGGGACTTTTTCCAGAATGTCTGGGGCACCCACATTTGGTACCTAGTGGTCCCTCTTGACTTTGCCTTTTAGTCTTTCCACATCTTACAGAATTTTCTCATACACACTAGTCTAAAATCATCGGGACATACTTTCAAATTTTTCTATTAAAGAAAAAAATCACATATGTTATTATTTTTTATACATAGGGAATAAAGTAAAATGGTCTTCTTACCTGAACCTCCCTCCAAAGACGATCCAATGTGTCCTGAGGGATAAGTGCCCAGTCACGCATGGTCAATGGAAATCGATGTGGGTCACGTATGATATGACCTAGCTAACGAATAAATGCAGGGGCATTCTATTCCATAGGATGAAATACCTCATCAAAGGAAACATCAAACATCATGTCAGAATTCCATGATAATATGCCACGAACAGTGCCTCTCTTGTGAGAGGAAGAAGCAGTCGAGTCTGATCATATTGAAAACAATTTTATATATAATTTGACAGATGTTATAAATAAATAAATATATATATATATATATATTTATCAATTAAATAAAAAAATAGAGACAATGACATTCAAACATACCTCGACCCTGAGACGTAGATGCCTCAGATGAATGATGTGGATCTGCTGCCTTTTCCCCTGACATGCATGCAGTCATAGAAAACATTAGTAAGGGGACTATCCAAAGTTTCCAAATGATAAATTGGATTGTTTTAAAAAAAATAAAACTTGTACAGTTGTTAATCAAACAAAAAGGGATTGAATAATTAGTTGTGAATGAATTTTAAAAAATCATAAAGTTAACAAAATAGATATACAAATTATGTACAAAACCAATCAATACGTAGCCAAATTTCAAATTGAATTAGTAAAAATTCAAGCAGCACATGAACCAAATAAATAATACCTCAATGGGAAGATACACTGACAATAACATCAATATAAAATGAGTTAAATCACCCTAAATATTTATAACTGAATAAACTTCCAAAAGTGAGGATTAAAACTTACAAGGATTTATAAAATGGTTAGATAATTTATGATATCCTAGGCTGAATAGCGGGAAAACAATTATACCTTTCATTAAGCATGAAAATCGACTGTTTCTCCTTCAACATCCACTCTGACCCAATAAATATCTTCTTCACGTTGAACTATGGTATGTTGATCAAGCTTTTGAGAAACAAAAGGAATAGTATTGGGTTCATCTTGTTCAAATACAAACACTCCTCACCGAGACATTTTGACAACAACTTGCCAACTTGGATTCGAAGGCCAAGTAACAAAGAATACTTGTTCCACTTGTGATGTCAAAATGAAAAGTTCATTATCAACTTGTTCATTTCTATATAACATATAGTTAAAATTCACCAATGAAAACTGATATTGATTGACTTTACATCCACGCACTGGATCAACCCAATTACACTTTAACAATATGTACTTCAACCCGTGTGTGTATACAACTTCAATGATGTCTATCAATTGACCATAGTAATAACCAGAATCGAAAAATGGACAACTGATGCCATTGTTTTGTGTTCCTCGTTTGTCGTCAACATCTTTAATGCGAAATCAAAAACCATTAGCATCTATAGATTTATAACGACGAGCCATTATAGATGGATCCTCAGCCAGTTGGATAAATTCTTTAGTTAGCGTGGGGTCCCCTAACTCGCTCAGCTTATGAACCTAAATAATTCATAGAATTCAATAATGATATATGCAGAAATAAATTAGTATAATAGTTCAATCATAATGAAAATCAATTTATATGTACATAATCCTTGAACTAATCATGAAATGACGCATAATGAGATTGTTGAATTTGAAACTCAATCGCACGATACATATCTTCTCTTATCTCATTAATGTGTTTCCTGAAAATGATAACGTGATGTTTAAATGATCAACTTATGCAAACAAAACATGTAAAAGTTAAACAATAAAAGTGATAAGATACTTACTGCATTAATGGTTCAACTAATGGAGTATTGAACAAGATATATCGATGCGCTTGTATCCACTCGATGTTGTCCATATCATATGTGGTTCCTTCTCCAACTGGACCATCATGAATCCGAGAGGGCTTATCTAATTTTGTTTCAACATCCATAAGATATTCTTCACAAAAAGTAGTACACTCATCCATCAAATAACCATTGGCTATTGATGCCTCTGGACGAGCTCTGTTGTGTACAAATCATTTCAATGTACTCAAATAACGCTCAATAGGATAAATCCACCTGAATTGAACTAGAACAGCAACCATTACTTCATCAGTTAGGTGCACTATCAAGTGGACCATAACATCAAAAAATGAGGGGGGAATAGTTTCTCAAAGTGACAAAGCGTAAGTACAATTCGGTTTTGTAAACTTTTTAAATCACTCATTCGTTGATTTCTTAAACAAAGCTGTCTAAAAAAATTACTCATCTCAATCAATGGGTGAACAAAATTTGAGGATAAACAATCACAAATTGTGATTGGAATCAACTTCTGAAGTATTATGTGATTGTCATGACTTTTCAACCCTTGCAATGTCTTGCTCGTCAGATTCACACACTTTGAAATATTATAAGAGTAACCATCAGGCACCTTGAGCATCTTCAAAATGGAAAGAAATGTCTCTTTCTCCTTTTTAGTCATCGTATACTATGCAGCAAGCATATATGCCTTGTTTCCCTCAGCTAACTGTAAATGAAACTATTTCCTTAAACCCATTTCTTCCAAATCACAGCGTGCATTAACATGGTCCTTTGATTTTCCACTAACAGCTAAAATGGTCCACAATATGTTATCACAAACATTTTTTTCAATGTGCATGACATCCAAATTATACCTCAGCATTGTAGTTTTCCAATACAGAAGACTATAAAAAATACTTTTCTTTTTCCAATTGTGACTGCGCTGCCTACCCAGAGCACGAATATTATGTACCGGAGGAGCCACCAAATCCTAAATTTCATATACCATGTGGATGTTTTCTTCCTCAATCTGTGATAACATTTTGACTCCTGTCATGATCTTTGGTGTTGGGCTGAACTCTCTAGAACCATCAAATGTCACTCTGTCCTTTCTGAACCTATGCTGAGGGGGGAGAAAACGTCTGTGACCCATGTATGTCCATTTTTTGGAATGCTTAAGCCATACAGATTTTTTACTTTTATTTCAATAAGGGAAATAAAATTACCCTTTTGTACTCTAGCCTGATAAATTTGCATAAGCTGGGAAGTCATTGATTGTCCATAATAAAGAAGCCTTCAGTTTGAACATTTCATTCGTTTCACAGTCATAAGTCATCACACCATCGCCCCAAAATTCATTCAACTCATCAATCAATGGTTGAAGTTAAACATCAATCTTATCCCTCAGACTTTTAGTTCCATCAATAAGAGTGGAAGGTAATATAAATTGTTGCTTCATACAAATCCACAGATGAAGATTATACGGAACCAACACCACAGGCCATGTGCTATGAGTTGCACCAACCATAGACTTGAATGGATTGAAATCATCTGTTGCCAATCCCAATCAGACATTACAAACATCTTTAGCAAAGTCAGGATGTCTCTTATCAAAATCCTTCCATGCATGAGAGTCTTCTGAGTGGGTTAACATATCACTTTCATGAACTCTTTTTGCATGCCATATCATTAAATTAGAAACTTTAGATGACATAAAAAATATTTTCAACCTTGGTTTAAGGGGAAATTAACGCATTTGCTTTACGGCAATCGGTTTCCCCTGTATCGCAATTTGACTTTGATGGGTCTGATTTCCCCTGTTCTCTTTCCACCTGGAAGCACCAAAAACCATACAAATATCCAAATGGGCAGTTTCCTTTCTAAACAACATACATTTGTTTGCACATGCATCTATGGTCTCATATGTAAAACCCAAGTTCTCTGTCAACTTACGAGCATGGTAATACGACTCGGGAATATTAGCATCGACAGGAGAACCTTTTTCAATAACACCAACAGCATGTCGAATGATGTGTCTGACCAATGATTCAAAGTCTTCAAATGCAACAACTCTATGATAAATGAAAATTTATTGTAAGAAGTACATCTAGGATATAATTCTGTTTTTGCATCATCAAGTGATTCATAAAACCTCCTTGAATCACGATCTGCACCAGAGCGAAGATTTATCTCACCAGTCTCAAGATTTTGGATGTCAATGCCTTCAGGATCCAACCCACATACCATTTCAGTAATCATTTCATGCATTGGATCATTCATCCTTGCATCAACATCCATCTGAACTGCATCCTTATTTTGACAACGAACATATTCTTCTCCATGACGAGTCCAACTCTTATAATTTTTCAGAAATCCATTAAAGAATAGGTGCTCCCTCATAGTATCTCGTGTGAATTGATATCTTTTAGCACATTTTCTACATGGAAAACTAATATAGTCACTTTCAAATCCTCTAGTGAAGTCAATAAACTGCATAATGCCATTGAAATATTCTTCAGATGTTCGATTTGGAAGATAAATCCAACTATTATCCATAATAAGATATCTATAAAAAACATTTACACAAGACTTATTACATTTTCATTTTTCATATAAAATATATTTTAAATAAATACAAATTAATTTTTTGTGAACCATTTATAAAATAATAATGTAAGTGAAAGCCCATGTCATACCTGATTGCGCTACAAACCTGTAAGGGAGGGGAGCCGAAGGTGGTGCTGTGAGGGATAGGAGAGGCAGCTAAGGGGAGCCAGAGTTAGAGGTGGTGCGGTGAGGGAGGGGACGGGTGGCGGCGGTGGCGGGGAGCTGGAGGAGAGGAGGTGGTGAGGTGGTGATGGTGCAGCGAGGGTGGGATAACGAGGGAGGGGACCGAGGACAGGAGGAGCCAGAGTGGATGGGCGGCAGTGGCGAGGGGACGAGTAGCGGCCCTTCAGGGAGGGAGGGTACCGGGCGATGGCGGTGCAGCAAGGGAGAGGACAGTGAGGGAGGGGACGGGCGACGGTGGTGCGGTGAGGGAGGGGAAAAAGATGGAGGGGACAGGGGTTGGCAGGGTACGGGGGGGTGTCCGAGGTGCGGGGGGGGGGGGGGGCGTCCAGGGTGCAGGGGGGAGGGCTGAGGGGGCGGAGGGCCTAGGGCTGAGGACGGAGGGCAGAGGGGTCGAAGGCCGGAGGGGGTGGAGGCCGGAGGCGGGTGGCGGGTGGCGGGAGGCCAGAGGGAAGAGGGAGGCCGGAGGGGACGGAGAGCAGGGCGGAGGGTGGTCGGAGGGAAGACGGCGGAGGGCGGAGGCCGACTAGGGAGGATGGTGGAGGGCGGCGAGGGAGGGCGCACAGTGACGAGGGAGGGCGTGCGGTGAGGTGAGGAGGGAGGAGAAGGGTTTGGGGGGGGCGAAGCGGCGAGGCTAGGAGGGAGGAGGAGGGTTCAGGGGGGGTGCCGAAGCCCCCCTTTTTTTTGGCAAAACCTAGCGACCACCATTGGCGGTCGCTATAGGTAAGGGGGCTCCAAAGACCAATTTTCTATTAGTGATTCTACTCTCTTTATTTGACCTTTTGATGGAATAAATCCTCAGTTTATTTATATATAAACCTATATGGTGAGATATAGATCTAAGATTTTAGATATAGATCTATATTGAATATATCTTGATATCTTGGTTTTTGGTCTAGGGATTTAGATCTGAAACTCATATCTACATCGTTGCACTACTCAGATTTTGAGGATTTTCATTAAACAAACATCCATCAACGATTCAAGGTAGGTGGTCTAAAACCTAATTCCCATAGTCGTTAATTTTATGTGTGTATGAAAATTTGTATAATTTCTAGAATTCTTTAGCAATTGATTCCTAAATTGGGTTAACTAGGTTGACCAATTGATTTATCGAAGCTTTGTTGAACTAAATGATTGTTTGAGTAATTGATCATGAGAATAAGGGGAAGCCCTATTAGATAATTAATTTGGGAAATTGATTACAAAATTTAGAGATTGTAATCTATATAATTAATCATAGGATTAATTATGAGATATCAAATTGGCTAAGTTGAGATAATTAATTGTTAATTAATTATGTGCTTTAAGATTACAATCTAGAAAATTAATTGTGGGATTAATTATGAAGAGTTGAGATTTAGAATGAGATAATTAATTCTAGAAAAATTATTTATTGGATTTGAATTGTGATATTGGTTAATTAATTAATGAATTAATTAATGGTACTGAGTCATTTAGTTAATGGTTGTGTTAACTAATGGATTTGATGTATTTACCTAATTATTGAATTAGTAAGGGAATTGATGTGGATAATTAATTGATGAATTAATTATGTGTTTAATAATGGTAACATGGTAATTCTAAATTAAGAAGTACAAATGGTAATGTGGTCATCATACTTATGAGTAAGAGATTGGGAACTTGGTAATTCTAATGAGAAGTATACATGGTAACATGGTCATTATACTCATGAGTAATAGAATGGGAACATGGTCATTCTATTGAGGAGTAATCATTGTAACATGGTCATCTTACTTACATGATTTGATATGGGTAACTTTGTAAATGTGGCTTTTAAAAGTGAAATTAAATAATGGAAATAATGGCACTATGAGTAATGAACTCACATGAGATTATTCGAACTTCGAAATGAGTCAAATCAGGTAATAAGATATCATAGAACCCTTGAACACTTTGAGATTTGGAAAGAATAAAGTATTAAGATATGATATTACCTAGGGAACACTTCAGGATCCAGAACAAGACAAAGCTAGTATTGAGGTACGGGTATCCTTGGGAACCCTGGAGTTAATATAGTTAGGCAATAATAAATGATAATGTAATAACTGGTTATTTATGCATTGTACTTATTTATTATATAACTCTATATACTATCTTTTTATTGGAATTGTTTTATACACCATTGATGGTGGAATACTAAGTTGTACTCACACCCTAATCGGGCATCCTGATCGGTACCCAAATAGATTACATTATTGTAGGACAAGATAAAGGAAAGGTCCCTAGGATGGATTGCTGATTTGGGATGGATCTTGGATGAGGGGACCAGAAATAGTTCAAAACTTGTTGGGGGTCATAGTGTCTTTACTTTCAGTTTCATTATAGACACTTGACACTTATATTGGCATAACATGTTTTCCCTTTCATTTGAGTATTGTATTTCATGTTTGGTTATCTTGTGACATGAGTATTGTTCTAGTTATATATTCTTTCATGTTTGTTTATTTATTTATTCTGGTGTTTTACTCTAATAAATGAGGGTATAGTCTCCTCATGAATGACTTAATAGACCCTCCCTACTAGTCTACAACCTCTAGAGTACGAGGAGGCATGCTTTAGGTCACGTAGTGAACCGGATCGGGGTACCATCACGTGGTTCCTAGGTTGGGAAGATTCAGTGCTTGGTAATGAGTTCTTTCATGAGATTTGAAAACTCATGTATGTGGGAAAACTTGAGTACTTAGGGTGGGATTTTTGTTATTGTTATTTTCTATTATAGTTGAATATTATTTCACCTTAGGTGACACACTTGTGGTTTGATGTGATTATTATTTCTAGAAATTGTTGAATATTGATTTTTGGCCAATAATGACATGGTAGTTGAGTTTCCAAGCTCATTCTAGGCACTCGGGATTATTTTTTAACATGCATCATCTTAGACATGAATGGGAAAACATGTTATGGGTAAGTTTTTAAACTTAAACTATTTTCCTAGTTGTGAAATAAAAATAAAAATGGTGCCTAAAATGAATTTATTAGGATTTTAAGATGATGAAAAATGATAATAATTTGGTTTCTAAATGATAAACTTTATTATGATGGTGTGTTTACCCTTGTTAACCAAAACCTAGGTGTAGGATGGTTAAGGGTAGTGATAGCGCCTCAGTTTTGACCGTGTGAAGTGGTCGGGGAAAAAGACTTGTTGTGATTATTCCTCTTACATAAATGTTATAATATTGTGTTATGAGACCTGAGATGTGTGTTTGGAATTGTATAGAGTATTCCTCCATGACACTTGTTGAGGGAACGCTCGAGGGGCATGCCTAGGAATGATTTTCTAGTTAGGGAACTTGAGGCACCGATCATGCCAGATGAAGATGAAGGGGAGGAGTTTCTGGAGAACTTTTCTCACTTCATGTAATTTATGGAAAGATACCTAGGGAAATTTGTAAAAATTATGACTGAGTTGACAAGGGAGTTTCAGTTTCATCACCCTCCAACTTTTACTAGAGAGGGTGGACTTGAGGGAGATGAATTATAGGTTGAGTCCATAGAGACAATACTTGTCCATTTGGATAATCTAGCTAATAGTAGGTTCAAGTTGGATTCTTATATGCTATAGGGGTCAGCAAAGGACTGGTGGGACATTCAGGCGTGAACTGGACTGACTGATGGTGTGTTATGGAAGGAATTATTGGAGAGGTTCTTGGAGAAATTTTATCTAGAGATGGTGAGACAATAGAAAGAAACTAAGTTCATGCATCTGGAATAGGGGAGAATGTCAATGATGGAATATACTGGACACTACACAGATCTTCAATGCTTTTCTCCAACATCAGCAGGAGATGAGGCAGCTATGACGAATTTTTTTAGGATAGACTTAAATGTGATATTAAGTACCATGTGAATATATTTAGGCTGAAGAAGTTTACAGAAGTGGTGGATCAGGCTCTCATAATTGAAGGGAACCTAAGGGAGGCTTTCAGTGCTGTAATAGTAGTTTTTATTAGATGATTAGGAGGTTAAAATTCTGAGAGAAGGAAGAACCATTATGAAATATTTAGCCAAGTAAGTGGGAAGAAGAGTAAATAGATAGGAGGGAAGGTTAGAAAGGATCTTACTAGGGTGATTTGTCATCAGTGTGGTAGGTCGAGACACTATCGTCGACACTGTTCCCAATCACCAGTAGAGTGTCGATCTTGTAGAAATATGGGACATCTACAAAAGTTATGCAGGTCATAGTGACAAACTGGCACTAAAGGAGCAACTGGGCAGAGTCAGAGTATTGGAAGAGGATCTTCTACACCATATTGGGATGACAGTTGGAGTTATAATGGACAAGGCAGTAGAGGTAGTAGACATAGTGCTTCTGAGCAGGAGTGATCATATCATCAGAGTGGTTCTACTATGGAGAGTTATACAACATCATAGGTAAGAGGGGAAACATAGTTACATGAAGTATAACATACACTTTTGGATAGATAGGCTAGACCATCGATAGTGAGAGGTACTATTCTAGTAGCTTCTACTTTAGTTAATGCCTTATTTGATATTGGTGCCTCTCATTCCTTTATATCTATAAAATTTTTTGATGGTTTGATCCTGATAGTGGAGTTTGTGATAGGGGTAATGAATATAGATACACCATTGGGAGTGTTTTCTAGAGATATCTATCTATGTAAGGGTTGTTCACTAGAGATCATGGAATATTGTCTTCTATGGGATCTCTATGTTCTAGATATGACGATCTTCAGCCTAATTATAGGGATGGACTGGCTAGTCACCTACCGAGCCCATATCGATTGTTACCGTAGGAGAGTGACCTTTGTGTCTATTAATGGTGACCAGTATATTCATCATGGAGAGTGGGATATCCAGGTAGGTCGAGAAAGGCCAATTACTCAGCAACTGGGTGAGCTCATAGCCCAATTTTCTAGTCTATTGTTGGATGAAGGGGGTGTTAGGCAAGATGTCATTCCACCAGTAGTGGAACTATTTTAGGATGTATTTCCTAAAGACTTATCTGGGTTACCACCTGATAGATATGTTGAATTAACTATTGATATCATGCTGGTGGATGATCTAGTATCTATTCCACCATACATAATGACACTGACTGAGATTCAAGAGCTTAAGACTCAGTTGGAGGAGTTTGAGGATAAGGGATTTATCCTTCCAAGTAAATTGCCTTGGGGATAACCTATTTTGTTCCCAAAGAAGGATGATGAGAGCTTACACTTATGTGTTGATTACCAAAAGCTGAAAAAAATGACTGTGAAGAATGGATATCCTCTTCCACGTATCGATGATTTTTTTACCAATTAAAGGGAGATTGTGTGTTCGCAAATATCAACTTGAGATCAGGGTATCATCAGTTGATATTTAGGACTTCTAATATACTGAGGACTGCTTTTAGGATAAGGTATGGCCTTTATGAGTTTGTTATAATTCCATTTGGGTTGAAAAATGCACCAACATTGTTTATGGATTTGATGAACATGATCTTTCATTCGTATCTAGATCAGTTTGTGGTGGTGTTTGTAGATGACATCTTGGTGTACTCCAAGACTCATGATGATCATGCCCAACATTTTGATATCCTCCTGAGTACACTGAGAGAGAATCATCTATATGCCAAGCTATATAAGTGCCCATTTTGGATTTACTAGGTACACTTCTTGGAGAACATCATATAGGGGGAAGGTGTGTCAGTAGACCCAGAGAAGGTTCAGGCTATGGTTTCTTGGGAGTAGCCTAATAATTTTTTTGATATATGAAGCTTTCTGGGATTATCTAGATATTATTGGAGATTCATCCAAGAATTTTTTTATTTGGTAGTGTCACTTTCGATATTGACCAAAAAGGGACTAAAGTTTGAATGTTCAGAGGCTCATGAGATATATTTTCAGGAGTTTGAATAATTTAACATCAGCATCAATTTTGATCCTAACTAAGTTAGGTGAGGAGTATATAGTTTATTGTAATGCTTCTAGGATCAGACTTGGAGCTATGATGATGTAGGGAGATCGAGTTGTGGCTTATGGGTCTCAACAGTTGAGGCCTAATGAGTGGAATTAACCTACACATGACCTTGAGTAGAAAGTAGTGGTTTATTCTCTTAAGTGTTGGTGATACTATCTTTTGGGAGAAAAGTTTACAGTTTATACAGATCAAAAGAGCTTGAAGTATATACTTTCAAAACATGATTTGAATCTTCAGAAATAGATATGGGTTGGGTATATATATTATTTCAATTTTAAACTATCATATATGCTCGAGAAAGTAAATTGTGTGGATGACACCTTGAGTAGGAAAAATCAGACTCAGATGGTTCAGGAGTCAAGTGTAGAGTGGAAGATGATGACCTTGCTAGATGAAATGCATGTAGTGGTTCAAGAGAGTCAGGAGTAGATGACTCTGGTTTCAGTTGAAGTGGAGTCTATGCTTTTGATATGAATTAGGGATAAAGTATATGAGGACCTAGAATGATTATCATTGAGGGAAAGTTTTAAAGGTGGGGAGACATCTACGGACCGGTTGATAGATGAGGATGAGATCATCTATAGGAATAATCAAGTTGTTTTACCTATGATCATGCAAGAGGAGATCATGAAAAAATTTCATGCCTCGAAGTGGGTGGTGCATCCAGGTTTTACCAAAATGTACCACGACCTACGATGATAGTTTTGGTGTCTATACATGAAAAAGGAGATAGTAGGTTTTGTGATAATATTCTTTACCTACTAGTAGGTGAAGGCAAAGTATCAATGACTTGGAGGTTTGTTACAATTGTTTCCCATCCCAAAATGTAAGTGGAATAACGTGACCATAGATTTTTTGGTGGGTCTCCCAAAGACACTTTGGAATAGTGATGCTATTTGGGTCATTATGGATCGACTGAAAAAGGTATCACATTTCCTTCCTATAAGGGAAATCGTTACAGTAGAATAGTTGGGAGAACTGTATGTTCAGGAGATAGTACATCTATATGAAGTGACATGGACTATAGTTTTAGATCATGATTCACTCTTTACTTCATTCTTATAGAAGGGTTTGTAGAAAGATATTGGAACACATGTATTATTGATTATGTTTTTCCACCCACATATAGATGGGCAGTCATAACGTACTATATAGGTGTTTGAGGATATACTACGGGCATGTGTGCTTGACTTCGGTGGATCTTGGGAAAAGCACTTGGATTTAGTAGAGTTCACCTATAAAAATAGTTATCAAGAAACTATATAGATGGAACCATATGAGGATCTTTATGGTAGTCTATGTAGTTCACTGCTATGCTGGATGGAGGCTTGTGAGTCAGAGTTATTGGGACCGAGTCTCGTGTAGGAGACATCAGAGCAGGTATAGTTGATTCAGAAACATATGGATACAGCTCAGAGTAGGCAAAAGTCGTATGCTGATAGAAGAAGATGAGCCCTAGAGTTTATATAGGGTGATCATGTGTTCCTTTGGGTGTTACCTAGGTTGGGTCACAACAGTATATAGAGGCAGGGCAAGTTGCCACCCAGGTTTGTTGGACCGTTTGAGATAGTGGAGAGAATCGGGTCGGTGGCATACCAATTAGATCTTCACATAGTTACAATAATATGTATGATGTATTCCATGTGTCACAACTATGGAGGTATCATCCTGACCCTTCTCGTGTGATCTATGTGGATGAGGTTGGCCTTGAGATAGATGCGTCCTTTTAGGAACATATGATATGTGTGTTGAATCACAGTAAGAAAGTGTTATGAGGAAAGACCGTGTTGATAGTTCATGTGTTATGAAAACATGGATTTTTAAAAGAGGAAACATGGGAAAGAGAAGAATATATGAGGTCTCAATGGCCTGATCTTTTTGTCTTGGAATCTTATAAAGGCTTGGAAGTGCATCTCAAGGACGATCTATTATAAAGTGGGGAGATTGTAAGAACATAACCTTTTATGGCATTATTTCAAGCATGATTTTAGGTAATTTTTAGTTTTTACTTAAGTAAATTTGATGGGATTTGTGACTTGGGATGTGTTTGGGTTAAGTCTAAGAAAATTTTGGAGGAAAAGGGGTTGTTCACGGTTGGTGCATGGTTTGTACAAACAGTGTGGCTATCTAGGAGAAATCGTGCGCTCTCTGGTATTTTGAGGCAATGGATTTGGCATGGTTAAAACATGGTTTGGGAGGACGTATGAGTAAATCATGAAAGTTACCCCTTGAAGAAGTGGATAATGCATGATTAGCACATGGTTTGGATAACCGTGTAACTAAACCATGCACGGGATAATAGTGAGATCCTAAAATTGTGGATCTCACTCGTTTTTACCTTTTAATGACCTTTTTCTTCTCATATGCGTCCCTAACTCATGATTTTACTTTCCTAATGGTAATGGGAGGTTCTACCATCAACTTGGAGGGATTCTAGGTCCATCAGACCTCCGTTCTTTGAGATTCAAATCCCGAATCAAAGATCCTCTCTTCGCCCGATAAATGGATCTCATCCCAATGCCTTTCCCTTTTATTATCCTCTATTTATTTGATATTTTTAAGGAAGAAATCCTCTGTTTATTTATATCTAAACCTATTTGGGAAGATATAGATCTAATATTTTAGATCTAGATCTAGATTTAATAGATCTTGATATCTTGGTTTTTGCTCTAGGGATTTAGATACGGAACTCATATCTACATCATTGTGCTGCTCACATTTTGGGGATTTCCATTGAGCAAACTTCCATCAACAATTCAAGGTAGGTGGTATAAAACCTAATTCCCATAGTCATGAATTTGATGCATGTATGAAAATTTTTAGAATTTATAGCGTTATTTAGTAATTGATTCCAAAATTGGGTTAACTAGGTTGATCAATTGATTTATCAAATCTTTGTTGAACTAAATGATTGTTTGAGTAATTGATTATGAGAATAAGGGGAATCCCTATTAGATTATTAATTTGGGAAATTGATTATGATATTTAGTGATTTTAATCTAGATAATTAATCAGGGGATTAATTAGGAGATATCAAATTGGATAAGTTGAGATAATTAATTGCTAATTAATTATGTACTTTTAGATTATGATCTAGATAATTAATTGTGGGATTAATTATGAATAGATGGTATTTAGAATAAGATAATTAATTATAGAAAAATTAATTATGGTATGTGAATTATTATATTGGTTAATTAATTAATTAATTAATTAATGTGATTGAGGCATTTAGTTAATGGTTGTGTTAACTAATGTATTTGATGTATTTAACTAATTGTTGAATTAGTAAGGGAATTGATGTAGATAATTAATTGATGAATTAATTATGTATTTAAGAATGGGAACATGGTCATTCTAAATTGAGAAGTATAAATGGTAACATGGTCATCATACTTATGAGAAATAGAATGGGAACATGGTCATTCTAATGACAAGTATACATGGTAACATTGTCATTATACTTATGAGTAAGAGAATAAGAACATGGTCATTCTATTGAGGAGTAATCATGGTAACATGGACATCTTACTTACATGATTTGATATGGGTAACTTTAAAAGTGTGTCTTTTAAAAGTGAAATTAAACAATGGAAATAATGGCACTCTGAGTAAAGGCCTCACACGAGATTATTCGAACCCCAACATGAGTCGAATCAAGTATTGAGATATCATAACACCCTTGAACACTTTGATCTTCAGAAAGAAGTAGGTATTAAGATATGATATTAACTAGGGAACACTTCATTATTTGGAATGATACGAAGGTATTATTGAGGTATAGGTATCCTTGGGAACCCTGGAGTTAATATAGTTAGATAAGAATAAATGATAATGTATTAACTGGTTATTTATGAATTGTAATTATTTCTTATATAACTTTGTATACTATATTTTTACTAGACTTATTTTAGACACCATTTGTGGTGTCCTACTAAGTTGTACTCACACCCTAATTGGGCTGCGTAATTGGTACTCAAATAGATTACATCATTGCAGGACATGATAAGGGAAAATGCCCTGGGATGGATTTCTAATTTGGTGTGGATCTTGGATGAGGTGACCAGACATGGTTCAAAACCTGCTTGGGGAGTTGTAGTGTCTTTACTTTCAGTTTCATTATAGACACTTGACACTTATATTGGCAAAACATGTTTTCCCTTTCAATTGAGTTTTTTGTTTCCTATTTGGTTATCTTGTGGCATGAGTATTGTTTTGGTTATATATGCTTCCATGTTTGTTTATTTATTTATGATCGTGTTTTTCTTTAATAAATGAGGGTATAGTCTCCCCAATAATGACTTACTAGACTCTCGCTACTAGTTGGCAGACTCTAGCATATGAGGAGGCGTGCTTGAGGTCATGTAGAGAATTGGATCGGGGCACCATCACATGGTTCCTGGGTTGGGACATTACATGCTTTATACATTCCTATACCACTTTTTACATTTTTAGAAAACAAGGATAAAATATCATCAAGATTTTTACATACCTCATTTTCAGAATCAGAATCTCCAGCTTCTTCTTCTTCTTCAAGAATCTTCTTTTATTTCTTGGCGGCCTTGAAAGAAATTTCTATATTAACTTTAGTTTTTCCTTTCATAGAATTCTCCCTTCTCATTTCATAAGTAATGAGATTACTATGAAAATCATCTAGAGACAATGTTTCTATATCTCTATCTTCCAACGAAGAAACCTTGGCATCAAACTTGTCAGGAAGAATTCTCAAGATCTTTTCAACAATAGAAGAATATTCCAACTTTTCACCAAGACATATGATAGTTCTTAAAATGTCATTTACCCTGGTAAAGAATTCATCAATAGATTCATGCTTACCCATCTTGAGGTATTCTTACTTCAATCTCCCTATTTTTAACTTTTCCTTCTTCACTTTTGTATTACCTTCATAAATGTTATTCAGATTATCCCAGATTCCTTTGGTTTTGGAAACTCCTTTTACTCTCAAAAACTCACTTTCAGAAAATGATGATAGTAAAGAATTCTTTTCTCTTCCATAATTCTCAAGGTTTTCCTTATCAATATTTGTGAGAGTATAATTCTCAATATGAGGATGTAAACCATCTATAACAGCTCTTGAAACATCATACCCAAGAGATATAAGATATGGAAACATTCTTCCTTTCCAGATATGATAATTTCTATCATTTAATATTGGAATCCCCTTACTATGCACACAACTCATATAATCGATCACAACTTCTCCTTCAAATGATTTAGTAAAGAATGGGAAAAGGTAACCTAGGCTATGATACCATTTGAAAGATTCCAGTCAAGATGATTATATCACTGAGAGGGGGAGGGGGTGAATTAGTGATACTTTTTATTTTATGTTTCCTTGAAATAAACTTCACCTCCTTTTAAATATTTAATTCCATACTGAAAAAAAAATCAACCACACATCCAAAGGAACACAAGTATTTACAAGGTTCACTATTCAATAAGAATTTCTACATCCTTGGTATGGTTTGGAAATAATCCAATACCATAAAATACACTAGAAAGAAATCCTTGGATTACAACGATTAGGATGTACCCTTACACTCATGTAGCACTATGTAAACAATTCCAATAGTGTGTGTGCACCCTCTTAGCACAAATAGGGTAATACAATGTTTTTTGTAATAACTCATTTTACCTGTTCTTATTTTCAATTCCACAAATGTATTCAATTGAAATAAAATTCTTCAATTTCTTAACCATAATATGGTAAGAACTTTCTTATAAAAAACTCAGTCCAATTTTCTGAGTTCGATTGTTATGAGTATGATATTCCCTGGTATGATTATTTTAGTCTGATTTTCTTTCAAAATACAATAGAAATGAATCAGTACCACTTCAATTACTGATACTGATAAAATCAGTATGATTCTTCCTCATTCTAAAAACCCGAATATAGAAATCCTGAAACCAATTAATCTATCCCAATACGATGATCATCCGAATACAATTAACAAGTTGTATATAGTAATCAATTGAATACAAAAACCACTGAGTACGATTATCAGCTAAATAAAACATTATGATCTTTTATCTTCTCCTATGTCTTCTTCTTGTCATAACTTCTTCAAAAAATAGCAATACAATATATTCTTTCTCTCATTGGAAACTCAGAGCTTCTATACCTACTACAGTGAATAGTACCAACCATCATAAAGTAAAAAATTACTTCTCCTTTTATAGGTGAACCTAAAATTTCTTTGAAAGGAATCCCAAAAATCTTTCCCGCTCACACAAATTCACCCAAATCTCAATTTCACCTAAAATATCAGGTGAATTCTTAATTCATCAACTCTTCTTTAAGATTCTCTATTCTTCCACAATCTTCAATTCTTCTTTATACTTTCATTTCAATTGTCATCACAATTTCAATACATGGGTTTTATTTTTTGAAATCAATTTGTTCAATAAAAAGATTTGTATCAATTGAAAACAAGTATATGAAGAACCAAATACCACTTCTAAATGTTGAATATGATCATTATTTTGAATGGTGATCCCCCCCTTGATACTACATCCAACAAACTCATTCTCTTTTTCTCTTGACCCACTTGAGATACAAAAATTCATCTTCTCCTCTTCTCTTGACCCAGTTGGAAACCTACAAAGTAATTTAACCCTTTTGAAATGGTTTACTACATTTTTGATATCATTCTCTCATTATATTTTAATCCATAAACCTCAATTAATTCCTTCTATAAATTAGATTTTCTAGAGTATGATATTTCTAAGTATGATCAGTTTGGATACAGTCATTTCTGGATACGATCATTTCTAGGTATGATCATTTCTTTCTGAGCCTGAGTACAATCATCTCTGAATACGATCATTTAGGAATATGATATTTTTATTCCTGAACTTGAGTATGATCATCGTGGGTATGAATTTTTTTTATGATTCATATGGATGATCAAATTCTATTGTGAATTTTCACCATATCTTACTTCCACCTAGATATGATAAATCTGGGTACAATTCCTTTTCAATCAGCATCATCTCTTTTTTCTCTTCCATGTGCATATGATAAGTCTGGGTATGATTTAGAAGACCTCTTTTCCCTTTTCTTCCATCAAGATTGCATCATAAGTTCTCAATTTAACTTATGATTTGAATGAAATATAAATCATCAAAGCATCGTCACATTTATTTTATCATAGTCATAAAGACTTCGATTCTCAATTAGAACAACCACTTCTTTCACACCAAATTAAGATTGAATTCAATGATAAGAAATTAATTATTACAATATTCTCCCATACCAGAACCAAGGTGAGTCTGATCAAAACCAATTCTTCAAAATAACTTCTTCTCATTATGATGGAAAAAGTGAGTCCAATTCATTTGAATGCACAAGTCTAACTATTTTGAAAATAAAGTTCAATACGATTTCCACACATTATCTTTCTCAATATACTTTCTTTATTCAAAATGTTGATTGATTGACAACAAATACAACCAAAACACAACTGGGGTATAACAGAGCATTGGTTGATGGTGTTGATACCTTCAGTTGGGGGATAAGGCCCATCGTAATACTTGAGGATTTTGGGATAGGATATTGGGAGGACGTATATCACCCTACCTCATTACATTGATTTTTGAGTCAGTGGTGATTATATATACTGGGAGGAGAGACATCATTATGCCTCAAGAAGTCAGGCTTCTAGACGATGGGGACTTTTGAGAGGAGGTTTGAGGGACTAATTACTTATTATTTGGGAATTACATTCAGATGTCAAGTTACGTGATTGCTGGAATGAGGTGTTGTGTTATATATTTTTTGGTGGAACCTAAGGGTTCACCTGGGTTTCTATTTGTCAGGGGATGCCCTGGGTACTATGCCATGGATCCTCAATTTTCAGTTATATAAATACAAACAGGTTTTGTATGATATATATATATATATAAATGGGGGTATCTATTCAGAGATTACTTGTGATGGAAGAAGTAGATGATCACTTCCTTGTGGCTACTGAGCACAAGAAAAGAAGGTTATTTATTAAATGTGCATGTGATTTATTTTAATTTATTTTTATTATACACCTGCGTTATCATGGATGTAAGACAGACACATGTTTGTGGTGACCTACTAAGATTTATTTTCACACCCTACACAGTCCCCTCAGGACACATGTAGGCTTAATGTCTTTGAGAACAGGTAAAGGACCAAACTTGAGAGCTGGACCTTAGCATAAATGTTGTGTTGCTTAGAATGGGATAGATAGCATATGAACCATGGTAGTTTCTTTGAATCAGCTAGAGTTTCCTTTTGAGTTTTCAGCATGCTTTATATATGTATGTACTGATTCTTGTCCACAAGAGACCTTGTTTTAATATTTCTATGTATGACCAATTAAGGAATGTATTGTATGCATATGGTATTTATTTACACTACTGTTTATTTATGATTTAGTTGGATTGTGTTATTTATTCCACTATATTAAAGTCCTTATGATGTTGTATTTATATCTATACCATTATTATTATCACCACCTGAGGTAATAGCCTCCCCACTATCACCTCTCAGACCCTCACTGCTAGTCGGAAGCCTTTGGCATATGGGGAGGAGTGCCTAAGGCCCAATAGTACTTTAGCTTAGAGCATGGGTTTTAATTGGATCCTAGGTTAGGGCACTACAATCCAAGGATATCCAAAGGAAATACCCTCTCCTTAGTGTATCCACAGGTTGTGGAGAATCATCCAACGTTCATATGGGATCTATCTTCTCTCCACGTTATGCTAGTAACTTTATATATAAAGAAGGAAGATAAAAGAGAGAATCAGGTCAGGGAGTATCAATCAAACATAAGGATCTGAATCCACACACACACATGCACTAACATCACATGAAAGTAGTTTAAATAGGAAATTAAGGATTCTTCTTAATTGATCTCTCATTTATTCATGCATTGAAGAATATAAATAAATACCATGATTGGTTAATTCATTGTATGCATTTAATCCCTTAAATTACATCTTATATAATAGTTCATTAATGATAGCCTTTGTGGAAGAATAAATAAATGATAATTTTTTACCATTTTTTCACAAACATAAATTTCATGGGAATTCAAATCATAATTTTCATGAAATATGATATTTCTTATATATATATATATATCATATATACATATAAGGCTTTAGGGAATATTCCCATAAATATCCCACTTGCACTAAAGCCTAAAATTATTTGTTCTATTTCACCTTATATTGTATTATATAAAATAAATTATGAAACTATATCTAGAACTCTTTCAAATATCTTCTAAAACATTTTTGGAAAGCTGTCATTAACTTCACCTTATATCATATCATATGTAATACCTTGAGAATACCCACACAAAACACTTTTGTATTATCTATAAAACACTTTTAGAGTAACTCTCCAAGTCAAAATCAATACCCATTCATTCAACCACAAAGTGTGACCCCATGAGCCTTTATAGCATTGAAAACAAATATGATTAACTATATCCATATATATAGGAAAATATTGGCCTCTAGAAAAGCATCAATGCTACTCAATCTATAAAGGGGCATGGCATGATCTCCATCAAACATGTGTATCTATATACCTATTTCCACCAGTCAACATCATATGAAAATGTGTGTTCTCATATTTTCCCATTGTCCAAGACATCGAGTGACCATAGGACACTGATTATGTCAATCCCATATATCCAAATCATATGCTCTCAATTATCTGAGTATATGATAATCTGATTGATGAATACATTACATAACATTCATCCTTATGGATAAGCACGTAGTGTCTCCCTTATTTAGATAGATATAAAATTTATATACGTGACTATACACACCCATAGTCTATCTCAATCGAGGGAACAAATGTCATACTCATCATAATAGAGGATAAATCCCATCTTGGTTAAGATCCAACTAATGACATGATTCACAACATACCTAACCACCCCCATAATTTCTAAGTCAATATGTAGACTTGCGTAAGTAGGGTATCAAAGTATGAAGGTTATCATGCTAGGTATCTCAATAACCTTAGGTAACGGGGACTCAAATTTGATCCATGTACCCTTAGTATACCAAATACATCTATATGACACTCCATGTGGTATACTTAGTAGGTCACCCAATATACACAAAGAATACTATTCTTTTTTTGTACATCCTAACCATATTCTATATCTCTATAAAATAATCCTACCAATTCTAACCTTAACATTTCTTCATAACCTATAATAATACATATTGAACATCAGTTAGGGATAAACCCAAATTCATACTTTGAGAGGTAAATTATCATTTTCATTTCATGAAATATATATCTATATATAGATTTATGCATCCAGTGTAAAAGAATGATAAAATTGAGGTTTCCTTTAATATGATACATTTTAATATTCTTATAATCCTTAAGAATATTCAAAAAAACAAACATAAGAACTAATTTATAATATCATATATGATAAACTGCCAGATCATACTTATGTTCACTACACTTTATGGGAATTGTTAACACATTACATCATATGTAATCCATGTCACATCTATATGTGGTGATCTGATAAAAACATCCCACTAAACTCTTTAGTGAGACACATCTATGAAGTAAGAAAGGTTGAATAATGGTGAGACTAGGAATCAAATTCCAAACTATTCAACTTCTTAAATATATTCAAACTTATTAACCTCAAAACATAAAATGTTATGATGTGAAAATTTATTATTTACTTATAAATCTTACTAAGCGCATCATCATCATCCTCAGAATCCTATTCCATAAAAAAATTTCCTTGAAATAATGTAACTACTTATATTATTTTTTGTTAATACATCCCAACACACTTAGGATATTAAGTAAAATTCACTTCAAACTTAAATTGGTGTAATTATTTATTTGATAACTTTGAACTTATTTAAGACTGAATATCCTCCCACCAACCTATTAGAAATTATATCATATTCATAATATATTCATAAGATACAAAAACTCTTTTTTTAAGAAATAACATTTGATTTACTTTTAGTAGGAATATTAAACAAATAAACTATATCATACATGGTATTCTATGCATTTGAAAAAAAATTATTTGTAAATAAGACTTTATTAAAATATAAATTCAGTATCACATACCTTTAAAAATTAAATAATTAATTTCTATAACATCCATACTCGACATAAGAATTACAGGGAGTTTCATAAATCCCTTTAGGTATATATTTTGGATAATAAAATCATATTAGATTATTATTATTCTTTCCCAAAAACCCTATGTTTCAATGATATTGATTGGATTCTTAAATAAACATTGTTTAACTTTTCTACTAACTTTTCTTCTTCCAGTTTGAACTTGTACCTACTTGTACTATATATATAACACTTTAGAACCTATAGAACATATGTCTAGTTGATATAACTTTATATAAATTCAATAATATTATTAGAACATTTCCATAGATGACAATAGGATAAGTTCCCTAACTAGAACAATCCATTTTAGTCTCCCATTAAAGTATACTATAGAATTATTTTTTTTAAAAGAACCATGTGTATTAAAAACACCCATATCATTTAATTTAAACAACTATTGTTTACATACTCTTCTCAAGAGAAAAATGAGATAAAATACACATCTTATGATGATTTTATCCAATATTGAAGTTTATAAGTTATCAATGAAGTAAATCCTTTTTCCCATACTTGAAAACAAAATTCAAGATTCAATTATTTTCATCTTATGACCTTTTGTATATTTATAACACTTTGTAAAAAATACAGTTGATATTATATATCAATAAGAATAATATAATTGATTTATATAACCAATAAATATTTAAGGAAATCTTTATTATCACTAATTCATTTAACATATTCAATCATATTGAATATAATTTGATGTACCCAATCATATTGAGTTTTTGTGACTAAAATTATTGATGTATCCAATCATATTGAGTACATGAGTGGAGAATAAGATTCATTTGATCATTTTTCATCCACTTCCTTTGAAACATTAAATGTATCACTCTATGATTCCATAAGAATCTAAATTCACTTTTTGATAAATTTCAACACCTAGTTACTAAGGAAGGAACTATTCACAGATATAGAATTTTCATTTAGAACTTTTCTTAAATCAACAATCTTGTTTAATAACTTTTATTAATTTATCAGTCTTAGGAGTAACTTACTTTAAACTTATTTCAAGGATTGATCAAAAAGTTTAACTTGATGATAATGATGATATTTATCTACAACATAATCTTTCATCAAATGAGTATCATGTATCATTAACCATTTAATAAGGACTTTTATTAAATGTGATCCCACTAAAATGATGTCCCCTTATTGAAATTCATCATAACTATTAGTGGTACAGTATCTATATTTCAATAAACAATGATTCCACTTTAGCGTTCATCTCACCACTTAATTATTTAGGTAGGGAATCATCCCAATTATATTATATATGATTCTTAGATAGTTGAGCAGAGATTTTTTTTTCTAAACCATCATATGGATAAACTCAACTCTGGAATCCAAACTGTTAGGGATTCCCAGCTAAGTGTTACAAAAAAAACCAAAAAACAAGATGACCAAGGACAATACAGGGGAACCAAAAAATTTCATGGAACTACCCAAAAATACAATATAGAGTCACTAATTATTTTCATTCCTTATAAAAGATAATCTAGGGAAACCCTACTTTGGCATGAAACTAACCAGTTGGATGATCGAGGTCTTTATAAGTGTTGATTTAAAAGGAATCTCACACTTGGTATTTGAGGGGTATTTTAATCTCACCATATTATCTCATGTTATTCCATTTTATGTATGTATTATTTTATTAGTTTAGTTTGGAATTCTATTCCATCCACCTAATTAATATGTTCAAACCATATTGATGTGTAACTATTTACACAACCCAAAAGTTTTTGTTACTTACCCAAAAATAGAAGTCAAACATATTCATAAATATCTAGATTCATCATATAAATAAGATTAATGAACACTTAAGGTAAAGGCATAGAGTTTTATGGGATTAAAAATCTCCATATGAGTAAGCCTAGATTGGAAGATAACCAACCCTATTCACCATCCTAGACAAGGCATAAGCCTCTAGGTAGGTAGGTAATCCGACCCTAAGTGCCTCTACCTAGAGATAATTTAATCAAGATAGAATCAAATTCATCATAACTCTAACACTCAATATATACAAATAATATTCAATAACTAAATTTAATATAATAAATTCATTTATGCACTGAGTTCATGGTAGATGAAAAACTAAATTCATTATAGACACATTCCTAGCATGTAATTCAAGGATCTATCTTGAATGAGTTTAAAAATTAAACTAAATCATATAAAATGTTCAAATTTCTTAAAAAAATTACTAAATTTTAATATAGTAGGGAATAAACCTTTTTTTAACTTGGGGTTGAAGCCTATTTTTATTATTAAGAAAATAAAAGAAACGCCTCTTTTTTTGGGTAGAGGGGAACCCATTACATGGATCATAGGTCTAGGTGAACAAAGGCTCCAAGGAACATGGTCTAAAGGATCAGTGGAAATGAAATCCCATTAAATTTCACATAGGCCCCTGACCCATAGGTTCACCCATGTTGACCCCCTCCTTCGTCTATGCGCCCTAGTATAACCACACACTATGCTCACCATCATTGTCGAAGGATGTTGCCCCCCATCGCATAGGTCTCCATAGTCAACCATTTACCCTCCTTCCCATTATCATCAATATCGGAGGTCATCACTAGCATCTTACCACTAACATCTACCCCCTTCCTATTTACACCATTAGAGCCCACCGCTCTCCACTACATAGGTCTTCACCCATCCCCTGCTTTTGTCGACCATTGACACCTCATGCTCATCCTCGACCACATTGAAAACTAACATCACTTCCCTATGTAGTTAAGCATGAGGATACCTACACACACCTACTTATGTCATGTAGATGAAAATAAATTCCTATCCATGCAGACTAGAAAAAAAGATGCACTCATTTTGTGTCGTCATCAAAAGTTATCCCGCCCTTATTCCCATGCCGCCATCATCAGAATTCGTTGCTCCCCTATATGACTCGATTTCACCATGATGCATCATCAAACACCCCGTGTACCAGTACCACATTATTTTCACACTTCCATTAAAATTCGACCACCAAATTGGGGCCCGTTGGGGATTGAACCTCTGGTCTCATGCAGTTTAATAGGGTTGCCTTACCACTTAGCCAACACCCCAACTATAGTAGGGAATAAACCTTTCAAATAAAAGAACAATTCAAATATTTAAACATGATATGACCATTTTTTAATGATTCATAAATAAAATCCAACAATGAAACCTTTTTTATAATTTAATATTTAACACTATAGACATTCCATAATTTTGAATATACACATTTTATATTCATTCCAATATGAACTCTCTCATATCTATCATTATATGAAATTTCTATTTTAAATATATGATATTATATGAGTTATAAACTATTTTTAATCCAATTTATATTATTTAAAAAATTTACATAATCTAAATATCATATACTTATTCATTATTTAAACCTTGATCATATTAATCATCAAAACTCTTTTTATGTGACTTAAATAATATCCAAATAAGGATCCCTTTTTTGAACAATTCAAAATAATTAATTATGAACAATTCATAATTTAAATATAAACATTTTATATTTTGGACTTATTTTATAATTTATAATTATTTAAAAATTATCACTTATGATTTCTAAATAGACACTTTTATTTCTAGATCATAATTTATTCATATAATTTGGTTAAAATGTATATAAAATATTAACATTTAATATTTGGGAATAATATTTCATATAAATCTAATTAATTAATTATAAAAAGTTTATAATTAACTAATTTATAAACCTTTTATAAATTAAAATATCCAAAAATACCTTTTATACTCATGTATAAAATTTTTATAAACCATTAAAATCATTTAATAATTTAAAAATAAATATTTAAATATTTTTTATTTACCCTTACAGATATGGGTATTCTTATTTAAGGGTAAATATTTTTAGCCTTAGGTAGACTATATGGAAGCCCTTACATAATGGTAAGTCACTACTTAACTTTACACATCTTAAATATATCACACTATGTAAAGGTAATAAAAATTTTACCTTTACACAACTCATTCCACCTAAGGATATAGAGGAAATAACCTTTACATGAACACTTAATGTAATTAAAGGTCTCATTTTACCGTTACATGGCCTTTTGGAACTATTGTGTAAGGGTACTATCTTGTGTAAGGGCATGCACTTTACATAAACCCTTTAAAACTATAATTACCATTATGTAACACCTTTACACATAAGGGTAAGGTCATATAAACATTACATGGACCAATCTACATAAGGGTAAAGCAATATGAACCTTATGTAGACCAATATGTGTATGGGTAAAGCCTTGGTTACCTTTATACATCTCAACTACATTAGAGTAAACCATTTTTCTAGATTTTCATAAAACCTTAGAAACGATGCTCTTTTATTACTTTATTATTAATTTTAATGCAATATTTCATAGATCTTAATAATGATCTCCATATGATACCACTTTTAGGTTTTTTTAGAGTTTAATAACAATTAATAGATCAAGCAGAAGTGATTAAAACCCTTATTTGAGGATATTTTATGCATGATATATGAATCCTATGTAAAATATTGAAATTTATAATATTGTAAAACATGAGTACCATACACCATAGGGAATCTATAATATCTTCAAACACCATCACATGGGTTAGATAAATATCAAAAAGGGTAGCCATAGGATATACCCTCTTTATAGTGTACCCACAAGTTGCACAAAATCATCCAAAGTTCAGATGGGATCCATCTTCTCTCCATGGTATTCTAGTACCTCTATATACAAAGGATGAATATGAAATAGAGCACCAGGTCAGGGAGTATCATACAAGCATGAGGATATGAATCCACACACACACACACATGCGTGTTATCATTGCTTGAAAGTAGTTTAAATAGGAAATTAAGGGAACTCCTTAATTTATATCTCATTTATTAATGAGGTGAAATGCATGAATAAATTCCATGGTTATTTCATACATCATATGAATTTACTCCATTAAGTTACATATTAGGTAATATTTCCATAATGATATCCATTATGGGAGAATCAATAAATTATAACTATTTATTATTTTTCCACAATCATAAATTTCATGGGCACAAAAATCACAATTTTCATGCAATAAAATATTATATATATATATATATCATATATATATATAAGGTGAATTTGGGGTGGTAGATGAGTGGTTAAAAAACCATATAATCCTATATGAAACCCAAGATCAAATCCTGGTGGGGGAGAATTTCCAAATCCACTATAGTAGTACTGTGGCAACAAAACTATTCACTTGATTTGGGATTTCGGGCTGCTGATTTGGGCCCATGGGACATAGGAACTTTATGCCATCCATGAAGTTTGGGATAAAGAGAATCAAAACTATAGAGGGGCCTTTGGGTTAGCACCAGTGGGTAGAAGGTAGAAGTGACAGGGACCATGAAAATGACTCGAAATAATAGGAAAGCAGTGCATGGAGGTGCTACCGGATGGGCAGCCTTGATAATAGGGATATACATGTTGACGCTCATCATCTATACTTTTATCCCCATGGAACCAAAATGGTATAGATGTGTTCCCAACCATGTGATCATATTCACTGGGGACCAATATGTGGATGTAGATCATTATGCATGTGATGCAAGAGAGGGCCACATAGGAATCATTGGGTTGGTGGATTGAAAGAGAGATAGACATTTTTATATCCATCATACAGACCTCCTCCCACATCATATAAGTATTGGTGACCTTCCATGGTGTGTTAGTTTGTATGCCATAACAATTCATGTTAGGGGTGGGGTGAGGGTGATGCAACTTTTAGATAGGGATCAAGGTGCAATGATTACTGGAAGGGGGGTGGAGTGTCATATGAATGATAACATGGAATGATGCATGATACTCACTTAGGGTATTAAAGGTCCATGTATATGCCTTTATGTTTCTAGTACTTTGGGACATTAACAATTATAATGTTCCTTTGATCCACTGGTCCTTCAATTCATGTAAAGGGTTACCTATCTACCTAATTGTAAAATAGGGATTTATTTCCTTAATAAAATAGGGGGAATTTCCCCTACATATTTAATACGCACGCACACACACATATAAGGCTTAAGGTAATATTATTATCACTATATTTATTCTATAATTTCTTACAACCATCACCATTTTAAACCATGATTCTAGAATAGAGAAAGGTAATAACAACACCTTGACCAATTATCTAAAGTATACCTTTACTGATTCATTTTGACTTCAATTACATTGAATTCATTCAAATGATAAACTGAAGAACTTACTTTTGACATTTACATACTGAATAGTCTCCTTATCATAAACACATTGTTCATAATTGTGGGAATATCATACATATCAACTAATGTCTTTGGGAGTTCTGATGTGGCCTTCAATTACTAAATGTTGAACTCCACATTCCAGGAAAGTGACCCTCACATCATCCTGAGTTCTTTCTTCTCTATACTTTCCCATTATTCCCTTTTCATTGATTCCCACTTAGCTTCATTCAATAGAATATTGTGGTCTTTTTATAGAATATAATCCTCTATATACATTTTCCAAAACCTAAAATCCTTTTTGTTTAACTTCTCCATCCATACCTTACTATGTTCAGACTTCATTCTACTAGAAATCATGAACTCACACTCCTTTTATCCAATGAAATACAAGAGGTTAGGAATCAATTAGAAATATTATACTATAAGAAAAAGTAATAATATTACTACTGGACCAAACTATGAAACGCCTTCACCAATTTCTAATCCTCTAGAATCACTCTAACCACAAGCTCTAATACCAATATTTGGGTCCACAATCGTCTTTGAATTGAAAGACCCAAAGATACTTCATTGGAACTTTATGCATAGAAGAAGAAGATTTAGAATTAACCTCACACATGATTCCCAGAACTTGGAAAATAAACACACCCAAGTTACCACACCATAACATAAAACCATCAGAATAATGTTGACAATATCCATTAGAAATAGATATTGGAAGGAAAAAATCAAAAGTCAAAGAAAAACAAAAAGGATTTTGTGGTTTAGGCTTGCACCCTAATCATTCAAAAAAACTTTTTATTCCAAGGAAGTAGAAATAAAGAAGAGTCTAAGGGTGGAATAAAGTTATATAGGCTAAGAGACTCACCCCTAACAAATAGATTACAATCCTGAGGTAATGAACCAGTGAAATTATAAATAATTAATCTATTAATAGAACTCCCTTTGCTAACCAAGTAGAATGATGAAAAATTCACTTCTCTCTAAGTATGTTTCACCTCAATTCCCTGGTCTAAAATCATCTTTCACTTCCTGATAAAGTATACCAGGTCCCAAGAAGTTCTTGTTTTATCAATAAGGAGGTCAACCAAATTCTTGGAGTCAGATTCCACTATAGAAATAAAAATTTTGAATGTATTGAACAAGGTAAGACCATAATATATCTCCCAAGCCTCCACCCAGATATAATTTCTTGACCCCTAAAATACACTGAAGTTGAGAAACACTGATACCTTTTCATCCCTAACTAGACCACCTCGTTGCATAATTCCCACCACACTGGAGCCATCAACATTCAACTTTAGTCCACATGTAGGAGGGTACCAATGAACCCATATCCCTTGAAACTCGGTAGTCATTTCCTTAGAATGCCACATCATACATGGTATAATCCTCTGAGAGACATGAAGGATGCTCCGTTAGGAATAAGATGAAAAAGTTCTACCATAAGAGACCTCACATGAACCTGAATACATAAATGTGAGTAGTGAATCTATTCTTGGCCTCCCACAAAACCCAACACATGACTGCAAAGACCATACCATATAAAATCTCTTCATATGGTCAAATCATTCCACTACCTCAACATTCCCAACTAGTAGACTGCTCACTATCCAATGAACTCATGGGATGCCCCTATTGTTCTATATTTTGGTGAATGAAATTTCGATAGATTGAATTCTGCTGCACTAGTCTATATCTTTCGATGAACTGATACCCAAATTCTACCACTCTATCACCATGCAGTTATCAGAAATAAGGCCATTAGATTTTATTCTTCTGATAGTCTTATAAATCCACCTTCTGGTAAAATGAAGCTTACACCACAAAAAATGTTATAACAATATTTTTATATATCCATATTTATTTCATTTATATAATGTTTTAAAATAAAAAATTGATAATGTGTATTGTTTTTTTTAAGAAAAAATATATATTAATATGACTTTTTTTAAAACAACTAAATAATAAAAATATATTCACACTACATAGTTACGATGTGTAGTTTTTTAAAAATTGCATCATAATAATTATTATAAAAATAATGTTTATGAACATATTTTTATAATGTTTTAAAAATTATAATTCCCATTATTTTATTTAAAAAATATATATTAATATAACTTATTTAAAAAGGAAAAAATATTAATAATAAATATCAATAAAAACATAAAATAGTATAAACATGTATGCATCCATAAATATATGAACATGAAATTTGACGTGTAAATTATATATTAGAAAATTAAATTTTATATTTATATTTGTGTGTGTGTGTGTGATTTTAAGTGAAAATTTAAACTACAAAATTTCCTGTGAAATCTTTACTCCAAATTTTGAGTAGAAATTTTCATTGCAAATTTTCAGTGCTAAATTACATTTTTTATTTATGTATTAATATATTTTTATTGAAAAAATAAACATGTATATATTTTATAATTTTGGTAATAAAATTTATAGTGCAATTATAATAAAATTTAAATAAAATTTACAATTAAAATTTATGTTGAAATCCAAACCATAAATTTTTAGTGGAAATTTTCACTAGAAGTTTCCAATGCAAAATTTCAATATAAATTTACAGTGAAAGTTTAAATTTTTTATTTATACTTTAATATATTTTCACTATAATTTTAAATGGATTTCATGAACCCTTCCCTATAAAGGTACCCCTTCTAGAATGATAGTGTAGGAAGTAAGATAATGACCCTCAGATTCCACATCTAATAGGTCATAGGTTAGCGACTAGCACCAAGGGTATCTAATCCATACAATGGGAATAATTAACCTAAAAAAGGACAAGGTACAGAAAGAGAAATAGATATAAACACCACATAATATAAAAAGATAAACCAATATCCATAAATATAATAATTCAGGTCATGTCATACAAAAAATAAACTCCAAAATAAGATTCCAAATCAACTCCTAAGCAGTATCTATAAACAACAACTCCAGTTCCATGATATCCCAATACATATAGGTCACTAAACCATCATAAACACCTGAAAATTATTTTATATTTACATAGGGTGAGAATAAAATGTATACATAGTAGTATCCTCCTCAATATCTCTCAAGATAAGTGATAAAAGTATATTAATGATACAGTGAGTAAAGAGAAAAACTAACAAGCACCTAACATGTCAACTACCCATTCCCACCCTCACCAAGACTCACTCACCAAGTATCACATCAATTTATAGTAAAATAATATCATAATAATATAATTATAGGTACCCCAAAACCACTTTCCCATTGGGTTTCCTCTCTCAAACCCCAACATCCAAAGTCTTGAGCACTCATCCCTTTTTTCTTGATGTGGGTTAAGATGCATCCCTACCTACCCCAACTCTCAAAAGGTCCAACATCTCATGTTTTCATCAGGTAAAACCATATATTACACCATCATATCATAACCATATCTACATCCATCACTTCAGAACCAAATAATTAGGGTATTATGAACACGAAGAACATTAACCTCACTCCCTCCTCCTACTATGCATGACCCCCACCACATAACCATCATCCTGCTACATCATTAGGTACACCATATTCCACTCCCAAACTTTTCCTAACTGTACCAACATCGAGCCATCACAACCAGTCTTCTACTAAAGGAAGAGAAAGGAAGAGGGTGTAGTCATTCATCCAACCTCACCAATATGGTTTCTAGAGAAAACATTTGAAGACTGTATAAAATCTTCAACTCAAGTGGGTGCATCTAGAAATCACAAGAAATTATATGATATAATAGATACACATAAAACCCAACCAAGGGGTGTGTACAAATAACCCTATAAAAACTCATATAATCCACCACTTCAACATTGATACCCATATAAAACCATCACTACCACTATAACACCAATCATCCAATAACCATGCAAACAGTCATAAAAACCATCCATAGTTCCATTTTTATTCATCCATTTAACCAATTACTAATTTAATTCCTCAAACAATGATTGGTTCATTAAGACATTTATTCCCTATACTCAACACATACCATTATCAAACATATCCAATATTTATTTCCCATTAGTTTCTCTTTTAATTTCTACATTTATATCACAAATAAAACCGATATTTAGTTATTTCTAGCCATGCCACTACTCGTAATTTTTATTAATATCTCAAAATATCTCATTCCATCTACAAAATAGATTCCACATTTATTGATTCATCCCATACCGTGCTATACCACCAGGAATCACTAACCCCCACACATAATATATCAAAGCTATAACCATACAATAATAAGTAGTAAACATATTTCCAATTAGTTATAATACATAGGTCAACACCCAAATAATTCAAGTACTTAAAAATCCTATATCCATTGAAATGACTCCAGCTTCCTCCATTCAATGGACTTTAGAGGCATTCATTGTTATATGAACCTCGTTTAGTTTCTGTTTGTTGGGAAACCTCTATATAATGTACTAAACATATGTTTCCTGATGATATCTTATATCTTTATCTAGTGGATCTTAAATCTACTCTATAACCAATTATCTTCATATGAAACCTATGATCGATGTTTTTTGGTATGATAATATAAATTATCCCAATACAATGTTTATCCATCTGATGCCAATCAACTTTATATCAAACTTTGTATCCTTTATCTACTTAGAGCTCATTCACATTTTTTTATCTGATAAAACCAAAAATCTATATCTATTAGATCTTTTGAGTGTATTTACAATGAATCCTCTTTAATCATTATAGTATCATAGATTTCCCCATCTGATGATCAGCTCAGATTTCCTCCATATAACAACTTTGACAAGATATCCTCTATATAATCATATAATATATGTTTATTCGACGAATAGATTGATATTCATCTATCCAATGGAACTATGTAAGTTTGATTACATACAAATGATTATTTTTACTTCATAACTTAGAACTTAATTTGATAACATCAGTCTATTTATATCCTTATGATAGCATTGACAATATATCATCCATCCTATGAACTTTTATCTCCCCCATTCTCCATCTGATGTAGCTTTATAACATTTCTTTGATAAATAATAACTTCTTTAACTTCTCTATCCAATCATTCTATATCATAACTTTGTAACTATCACTTGACCTTGGATTTTTCTCACTTTGAACGTCTTACCCTTTATAATTATGTCACTTTTTACAAAATAATACAAACATGGCTTGGATAATTATTACCTTCACAATGTTAGGAACTTGAAGATCGAAACAGCATCATCTGAATTTTTAAGGAAATTTTCTTACACTACATAAGGAAAGTTTCATACACCTCTTAAGTAAACATGCTTAACCTTCATAAGGAATGTTTTTTAGACCTCATATGGAAACTTACTTAACCTCTATAAGAAAAGTTTACTTTACAGTTCTAGAAACATATTCTCTTAACTTTCTCTACAAACACATATTGACATATTAGAAAAAAATGAAACCAAACACACTTTGGCACAACAAATGGAATGAAAAATAAGTTTTTAGCAGCTTAAGGTGTCAATAATATGCTAAATAATGTTTTTCTTCATAGTATATTGGTTTCATTATACTCATATAACCCAAGAAAATGTATTGGTTCAAGAAAATAGAAGTTTTTTGACTATTTAAATTGATACTAACTACCTATATAGTATTTTACTATATATATTCTTGGTGGTATTATACTCAGTCGGCCTAAGGATGTGATCTATGATATAAAAAAATTTGAGAACCTATGTGTGTATGATGTGTGTAGAACCTAACCCTGATATGGGAAAGTAGGGCCATGAGTTTAGATGACATAGTCCTTGGGTGTGGTAGGGAGGTGTATGGGTAATGAGTTTATCAACCTGTTATAGCTTTCCCTATTCATGAAATTTTTACTTTTATATCTATATTGAGTAGATTATTTAATTTCCTTAAAAGATGTCACCCAAATGACAGCCATTAGAGTGTCATGAGGGAGAGGCATGGTACCACCTAGGTGTGCACCGGAAGTGGTTACTGAGGGTGTAGAAGAGAATTATCCACAAGTAGAGTCTCTGAGATTTGTGGGACAACCATAGGGGCTACGAGATCTAGGGTAGTGGTTTGATGAATAACTTATGGAAAGCCCGGTGTGAGTCAATCAGAGCATTAATTAAGGGTATAAGAAGCTGATCCATCTATAGAATACTTGACATGAGGGTTATGTTCATAATATCATCATCTGTTCTAGGTTGAGGGTGGACTACATACAACGAAGTATTAGTTAGAGACAATGAAGAATACATTTGACCAGATTGAGACACCCCTAGGGTGGAGGTTGAATATGGACACATATATTCTCAAAGGACAAGAAAAACATTGGTGTGGTATATAGGTACAGGAAGAAAATAATGAGGAGTTAGCATAGAGGGACTTCAAGGACATGTTCTTTAAGAACTTCTTCCCCAAGAGATTGATAGCAAACCAAAATCATGATTTTATGAATCTACAGAATGAAGATACATCAATAATGAATTATAGTGGTATGTTTATATATTTTTTGTGATTTTTATCAACTATATAAGGAGATGAGATCACAATGGTGTGATAATTTGAGGATGTGTTAGGATATGCTATCTAGGTGCATGTAAATATATTAATTTTTCCTTTATTCTTAGATTTGGTGAACCAAGTGATAATAGTAGAGTTCAAACTGATGGAGGAGAGCACACCCATTCAGATAGTGGTGTTGATTGATATAGTCACTGGTGATTTGGGTAGCTAGAAGTGGGATCATGAGGAGACCCAATAGGTCATTCAAAGTTGAGGTGTGATAATGCTATCGTAGAGTGGGTCTTAGTGAAATTATTATAGTGTGGGTGGATTGGACATGTTTGTGTTAGTGCGACCGACCACTAATGGAGTGTTTATCATGCGACTAGATTATAAACTTAGATATATTTTATTGAAGAACTTCACAGAAAATTGGGTGTAATGGAATGAGTTTGAATTAGGGATCTGAGGTGGGACTAGAAGCATATAAGAACCCAGATCTTCTTCTTAGGTGTGTTTTTCCTTTTTTTGGTGTTTTTGAGAAAAATAGGAGTTTCTAGAAATTTCTTAAGTACATGTCATGTACTTTATGAGTACACACCATGTACTTTATGAGTACACGCCATGTACTCGGTTACTGTGGGTAGTCAAGTGATGGTCGTGTAGCGGCCATGCACATGGCCGTGAGTGGTGACCTGGAGACTGCCTAATGCGGGGCCGGTAAGGTAAAGTACACGTCGTGTATTTTCAAATTATACACCTTGTATTTTCTTTATTTTCATTAAATGTATCGGGGTCGCGTCTGATGGATAGAATCATCTCCTTCTCGACCTAGTTTATCCGAGAGAGACTGTACGACCGTGATTCTTCCCCAGCCCCCGATTGAGCATCTATTCTCCAATTTTACTGCCGTCAATTGGATTGGGATCACCTTGGTAAGATCTTCCTTCTTCTAGAGCTTCATTTCCTGATTCCTTCCCTTTCTCAAGTTATCTCCAGTTGAACGTTTTAGAAGTTTTTATAGATCTATGGTGTTCTTGGGAAATTCAAGGTTTGAGGTTCACTTATAAGGATCCTACAACACTGAGTTAGGTGGTTTGTTCCTTTTTGTAGATAGTCTTTGAATTTTATGTGCAAAAGTGCCCAATACCCATGATCAGGGTATTGTGTGTTTATAGTTTTAGCCCTCTTAATTGCCTGCTATGCTTGTATGCTTGAGTAGAGGTTAATTGAATGGGAATAGGGTTACTTTCTATGCTTGGAAGTGTTTTACCATGCATGTTTTATTTATGACCATTTGGTCTTGCTTAGCCTATTAGGCTACCTTGTTTGTTTCCCATGCCTAGTATTGTTAGGATGGAATGTTTTATCTGAATTTTTGTTATGTTATAGACTAGTTATCCAATTAGTTCTTGAGGTTTAATTTGTACTCTTTGCATTTCTATGCTTGTTTGACTTACACGGGTCCGTGAGAACCTGGTGTAGTAGACCATAGGGAGAATGGACGTAAGGGCTTCTCCAGGGTGTCTGTTTATTATCACGCTGTAAGACCATAGGGGGAATTGATGTAAGTGCTTCCTCAGAGCATCTGTAGTTCCTCAACGTGGGCCACAGGGGGGATGTGATATAAGTGATTCCAGAGAGCACCTTTTAGTTACTGATATGAAACTATAGGGGGAATTAACGGTGAGTGATTCCTCAAAGAGTCTGTGAAAAAGCTGAACTAGAGAGGTTAGACTGTGTGTACTTCCTAGAGGGTTACATATGTTTTCTAGGTAGGACTTGAGGGGATTAGGTTGTGAGAACATCCCATAGGTTTACCTATTTGTGATTATCTGCTTACTTGGTATGTGGTGTTTGAATTCTTTGAAACTGCAGGATTGGTTACTGTAGAGTACTTCCTTGTTTACTGCTTCTTTTGCTTATTGTCTGCCATATATATTCACTGAATGTTAGGCATAGATATCTTGCTGATTGCCTACTAGGATTTAGTCTCACACCCTATTTAGGTAATACTTTTGGTCCCAAACAGATTATATTACTGCAGGTATAGATAAGGGCAAGCACCCTTCTACTTCAGGAACTTGACTACTTGGAGCTGGAGAGCATGGGACCAAGATGAGGCTTGTGATGATGATGAGTTGTTAACTATTTTCTTTCGTACTTGTTTTAGTACTATATTTTAGCATTGTGATGTGTTTCGATGTTTTCCCAGACATATGTATCATGCATCATTATATATGTGCTCCAGCTGCTTATTACTTTCAGTCTTTTGTTGTTTACTATTGTATTCCATTATTACTGTTTCTACTATTGTTATTTGTTTCTCTTCTACTATGTTACTCTAAAAATGAGGGTATAGTTTCCCCACTATTACACCCAAGGACCTCACTGCTAGTCGGCAGCCTCTGGCGTTAGGGGAAATGCGCTTGAGGCCATGTGACCAACCGGGTACGAGGCGCCTCTGGGCGGCTTCCGGAACCAGGACGTTACAAATTGGTATCAAAGGAATTATTTTCTCTTGAATTACTATTTGGAGCCTATAGACAAGGATAGGAAGGAATATGTACTTGGTAATAAGATGTTCCTGGGAGTATCTTACCCATGTATAGGGAAAAGCCAATCTACCTCATTTATTGTAAGTTTTCTGGTGTTGCAATTTTACAGTTGATTTGATTTTCACCATTGGGTGACCCACATGTATTGTTCTATTATTGTTGTTGTTATTGAGGTTCTATTTCTATTGAAACCCAATATGATGAGATTATTCCATCTCATGCATCATATAGGCACTTTATAAGAATCACATGTCATGCATTCTTTCCATTCTATTTAGGGTGCATTAGCGATTGCATGTTGTTGTGATAGGTGTTGTGCTAGATATGCATGTTGTTTTGATAGATGCCTTGATAAAAATACCTTCTGTTTGATAGGGTATTTGTTGTGTAAGGTTTTATTTGAATGAATGCCAAACTTTGGTTCTTGAGGTGTTATGGGCCCTCATGGATCGGAATTTGGTGGATCATTGATCTATTATGCTTTTTTATGACATGTATAAGATTCCAAGCTTTGATTCGCGGGGAGTATGGGCTCTCACAGATCAAAAAATTTCACTTTAATGTTCGTTTTATTTTTTTTTTGGCTCCATAGTATTTTCTGAGGCTTACTATCTGGAAAACCCAGAATACATGTCGTGTAATGATGAATACACGCCATGTGTTCTTATGTTCAGGAAGAAACTGTTTTTCTTAAGCACACGTCGTGTAGTCGATAACCGCGTCTCAGACTGTGTGGGTGGGGACACGGGGTTTGGAATATTTAGTAGGACATGTCGTGTACCGAATGTACATGTTGTGTTGTAGAATCATGTAGTCGGCCGTGTCACTAACAACACAGGTCGGAAAAATCTTCCTAGTATACGCAGTGTCCATCTGGAACACGCTGTGTAGTGTGAGCCGTGTATCCGGTCGTGTCACTAACAACACGGGATGGTGAATCTCGTCTAGTACACGTCATGTCTGGCACTAACATGCTGTGTAGTCTTGTTCTAGGCGAACCATGTGGCCTAGACATGTAAGAGAACTCGGGCGGGGGAATAGGATTCAAGTACACGTCGTGTGTTAGGACAACATGCCATGTGTTTGGGGTGCTACATGACCAGTTTGGCAAGAGTACACGCCCATGTGAAAGGATTAAGGGAACACGCCGTGTAGGCATTATACACACTGTGTATCTATGGTTTGAAGAACTTGAATTCTTTATTTCTCATGTTCCATTCTTATACTTCTAAGTTTTAGTCCCCATTAATCTTGATCTAAGGTGTGTGCTTGACCTTGCAGATTCATGCCACCAAGACGCCCTCCGGTTCAATGCCAGTTGTAAGGCGACGATCAGACACCAGACATGGCTGGTCAGGGACTACCAATAGATCCTCTAGTAGTACCAGTCTTGGCACCAGCCATCATTCTGGACATAGGTGCTGACGCATAGTTCCGAGAGGGTTTTATGTGGTTTATGCAGACCTTCCGAGGAGTACCACATCCTGCCCCTTCAATGGCAGAGTTGACATTGGTTTTCCAGCAGCAGCATCCCCCCACCTTCATAAGGGGAGGACCTCAGGCTGCAGAGTCATGATTAGAAGCCATGCTTTCCATCTTCGAGCATTTGGATATGCCTCCAGAGAGGAGGGTCAAGCTCGTTACGTACATGCTTCAGGACTCCACCAAGAGATGGTGGGATGTGATCTCATAGGCAGGACACCAACAGTTTATGGCCTGGGGTGAGTTCTAGTGTGCCTTCTATGACTACTTCTATCTGGAGAGCTTGAGGGTCAATCGAGATCAAGAGTTCATGATTCTGGAGTACGGTACTCTCTCAGTCATGGAGTACTCTTTGTAAGGGTTGGTGTCCTGAGAACCAACTGTTTTGTACCTTGATTACATGAATGTACTCTTATTATATATTATCCATTGTTCTTCATGACTATAATATAATAATGTCCTGGAATATTTGTTTCATTAATAAGGTCATGGAAGATCCCCACTATGATGAGAACCTTGAAATGCTATAACAATATTCTTAAATAAAGTTCTACGATTAGATGACATACTATGATATGACACATAGTATACAGACCATCATGTGCGAGTACTCATAAGAAGACGAGACTCTCTCTCTTGGATTTTGCACTTGGTAATCTCCAAGATGAGAGATTATGAGAACAGACCTGCCAGTAGTAATTCCGCATGTCTTGGTGTCATCGGATATTGCTATCTGCGAGCATGTGTAATGGTCCTTAGACTGGAATATTATTATTAACTCATGTCATGACTCGTGCACTTAGATTTACTGACGAAAACCACCACGTAGACAGTTGGTGGGAAGTAGGGTATGTTGGGTGCATCATGAATGACATGTTGTTAATGGATAAGTCTAGGAAGGATTTTTTCCTTCCATATTTATGGAAGTAGATATCTTGGGCCCTTTGATTGAAATAGAACTATAAAACAAATTCCATGGCCATGGTGACATGATGAGTTTATTTCTGGAAGTCAAAAAATGACAGATCAAGAATATAGGTTTATGACACTACCATGAAACCTGCTTGATGAGATATTGAGACAAAGGGATTAAATTACACAGTAAGCATTCATATGATGTGACACGTCAATACGATGTCAACTTATTTCTCTTGGGTCCCTTGACCTGTTGCTAGACAGTAATCTTGGACTTTAGTCAAGCCCGCCTAATGCCAACAAGAAAGAGGCCTAGAGGGTCACACACTAAGTGTATCCAAGTATCTCAAGTAGAATAAAGATTATTCCCATACGTGGTTTAATAATTATTCAAGGAAGCCTAAGTTGTTTTAATGATGGAGGAAGAAGGAAATGAAAAACAAGATATACACGCCGTGTATTAATGATTACACGCCGTGTAGTTTTCATTTTGGAAAGGAAGTGAAAAAACAAGTACATGCTGTGTATTAATGATTACATGTCGTGTAGTTTTATGGAAAACAAGTACATGCCATGTATTAATGATTACACACCGTGTAGTTTTCCAGTCAGGATTTTGAGGATATAATATTGTTTTATTAAATGATATTTATTATAATCAGCGTGGGCGCATTTCAAGGAATTAATTATTCGACATGGGGGTTTTCAATAAGAGTCAATGAAATAAATAAAATGCTTAATGCATTTATTTATTATCATAACTCTATAACCTCAAACCCGATAATAAATATCATCACAACCCAAACTCTTTTCTTACACACAAGAGAATCATTGTGCACAACAATTCTGGATAATTCTTTCAAGGCCGAAAGAACCTCTTCCTCCAAGAACACTCTCAAGACCGAGAGAGATCCTCTTCATCGGATCAAGATGATCTAAGACGGGAAACGCAAGCAAAGGTTTCTCCACGCTCGCACCCGGAGACAAATTTGGCGACGTCCAGAGATATGTGGTGTACATGTGGATCACCGCTAGAGGAAGTCTACCCTTGGCTTCTGCGACGCAACAACGAATCACATTGGAACGTGATCAAGAATATCAATGAAGAAAGAACACCCAAAAGGTACTTCTTGCCAATTAATTAAATTAATTATAATCAACCCGTGACGATCCACTTTTGTGGTTTCGGGACCTTTCTTGTTCTTTTTCTATTTCTATGAATTGATACGTGGAGACTGGCGTTTATCATCGTATTGATCCTAGATTGATCATTGCTAATAACAAAAATCCAAGTGGGCACATCCACCCACGTGCTTTTGCTATGCCCGGAACCTTCAAATGGTATCAGAGCGAGGTTACAACGTTGATTATAGTTATTTAATTTTCACTGATAATTTACGATTTTATATTTGATTCAATTCGAAATAAATCGTTCTATAAATCTGAATAAACGAGATTTGTTCTTCCTCCTTCGTTTCTCGATTCATATCACAGAAATGGCCTTTTAATTTTAATTTTGATTAAAATAAAAATGAAGAACTCATCTGGAGGAGCCACTCTTTCTGTCTGTACAACACCGGAATACACGATGTGTAATGAAAACTACACACCGTGTACTTAGGTTCAACAAACCGTCACTGGTCTGCCAAACCACTTCGTGTGAATTGAGTATGCCTAAGTATTTATTACGTTGTGTTGACTATAATTAAATGGCGTTTGGGAACCAGAATACATGGCGTGTATGTTAGAGAAACACGTCGTGTAGTCCGATCCTACCCAAGTGAAACTATGTACAAAGGAGAAGTCACATACCATGTACATGGGATTGCCAGGTCGGTTACCACGTAACAAGGAAGTACACACCGTGTATGATTTATCTACACGTCGTGTACTCCAAAATTTCCATAGTATAGAAAACACGTCAAAGCCCTCAGCGTGTACTTTGGATAAAAGGTGAATGAAATACACACCGTGTAAATATAAAATACACGTCATGTACTTTCCAAAAATGGAATTTCACTAGGTTTCCTCCAAATGTACAAAGACACCGTACAAGGAATATGGATGAGAAGAATCTCAAGGAAATTCATAAAGGAATTTAAGATAAAGAATTGATTAATTATTAGATCATAATTAATTGAATTCAAGCGCGACTTATCTTGAATAATAGAATGATTAAAAGAATTTGAATTCTAAATATGCATAAATGTCATTGCATGCTATGGATGATCATGAGCTAGACCAAAGACCCTTTCTATGTGTATGGTTTCATTTAAATTTATTTAAATTTTTTGGCCTGCGAGCCTTCTTCCAATAAAATGTAGGGCCTACGTGCCCATGGTTTCTTTAATGTAAACCCATGTAATGGAGGATCTCCCAAGCCAAAGGAGATGGTTCAAAATCTGAAGTTGAGGAAAAACTAACACAAGAAGATACAAAGGTAGTCAGGTGGGAGCTACATAACACAAACCATCTGGTTCAAGGTGTTTTTCCCTAGGTCAGGGTTAGCTTATCAAAACTACTAGATAAGATAACCAATAGAAGCTCATGATCATGCCATCTTATTTTATTTCTGTCTGATGTAACACCCCAAGCTTCCACGGTACATTTCCCTTCGAATAATGCAATGGCGTGCATTGTACGCAACTTCGAGATTCTAACACACCACAACCAATCAAACTAGCCGTTATGAATAGTAATACCTAAGTTTTGAAATTTTATAAATTCTATCTCTCAAAATGGACTTCATTTTTTGATTCGGAATATCGAATTTATCCTAGGGTGAAATTCTAGAACTTTTCGGATAACACTTATATTTTGATGAATAGTGAAAATTACTAAATTTTAATAAAAAACAACTTTTAAAATCAAAATAATTTATAGTGATAAATTATATTATTGAGTGGTTTTAAAGTATAATTAGAATATATTTTTACCATTTTATCCAATGGTGTTCATTAGAATTAATTTCACTTTGAAATTGGACCTAAACAATTGTCAATCTTTGGATATATATTGAATCTTAAAAACACGCTATTTGTTGTGACAGCGGGAATTAATTATAAAATTAATTAATGCAACTTATATGTTTAGAATTTTTTAAAATAGACATCATTTTTGAATTCGGAATATCAATTATAGCTTAGGGTGAAATTTTGGCATTGTTCTGAAAAACTTCAATTTTTGATGAATAGTGAAACTACTAAGTGGTAGTTAAAAAAATGGAATTTTTCATAAAACTTAATTTTACCGCTTATGTGAATGGAATTTCGAAAATCCGAGAGACACAGTTAATATTAAGAAGTAAAATGTGGTTCAATGAGATGAAAATAATTTTTGGTGAATAGTAACTTTTTGCATTTATTTACCACGGTTAAAAGTAAATAGGGTAATTAAGGGTAAAAATGATATTAATATTACCCTAACACATGTCCTAATTCTATTAGACAAGTGTACCTCGACCAAAAACAACCTTAGGAATAAAATATTATAATTTAGGTCCACTTGGATTAGATTAGGACATTTATTATTATTTAATTCAAAGAAGAGTTAAAAGAGTTAAAATCAAAGTTTATTTACTAAAACATTTTTAATATAAGGTTATACATACGATAAATTCAATTTTAAAGATTCATTAGAAATATAATAAGATTTTATACATAATGATATTTTATTTATAATTTTTAGACATTAAATAATTTAATATATTTATGACACAATGATGATGCAGTAATTACCATAATAGTGAAAAATTAAAATAATTGATATTATAAATTCCCAAATAAATATAGTTTGAGACTTTTAATGAATTATAGTAATTTTATAGGATAATATGACATATTAGTATTGATTTAATTGACTTTGTTTGAAGTAATCATTCTGTTATGAGTTTCACAAAAATCAACTATTGAATAGTGTCAAAATTGACATAAAAGAGTTTTTAAAACAAATATTATATTGTTAATTGATATTAAATTCCTAAAAATCTAAGGTTCAGCCAAGAGACTTATATCATGATAGGTGTATCATTAATGGACCACTTGGGGGTCTCTTGGATGTATATAGTAAGTTTATTAACTATATAATATAAAAATACAAAGTGACATGGTAAATGTCAAAAGAGTTAAAACTAAAAGATAAGGTTAATATAATGACCCAAACCTGTCTAAATTCTATTGGTTGAATGTATTTCTACCTATACCCACCTTAACATTTAAATAATAAACTTTAGATCCATTAGAAACCGAATATGAATTTATTATAAATTAATATTTTTAGCTTTTCCAAAGGTGCCCCTCACCCCTCTTATAAAAGGGAACTCCTCCTTCTCATTTCTTCACACCTTCAAAGCCTTTTGGTTCGGCCAAACCCTGCCCAAATACTCTCTCAACTTCCCTTACTACAACCTATAGACCTTAGTTTGATCATAAAGCCAACCAAAGGAGCCCTTTTTATCAAATCAAAAAGAAGAACCCGAAGAAGAGGTAATGTTTTCACCACCCCTTTTCAAGTTCCTTCCTTCTTCCACTTCTTCTTTCTTTGTTATTACCATTCTAAAATAATAACTCCAGTATCTTATATATACTGTGATGTTATTATAAATATGTTACAACCATATTCATTATTCTATCCACCCTTTGAATAACATGTCATCATACGTGCGTACGTACGGCTTATCGTCTCCACGTCGTGGTGTAATTGTTATTCAATATATTATTATTTGGGTGGGTATAATAATGATGTGTAACTCATTTAAATAATAAATATAACATGATAATGATTCTGTATATATGATATACCATCCAATTATATATTATTTTAATATCAAAATAATGATATTGTCGCTTGTGCGTACGTATGGACTACCGTCTCCACGAACGCGATGAGATTCATTCTCCATCATATCCATTCAAGTATAATTATCATTTGATGATTTAAAAATAATGTTTAAGAACTTTATATCATTCTGGATATGAATAAGATACAACCTATCCATGACAAACATGGCTTACGTAACAAAACATATAAAAGAAAACGACTAAGTTAACACCCGAAACGACGATAATTCTAAGATATTATTAACAAAGCAATTTTAAAAGATGATATATGATATCATATTAATGTATATGATTAGTTAAAAATTTAATAACAATTATTTCAACATTATATAGGAGGTTAACCTACCCCCAACCAAGGAAAAGTACAAGGTAAGGGGTTTCTTAACTCACTCTTAATTCCGTGAGAATTCCATTGTTCACCACTTATTTATTGCATGTGGTGTGTGTACTGTCCATGATTGTATTCATTGTGTAATATACTTTAATTTATGGATATTTACATCATCATTGTATTATCCTTCTTTCATGGGTGTATGTTTCGTAAGTTACCAAATCGATAAGGGAATTTGAAATTTCAATTTCCATTTATTTGGCTTTATGCAAACTTCATTGATTATTTTACTCCGAGATTATGTGTGGAATCACTATTCATTGGATTATGTCATAATTTACACTCCCCTTCCTATGGATATACTTTTGATACACATAATCACTCCATTGATAATTTCTCATGTCATCGATATGAATTTGATAAGAGTAATTTTAACTCATTCTCCATTTTTGAGTTAAACATCCAATTCGTTGGTGTTGTTTTTACAAGAATATGTGTGAATGTCCTTTGATTGTTTTACACTAAATATCCAAACATATTTAGTGTATTTATATTTTTCACACATAATTATGTCGTTGATTTATCCTTAACCTAAGGATACGGCCTTTATGAGAGATTTCATCTCAATTTACATTCCATTGAGACTTCTTTGTTGTTATACACCAAATCACTTTTATATGGTGTGTATAATGTACTTTGACATAGTATATCATGAATTCCTTTATTCTCGTGATATTAAAACGTTTTGATTAACTCAATTATTTGTATTCAAGTGTCTCTCTTTTGGTTAGAAAATCTAACTAAAATACCATTTTTAAATGTTTTAAAGACTTATTCTTCTAAATCTTGCTCATTAATGTCCATGTTTTAAAAATGGTTTTAAGGATTTATTTATATGGACATTAAATTTTTAAAATTAAAAAACCTTTTAAAAAGTTTCAAATTGGTATGGGACACTTTGATTCAAAAATCTATTTTTAAATGGCTTCTTGACAAATAGTGTGACTTTTAAATGATTTCAAGAAAAAGGGGGATATTTCTCTCAAATAGTTTTAATAATTATTTTCATCTATGTCAACATCCTTCATTATTCTTGATTGAGGTTAATGTGATACAATACAATCTTCCATATTGTATCAAATGAGTTATATTTGTCTGTGGATGTGCTATTTTTATACCATTCATGGTTTGTGGCTAAAGTATTGACATTTCGTATGCTAGTTTTAATACGAATGTTTATGTTATGTTTAAACCTGTTCATATGAGGAATGCATTGGACTTAATAAGTGAGGGGTGGAGCCCTCTATAGCTCCTCGATGCATCGGTAGGTCTCATGAGACAAACTAGTGTCTTGGCACAAGGCCTTGGAAAAATCTTATTTGTAGTCTTGGCACGAGGCCTTGGATATGTGGTTATAATAGTCTGGCATTATGCATTCCATCATTATGAAAGTGGTTATTGATATTGCATGTGATCATTCGACTAGTAGAATATCCATGTGATTAAGTAAATGGCATTATTTTATTTTATCTTTGCCATTTTATGTTGATGTTCAAGTTTAAAAGGATTTTGTTTTAGTTATAAACTACCTTAAGTGTTTATGCTTACCTATGAAAGCTTCTGCTATAATGTTATCCTTAATGAGCATCTGAGCTCACCCCTTTCAATGTTTTATTTTTCCCAGGATTCTGAAGAAGTAATTTATGAATGACCTGCAGGGATAGTATGAGGGGATATGAAGACAAGATGTTGTTGTAGTTTTTTTTACCTTATGATGTAATGTAAGACATATGAATATATCTAGTGTTTCCAAGACTACTAAACTAATCGGTCTTTCGAGACTTGATCCTTTGTGATCATGCCAATGTTATGTAATAATGCATCGACTCTGGGTATCTAGGGTTGGGGCATTACAGTTGGTATCAGAGGAAGTTTAGTACAAACCTTGGAAGCTAGATTTAGATAAACTCTGATTAGAGCACGTAGACCTAAGATGAACTTTGAGGATTAATATAGAAGAACTTCCTAGAATTTTGGTATTGTAGAGATTTTGTGAATTTTCCGAGCAATACATCCATGTCTGGATATGAGCAGGTAGAGGCGGCTCTAGCACAGATGTACCTAGGGGTAAAACCCAAAAACACCACTTTGATCTAGACTCGAACGGGAACTGGTACACGACAACGGGCCTTGCTGCACTCTTGGTTACGACACTCCCATGGGGTATGCTTAGGATAATTTACATTTTCTTTACAAACCGATTTAAAGTATTATATATATAAGATGAGAGTAAATGACCTTGGTTAATCCTAATGTGTTTCAAATTGAGAATATGGTGACATGTAAATCTCTAAATGATTGTATGACTACTGTTACTCACACAATGCTTTCTGGTTTTAGTTAATGGCTAGATTCCAAGGAAGTCATAGTGACTTTGAGAATGATGTACAAGGTGGGAACGGTGGTGGCAATGAGCAACAAAATGGAATGTTGATAGGCGTAAAAGATATCGTCTTTATGACAAATCAATTTTCCAAATATATGATCAACAATATATATATTAACCCATTACCGGACTCAACAAAGAAGAGAAAGGTGATGAATGAAAAGTGCTCCAGTAGTGGAGACCATGGAGAAAGAAATCCTCAATTTCCATCATGTAGGAAATGTGGAAAGAGACACCCAGGAAAGTGTCTCAATGGGACAAATAAATGCTTTACATGCGGGAAGGAAGGACATAAAGTGAAGAATTTCTGAAGAAAAATGAAGAGTACTATGGAAGAAGATAAAAATGGTCCCAAGAATCCATTTACAATCATTTGCCGTAAATGTAGGGGACCTGGCCATTACCCGAGTGAATCTCCTATTCTATAGGATATTTTCTTGGTCAGAGAACAAGCTATGTGGAAATAAATGGTTGGATAAATGTTTAAAAATTATTAGTGATCCTTGTTTAAGGTTTTACTTTGAAATAATTTTCTCTTGTATTTGTAACCCTAACATTTTCCATGTGAGAATGATATTTGAGGAAGAATTATCTTTTCTCTTGTGGATATAGTTATAAATAACCATTTGGTTTTATATGATCATTGGGTTTGAGGCAATTACAAATTATTATAATTTGGGATGAAAATGAAAGGTATGAGGCAACATTTGTGGTTAAATTATGTTATGGTTATTTTGAGGAATTTATCTCATTTTGGTAATGTTATAAAATATAGTTTTTGAAAAAGGACAACACGTAGACCATGTGACAACCCGTCGCGTCGGACAAAGCTGTGGGAATCGAACCCACAACCAAAGTGCGATTGGGATTTATCACCTACCACTGGACTACGTGAAGTCCCTCGTTAGTGTGACTATTATTTTTAGTTAAATGATTTTATTGATCAATAATAAGTTGATTTGGGTTCTAATGTCTTATCAGATGAATACCCTTAGTATAGGAAAATTATTTGGTGATTAAGTGATAAATGTTATTTTGGAAGATGTTCACTTTGTTGGGAACACTATATGTCCAAGGAAAATAGAATACTATGGGATTTCATTAGAGGAGTAATGGTGGATTTTTATCTATGTTTTTATTGTGGATTTATAGTGATTTGGGTTATTTATGGAAATGATTAACCTATAATAAAGAACATGTGATTAGGTTAATTACTTTTAAGTATGTGACTTTAAGAGTAGATGATGTCATTTGGAGATACAATTTAACGTGGAAGACTAAATTCTTATAAGTTTTGGGTTTCAATATTAGTTTGGATTATATTGAAGGATTTTAAGGAAAATTGATTATTGAATGGTATTTATTTAACTTTGGGGTATTGTTGGTTTGATTTTGGAAATTAAGATTAGTGCTTATTTCTCTCAAGGAATATCCTTTTGGGGGATCATTAGATCTTGTACTAACCATTTTGGTTTTGATTAATCTCTAATGACAATGTAAATATATAGTTCATCCTGCATGGATCATGTGATTATATAGAAGTTTATTCTAGCTCTTCCAGTGTGACCAAGTCTTCTTGAATACTCATCGTTTAAAAAAAATGAGTTACTGGTGGAAATTTATTAAAGAATGAAACTCTACTTAAAATGTAAGTATATATTTTATATTCTTAGTCAATATCATAAATGAATTCCTCATCCTTATGTAATGTAACTTAAAACAAAAAAATGTTGTCCGTTTACTTTCCTACTAGGAGACTAATGGTCGTTTATCCCAACACAATCTTGTGGTTTTCTTATTGTTAACTTTCTCCTGATCATGATTTCTATCCCTCTCCATCAGAAATTGACACTTATTTTATCATCCATATCCATTTTTCCTACATGGAATCCAAGTATGGGTTATCTTGGTTGACCTTTATACCTCTCTTTCTTTCTTTTAAAGTGATAGTTTTATTGACTCTTTTTCTGATGTGGGACTTTCCATTATATTCCCAAGCACAATTTTAAAAATTGTGAGGATGCAATTTATTGAAGGAGGGTAGAATGTAACACCCCAAGCTTCCACGGTACGTTTCCCTTTGAATAATGCAATGGCGTGCATTGTACGCAACTTGGAGATTCTGACACACCACAACCCATCAAACTAGCCGTTATGAATAGTAATAACTACGTTTTGAAATTTTATAAATTCTATCTCTCAAAATGGACTTCATTTTTGGATTCAAAATATCGAATTTATCCTAGGGTGAAATTTTGGAACTTTTCGGATAACACTTATATTTTGATGAATAGTGAAAATTACTAAATTTTAATTAAAAACAACTTTTTAAATCAAAATAATTTATAGTGATAAATTATATTATTGAGTGGTTTTAAAGTATAATTAGAATATATTTTTACCATTTTATCCAATGGTGTTCATTATAATTAATTTCACTTTGAAATTGGACCTAAACAATTGTCAATCTTTTGATATATATTATTTCTTAAAAACACGCTATTTGTTGTGACAGCGGAAATTAATTATAAAATTAATTAATGCAACTTATATGTTTAGAATTTTGAAAAATAGACATCATTTTTGAATTCGGAATATCAATTATAGCTTAGGGTAAAATTTTGGCATTGTTCTGAAAAACTTCAATTTTTGATGAATAGTGAAACTACTAAGTGGTAGTTAAAAAAAACGGAATTTTTCATAAAACTAAATTTTACCGCTTCTTTGAATAGAATTTCAAAAATCCGAGAGACACGGTTAATATCAAGAAGTAAAATGTGGTTCAATGAGATGAAAATAATATTTGGTGAATACTAACTTTTTACATTTATTTACCACGGTTAAAAGTAAATAGGGTAATTAAGGGTAAAAATGATATTAATATTACCTTAAAACATGTCCTAATTCTATTGGACAAGTGTATCTCGACCAAAAACAACCTTAGGAATAAAATATTATCATCTAGGTCCACTTGGATTAGATTAGGACATTTATTATTATTTAATTCAAAGAAGAGTTAAAAGAGTTAAAATCAAATTTTATTTACTAAAACATTTTTAATATAGGGTTATACATAAGATAAATTCTATTTTAAATATTCATTAGAAATATAATAAGATTTACTACATAATGATATTTTATTTATAATTTTTAGACATTAAATAATTTAATATATTTATGACACAATGATGATGCAGTAATTACCATAATAGTGAAAAATTAAAATAATTGATATTATAAATACCCAAATAAATATAGTTTGAGACTTTTAATGAATTAAAGTAATTTTATAGGATAATATGACATATTAGAATTGATTTAATTTACTTTTTTTGAAGTAATCATTATGTTATGAGTTTCACAAAATTCAACTATTGAATAGTGTCAAAATTGACATAAAAGAGTTTTTAAAACAAATATTATATTGTTAATTGATATTAAATTCCTAAAAATCTAAGGTTCGGCCAAGAGACTTATATCATGATAGGTGTATCATTAATGGACCACTTGGGGGTCGCTTGGATGTATATAGTAAGTTTATTAACTATATAATATAAAAATACAAAGTGACATGGTAAATGTCAAAAGAGTTAAAACCAAAAGATAAGGTTAATATAATGACCCAAACCTGTCTAAATTCTATTGGTTGAATGGATTTTAACCTATCCCCACATTAACCTTTAAATAATAAACTTTGGAGCCATTAGAAACTGAATATGAATTTATTATAAATTAATATTTCTAGCTTTTCCAAAGGTGCCTCTCACCCCTCTTATAAAAGGGCACTCTTCCTTCTCATTTATTCACACCTTCAAATCCTTTTGGTTCGTCCAAACCCTGCCCAAATACTCTCTCAACTTCCCTAAATACAACCTAGAGACCTTATTTTGATCATAAAGCCAACCTAAGGATCCCTTTTGATCAAATCAAAAGGAAGAACCCGAAGAAGAGGTAATGTTTTCACCACCCCTTTTCAAGTTCCTTCCTTCTTCCACTTCTTCTTTATTTGTTATTACCATTCTAAAATAATAACTCCAGTATCTTATATATACTGTGATGTTATTATAAATATGTTACAACCATATTCAGTATTCTATCCACCCTTTGAATAACATGTCACCATACGTGCGTACGTATGGCTTACCGTCTCCACGTCGTGGTGTAATTGTTATTCAATATATTATTATTTGGGTGGGTATAATAATGATGTGTAACTCATTTAAATAATAAATATAACATGATAATGATTCTGTATATATGATATACCATCCAATTATATATTATTTTAATATCAAAAGAATGATATTGTCGCTCGTGCGTACGTACGGACTATCGTCTCCACGAACGCGAGGAGATTCATTCTCCATCATATCCATTCAAGTATAATTATCATTTGATGATTTAAAAATAATGTTTAAGAAATTTATATAATTATGGATATGAATAATATACAACCTATCCATGACAAACATGCCTTATGTAACAAAACATATAAAAGAAAACGACTAAGTTAACACCCGAAACGACGATAATTCTAAGATATTATTAACAAAACAATGTTAAAAGATCATATATGATATCATATTAATGTATATGATTAATTAATAATTTAATAACAATTATTTCAACATTATACAGGAGTTTAACCTACCCCCAACCAAGGAAAAGTACAAGGTAAGGGGTTTCTTAACTCACTCTTAATTCCGTGAGAATTCCATTGTTCACCACTTATTTATTGCATGTGGTGTGTGTACTGCCCATGATTGTATTCATTGTGTAATATACTTTAATTTATGGATATTTACATCATCATTGTATTATCCTTCTTTCATGGGTGTATGTTTCGTAAGTTACCAAATCGATAAGGGAATTTAAAATTTCAATTTCCATTTATTTGGCTTTACGCAAACTTCACTGATTATTTTACATCGAGATTATGTGTGGAATCACTATTCAATGGCTTATGTCATAATTTACACTCCCCTTCCTGTGGATATACTTTTGATACACATAATCACTCCATTGATAATTTCTCATGTCATCGATATGAATTTGATAAGAGTAATTTTAACTCATTCTCCATTTGTTGAGTTAAACATCCAATTTGTTGGTGTTGTTTTTACAAGAATATGTGTGAATGTCCTTTGATTGTTTTACACTAAATATCCAAACATATTTAGTGTATTTATATTTTTCACACATAATTATGTCATTGATTTATCCTTAACCTAAGGATACGACCTTTATGAGAGATTTCATCTCAATTTACATTCCATTGAGACTTCTTTGTTGTTATACACCAAATCACTTTTATATGGTGTGTATAATGTAATTTGACATAGTATATCATGAATTCATTTATTCTCATGATATTACAATGTTTTGATTACCTCAAGTATTTGTATTCAAGTGTCTCTCTTTTGGTTAGAATCTCTAACTAAAATACTATTTTTAAATGTTTTAAAGACTTATTCTTCTAAATCTTGCTCATTAATGTCCATGTTTTAAAAATGGTTTTAAGGATTTATTTATATGGACATTAAAGTTTTAAAATTAAAACTCCTTTTAAAAATTTTCAAAGTGGTATGGGACACTTTGATTCAAAAAACTATTTTTAAATGGCTTCTTGACAAATAGTGTGACTTTTAAATGATTTCAAGAAAAAGGGGGATATTTCTCTCAAATAGTTTTAATGATTATTTTCATCTATGTCAACATCCTTCATTATTCTTGATTGAGGTTAATGTGATACAATACAATCTTCTATATTGTATCAAATGAGTTATGTTTGACTGTGGATGTGCTATTTTTATACCATTCATGGTTTGTGGCTAAAGTATTGACATTTCGTATGCTAGTTTTAATATGAATGTTTATGTTATGTTTAAACCTGTTCATATGAGGAATGCATTGGACTTAATAAGTTACGGGTGGAGCCCGCTATAGCTCCTCGATGCATCGGTAGGTCTCATGAGACAAACTAGTGTCTTGGCACAAGGCCTTGGCAAAATCTTATTTGTAGTCTTGGCACGAGGCCTTGGCTATGTGGTTATGATAGTCTGGCATTATGCATTCCATCATTATGAAAGTGGTTATTGATATTGCATGTGATCATTCGACTAGTAGAATATCCATGTGAGTAAGTAAATGGCATTATTTTATTTTATCTTTTCCATTTTATGTTAAAGTTCAAGTTTAAAAGGCTTTTGTTTTAGTTATAAACTGTCTTAAGTGTTTATGATTACCTATGAAAGCTTCTGCTATAATGTTATCCTTACTGAACATCTGAGCTCACCCCTTTCAATGTTTTATTTTTTCCAGGATTATGAAGAAGTAATTTATGAATGACGTGAAGGGATAGTATGAGGGGATATGAAGACAAGAAGTTGTTGTAGTTTTTTTACCTTATGATGTATGTAAGACTTATGAATATATCTAGTGTTTCCAAGACTACTAAACTAATCAGTCTTTCGAGACTTGATCCTTTGTGATCATGACAATGTTATGTAATAATGCACCGACTCTGGGTATCTAGGATCAGGGCGTTACAGTTGGTATCAGAGGAAGTTTAGTACAAACCTTGGAAGCTAGATTTAGATAAACTCTGATTAGAGAACGTAGACCTAAGATGAACTTTGAGGATTAGTATAGAAGAACTTCCTAGAATTTTGGTATTGTAGATATTTTGTGAATTTTTTGAGCAATACATCCCTGTCTGGATATGAGCAGGTAGAAGCGGCTCTGGCACAGATGTACCTAGGGGTAAAACCCAAAAACACCGCTTTAACCTAGACTCAAACGGGAACTGGTGCATGACAATGGGCCTTACTGCACTCTTGGTTACGACACTCCCAGGGGATATGCTTAGGATAATTTACATTTTCTTTACAAACCTATTTATAGTATTATATATATAAGATGAGAGTAAATGACCTTGGTTAATCCTAATGTGTTTCAAATTGAGAATATGGTGACATGTAAATCTCTAAATGATTGTATGACTACTGTTACTCACACAATGCTTTCTGGTTTTAGTCAATGGCTGGATTCCAAGGAAGTCATAGTGACTTTGAGAATAATGTACAATGTGGGAACGGTGGTGGAAATGAGCAAAAAAATGGAATGTTGATAAGCGTAAAAGATATCGTCTTTAGGCCAAATCAATTTTCCAAAAATATGATCAATAATATATATATTAACCCATTACCGGACTCAAAAAAGAAGAGAAAGGTGATGAATGAAAAGAGCTCCAGTAGTGGAGACCATGGAGAAAGAAATCCTCAATTTCCATCATGCAGGAAATGTGGAAGGAGACACCCAGGAAAGTGTCTCAATGGGACAAAGAAATGCTTTACATGCGGGAAGGAAGGACATAAAGTGAAGAATTTCCGAAGAAAAATGAAGAGTACTATGGAAGAAGATAAAAATGGTCCCAAGAATCCATTTACAATCATTTGCTGTAAATATAGGGGACCTGGCCATTAACCGAGTGAATCTTCTATTCTATAGGATATTTTCTTGGTCAGAGAAGAAGCTATGTGGAAATAAATGGTTGGATAAATGTTTAAAAATTATTAGTGATCCTTGTTGAAGGGTTTACTTTGAAATAATTTTCTCTTGTATTTGTAACCCTAACGTTTTCCATGTGATAATGATATTTGAGGAAGAATTATCTTTTCTCTTGTGGATATAGTTATAAATAACCATTTGGTTTTATATGATCATTGGGTTTGAGGCAATTACAAATTATTATAATTTGGGATGAAAATGCAAGGTATGAGGTAAGATTTGTGGTTAAATTATGTTATGGTTATTTTGAGGAATTTATCTCATTTTGGTAATGTTATAAAATATAGTTTTTGAAAAAGGACAACACGTAGACCGTGTGAAAACCCGTCGCGTCGGACAAAGCTGTGGGAATCAAACCCACAACCAAAGTGTGATTGGGATTTATCGCCTACCACTGGACTACGTGAAGTCCCTGGTTAGTGTGACTATTATTTTTAGTTAAATGATTTTATTGATCAATAATAAGTTGATTTGGGTTCTAATGTCTTATCAGATGAATACCCTTAGTATAGGAAAATTATTTGGTGATTAAGTGATAAATGTTATTTTGGAAGATGTTCACTTTGTTGGGAACACTATATGTCCAAGGAAAATAGAATATTGTGGGATTTCATTAGAGGAGTAATGGTGGATTTTTATCTATGTTTTTATTGTGGATTTATAGTGATTTGGGTTATTTATGGAAATGATTAACCTATAATAAAGAATATTTGATTAGGTTAATTACTTTTAAGTATGTGACTTTAAGAGTAGATGATGTCATTTGGAGACACAATTTAACGTGGAAGACTACATTCTTATAAGTTTTGGGTTTCAATATTAGTTTGGATTATATTGAAGGATTTTAAGGACAATTGATTATTGAATGGTATTTATTTAACTTTGGGGTATTTTTTGTTTAATTTTGGAAATTAAGATTAGTGCCTATTTCTCTCAAGGAATATCCTTTTGGGAGATCATTAGATCTTATACTAACCATTTTGGTTTTGATTAATCTCTAATGACAATGTAAACATATAGTTCATCCTGCATGGATCATGTGATTCTATAGACGTTTATTCTAGCTCTTCCAGTGTGACCAAGTCTTCTTGAATACTCATCGTTTTAAAAAAATGAGTTACTGGTGGAAATTTATTAAAGAATGAAACTCTACTTAAAATTTAAGTATATATATTTATATTCTTAGTCAATATCATAAATGAATTCCTCATCCTTATGTAATGTAACTTAAAACAAAAAAATGTTGTCCGTTTACTTTCCTACTAGGAGACTAATGGCCGTTTTTCCCAACACAAGCTTATGGTTTTCTTATTGTTAACTTTCTCCTGATCATGATTTCTATCCCTCTCCATCAGAAATTGACACTTAGTTTATCATCCATATCCATGTTTTCCTACATGGAATCCGAGTATGGGTTATCTTGGTTGACCTTTATACCTCTCTTTCTTTCTTTTAAAAATATAGTTTTATTGACTCTTTTTCTGATGTGGGACTTTCCATTATATTCCCAAGCACAATTTTAAAAATTGTGAGGACGCAATTTATTGAAGGAGGGGAGAATGTAACACCCCAAGCTTCCATGATACGTTTCCCTTCGAATAATGCAATGGCGTGCATTGTATGCAACTTTGAGATTCTAACACACCACAACCAATCAAACTAGCCATTATGAATAGTAATCCTACATTTTAAAATTTTATAAATTCTATCTCTCAAAATGGACTTCATTTTTGGATTCGGAATATCGAATTTATCCTAGGGTGAAATTTTGGAACTTTTCGGATAACACTTATATTTTGATGAATAGTGAAAATTACTAAATTTTAATTAAAAACAACTTTTTAAATCAAAATAATTTATAGTGATAAATTATATTATTGAGTGGTTTTAAAGTATAATTAGAATATATTTTTACCATTTTATCCAATGGTGTTCATTATAATTAATTTCACTTTGAAATTGGACCTAAACAATTGTCAATCTTTTGATATATATTGTTTCTTAAAAACACGCTATTTGTTGTGACAGCGGGAATTAATTATAAAATTAATTAATGCAACTTATATGTTTAGAATTTTGAAAAATATACATCATTTTTTAATTTGAAATATCAATTATAGCTTAGAGTGAAATTTTGGCATTGTTCTGAAAAACTTCAATTTTTGATGAATAGTGAAACTACTAACTGGTAGTTAAAAAAAACGGAATTTTTCATAAAACTTAATTTTACTGCTTCTGTGAATGGAATTTAAAAAATCCGAGAGACACGGTTAATATCAAGAAGTAAAATGTGGTTCAATGAGATGAAAATATTTTTTGTTGAATAGTAACTTTTTACAGTTATTTACCACAGTTAAAAGTAAATAGGGTAATTAAGGGTAAAAATGATATTAATATTACCCTAAAACATGTCCTAATTCTATTGGACAAGTTTATATCGACCAAAAACAACCTTAGGAATAAAATATTACCATTTAGGTTCACTTGGATTAGATTGGGACATTTATTATTATTTAATTCAAAGAAGAGTTAAAAGAGTTAAAATCAAAGTTTATTTACTAAAACATTTTTAATATAGGGTTATACATAAGATAAATTCTATTTTAAATATTCATGAGAAATATACTAAGATTTAATACATAATTATATTTTATTTATAATTTTTATACATTAAATAATTTAATATATTTATGACACAATGATGATGCAGTAATTACCATAATAGTGAAAAATTAAAATAATTGATATTAAAAATACCCAAATAAATACAGTTTGAGACTTTTAATGAATTACAGTAATTTTATAGGATAATATGACATATTAGGATTTATTTAATTGACTTTGTTCTAAGTAATCATTCTGTTATGAGTTTCACAAAAATCAACTATTGAATAGTGTCAAAATTGACATAAAAGAGTTTTTAAAACAAATATTATATTGTTAATTGATATTAAATTCCTAAAAATATAATGTTCGGCCAAGAGACTTATATAATGATAGTTTTATCATTAATGGACCACTTGGGTGTCTCTTGGATGTATATAGTAAGTTTATTAACTATATAATATAAAAATACAAAGTGACATGGTAAATGTCAAAAGAGTTAAAACTAAAAGATAAGGTTAATATAATGACCCAAACCTGTCTAAATTCTATTGGTTGAATTGATTTCGACCTATCCCCACCTTAACCTTTAAATAATAAACTTTTGAGCCATTATAAACCGAATATGAATTTATTATAAATTAATATTTCTAGCTTTTCCAAAGGTGCCCCTCACCCCTCTTATAAAAGGGAACTCCTCCTTATCATTTCTTCACACATTCAATGCCTTTTGGTTCGGCCCAAACCTACCCAAATACTCTCTCAACTTCCCTCACTACAACCTAGAGGCCTTAGTTTGATCAGAAAGTCAACCTAGGGATCCCTTTTGATCAAATCAAAAGGAAGAACCCGAAGAAGAGGTAATGTTTTCACCACCCATTTTCAAGTTCCTTCCTTCTTCCACTTCTTCTTTCTTTATTATTACCATTCTAAAATAATAACTCCAGTATATTATATATACTGTGATGTTATTATAAATATGTTACAACTATATTCAGTATTCTATCCACCCTTTGAATAACATGTCACCATACGTGCGTACGTACGGCTTACCGTCTCCACGTCGTGGTGTAATTGTTATTCAATATATTATTATTTGGGTGGGTATAATAATGATGTGTAACTCATTTAAATAATAAATATAACATGATAATGATTATATATATATGATATACCATCCAATTATATATTATTTTAACATCAAAAGAATGATATTGTCACTCGTGCGTACGTACGGACTACCGTCTCCACGAATGCGATGAGATTCATTCTCCATCATATCCATTCAAGTATAATAATCATTTGATGATTTAAAAATAATTTTTAAGAACTTTATATCATTATTTATATGAATAAGATAGAACTTATCCATGACAAACATGGCTTATGTCACAAAACATATAAAAGAAAACGACTAAGTTAACACCCGAAACGATGATAATTCTAAGATATTATTAACAAAGCAATGTTAAAAGATCATATATGATATCATATTAATGTATATGATTAATGAATAATTTAATAACAATTATTTAAACATTATACAGGAGGTTAACCTACCCCCAACCAAGGAAAAGTACAAGGTAAGGGGTTTCTTAACTCACTCTTAATTCCGTGAGAATTCCATTGTTCACCACTTATTTATTGCATGTGGTGTGTGTACTGCCCATGATTGTATTCATTGTGTAATATACTTTAATTTATGGATATTTACATCATCATTGTATTATCCTTCTTTAATGGTTGTATGTTTCGTAAGTTACCAAATCGATAAGGGAATTTTAAATTTCAATTTCCATTTATTTGGATTTACGCAAACTTCATTGATTATTTTACTCCGAGATTATGTGTGGAATCACTATTCATTGGCTTATGTCATAATTTACACTCCCCTTCCTGTGGATATACTTTTGATACACATAATCACTCCATTGATAATTTCTCATGTCATCGATATGAATTTGATAAGAGTAATTTTAACTCATTCTCCATTTGTTGAATTAAACATCCAATTCGTTGGTGTTGTTTTTACAAGAATATGTGTGAATGTCCTTTGATTGTTTTACACTGAATATCCAAAAATATTTAGTGTATTTATATTTTTCGCACATAATTATGTCGTTGATTTATCCTTAACCTAAGGATATGACCTTTATGAGATATTTCATCTCAATTTACATTCCATTGAGACTTCTTTGTTGTTATACACCAAATCACTTTTATATGGTGTGTATAATGTACTTTGACATAGTATATCATTAATTCCTTTATTATCGTGATATTACAATGTTTTGATTACCTCAAGTATTTGTATTCAAGTGTCTCTCTTTTGGTTAGAAACTCTAACTAAAATACCATTTTTAAATGTTTTAAAGACTTATTCTTCTAAATCTTTCTCATTAATGTCCATGTTTTAAAAATGGTTTTAAGGATTTATTTATATGGACATTAAAGTTTTAAAATTAAAACTCCTTTTAAAAAGTTTCAGAGTGGTATGGGACACTTTGATTCAAAAATCTATTTTAAATGTCTTCTTGACAAATAGTGTGACTTTTAAATGATTTCAATAAAAATGGGGATATTTCTCTCAAATAGTTTTAATGATTATTTTCATCTATGTCAACATCCTTCATTATTCTTGATTGAGGTTAATGTGATACAATACAATCTTCCATATTGTATCAAATGAGTTATGTTTGACTGTGTATGTGCTATTTTTATACCATTCATGGTTTGTGGCTAAAGTATTGACATTTTGTATGCTAGTTTTAATATGAATGTTTATGTTATGTTTAAACCTGTTCATATGAGGAATGCATTGGACTTAATAAGTGACGGGTGGAGCCCGCTATAGCTCCTCGATGCATCGGTAGGTCTCATGAGACAAACTAGTGTCTTGGCACAAGGCCTTGGCAAAATCTTATTTGTAGTCTTGGCACGAGGCCTTGGCTATGTGGTTATGATAGTATGGCATTATGCATTCCATCATTATTAAAGTGGTTATTGATATTGCATGTGATCGTTCGACTAGTAGAATATCCATGTGAGTAAGTAAATAGAATTATTATATTTTATCTTTTCCATTTTATGTTGAAGTTCAAGTTTAAAAGGCTTTTGTTTTAGTTATAAACTGCCTTAAGTGTTTATGCTTAACTATGAAAGCTTCTACTATAATGTTATCCTTACTGAGCATCTGAGATCACCCCTTTCAATGTTTTATTTTTCCCAGTATTATGAAGAAGTAATTTATGAATGACCTGTAGGGATAGTATGAGGGGATATGAAGACAAGATGTTTTTGTAGTTTTTTTTTTACCTTATGATGTAATGTAAGACTTATGAATATATCTAGTGTTTCCAAGACTACTAAACTAATCGGTCTTTCGAGACTTGATCCTTTGTGATCATGCCAATGTTATGTAATAATGCACCGACTCTGGGTATCTAGGGTCAGGGCGTTACATCTGATTTCATGGTTTATTTATTATGTATGTGTTTTCATGATCACATAATTAATAAAATTAACAATCATGCAAAGATGGAATAAAATAAAAACCGTACTATGCATAAACATTATCAGAACATGGTTAATCACTTAAGAAATCATCACTTAATATTAACAAGCATGTGATAATGCGAAACTATGCATAAAGGATTAAAATTCCACAAATACCATATTAAGTCAGACCAAGCCTTCCATTACCTAATTAAGGGCAAGACTCAATAAAATTATGTGTTTGACCAACCCTTGTTGGGACACTTACTTTTATAAAGGAATCCCTTATAAAAGTTTTCGGGTTGACTTAACCATATTACATCAAGAGGAGTAGCCCTTGCTAGACTTGGTGTAATATTGGAGGCAAGTGTTGAGGAAATCCAAGTCAGGATTTCAGGATTGGGGAGTCCACTCAATAGATCAAGGAACTGTAAGCTCATAGTTGGCAAAGACCTGCCTACCTAAATACCTTCAAATAGCTTGACCAACCCTTGTTGGGGTTATGCGAAGGGGAATATGGATCCTTGCCACTAGAATGTCAAAGCAACTGGACATTCCGAGTTCAATGGTGAGGGCCATTGGGACTTGATAAAATAGTGGGATAATTAATAAATTCATTTATTATTTTTCATAAAATGTAATCAAAAGGTACTGATAAATCTGCTCTTTTAATTTGTAGAATCAATATGACAAACTCATCAACCACATTTTATTTGCAATCAATTTTGGAAAAAAAAAATATCCTCACTGGTAGTAACTTTCAAAAATAGTTTAGGTGCCTTCAGGTTATCCTACACCATGAACGAAAGTTTTACATGCTGGAATCCTCATTTCCTGATTCGCCTTCCCAAGGGGCAAGTGATGAAGATTTCCTGGTCTATAATCAACATTTGAACAACGCACTCGACGTTCAATGTTTGATGCTAACATCAATGTCTAGTGAGCTCATGAAGTCTCATGAAGACATGGATGCTTATAGCATGCTCGAGCACCTCCGTGGTCTATACTAGGAGAGAGAAAGATATAAAAGGTTTGAGATCTCCAAGACTCTATTTCAGAGCAATCTTGGAGAGGGTTCCCCAGCCGGGCCTCATGTAGTAAAGCTCATTGGCTACATTGAGTGCTTGGAGGTTCTAGGGTTTAAACTCCCCGAAGAACTGGATACCGATCTCATTCTTGCATCAATCCCCCAAAGCTTCTCAAACTTTGTTGTGAACTTCAACATGAACAACATTGAGAAGTCTCTGTCTAATATTCTTATCCTCATTTGCCAAGTGGACAATGACATGAAGTGTGAAAAGCCTTCTGTCCTCATAGTGAATAAAAGGAAAGGGAAGGTGAAGATATTTAAGCCCAAACCTTCTTCAAGGCCTTCCAAGAAAAGGAAGATCAAAGGGGAGGTAAGAGAACAGGTGGTTGTTTGTTTCACATGTGGCAAGAAGGGCCACTGGAAGAAAAACTGCACCCAGCTAAGGAAGCAAGGGGAAGCTTCAGGTGCGTTTGTTATCGAATGAAATCTATCTGTTTCTACCAATTGGGTATTAGATACTTGTTGTGGTGCTCGCATCTGTATCCAAATATATGAACCAAGTAGATTCAGAAAATTGACTGAGGTGAGGTGGATCTATGAGCAGCCAATGGAGCCAGACTCCCTGCTATAGTTGTCGGAGACTACCACCTCACATTGCCTACTGGGATGGTCTTGGTTTTGAAAGGATGTTATTATGTACCCTATGTAACCAAAAACATTATTTCAGTATCCATATTAGATACTTATGGATTCATATTCAAGTTTGGAAGTGGATGTTGCTACTTTTATAAAGATAGCATTTGTTTTGGTAGGGCACATTTATATAGCGGCCTTTATGTGTTAGACTACACAAACCAAGTAATGGCAATCGATGAAAAAGTTAATTCACATGACTCATACCACACCCAACTTTGGAATCACCGGCTAGGTCATGTCAATGAGAAACATTTGACAAAATTACATCAAGATGGATATTTAGATTCTTTCGAACTAAAACCACTTGGTGTATGTCATGCGTGTCTACAAGGAAAAATGACCAAATCCCCATTTAGTGGGAAAGGTGAAAGGGTTAAAGAGATTCTAGAATTAGTTCACACAGATGTGTGTGGAACATTTCCATTTGAAGAAAGGGGTGGGTTCTTGTACTTCATAACTTTTACGGATGATTTTAGTATATATGAATATATTTACTTAATAAGGTATAAGTCAGATTCTTTTGATAGGTTCAAAGAATACAAGAATGAAGTTGAGAACCAGCTTGGTAAGAAGATTAAGAAAATCTGCTCAGACAGAGGAGGATAATATCTTAATTAGGACTTCATTGATTTCTTACGGGATTTTGGGATTCTATCTCAACTCACTCCTCCTTACACACCTCAGTGGAATGGTGTAAGTGAAAGGAGGAACCACACCCTGTTGAACATGGTGAGATCAATGATAAGTCATGCGAGTCTTCCATTATCCTTTTGGGGATATGCATTACAAACAGCAGCACACATACTAAACCAAGTGCCAATTAAATCGATAATTGGTATTCCATACGAGTTATGGAGTGGACGCAAATCCATGTTATTGAATTTACATGTGTGGAGTATCTAAGCATTTGTTAAGGCCTCTTCAGGTAACAAACTTGCACCCCGAGGCAAAGAGTGTATCTTTATAGGATATCCCAAGGAAACAAGGGTATATTACCTATAAAACCCCTCATAAAAAAAGGTTACAATGGAAAGACACACTATATTCCTTGAGAGGGAGCACATCTCCAAAAGAGATAGTGGGAGCAAGATATACCTCGATGAAGTAGAGGCTCAAGATACACAGAAGTTGGTACAAGAACAGATTCTACAAAGCCCCATGGAAGAACAACCTGTTCTAGAGATACAAGAATGGTGTAGGAGCACAAGAGAGGTGAGAGAACTAGAACGATATGGTTTTCTTGTCACCGAGGATGGTGAATCATTATTGGTTGACAATGATGATCCTCTTACCTACAAGGAAGCAGTTGAAGGCATAGACATTTCCAAGTGGAAAGAAGCCATGAATTCTGAAATGGATTCCATGTACCAAAACCAAGTCTAGATTTTGGTATATACTACAGTTGATGTAAAGCCTATTGGTAATAAATGGGTATTCAAGAAGAAACTAGACATGGAGGGGAAAGTCAACACCTATAAGGCACGACTGGTTGAAAAAGGTTTTAGACAGCATTAAGGAATTGACTATGATGAAACATTTTCACTGGTTGCGATGCTGAAATCCATTAGAATCCTATTAGCCATTTCTGCTTACCATGACTATGAAATTTGGAAAATGGATGTTAAAACAGCATTCCTTAACGGGAACCTCCAGGAAGATGTCGACATGACACAACCTGAAGGTTTTTTGACTCCAAATGATTCCAACAAGGTATGAAAGTTGCAGAAATCCATTTATGGATTAAAGAAAGCATCAAGGTCATGGAACATTCGTTTTGATGAAGCTATAACAGAATTTGGATTTGTTAAGAATGAATGTGAGCCTTGTGTCTACAAGAGTTTTAGTGGAAGTGCAGTCATTTTCCTAATAGTATATGTTGATGACATATTACTAATTGGAAATGAAGTACCTGTCTTACAGTTAGTTAAGGCATGGTTAGATAAATGCTTCTCCATGAAAGACTTGGTCGAGGCAGCATATATTCTTGGGATCAATATTCATCGTGATAGATCCAAGAGAATGTTGGGCCTGAGTCAAAGTACATACATTGACAAGATACTGGAGAGATTCAGTATGGAACAATCCAAGAGGGGATTGTTGATAGTGTCACGTGGAATTCATCTTTCCAAGAAAATGTGTCCTTAGACACATGAAGAAATAAAGAAAATAGAAAGTATCCCTTATACATCCGTGATTGGGTCAGTCATGTATGCTATGCTATGTACAAGTCTAGATATTGCTTACGCATTAAGTGCGATAGGCAGATATCAAGCTGATCCAAGAGATCGCCATTGGATGGCATTCAAGACTATCCTTAAGTATCTGAGGCGTACTAAGGATATGTTCCTGGTTTATGGAGGAGATGAGGAACTAGTCATCAGAGGACATGTAGATGCTAGTTTCCAAACTGATCAAGATGACATGAAGTCACAAACTGGATACATCTTTAGTTTTAATGGAGGTGCAGTGAGCTGGAAGAGCTCAAAGAAAAGTATGGTGGAAGATTCTACAGCGGAGTCCGAGTATATCGAAGCTTCTGAGGCAGCTAAAGAAGCAGTATAAATGTGAAGCTTCATCCAAGATCTGTATGTATTACCTAGCAGTAAAGATCCTATCACACTCTATTGTGATAATACTACAGCAGTGGCACTTGCAAAAGAGCCAAGGTCACATCAGTGGACAAATAACATACTTCGGAAGTATCATCTCTTGAGGGATTTTTCTCAGAGAGGTGAAGTTTCAGTGAGCAATATTTCCACAGAAGACAACGTGGCAAACCCCTTGACTAAATTCTTGACTCAGCAGAAACATGATCATCATGTGAGGTCTAGCGGACTAAAAGTCGTAGGCAGTTTGCTCTAGTCCAAGTGGGAGTTTTTAAGGGTTGGTGTCCTGAGAACCAACTGTTTTGTACCTTGATTACATGAATGTACTCTTATTATATATTTTTCATTGTTCTGGATGACTATAATATAATAATGTCCTGGAATATTTGTTACATTAATAAGGTCATGGAAGATCCCCAATATGATGAGAACCTTGAAATTCTATAACAATATTCTTAAATAAAGTTCTACGGTTGGATGACATACTATGATAGGACACATAGTATACAGACTGTCATGTGCGAGTACTCGTAAGAAGATGAGACTCTCTCTCATGAAGTTCGCACTTGGTAATATCCAAGATGAGAGATTATGAGAACAGACCCGCCAGTAGTAATTATACATGTCTTGGTGTCATCAGATATTGCTATCTGCGAGTGTATGTAATGGTCCTTAGACTGTAAGATTATCATTAACTCATGTCATGACTCGCGCACTTAGATTTGCTGATGAAAATCGTCACGTAGACAGTTGGCGAGAAGTAGGATACGTTGGGTGCATCACGAATGACATGTTGTTAATGGATAAGTTGAGGAAGGATTTTTCCCTTCCATATTTATGGAAGTAGATATATTGGGCCCTTTGATTGAAATAAAACTGTCAAAAAAATTCCACGGCCATGGTGACATGATGAGTTTATTTCTAGAAGTCAAAGAATGACAGATCAGGCATATAGGTTTATGATACTGCCATGAAACCTTATTGATGAGATATTGAGACAAAGGGATTAAATTACATAGTAAGTGTTCGTATGAGTTGGAACGTCAATGCGACGTCAACTTCTTTCTCTTGGGTGCCTTGACCCGTTGCTAGACAGTAATCTTGGACTTTAGGCAAGCCCGCCTAATGACAATGAGAAAGAGTCCTAGAGGGTCACACACTAAGTGTATCCAAGTATCTCAAGTAGAATAAAGATTATTCTCATACATGGTTTAATAATTATTCAAGGAAGCATAATTCATTTTAAAGATGGAGGAAGAAGGAAATGAAAAACAAGATATACACACCATGTATTAATGATTACATGTCGTGTAGTTTTCATTTTTGGAAAGGAAGTGAAAAAAACAAGTACACACCATGTATTAATGATTACACGCTGTGTAGTTTTATGGAAAACAAGTACACATCATGTATTAATGATTATACACTGTGTAGTTTTCCCGTCGATATTTTGAGGATATAATATTGTTTTATTAAATGATATTTATTATAATCAGTGTGGGCGCATGTCAAAGAATTAATTATTCAACATGGGGGTTTTCAATAAGAGTCAATGAAATAAATAAAATGCGTAACGCATTTATTTATTGTCATAACTCTACAACTTCAAACCTGATTATAAATATCCTCACAACCCCAACTCTTTTCTTATACATAAGAGAATCGTTGTGAATAACAATTCTGGAGAATTCTTTCAAGGCTGAAAGAACCTATTCCTCCAAGAACACTCTCAAGACCGAGAGAGATCCTCTTCATCGGATCAAGACAATCTAAGGTGGGAAACACAAGCAAATGTTTCTCCATGATAGCACCCGGAGACACCTTTGGCAATGTCCAGAGATACGTGGTGCACGTGTGGATCACCGCTAGAGGAAGTCTACCCTTGGCTTCTGCGATGCAATGATGAATCACATCGGAACTTGATCAATAATATCAATAAAGAAAGAAAACCCAAAAGGTACTTCTTATCAATTAATTAAATTAATTATAATCAACCTGTGATGATCCACTTTTGTGGTTCCGGGACCTTTCTTCTTCTTTTTCTATTTCTGTGAATCGATCTGTGGAGACTGGAGTTTATCGTCGTATTGATCTCGGATTGATCATTGCTAATGACAAAAAGCCAAGTGGGAACATCCACCCACATGCTTCCACTGTGCTCGGAACCTTCACTCTTCTTATTTCACAGAGCTGCAGCACTTCATGCCTATTCTAGGAGGTGATGAGTTATTCCTGGTAAGGAAGTTTGAGGATGGTCTCAGGCATGAAATCTGATCTCAGGTGAACAAATTCCAGTTAACTTCCATCACTTTTATAGTCAACCAGGCACTGATCATGAAGCGAAATCTGAGGGATCTGGAGTTGTGAGCCAGGACGGATCAACATCTAGAGTTAGTATCCCTCCTATTGATGGTAGGAAGATCCACAGGGGGTCTTCTCATGGTGATCCAAGGAGGCGAGACACTTATTATGGTAGTCATGTGGTGTGCTACCAGTGCAGAAAGAGTTGTCATATGAGGCCACATTTCCTGAGAGACCCAGTAGAGTGCCGATCTTGCGGAAAGATGGGTCATCTTTAGTGTTTCTGTCAGATATTCTCACCAGCAGATGGTGACAGGGGTTCTTCTATAACTCTGTGTTCAAGAGCAGCGCCACCAGTTTCTCATCAGTCTAGGAACTGGAGTTCTTCCGACCATTAAGGCCGAGGTGGAGGTCGTGTTCGTGGTATTCAGTCACCAGGATTTCAGAGACAATAGGGTGGATTAGATCAGAGTGGTCAGGTAGGGTCACAAGGATGTGATGCAGGTCAGGCTTTTGCAGTGGAGTAGACCCAGCAGGAGCAGGATCCCAAACCCTCTACAATTCAAGGTATGATCTTAGTTACCTCAGTTTTAGCTTCTACTCTTTTCAATATAGGGGCATCCCATAGATTTTTATTTGTTGCTGTTTTGGAGAGCCTTGGGCTTTGTATCTTTACTTCTGCTGATATCTTGATGTTGGACACACCGTTGGAGACAAGAACGACTAGTGTACGTCAGTGCAAGGAGTGACCTCTTGAGGTTGGTGGGTGTCACTTCTTATGGGACCTTTATGTCCTAGAGATGACATGCTATGATTCATTCTCAGAATGGACTGGTTAGTTCCCTTCTAGGTAGTTGTCGATTGTTATCATCATAGGGTGAGTTTCACATCACCAAAGGGCATATCGTTTCTTCATAAGGGTGAATGGGATGTACATGCGAGCATAGAAGGACTTGAGCATCATGGGTTGGGAGGAGTTATAGCCCAGATTTATAGTATTTATCTGGATGACTAGGGGACTTCTCATATGGACTTTCCTCCAGTGGTGGATCGTTTCAGGGATGTATTTCTAGAGGACTTTTCAGGTTTTCCTCCGGAACGAGAGGTGGAATTTTCTTTTGAGCTTGTGCCAGTAGTGGCACTGGTGTTCATTCCTCCTTATAGGATGACTACGCTAGAGTTAAAGGAGATCAAGAAGTAGTTGGAGGAGTTGTGGGAAAAAAGTTTTATCCAACCCAGTACTTCTCCTTGGGGTTCACCTGTCCTGTTTGCGAAGAAGGTGAATGTTACTCTCTGAATTTGTGTGGATTATTAGAAGTTGAACCAATTGATGGTTAATAACCGATATCCCTTTTCGAGGTTTGATGATCTATTTGATCAACTATAAGGATCCCAGGTGTTCTCGAAGATTGATTTGAGATCCAATTATCATCAGTTGCACGTTAAACCATCTGATATACCTCTTACAGCTTTCTGAAGCTGGTATGGTCTATAAAAATATGTGGTTATGACATTCGGTCTCATGAATGTGCATGAATTCTTCATGGCACTGATGAACCGAGTGTTCCATCCATACTTGGATTCTTTCATGGTGGTTTTCGTGGATGATATCTTGGTGTACTCTCGCACTCAACACGACTATGCTACCCATCTTGAGATCGTTTTGAGTACACTGAGAGAGCATCAGTTATATGCTAAGATCTCAAAATGATAGTTTTGGATGGATCAGATTCACTTCTTAGGTCATGTTATCTTGGAGATAGAAGTATTAGTAGACCCATAGAAATTGAGAGATGTAGTTTTCTAAGATCATCCAAAGAAATCCTTTGAGATACAGAGTTTTCTAGGGCAATATGGATACTAAAGATGTTTCATACAAGACTTTTTACGCTTAGCAGCACCACTGATGGGCCTGACTAAGAAGGGTGAAAAGTTCTTGTGGTAATATTATTTTGAGTCAGACTTTTAGGAGATGAAAGGGAGGTTGACTTCAGCACCGATACTTGTTTTTTCAGAGCTAGGAAAGAGCTATACTGTGTACTATGATGCTTCATGTATCGGGCTGGGAGCTGTTCTTATGTAGGAAGAAAAATTCATTGTGTACGGGTCTCAGCAGTTGAGTCCACATGAGATAAATTACCCGACACACGATCTCGAGCTGGCTGCAGTTGTTCATGCCTTATTCTATTGGAGACATTATCTTCTGGGAGATCATTTTGTGGTTTTCACGTACCACAAAAGTCTCAAGTATATCTTCACTCAGTGTGACTTGAATTTAAGACAATGAAGGTGGGTTGAGTACCTTCAGTCTTTTGACTTTGAGCTTGTCTACATGCCTAGGAAAGGAAATGTGGTGGCTGATGCACTGAGCAGGAGGAATTAGATACAGGCAGTTTGGAAGGCCAACAATTAATGGAAGCTTATGGCTCTGTTCTCTGAGATGCATTTGGAGGTGCACGACAGGAAGGGGCAGGCATTTCTTTCTTCTATAGTTGTTACCTCTACTCTTCTTGATCAAGTGCGAATGAGGAACCTATTAGATTTTGAAAGCCTAGTCCTATGGGAAAGTGTTTCAGGAGAGGACCCTATTCCTGGATGGACCATAGGCAAGGATGAGACCTTGCATTTTCATGGGCACGTATGGGTTTTAGCAGACATACGCGAGGAGCTGATGCGGGACTTTCATTCCTCAGTTTGGGCAGTTCATCCTGGTGTCACCAAGATGTATCGTGATCTACACTGTCAGTATTGGTGGCCAGGTATGAAGAGAGATGTTGTTGGTTTCGTGATGAGGTGTTCCACCTATCAGTAGGTGAAGGAGGAGCATCAGCAACCAGTAGGGATTTTTTAGTAGTTACCCATTCCTGAGTGGAAGTGGAATGATTCCACGATGGATTTTATGACAGGCCTACTGAGGTCTCCTTGAGGGAATGATGTTGTTTGGGTTGTCATTGATAGACTCACGAAGGTTGATCACTTCTTTCCGATCAAGGAGACTTTCAGTGTTGATGAGCTGGGAAGCTTGTACATCCGTGAGATAGTACATCTATATGGAGTTCCATACTCCATTGTGTCAGATAGGGATGTACATTTTACTTCTCAAGTCAGGTAGGGATTGTAGAACTCCTTGGGTATACAGGTACTTCTTAGTATAGCTTACCACCCCCAGACAGATGGCCAGTCTGAGCGTATGATTCAGGTGCTTGAGGACATGCTTCGTGTATGCATCCTGGATTTTGGAGGTTCTTGGGAGAAGCACATACCTCTTGTAGATTTTTCTTACAACAATAGTTTTCATGGAACTATTCAAATGGAACCTTATGAGGCTTTGTATGATAGGTCATGCTTACCACCCCCAGAAAGATGTCCAGTCTGAGCGTATGATTTAGGTTCTTGAGGACATGCTTCGTGCATGCATCCTAGATTTTGGAGGTTCTTGGGAGAAGCACATACCACTTATAGAGTTTTCCTATAAAAATAGTTTTCAAGAAACTATTCAGATGGCACCTTATGAGGCTTTGTATGGTAGTCCATGCCGATCACCCTTATGTTTTCTGGAGGTAGGAGAGGCAGCTATGATAGGACCTTTTCTTGTCCAGGATACCACAGAGTATATAGAGTTGATTTGAAAGAGTATGGATACTGTACAGTATCTAAATAAGTCTTATGTTGATCAGTGGAGATGACCTCTGGAGTTCAACATTGAGGATTAATTTTTCATGTGTGTCACACTGAGGTTGGGGCATAGAAGGATTAGGAGACAGTGTAATATTTCGCCGAGGTACGTCAGGCCGTTTGAGGTTTTGGAGAGAGTTTTCCCGGTTGCCTATCGGTTGCAGTTACCACAGAGTTACCGGGTTATGCATGATGTCTTCCTTGTTTCTCAGCTTCGACGTTACTTATCATACCCATCTCATGTTTTTTAACCTGAGGAGGTTGAGTTAGAGGTGTATGCCTCGCTCAAGGAGCATCCTATTTGGATTGTTGATCACAATATGAAGGTTCTTCATGGTTAGTTTGTTCCTCTGGTAAGAGTGCTATGGTAGCACGAACGAGTATAGGATGAGACTTGGGAGAGGGAGGCCGATGTACGATCACAATGGCTGGAGCATTTTGAGGATTCTTCTTCTATGCCTCCTTGCTAAGGAAATTCGGGGATGAATTTCTTTAGGGGTGGGGGGAGTTTGTAAGAACCCGGGTCTTCTTATCATGTATGTTTTTCCTTTTTTGATGTTTTTGTGAAAAATAGGAGTTTCTGTAAATTTCTTAAGTACAAGCCATGTACTTTATGAGTACACGCCATGTACTCAGTTACCACGGGTAGCTGGGTGCTGGCCATGTAGCGGCCATACACACGACCATGTGTAGTGACCTGGAGACCGCCTAATGCGGGGGCTGGTAAGGGTAAGTACACATTGTGTACTTTCTTTTTTTTCATTAAACATACCGGGGTCATGTCTGATGGATAGAACCGTCTCCTTCTCGACCTAGTTCGTATTAGAGAGACCGTATGGCTGCGATTCTTCCCGGGGACCCTGACTGAGCATCTTTTTTCCGATTTGACCACCATCGATTGCGTTGGGATCACCTCAATAAGATATTCCTTCTTCTAGAGCTTCATTTCCTAATTCCTCATCTTTATCAAGTTATCTCTGGTTGAACGTTTTAGAAATTTTTATAGATCTACGGTGTTCTTGGGAGATTCAAGGCTTTAGGTTCACTTATAACGATACTACAACACTGAGGTAGCTAGTTTGTGTCTTTCCATAGATAGTCTTTGAATTTTATGTGCAAAAGTTCCCAATATCATTCATCGGGGTATTACGTGTTTATAGTTTTAGCCCTGTTAATTGCCTGTTATGCTTGTATGCTTGACTAGCGGTTAATTGAATGTGAATAGGGTTAATTTCTATACTTGGAAGTGTTTTACCATTCATGTTTTTTTATGACCGTTTGGTCTTACTTAGCCTGTTAGGCTGCCTTGTTTGTTTTCCATGCCTAGTATTATTAGGATGGAGTGTTTTATCTTAATTGTTGTTATGTTCTAGACTAGTTAGCCAAGTAGTTCTTGAATTTTACTTTGGTTTCTTTGCATTTCTATTCTCGTTTGACTTACACAGGGTCGTGAGAACCTAGTGTAGTAGACCATAGGGAGAATGGACGTAAGGGCTTCTCTAGAGTATTTGTTTATTATCATGCTGTGAGACCATAGGGGGAATTGACGCAAGTGCTTCCTCAAAGTGTTTGTAGTTCCTCGACGTGGGCCACATGGGGAATGTGATGTAAGTGCTTCCCCAGAGTTCCTTTTAGTTATCTATATGAGACTATAGGGGGAATTGACAGTGAGTGCTTCCTTAGAGATTCTATGCAAAAGCTGAACCAGAGGGGTGAGACTGTGTGTACTTCCCAGAGGGTTACATGTGTTTTCTAGGTAGTACTAGAGGGGATTAGGTTGTGAGAACATCCCAAAAGGGTTACCTTTTTGTGATCATCTGCTTACTTGATATGTGGTGTTTTAATGCTTTGAAACTGCAGGATTGGTTACTGTAGAGTAATTCCTTGTTTACTACTTCTTTTGCTTATTGTCTGTCATAAATATTCACTGACTATTAGGTGCAGATCTCTTGGTGATTGATTATTGGGATTTAGTCTCACACACTATTTGGGTCATGCTTTTGGGACCAAAAAGATTATATTTCTGCAGGTATAGATAAGGACAATCACCCTTCTACTTCAGGAACTTGACTGCTTGGAGCTGGAGAGCATGGGACCAAGCTGAGGATTGCGATGCTGAGGAGTTGTTTACTGCTTTCTTTAGTACTTGTTTTAGTACTATATTTCATCATTTTGATGTGTTTGGATTCTTTCCTAGACATATGTATCATGCATCATTATATATATTCTCCAGCTACTTATTACTTTCAGTCTTTTGTTGTTTACTGTTGTATGCCATTATTACTACTTCCACTATTGTTATCTGTTTCTCTTATGTTGTGTTACTCTTCCAATGTGGGCATAGTTTCCCTACTATTACACCCAAGGCCCTCACTACTAGTCATTAGTCTCTGGCATTATGGTAAATGCGCTTGAGGCCATATGACCAATCAGGTACGGGGCGCCTCTAGGCAGCTTCCGGAACCGGGACGTTATAGAGCTGGTAGCTGAGATTTATCTACATGAATGGGTCATGAAAGTTTAAATAATACAAAATATAGTGGGAAATTTTTAGTAGTGATTATGAATTCTCATGGCAGAAAATCATCAAGAAATCAATCTTAGGAAAAAATACATATGATCGATCTAATATAAATAGAATTACATGGAGAGCCATATATAGTTATAGGTACATTGAGAGAAGGATGGTGATATTTTTGTATGATAGGTATTGGTTCACAATGTGTATATGTGATATATTTGGTTTATATTGGAATTGATTATCAATTGGGAATCAAATTTATGATGGATGATGATTGGTGGCTTTGTGTGGACAATCGATGTGTGTAAAATAAACAAGTTGTATACCATCATTATTTTGGGTAAATTGGGTATAGTGATACTAGGTTGGTATTTCCTAGGGTGGTTAGTGCCCATGGAAGTATTTTTTATATTGAGTTAGATAAGTAGGGAAATCTAGGTATTTGGGAAGGATATGGATGTGTTTAATATCATCTTAGTGTTGTGAGAATGTGCAGAGTGGGATGCTCATGTGTTTGTAAGAGTTTTCAAATAAGTAGATGGGATATAACTGGAAAAAATATCATATTGTGGGGATGTTTTAAGGTAATTATTATAAAAAATAGATATTTTGATCAATTCATGTATTTTCCAATTGTGTTGGGACCCGATGGAGGTGTTGGAAGTGTCAGTATAGGTAGGGGAACATGATTTGGGGGTTGGCCTGGGTTGAGGCATTTAATTTTTATAAATGTTGTTATGGGTATTCTACCATTATTTTTTTATTATTAAAGGGTTTGGAGATATTTTAAATTATTGAAAATAAAATATTGATGTTTTGGGGGTCTTTGGTACTTGTAGTTGATTTTTTTTAAATTGGATGGGTCTGGGTTTATCCTTTATTCTGAGTTTATCCTTATGTATGGGTTTATCCTTCTATATGAGTTTATCCTTCCATGTTTATCCTTATTTATAGGTTTATCCTTTGGAGGAATAGTGTTTTTATATTCTTCCTAAATAATAAATAAATAATAATAATGTGTATTTAAGAGATTTTGGGGTATTATTATGACATGTACATAGGGTACATGTTAGTTAGGAATTTTATATTTATATATTATCTTTCAAGGTATATCTCCAATGTTTCTTATTATAATCACATTTTTTCTGAATTAAGAGGTTGATATAGGTATGTTTGATAGTCTGTATGCACCCACTTTCCATATTTTTCACTATTTTCTTTTCCCTCTCTAAAAAACCTTAATTTTAAGGAAATTTTAATATTTTTCTAAATCTTGGGATTAAGGTAAAACTATATGGATATTATTAATGGGTGAAGTCCTAAAAACTTGAGGTAGGTGGTCCCTAGATATTTTCTATTGATACACATGTTACACATATGTAATAAATAGGTGTGGGTTAGGTCATGGTTGTGAGACCAGTAAAAAAACTTCTTGGGGGTATCCATTGATCATAGGGGATACTAGGGTTAGTCACATATGGTAAATGGTGGGTTATTCTAGTACATATTGGTTGTGTGGTTTTATAGTTTGATGTGATTAATGTCATATGTTATGGAATGGGTATTTTTGAGATGCAAAGTTGTTGAGGTTTTCCAGTATAGTGAAATAGTGTTGACTATTTCCACAAATGATGACATAGGTTTTACGATCATGTTTACTAGGATATTTGTGATTTTCTCTCACTTTTGTTGGTCTATAGGGATTTTGGGGTCATTTTCACTCTAATAATGGACCATGAGGTGGTTTAATCCACTCATTATAGGTGGTGGTCTTTGTAGGTTAATCGATGTAAGGGGATGGTGTTGACCATTGGTATAAAGGTGGTGCAAAATATAGAGGCCACAATTGGTGGAGAAAGGACCATTTAATAGGATTTTTTTTCCCACCATGCTAATATATATATTGAAAAGATCATGAGGATAGAAATACAGACATGCCAGTGGGGCATTGAGAAGGACCTATGATGTTTAGGCAGATTATGGAGGATCTATAGCATGAGTGACATGGGTTTGATTGGAAGGCTAAGGGATATTCTTGTATGATAGACTATAGATGTATCATTCCACTTAGAGATTGGATGAAGTAGTTAAAGACTCACTATGTCTTGATGAGCATGGGTAGAGCATGTGTTGTAATTAATTATCAATGTTTGTTTATTACATTTTTTCATACATTGGTATATGTATTGATATTATATTAGAAAACATTTAGTATTTTCCAACAAAGTTCATATTCACACCCTACACAAACCCTATTATATGTGTACATACTTTATGTCTTATTAAATAGGTATTGGAAAGCTATTTTCATCAGAAGTTTAATGGAAAGTGATGTTGAGATGTTTCATGACTATATGTATGATTTTTTATATGGGATGAGTGGTTCCTTGGTACCAGGTTGATGGTTAATTTTGGTTATTTTATATTTTTACATATATGACTATCCCATGAGTTATTTTGTTTACTTTTTTATGATTGCATAACATGAAAAATGTTTATTAAAGTGATCATATGTTTATTTTGGCATGTTATTACCATCATTTAAAATTTATTCTATAATGTTATAATCATCATCAAAAAAAGGTATAGTATTCCCTCTATCACCCAATAGACCCTCACTGAGAGTTTTTAACCTTTGGCATACTGGTAGGTGTACCTAAGGTAAAGCATAACAACGCTAGTTTAGACATTATTTGTGTGATCCAATGGAGTGGGGCATTACACAAGAGAGAGTAGGGAGAAATATTAGATATCTCAATTTTTATGAAAGAGTTTCTAGAGTTAAGAACCAATACATACTTTAAGATTAAGATTCGATTAATAATATTAAGTCAAATTTTAACACCAAATACATACTTTCTTATCATATTCTTCATGTCTCTATATTGAAGTTGTTAGTAGGGTAGTAAAAATAGTGAATTTCCCTTGTATGTAGTAGTGAGTTAATACTAAAAATTGTAATCTTGATAGTTAATTAGTGTTACCTTGGCATGTCAACCAATTTTTAGTGTAAGATCCCTGAATATGGACCATTTTCATTGAAACAAGTAAAATCCTTATGTCCCTAAGGTTTGTCTTTCAAAATTAGATGTTATGAATTCTTTTTTTGAATTTATAGGTTTATGTGTTCTTTATAACATGAGAATAATATCTATGTGATGAAATAAGGTTAGACACCTTAATTCACACTTATCTTAGGATGCTTTGGGTCTTGTTGCTGCAACAATTTGTATTGAAACCGAATGGTTTTTTCTTATAGAATCTTTCTTAAGTTGATCTTTAACATGAAGAATTCTGTTAATAAGATGTGATTTATACATTTTTATGGATTTAATTATGTGATTTGTAAGAATCACATGAGATCACATTTATGATATACTATTCTGGATGTTTTATCAGTTATGATTCATGGAATACAAGTGAGTAATACTATGGAGATGTATTTGGATAAGAATAACAAAAAGTTCCTCAATTTTAATTTAAAGGTACAAAAATGTTTTATTCAAAGCAATATATAATCATATCTACATTAAGGTGATGAGTTTAAAATCCACAATATAAATATTGGGTAAGTTATTCAATATATAAAAATGTGAAAACATGGTTAAAGAAGAAAATAAAAATGTGTTTTAAAATAATTTTGACGACTTTAAGATGTATTCTAATGAAAACATTGATGGTTTCATCATTAACATAATTAAGGATATTAAAAATTTCATTTAATCATTGATGAAATCAAATATTTATATATTTTAAAGAATATTTTTAAATTTTTACAATATAATGGTATTAGTGCTTGAATAAATGATTTTAATAGAGATTTTATTTGATAATTTTAAAATAATCCTTGTGAATTATGAGATGTGTGTGAAACCAAAATGACCAATAAGTCACTCATCCAAAGAGGTGAATTTACAAGCTATAAATAATATCAATATCAGTAAAGGTGAAGATAAAGAATATATGAGTGATGATTTTCTCTCACTCATGACAAGTAAGTAAAAATTTAGGAATGTGAGATTTAAAGTCAAGCTACCATTGGGTTATTTCAAGTGTGGAAAGGTTAGGAACATTAAACCAAGGTGTCTAAGGAGTCTTAGAGATTATACTCATGAGTTTATCTACTCATAAAAAATAGAAAAAGTAATTTCCCTTAAATATAATGTGAAATCTAGAAATTTAACCAAGAAGAAGTTTCAGTAGAAGAGTTTGATATGGAAAATAAGAAATCAATAATGATATTTATATTAAATAAATTGAAATATAATTAAATTTTTTTTAGGATTATATGATGGAGAAAATTAAAGTTTATAAATATAAAATTAAATATGAAGAATAACTAGAAGTTATAGTTGATATCAAAGTATATATTTGAGGTACACTTGAAGAATTAAACTTCAAAGGAAGATAGATTGAAATATTGGCTGAATATTTAAATATAAATAATATTATGTTACCCAAATCAAACAGAAATCACTCCATTAGAGAAATTTTTAAAATACCAATCAACTGAATTAGTAAAACCTATATAAGTTTTTAGCATTGAATTAAAATTTATATAATAATGGAATGTGATCATTGGTCTTAATTCTAGTATTGAGGAGTGGGGAAATAAGATTTAAACTCTTGAAAAAAGGTTTATACCTTGAATAAGAAGCTATAATATGAATTAAAACCAGAAGGTTCCAAGAATAAATTAAAATTTTGGAATTTATTGGATGAAGATATCAAATAAATTTTTGAGAGAGGGATGAAGAGTTTTGAGAATTTCTTAAAATATTAAAGGTTCAACACTTTGGAAATAACTATTATTTTATTTAAAGTTGAATCATTCAAGACTTGGATATCAAACACATTGGTGAAAGGTAATAAAAATGTTAGAGAAAACTCTAAAAAACATTCTTTGAGAGTTATTCAAAAAATCAAAAACTACTTCGAGGAAGTAAACATTTGGAGTGAAGGTGACAAGACATTCTACCTAATGAAGTGTCAATTTTTTAGGTAGTTGGGTCACACCATAAACTATTTATTTATTATTAAAGTAATCCTCAATTAAATAAATTATAATGAAAACATATCTTTCACTTCAAAGATGAAATTATTTTTATGGATATTTTTTCACTACTATAACTTTAGTTATAAGGCTTATGATTGTATACTTAGAATAATGTGGAAAAAATTCAATGAAGATTTAAGGAGAACATAATAAAAAAAATTAATTCTATACAATTAGGGAACTAATTCTCTCAATTGGAAGAGAAGAATATTACATCACTGTATATACTAAAATCAATGAGGGTAGACCCACTTTTTTCCCACCTAAACCTAAAATATTTTAGAGGTAAAAAAATAAAAATAAAAAGGTTATTTTGGAAAAAAATTACATGCATGGAAAAAAAAGAATAGTAGTATATAGATTCATGATAATGGGTGTTTATCCAATATTATGGGATATTTATACTTATTTAAGAATATGGAGAATCATGTTGATGGAATAGTTTACTTAGATTATGATGGGTCCTTGAGTATTAATAGAGGCAGTAGAATGTTGCTCTCTAGAGATGAATTGAAAAACAAAAAATTACTATATATGGATGGACTTTAATATAATATATAGAGAATAATTCAAAATTTTTATTTCAATATTGAAGTATCATTCAATTGGAATGATAAATAATAAAATGAAAGGTTATAAATTGACTATTGAGATTATGGAGTATAAATAATAATATTTATCAAGTATAAAATAAATAGAATTCTTGTTTTCACATTGTGGAAGAAAAAATAGTTTTGGAATCTATAACTTGGTCACATTCATAAAAAAACTATTAGAAATATCTCTAAGATTAATACTATGATTAATATTCCAAATATAATGTATGATAATTAAAATATATATAATTCTTGTATTATAGGGGGAAAATGAAAAATCCTTTCTGTATGAAGAAGAAAAGAGCTACAAACTTGTTTGATTTAGTTTATATCAATGTGTGTGGTCCTGTGGAACATGCATAAAAATTAGGAGAAAAGTATTTAATTTTTTTTTATAACTATTGTAAAATGAGATTCATACTCATTTTGTAAATAAAGAAAAAAAATTAGAGTATATTATGATATATAAGAGGCATTATGGAAATGAAACTAGAAAGACAATAACAATTTTATGATCGAATAATAGTATGATGTATACCTTTAGTAAATCCAAGATCTAATTAGAGAAAAATTGAATGAAATATAAATTATCATATGTTATAACTATATAGAAAACCTAAGTTTTTAAAAGTAAATACCATATAGTAAACAATATGTTAAAGGCACTACTAATTAAGAGTGACATATAAAGGATCTATTAGAAAAAGGTGGTAAAAGTGGTGGTGATTACTCAAAATAGGCCCTTATTAAGTAATGGAGAGAAGATTATTCCATATGATATGTCTCATTTAAGGAATATATCCCTAACATATTTTATATTATTTGGACAAAAATTTTGTATTTGGAATAAATAGGTAATACAAGAAATATATAGATAAAGATGTGTTTCTTGGATATTCAACCAGGTATAAAGTTTATAAATATTTCAATAATAGGCATAAAAAAATATTAAATGAAATCATGTCAATATTATTGAATAAATTGGTGGAATTTTTATAGGAAATTCATATTTATATAAAACATGTGAGTAAAAGGATGGTTGTGAACTAAATTATTGAGAATTAGAAAAAACATTTCAAGTGAAAGATTCTGAAGCTAAATCAAAGGAAGAAAGAAGAGTTGAATTGAGTCAATTAATGAATCGAATTAGAAAAAACAGAGTTTAGTTTAATGAGTAAAATATAATTTATTGTAACTCTTCCCTAATACAAACTCAATGAATGAGGAGTGTTGAGAAAAAATATTTGTTATAAAAAATATAACAAACATAATTTTAAGAGGAAAAAAGGATGGATAATGAGACAAGGACTAAAATAAAGATCTTGATAAAATAGAGAATAATAAACTATAGAAGGTTTTAAACAAGATAAATTATTAAATTTTGGAACCTGATACACCCTGAGAGGGTGGGGGTGAATCAGGGTTCTAGTAGATTTATAATTTTTCTTTTTACCTTGTTACTCCTTTCTTTTGAGATCTTGACCTTAGGTTAATAGTAACACTCATTAATCCCATTTTATATTTTAAATGAATTCACATAACAAGACATATACATATTTAGAAAGTAAAAAATTTAGGGACAATAGATTTTACTTGTTTCACTTAAATAGGATACTCCAAGGAGAACACACCAACAATGTGTTGGTGTGCTAGGATGTAGCACTCACTTATGGAGTTATTATAAGGGATTCAAGAATGGCTCACTGATAATCCCAGGAAAATGTCTATTATCTAATATTGTGCACTTATTCAGTAAGAAATGACCAATTTATAGATTTGAGGGTCTCATAAAGTCCATCTTGGAATGCATTAACTGGTTACATTTGAATCACCATATAGATTCACCATGAGCTCCAATTTGATTCTCCTATTTTTCATTAATCCATATGGACTAAAATACTCATGAATTAGGGTTAGGTTATAGTTTAACCTAGAACCACTTCAACACTCTTCTATATAATTATAATTCTAAGAACCATGTAGTGAAAAATTTATTTTCTTTGAATATATAACTCAATATTTCACTAGTCACTCTCTCTTCTTATTTCTCCTTTGAAAAACCTGATATTGAAATGTATCTCTCTTATTTATCCCTTCAATTTATTTAGTTTATATAGAATCTCCCTTGATTCCATGAAAACATATCAATGATGTGGATTAACCAAAATCTTCATACACTCTCTGATTTTTCTTTGTTCCCTATGTGATAAAATTGTTTACATTTATATAAATACTCAGAATATATTTCTATGATTTCCAACTTCAAAATTTAAATAGGTTTTTGTTTTCATTTAATCACAATTAAAATTCCATAAGAGTAAAATCCTTTAATATATTCAAATAATCAAACCATAGATTCCATGAATATCACTAGTTAATATTTTTAAGTTCTTGAAATAGAATCTCCATTTAAGATCTTTGAATATCATAAAAATATATTTCCTTTAAAAAACTTCAAATATTACAGAAGAATATTTCCAAAAATATTCATGACATAAAAAATAAATGTCTGTTAATGTCCATAAGGTAGTGAACCTTATAAACTTTTCACTTCATGTACCCTATGAACTTCACCAGTGGTTCCTTACAAAGATAAATGATCGTACCTTACGAAGATCAACCTTACAGAAAAAACTATACCCTACAAATGTCCATGCCCTTACTATTCTCATAGTACTAGAGAGGTGTTACAGATCAAAAAATATCTTCCATGGTACAATAACCATCCATTTCAAGTTCCTTATAAATCTTCACGTATCAAAGTCTTAAAAATGCTAATAAAAAGGTTCTCGTGTTAAGATAAGTCTCATTCAAAGTGAAACATTGAGTTCCACATCATGTTCAAAATTCTATCCCAGTTTCTCAATCACCATGATCTATCTAGTGGCATAAAAATGAGATCATGGGTATTTCTATGTTCAAATGAAGGTGTTGGTGTCAAACTTATATATACTAAACATGATTTAGAGGTTGAAGGCAAGATATATGATACTTTATTATTATTTCCACATGTGGTTTTAAATATAAATAGTCCATTATACTTATATGATATAACATCAAACTTTTCACTATACTACAACACCATTTATAATCTAATACATGCTGCAATAATCCATCAAATCACTTAGGTCCCATCCTTCTCAATGAGTCACCATGTTACCCCACTTGGTGCTCTTTACTAGGAACCTTCCCATGTCTCTCTTACTAGTGCCAACTCACACTAGTTTTATTTAATCTCAACTTCCACTCTTTTCTTAGATCGACTGTTGAGATAATTGACACTTTGTGTATTTATTTGCTTCAATCAACCTTCTGGGGGTTTGTCTCATATTTTTGTTAACCACTCAAACATCAACACTTATCCAAGAACTTCCAACATCCTCATACACACATATATTTTTATTTTTAACACTTTAAAATAAAACATCTCCTAGATAAATCACAACTTCTTCCATGAAACATGTCCATGTAATCCATTCACCACTTATTCTAGATAAATAAATAATCCTACTTAATGCACAATACCTTCATTATTTTTTTATTCAATATATCAACTCTTGTATAATGAATATAATATCTCTATGAAACTCTCCATGAAATGCATGAAAATCGTTCAATTTAAAAACAACACCTCAACACATACAATTCAATTTTAATCTTACCTTATATATTGTAAAAAAATCCAACATATAAACTCATGGTTGCAAAATTATACCCCTTTTTTTTGAAAATATCTCATAAAAGCTTTCGCATTATGGTGTATGGATTTTATGGCCTTATTACTCCCCATTTATTAACAAAATGAAAATGGTTTTTTTCTTCCAAATTTAACTTCAAGTTATTTCCCCAAATAATTGTGAATTCCATGAGGGTTATCTCTTTATCTTCAATCCTCCCTTTTGAACAGACTTTGTTTACTAGATGTTTCAAGATAAATCTTCTTATTATTAAACCTACAATAATTCCAGGTTTAGTAACAAAAAATCTCTCCCTTAATACTTACATAATAATCCTTATGTAAATACTATAAAAAAATTTAATTTCTATATTCCACTTGAATTAATACTTAAAATTCTAGATCATTTCCATAACATAGTTTCATTATTCTTTTCCAATTATAATGAGATAATTTTACCACATAGCAATGACTTGTTAGAAAATCCTATATGCCTATTGAGTCAGAACTCATAGCGAGAAACAATATTTTTTATCACAATATCAATGATATCATATTATAATCATAAATCATACGCAACATGATAATCCAAAATTTCTTGTGTACTCAAATAGATTCATACAAAATTATCAGTACATAAGATTCAAAGCACAAGGGAGTTAAACATACCAATTGTACCATCAATTGATACCAATTTTTAATACAAAAAACGTGATACTACTTGAACTACATATCTTTCAAAATTCCCTGTGTACTCAATGATATCATATTATAATCATAAATCATAAGCAACATGATAATCCAAAATTTCTTTTGTACTCAAATAGATTCATACAAAATTATCAGTACATAAGATTCAAAGCACAAGGGAGTGAAACATACCACTTGTACCATCAATTGATACCACTTTTTAATACCAAAAACATGATACTCCTTAAACTACATATCTTCCAATTTCTCTATAAGGAATTCTATTTTCAAATGAGGATAAGTAAACTTTTTGTACTTATCTTTAGGTCCCTTTATTTTTCTTCACCAATAGACACTACTGAAGCTTTAAGGTATCTTGAAAAATAAATAATTAATACCATTGTGAAATTATATAAAAAGAACAATAAATCATTCATGAATACAATTACTCCACTACAAAGCTTTAAATATATTTAATGAATCCCATTACTCAATAAATTCCTAAAATAACTTGTGAGGCTTCCAAAAATAATTTTAAATCCTTTAAAAACCCCAAATATGACTTTGAAACCCAATTCACTCCAAAATCAGCATTGGTACCCATGAAATTTTGTAATCCCAACATGATCACATAGATTACATCAAGTATTCATCCCAATGATAGATTTAATAGAATTATTACATAGATTTTCAAACCATTCTCATTTTTTATCTAGTTTCACATTTAATCTCTCCACTAGTTATACCACTCTTGTTTCCATATGTAATTTTTAGATTCATCATTGTAATATAAAGTGATAGATTGACACCACTTGTTACATTCTATTTTATTCAACCCCAAAAGATCTTCTTTTTACTCAAAAACATGTGATTTGAGATAAAATTCACTACTTGGATTGTATTTTACTCTTAATACAACGCCACTTTAAAAAATATTTAGAAATATTAAACCTCATGGGATGAGGGGAACCTCCATTCATCTTCAATTAGAGGTATGTAGTTGTCCATTTCAATCCATCCCATTACTTATAATCAGATTCCATTCCTTTCTTTGAATTTTTGAATTTGGGTTTTTATCCTTACCCAACTTGGTATTTAATTCTTTGGTGAGAGATAACCCACTAGTAAAAGTCTCTTTCAAAGCATGTTCTATAAAATCCTTTCTAAGATTATTCCTCCATAAAAAGAATACTCCACCTATTTTTTGTTATTGATTTGTAGTGGTTTGATTCAACTCACTCACGCATGCCTCTTGATTATTTTCCTTGATTTCCATGAGAACCACTTATTCCTCATTTTTTCTCCATATAGGTTATTGAGTATACACACACTTTTGTTATTGATATACTCTTATTTTTATATATTTAATAAACTTTTATAAGATCTTGAACCTATTTTTTACTGTGAAAAAATTCACTATATTCTTCATTGATTTTCTCAAAATCGACTATGAATACGACTTAGTGAAACCTTAGGAATGTATTTCAGCTTCATTTTTTATGTTTATATAGAAAAATGAATATGGTTTTATGTAGATCGGATTCTACGCCCTTATATTCATATATCCTTCTGGTTATAGGAGTGGTTAATCACATCTTGGTATTTATCTTATCACTACAATATATTTCAAAATGGAAAAAAGATAGAACAAATAAAACACCTTCCAAAAAAAACCATACCTCATGTGATATAGGAGGCTCATTTGGGGTTCAATTTTAGTAGCTTATCTTTTATTTAACCTACTAGATTCTATACACAAACTCAAATTTTTTCCAATTTTACGAAAAAATAACACATTAAGTCCATTTTTATTTGAGAAAAATTTTAACCAGTACAAATAGATATGTAAGGCCCTTTTGTTGAATTTAGATTGATGAAATTCTTATTACTGGTTGTTTTCTTCACAAGATACTCCTTAATATTTTAATTACTCTTCAAAATATGAGTCCATTATTAAATATTTTTAATTCTAAAACCCTTTGCCTTCATTTTTTCTTCCAAATTCTCAATTTGAGAATTATTTTCATGGTGTAGAATCTTTTATCGCTCTTCATGCTATACCTTAAGGATAATCACAAATGATTCATGATGTTTCTACTTTTCTATTACAACCAATATTTCTTGAACAATTATTTCAAGAATATCACTTAAATCTTTCATCTTCTTTTCTATTTTTAATGGTTTTTTTTCAAATCAAGCATTTTTTATCAACCTTTAATTTTCTACTTCCAAATCTATTATGAGTCAACACCTTCTTCCATTTTCAGCCTTTAAGAGTTGAATATAATATTTTAAAGCATGAATTTCCTCATGTTTATTGCACTAAAAACCACTATATTTACCATATGAATTGGCTTCTTCATCCTCATAATATTCAAGTGAAATAAAATCCATATCTTCAAATTTACAAGGATCATCTTCTATGGAGTTAGAATAAGATATACCTAAAGAATAACTTTTGTTTACCTAGATAAGAGTGCCTAATTTATTGATAACCTTCTTCTTTTTTTTATTATTTTGTTTTTTTATAAGGAAATATTTATAAACATTATTCACTAGCTTCTTGTCAAATATATTTATATAAGAATATTTCGTGGTTGTTATCCCAATATCATTAACATCAATATATTTTACATACATAACCTCCAAATCTTTTCAAATATCAAAAGTTGTATCATAATCAATGAATATTTTATTAACTTCATCTGATAGAGATACCATCAATATCATATCTATATTATAATTACCAATTCTTTCACTAGCCTTAGTCATATCAACATCTTATTTAATGAACTTTATAAAATTCTTTCCACCAGCCTATAAAAATAAAATCATCTCCTTATTTAAACCATCAAGGTTATCACCATTGAAGAATGGTAACTTCAACATCAGATCCATAAGTATAAAAAAGAGAATAACAAAAACATTTTGTTTGAACACAAAATTAGAACCTTTTTGGATCTAATACCACTTCTTGAAACCTAAGACACCACGGGGGGGGGGGGAATCAGGGTGTTACCAGATTTATAATTTTTTTTTACTCTTTTCATTTAGGATATTTCACCCAAGTTAACTGGAATATTCATTCAATATGTTTTTTTATTTTAAATACATTCATATCATACAACATGGACATGTGTAGAAAGTAAAATATGTAGGACATGGATTTTACTCGGTTCACCCAAATGGGCTACTCTAAAGAGAATGCACCAATAATGTGTTGATGTGCTGGGATGTAATAATCACTTATGAAGTTATTACAAGGGCTTCAGAAAGGCTTCACTAATCACTCTACTTTATGCATACTTTTTTAAAATTTAATTCCATTATTTTTTGAGTTCAAATGATAAGTTTTTCCTGATATTACATTGTTTCATTAAATTTATGGGTAATCAACATTTTAATATAATTATGTAAAAGTAAAAAAAATGAATATATATAAATAAGTTTTTAAAAAGTAAAAAATGAAGGATTTTTATAATGGAAATTTTATTCAGGGAAAATAATTTTTTTTAGTGAAAAATTTTAATATTTAGATAAGAGGAAAACTTGGAGAAATTTTTCAAAAACTGCATAATAGAAAGAAAAAATAGGGTTCATGTGCCCTTTTTGAGGGAAAGAAACTTTTTGAGAAGGTTAGGTCGTGTACTATTTTTGAAGTGGAGGATGCCTGAGAAACAAAATGATGTGGGACATGATCAAATCCTAGGAACTATTAATCATTTACCCATGTGAAACCATTTCATGTGCAGTTGCATAATCTTCCTTTAATTTGTTACCTTCACCATAGATGTTCACTTCATGTTGAAGATCCACCATTATTACCACCATCAAGCTCAGGGTCACCTTTGAGAGGCCTGATAATGTTAAAACTCACCCTAAAATGACTCTAGAAGGCCACTATAAAGGCTAGAGGATTCCCATACATGCAATTTTTGAGAGTGACCTCACCACTGTGAAGCCTACAAAATCCACCAAACACAGAGGGGAATTTTTTTAGATATAATGAAAAATAATTTTTTCCCAAAATTGGTAGATTGGTAAATTATTTCCCAATATACCGATGAAACTGGGGGTGATTCGGGTAGAAGGGTGGGTGATGTCTCAAAAACCAAACTATTTCCAAAAATTGTGATGAAGGCATTGTTCAAGACAATGCCTTCTTTAGAAAAGTTCTGAAGAAGGTGCTATCCAGGGCAATGACTTCTTCATAATATTTTTAAAGAGAGAACTGATTGAAATGACGCCTTCCCTCTATTTTTTAATTTTTTTTGTTTATATATATATATATAAACAAAACAAATTAAAATTTTAATAGTATTTAAATGTTTTTATATTCAACATTACTTTAAGCAAAGTATTCTAAAAATATTCTGAAAAATAACACCCAACCTCCCTTTTTATAAGGGTGTGATATTCGACAACTTTTCATGATATTCGACAACTTTTTGTGGTTTTTGATGTGGGATTTAAACACCACTTTTCCACCATTTAATGAATAATTTATTATTTATAATAACGCATTAATGATAATAAATTATAAATCATAACACATTTTCAATAAATAATAATAATGATAAAATAATTAAAATTAAATAATAATAATATTATCAAATATAAAAAAATAAAATTAAAAATAATAAAAATATTATTATTAAATATAAAAAATATTTTTTGATTTATTAAAATAATTAATATTTTATTTTTATAGAAAAATAAAATAGAGTCATATTATCATTAAATTTTATTATTATGAGATAATAATTATGTGCATATATTCATTACGACTTAATGATTATTTATAATTAATAACATTATTAATTAAATTATAATTTAGTATTATTAAATACATAAATAATTAAATTATATATAACATTTAAAATAATTTTTTTTAATTTTTTTTATTTTTAAAATATTAATTATATTACTATAATGATTATTATAAATGATTAATAATTGTATTATAAATTTTTAATAATAAAATTATTATTAAAAATTATATTTTCTATACTAATAATTTAATTAATATTTATGTTAAATTATATTATCAACTAATTTATTAGTTATATTAAGAATTATATTTTTTATTTCATTATTCATAATTTTTATTGTAATTATTGTAAAGATTTTATAATGTTATTATTATTTATTAAAAATATAATTTTTAATATTAAACAATAATAACATAATTAATAATACTTCCTAATAATCTAATTAAAAGTATAATACTTATTAAGAATTATGCCCATAATTTTTTTGAAGTTTAAATGTTATATTTTTAATCAATAATGTTTTTTCATGTAAATTAGTGTTGGTTTGTTATATTTATGACATTCTTTTACATTTAAATTATTTTTATATGATTAATCCATTTTTTAATTTTCATTTAGATAAAATTTATAGTTTATATTTTACAGGCTTCTAAAGTCACCTACATGAAACATAATAATGCTTCAAGTATGTGACTTTGAAAGCCTATAAATTATAAAATATAAATGCAATATAAATGAAATTTGAAACACTGATTAAACATATAGAGAATAATTGAAAATATTTTTTTAAATAATTGATGAAAAATAATTTCAATAGATTAAAATATTGTTATTAAAAAACATAACATTTTTACATATAATTTTTTTTGCATCTAATTTTTTTTGTGTAAATTAAATTTTTTATTTTTTATTTTTTTAAATTACTTTAATTTTTAATTAATTTTTATTTTTACATTCAATTTTTTAAATTTCATTTAGATTTTACTTATACTATTTTTATGCGCATAAATTTTTTGAAGGGTAATGTTATATTCTTAATGAGTAAAGTTTGTGTCACGTAAATTATTTTTGGTTTGTTATATTTATGAAATTATTTTTATTTTAAACTATTATTTGTATGTTTAACCCATGTTTTAATTTTCATTTAGATTATACTTATAGTATATATTTTATTGGCTTCCAAAGTCACCTACATGAAACGTAATAATGTTTCAAGTAGGTGGATTTGAAAGCCCAAAAATTATAAATTATAAATGAAATTTGAAACATTGATTAAACATATAAAGAATAACTAAAAAATAAAAATAATTTTTTTAAAAAAGTTGAGGAAAAATAATTTTAATGGCATAAAATATCGTTGTTGGAAAACATAACATTTTTACATATAAACTTTTTCCCATCAATTTTTTTTGTGTAAATTTTTTTTGATGTTCCTTTTATTTTCAATTAGTTTCTATTTGTACATTAAATTTTTTAAATTTCATTTAGATTTTATTTTAACTATATTTTATGTGCATATTTTTTTTGAAGGGTAAATGTTATTTTTTTAATATATAAAATTTTTATCATGTAAATTATTTTTATTTTGTTATATTTATGATTTATTTTTTATTTTAAAATATTTTTTAATATTTTTAATCCATGATTTAATTTTATTTTAGATTTTACATATATTTTATATTTTCTAATCTTTAAAAGTCACCTACTTGAAAAATAATAATGTTTCAATTAGGTGATTCTGAAAGCCTATAAATTATAAAGTATAAATATAATATAAATGAAATTTGAAACATTGATTATACATATAAATTGTTGTTTAAAATAAAAATAATTTTTTTAAAAACATTGATGAAAAATAATTTCAATGGAACAAAAAAATGTTGTTTGAAAACATAACATTTACACTTATAAAGTTTTTTTTCATCAAACATTTTGTGTGTAAATTAAATTTTTTTATTGATTATTTTTTTGACATTCCTTTTATTTTCAATTAATTTTTATCTGTACATTTAATTTTTTAAATTTCATTTAAATTGTATTTATACTATTTTTTATACGCATAAATTTATTAAAGGCTAAATATCATGTTTTTAATCAATAAAGTTTGTGTCATGTAAATTATTTTTGGTTTGTTATATTTATTAAAAAAAATTCAAATATTTTTTATATGTTTAATACATGTTTGAATTTTCATTTATATTTTACTTATTGTTTATATTTTATAGGTTTCTAAAGTCACCTACATGAAACATAATAATGTTTCAAGTAGGAGACTTTAAAAGCCTATAAATTATCAAGTATAAATAAAATATAAATGATATTTGAAACATTTATTAAATATATAAAGAATAATTTAAAATAAAACCATTTTTTAAAAAAAATTGATGAAAAATAATTTTAATGGCACAAAATATTGTTGTTTGAAAACATAACATTTGTACTTATAATTTTTTTTCATGAAAATTTTTTTGTGTAAATTATATTTTTTTTGTTTATTATTTTTTTATGATCCTTTTATTTTAAATAAAATTTTATTTGTACATTAAATTTTTTAAATTTAATTTAGATTTTATTTATACTATATTTTATGCGCATAAATTTTTTGAAGGGTAAATGTTGTGTTTTTAATCACTAAAGTTTGTGTCATGTAGCGACCCTGACCCCAGCAGCCTGAATCCTATGCCTACTACCACTACATTGGTATAAGATATAAATAATCACATCCCAAAGGACTGAATAATTTAGTAGTGTTTGTAAACTAGATACATATATGAGTCTTGTATTACAATTGAATACACACATTATAACATAATTTTTTTCAAGAATAACTTTATTCCATCTATCGCATCCCTACATATTAGTCATAGTAAACTTCATATAATCCTAGAGAAATAGAAAAAAAATAGTGAGACCAAATGCTTGGTAAGGGTTAAGTATAATAGAATCAATAATGAATTAATGTGCATAATCAACATGGAAAGGTAAATAACTGAGCATACATTCCATTTAAAAAACTAGATAAGGAAAAATCAATATGGAATGAAAAATAACTAAGTACACATTACATTAAAATAAATGAATCAAGAAAAATCAATATAGCAAGGTAAATTACTGAAAACTCATTCTATTTAATCAATGAACTTAAAATGAAATGCATCCAATGAAAATCTCTTGGATAGTAATAACTAAATTCTGAATGAAGGTAATTCTTAAATATTGGGTTCCATGTTTCCTTGTACATGGAACCTTTACCATAATTAACTTTCAAAAGACAGTTTAAAATATACTGAGTAAAAACCCATTTAGCTAAGGTTAGCCATCTGATTCATCCCATGAGACTACTGATGCATTGAAAGGCTTACTTTAAATACTCCCCAGCCCATTTCATACCAATCCAAAGCATTCTTCATATATCTAACAAATCAATTTAACTCATAAAAAATGTTCCTTATAAAATTTCCATATTGAGTGAAGAATATATATTTATCAATATCTCACCAGATAATAAAATAAATTTCAAAGTGAACATTGTATGTAAAAATGGTATACAGTTTAGAAAATAATCATATCCATGATAAATAATGTGTATATTTATAGGAAATTTAATATCTAATGATCATAGAAAATTTAACATTTCAATCAAAAGATATTGATTAAAAAATTAATTAAGGAAGTGAATGTTAATACTTTACTTTGTCATAATTATCATAAACCAGCCCTAGAAAGAATTAGGATAATATCAACACAATGTATACCCATTGGAGTAAGAACAAAAGTTTTTTTTCCATTGATTAATATAATTACCATAAAAAGACCTTTAATAATATTCTTGAGTAGAATATCCTTTTCATTTTGATTTTTTTTGAAAATAATTTTCTTTGAAAATCACATTTAAAAAGACATTCTTTAAAAATAGCATCATAAAATTGTAGAGGAAGCTTCAAATAAATGACATCCATATCGGTGGGTAATTCCATACATGCCATAAAGAATATTCCTTTTACATGTTAAAAAGGTTAAAAAGGTGACTTGTTAGGAAAACGATAAGAATATTATTTTGGAAACAATTTATAAAAGAAAAAATGGGTAAAATTTATTTTAATAAATCATTTTGAAAAGTATAAAGATTTTTTTATGATTTCTTTAGAAAACATGGTTTTGTAAGAAAACAGATTTCTGACCAAAGAGAGAAATCAAGTTAGATTTTATTAAAATATTTTCTCAATAATTTTAAGTACCAAAGAGTAAAAAATGGTATTATCACTTGAAAAAGATCATGAATAACTATAGAAGAAGAAAATTAAAGGGTTTATTAAACAATGATAATATAATTTCTTTTAATTTAAATTCAATAATAAACAATCTCAATTAGAATGAGATTGTGAAATAAACCCTTAAAATGATCATAATGTTGAAGTGAGAATTAATAAATGAATCAATTACGTGCATAAAATAAAAATCAAAAAATAAATTTAAATAAAATAATAGATATTCAAAATTCATTATAAAAATAATCATATAATATCAATGATAACAAATAAGTAATATAACCCAATGAAAAGAAATTGAGTTGTGAAATTTTTTTACTGCTTAGAAACTTTAAGTTCAAATCTGCCTTAGATGAAATAATTCAAATTGAAACTTAATATACCATTAATAATTATGTATTCACAATATTAAATGTTAAATATAAATTATATACACCATATAAAAGTAATTAGGTTCATAACATTATAATATGCCTCAATGAAAAAAAATTAGATGAAATCCTTTACCTTACGCTTTATTTTGGTTGAACACTATTTAAACTCATGTATAATGGTTTTAACAATGTTATTAAATTATAATAGAACCATAATAATATTAAAAATATTATATATTATTCTTTTATAACATCTTATCACCCATTCGTTAATAATTTTTTTTTATTTTCATTGTTTTGGGTAATAAATGCATTGTTTTTCGACATGTTATTTTTTTCTCCTCTTACTTTGATCATGATTTAATCATATATAGAATTTAAAACATGGTTTAGTATCATATATATTAATTATATATGTATTTATAGTATTCCATAATATTTAGTGATTGGAAATGGAATACACCATTTATAGAGATGGTAGACCGTACATACCCATGAACGTTGTTTCCATTTTCTTGTTGTATTAAAATAAAGAAAAATAAATGATATATATGTGTGTATATTATAATCATAGTATCATTTTTATGTCATATATATCAGATATTTTTATTAAAATCATCCTTAATACATTCCATGTAAAGTGTGAACGAATCACATCGCTTTGTGAGGCGGCAGTCCACCGTACATACGAGGGACGCTATCATATTCCCAGAAAATGAAATGCATGAAGGTATGTGTGATATAATTATTCAATAAGAATAATAATATTATAAATATAATATATGTCATATATAAAAATTATTTACATCATTATTCTCAACCTTGAGTGGTGGTAATTGAAAAATGAACGACATCGGTTCGTGAGGCGGTAGTTCACCGTACACACAAATGATGATTTTGTAAATCGTTTGATGGAAGAGTTTGAATTTATAGGTAATAAAATTAACATAAAAAAATTTCAGTATATGGAATATATTATTTTATTATATAATCATGGTATAATAATAATTGAAATGGGAGGAGAAAGAAATAAAATAAAATATCTTTTAGAAGAATATTACCTCTTCTTCAGGTATCCTCATTATGTTTTCACTAATTCCTTCCTAAGTTGGATTTATTTCCAATATAATGATTATAGGATGAGTTTATGGAAGTTTTTAAGTGATTTTTTCAGGTATATTCTGAACCAAAGTGGTTTGAAGGTGTGAAGTGGAGAGGAGAGAGGGTGGCCTTTTATAAAAGGGGTGAGTGGCACACTTGTAATTTTTTGAAAGAGTGAATTCCGACCACATTTTTGTCATTTAAAATGGACCTAATGATGATAAATTATAGATAATAGAAGGTATAAGGTATAAATAGTTCCATAAAATTGATTTTTGGACAATTTTATGGGTCATTTGACCCCTTATGTTTAAAGTTTAGTCCCCTAGTTAACTTTTTTTTCTCTTAATCGCTGTAATTAATTTCAACTGTTTTCACTAATCACTTTGATCAAAAATTAAGTTAACACTAATATAAATTATAAATTATTATTATTCCAAATATTTAATCTATTTTTTCAAATTCAATTCACATAAGTGACTAAAATTAATTTAAAATTAATCTCATCAACAAGATGAGAAATCATATTTTTAAAGTGAAAATGTTCAAAAGTTTATTACATTTTTATACCTAAATTCAATATAAAAATTATTGAAATGACCTAAATTGGATTAATACATATGTAATTGATATATTTTTACTTTAAACCCAATTTAAATATAATTTAACAATATAAATTATTTATATGAAAAGTTAGTTTTCAATAAAAATTCAATATTTGTCACTATTCATCAAAAAATGAAACTTCTTTTAAAAATACTAAAAAATCATCCTAATATAATTTTGGATTTAATATTTTAAAAATTAATTTTATTTTGAAAAATAAAATTTATAAAATCATATAAATTTAGTTTTAAAACAAGTGCGCCATTAAAAGTCGGCAAAACTGCCTTTAGATAAATACTCCTTTTTATATGTAAAATTGGATTTGTCATTATCATATTCCGATAAAATATATTGGATGAATTTAAAAAAAATATTAAATATATAATATATAAATTTCATTAATATAATTCAATTATATTCATTAATTTAATTTATTAGGATAAAATTCCTTTAGGTGCATAAAAATAGTTTTTTTATAAAAACATTTCCTTTATATTCAATTGGTTTTTTATTTTCATTTCAAAATAATTAGTAACCAATGAATTCAACCATATATTTTCATAAGTTAGTTAATAATATTCATAAATTCCAATTTAATGTTTAGGAGATAATTTTCATTTTAAATAGTAATATTAATAGTACCGATAGAACTAGGTCTTGCGTGTAATGCAAGCTATCAAAGAAAGTTATTGTTGCGTGTAATATAAGCTAAGTCAGTGTTGCGTGGATTAAAAGATATATCATATATTAAATTTATTTAAAATTTTAAATATATTTTAATGTATTAGGATATTATATTACATTATACTCTTGGTGTTGTGTGTCATACACTCTATTGAATAAAATTTTATTCTTTTAGAATTTCAGGGTGTTACATTCTCCCCACCTTAAATAAATTATGTCCTTGAAATTTAAACTTTATCTAGGTAATCAAGGGTTTTATATTTGAAAATTACTTTTTTGAAAAACCCATATAGTAAAAGGGTTAACAAAATATCCTCTTAATAAGAGAGAATGATAAGTATAATGGTCACATGGAATAATATATAACTAGATTTCTATGATGGAGAAAATTGGTGAAAATTGAAGATATGGACATGGAGAAAAAGAATAAATAATTATAGATAGTGATAGAGGTCATTGATGACAAAAAATTTAATGATAAATTAAAAGTTAATGGGATCAGAACCTTAAATCTAATAAGTGTGTAAATGTCATTGATATCATCAGAAATGATGGTAATAGGGAAATATTTTATTTCAAAATCATTTTCCTGAAGTTGAGGAACTATTTTGTTGCCTATGAATATAAGAAAATATACTTAATTGATATATTTTTATTTCATAAGAATAATTTCATCCTTTGGTTGTGCTTCTATCAATTTCCATTTCATCACTTATTCTAAGAAATAAATGTCCAAAAAATATTTTTTTATGCATGAAGCACTAAAATTCAGTTTTAACAGATCATAAGATCTATAAAAGAGTGAAAATTATTTCCATCTGTATCTAAATATTTTTGAAAAAAAATATGTTTAATACATTAATTTATAAATATCAAAATTAATACCACTGGTTTATCATTAATATTTATTCTTAAAATTGTTTATCTAAAAATAACTCCACATTAACTAGGACATCACGTAGACCAGTGGTAGGCATAAAACCCTTATCATCATTTGGTCATGGGTTCAAGCCCCATTGCCTTGCCATGATTCGATGGTTTTTCTCCCTGCATGAAGGTTATACTTTTTATAAACTATATAATTTCTATAAAGTTCCCAAAGATATGATGTACATCCTTGAAATAAATTTAATCATTAAATAACCTTTTTACTAATTTTTTCAATAATTTTTAATTTTTTTTACAAAGTATAATTATCATATTTTACTATTATTACAATATTATTGATAAGCATATCAACCCTAAAGTTTATCAATTCTGTTAAAATTGTAATGGAATTATTCTTCAAATACATTTTCCACTAAAACATATACTTTCCATAAATTTCTCAAAAATGTCCTCAATCTTGGTAGACTCTCATTTCATGAAACCTAAAAGAGTTATTTAATTCATTGATCTTATTTTCAATCTTAAACTCATTGACCCATGACAATATTCATAACTCTTAGGTTAATGAATACACAATTAATTCTAAAATTTTACATAATCCTTATATGTTTCATGATTCTTGTAACCAAAATACTATTGGTAAAATACTTCAAAAATTTATTTCTTTAGTCAAAATACATAAATACTTCATCCATTTTTATTTCTTCTTAGGTCCTTCCATGGTCTAGGGTTTTAACCTTAGTTATTCATTGTCATTATAAATTAAAATCCATTATAATAGTTTGTAAGGAAAATGTGAATTATCCTAAGAATATTCTATAGGAGTGTCAAACCAAGTGCACAGTAAGGCTCATTTTCATGTACCAAGTTATGCTTGAGTCAATCCCAACACACCCTTTTCTGAGTTATTACCTCTAGATACATCTATTCCAGAATCATGTCCACTTATAGTATCTAAAAAGAGATGCATTGTAAGGAAAAACCACATAATCTATACCTTACCAAAACTTTAGGATATTCTCTTATACTTACCCTCAAATTATATCATAGAGTTATATCTCATAATCCATGTTTTCATAAATCTAGTTTCTAAGGTTTATACTAAAATTTATTTGATACCAATTGTAGTGACCCCAACCCCAATAGTCTAGATCTAGTGTCTACTACCATTACATTAGAACAAGATACAAGGAATCACATACTAAAGGATATAATAGTTTAGTAGTCTTGGTAAACTAGATACATACATGAGTTTTATATTACAATTGAATTCACAAATTACAACTTAATTTTTTTTATAATAACTTTATTACATATAACTTATCCCTATGTATCAGTCATTGTAAACTTTATGGAATCTCAGGGAAAGGAAAAAAAGAATGGTGAGCTCAAATGCTCAGTAAGGTTTAAGTACAATGGAAGAAATAATGAACCAATGAGCATAAAAAACAAGGAAAGGTAAATAACTGAGAATACATTATATTTAAATTACTAGATAAGAAAAAATCAATATGGAAAGGAAAATAACTAAGAAAACATGACATTAAAATAACTAGATTAGAAAAAATCAATATGGGAAGGTAAATAACTGAAAACAAATTCCATTTAATCAATGAACTGAAAATGAAATGAATAAAGAGATAATATCATAGTGAAAATATCCTAGATAGTAATAATTGGATTCATAATCAAGGAAATGATTAAGTATTGGACACCATGTTTCTCAAGAACATGGTGAAGTGTCCAATGAATTTTGTAGTGACACTGAGATGGGGGAGTGAATCAAGTGTGACCTGTTTTACTGAAATATTTTTCCTATTTTAATTCAAACCTTTGTCACATGTTATGATGAGTGGATCATGTATAAAATGAATAAAGTAAATGAAACACATCACATAATAATTTAAAAAGGTTTGGTACTAAGATCTACTCCTGTCCATGTTGGTTAAACCCCCTAACATGGATTCTCCACTATAATATTTTTATCAATTACAATGGTTCAGGAAGAAATTGGTTATACACCCCATTAATCGATCCTATTGTTGATCCTGGTTATACCCCTAGTGATATAACTCTTATACCTCAGTTGGTTATACCCACAAAACGTTGGACTGGTTAGACCCCCAATCTCTTGAGACTCTTTAAAAACTGGTTATACCCCCATTCATAAGCTCTTTCTTCTTCTTCAGAAGATTTGATCCACTATTAGGATGATCTCTTGATCTTCCTCTATAATCTTGCTAGATCACATTGGATCATGTATAATTCAATGACATTTGAACTGATTCTGGTATTTCTCAATAACTTTTATCACCTGTAGATGGTTAGTTGCCTCATTACAACACTACTTGGGGAATTATTTTTTCTGCTGAAGACCCAACCTCATTGAATACTGAATAACTTGGATATAAATTTCTTCTAAAATAATACCCCAGCCTCAGTCTAAACACACTACACAATGATCATGAAATATATATTTAATGATCACTTTTCAACCTTCATGTATGTATAAAATACAATGCATTGTCTTCTCACTTTACACATGCATTATTTCATGTGCATGTAAATACACACACAACCTATACTTCCCTTGATTGTCATGAATCGGTTCACATGTACATTCATGGATCCTTCATGAATTAAAACACCTCATGGGTATTTCATTTTATATGAAAAATATTTTAATGCATGAATATGTCATATACCATGCACATCATTCACTAAACCTAGATATATCGAATGCTTCTCTTTGTTGTGCAAGAATATCACGCGACAATGTCTCATTCACTGCCTCTGTGCAAATGTGAATGAGTGTAGCTTATCATTTGCACAAGTCTCACTATGAAATTATTATTCACAAGTGGCATTGCTTATCTTCATGTATAAATATCTTGTGATACTATTTTACTTCACGTAACACCTCCTTCACGAGAAATCAAATACTTATTCTCTCAAAATCAAGCGTTGTTGTCTCCTTCGCATAATCATTTATACAGGTTATATTTCCACTTCATAAAAAAAGTTTGAATGTAGACATTGGTTTGAATAAATCAAAACCATATCATGTGATAATGGAATTCTTTATAGACACAGCACAAGTGCATGGAACTCTTGCATGAATACATAGTGCTTTGTTTTCTCTCTCTCTCTCTCTCAAACTTCTCTCTCAATTATGCAACAAGATCATACATAAAATGAACTCCTTGGGAGTTATTTATAGAAAAATATCAATGACTCAGTACTCCAAAATATAGGGTCAACCATCTGTTTCAACAACTCATGTGCTCACTACCTCAGATCGCACTTTGTGAGAAATCAGCATCACTGTAAATATAATTTTCTTCATTTATATTTTCTTCAATTTATTCTTCATTAAATCATGAAAAAAATATTTTATGATGATTCGATCATATTTGAATAATCGAGATGATGAAATAGTTCTCAAATTACTTGAATCAATTTATTGGATCATCATTTCATGAAGAACTCCCAATAAATAGAAGAACCCTTCAGTTGAAGGTAGAAGATAACATAGATGAATATCGGTTGGACATGATCAATCCGATAGAACATCACTAATTCATTATGTATCATTTTAAATACAATAATGGTACCCTTAATACTCTAATACTAAATAGATTATTTCATTGAAATCTCGATTTCTTTTATAACAACACATGCCGATACACTGCCAGATGCGATTATGGGGTACGCTCCCATTACACATTGGCACCGCCCTATGTTGGCACCCTATTCCTCCACTATGATGCCTTTCATAATGGATAGCCTTTGCGACCTTGAACCTTCCAGTGGTGTACCTATGTACATTCAGACCATCAACCACCCATGCTAGCCGGCTAGGGAGTAGACTTCCCACCTATGTAGTGGTTGTCGTCCTCCTAGTTTGGCTGGTGTGGGTAGGCCCAATTTTTCAATCAAAGGCCTTCTTAATCAAAATATTCCAATGTTATAAAATCATCATAAAAATTAAACACCATTTTTTATAGTCTCCTTTTAACTATTTTAAAAAAAAAATCACTTCAATGAACCAAAGACACGTATTTTCTGAACTACTGATCAACTCTACAATAGTCACAATTAGAACTCATTGAATTTTCATTTTCTCAACTTATTGACAAAATTTTCAACTTCAATAGACAACTTGGGGTCTTCAATATCCCCCTTTGATTTTATTGACAATACCTAATTCATTTTAAAATTAAATGATATATTATCCCCCTTATTGGCAATAAAAATAAATATATAGTTATGGGAAGGGTTCCTCATATCCAAAATTCATATTTTAAGAATATATTCTCCTCTTATGACACTTACACAATCTGATTTACTCCATAGAAGGATGTAATCACCACTTTCTTAGAAATGAGGTAAAATTTACCAACTCTAAGTCTACATGAGAAATTCTCTATGTAAAAAATAATAGTGATCAAATTTAACATCAATGTTGTCAATAATTATTTAGAATATGATACCAACATTGAAATATTTTATTAGGGGTTGTCAAAAATTTCTTCAACCAATCTCCTCAATGATGAAAAGCTTCAATCTATAGATTTTAACATCTAGAATTATCTGATGCATACCTCACCGGAACTTCATATATTCATTATATGTCAACTGATTTAGAGATATATGGTGGTAATTATTCTATGATCCCCCTCAATATATGCACTCAATACTTTCTTAATCATGATTGGCTTTCATTAAAGAATAAACTCCAAGCATCTTCTTAGATTATTTGAAATTTTGAAAAAAAGATAACATGATTCCAATAGTCTTACATTACAGACAACTTTCTAGCTGTAATATGTTCACAAATTTTATCAAATTCAGGTCTCCCCTTGAATAAATTCTTCACCTTCAATTCCATGCATGAAAAAACAAACACATTTTATATATGGGGATAAGGTGGTTCTTCAATTCTCCTCAGTTATATAAACAAGGCTAAGAGTTGCTTCTCAACCCAACCATCTTCTTAGATGAAAAATGATTCTTCGAATTTTATAAAAAAGAAGTTTTAGTTTGCTCTGATGTTCCATATTTATTTCCTCTTGCAACTTTTCTATCCATATGATCAAAAATTATTTTGGAACATGCTTAATCATCACTTTGTGTGTAGACTCATTTTTTTGAACACTAGAAGTCACATGAGATTTCCCTTTCTTTTTCAAGAATTATTATTATCCAGGTGATCATGTAAAACATTTTTTACCTAAATGTATAGATATATTATACTTTTCACACAAAAATTTAGCATTCATCAAGTTTCCCTTTTTAGGAAACTTTTATGATTATTCAACATAGATTTATTTCACTAAATCAATCCTATTGTTTCCCTTTTCGATTGATTCTTTCTTGGACTCTATATTTATTTCTTTAGTATTGATGTTCATGGAAAATTCATAGTGGTCCATGATGTGACATTTCCTACCATAATAGAATAATATTTTATTTGGCGTGACACTCTTAACATCATTATTCAAAAACTTATTGGGGTTTTTTTTTAAAAACCTTCTTATTTTTTTCATATCCCAAGGATGACATATCATCTTATTTTATTACATGCTTCACTTCTTGTTGTGGCCTTATATTTATTTCAACAAATGATTTGTGCATGATTTTTACATACCAGCACTTATCATAACAATTACCACTTCTATTATAATAATCATAGAAATTTTCAATGTAATCAAATCTATTCTTGATAGACTGATTCCCTTTCTACGAGTTCTGTATATATTATGAAGGATTCCACTTCTCTTCAACTTTCTCCCCCTAAAGGTAGGTTTTTTTGTGATTTTAATACAATGAAATATTGTTACTACAGTTTATTTCCTAGTTCTCAAACTTCTAAAATCACCAACAGTAGCAAAAAATATTGATTTCTAATTCTATGTCACATTCTGACTATCTTAAACATTTTGATACTTTTGTGTAGAACATTTGTTCATTTATGATTTCTTTGGGGAACAAGAATTTCCACAATTATTCACATCCATCTTTGAATATGTAATGGCAACATTAGAATATTTATTCACCCATGTTTTTCTAAATTTTAATATTGAATCCCTAGATTGAGTCTTTTCAGAAAAAGGACTCTTATAAGATGAATCCTTGGAAATACTTCTTTTCTCAACAACTTGGGAAGTCTTAGCTTGTGTATCTTACATATTTCTCTGTTTCAATTCTGTTTCAAGACATTTTAATTTGAGATAAATCTTCTCGTCTTAAACTAATTTCATGTTTTCTTCCCATTGAATCTTCATATTCTGATTCTTATCTTCATGCATCTAATTTTACTTCAATAATAAACTGTCAAACTCCTTGATTCTTTCTAATTTAACATCCATCTGACTATATTTAACATTCATAGGTGTATTATACACCTTTTTATGTTCATGGATAACTTCTATAAAGACCATTTCAAAAAAATCATTGTCATAAACATTACTTTGAAATTATTCAATTGATCTAACATATCTTTCTTTATAAATAAATATTGTTTCTTCCTTTTCTTTCATAAGTTTTGTGAGAATGTTTCATATGAAAAACTTTTTATCCAATGATTCTTCCATAGCATTACCCTCTTCTTCAACCTATAATTTTTCATTATAAAGTCCATTGAAAACATTGATCATACATGCAACCAATTATTTTGGAACTTTCTTCAGATGCTCTCTAATTTCAGAATTGAGAATATCTTCATCACAGATTGAACTTGATTCATTAAAATTATAGTCAATTGATTTCACTGAAAATTTACCATTTTGTGTTCCTTCAACTAATAGTTGATCTTTATGTATCTTTTTGTTATTCTCCAGCTTATTTTCCACTCTTTTCTTCTTATTTTTATGAGTCTTGATTGAAACTTCAATATTTCTAACATCAGGAGTAGAGATAGGCGTTTCCATCTAAATCTCTTCTGAATTTTCTTAAAACTAAAATCTACACTCCATATAATTCTAATATAAACAACAATACTAGTAAAGTAAATCCAACTAGATGTGTACGTATGTTATGATACCAATTGAAGTGTCCAATGGATCATGCAGTCACACTAAGAGGGGGGATGAATCAGGTGTGACTTATTTTACTGAATTATTTTTCCCCTTTTAATTAAAACCTCTATCACTTGTAAAGATGATTGGATCATATATTAAATACAGAAAGTAAATGAAACACAACACATAATAATTTTACAAGTTTTGGTACTAAGACCTACTCCTTTCCTTATTGGTTAGACCCCATAACATGGATTATCTACTATAATCTTGTTGCACATGAGCCTCAGCCCAGTTGGTGAGGTATCCTTAAGTGCATCCACAAGACCCAAGTTCAAAACCAGGTAGAGGCATATTTCCAGGGGTTCTGTAGCAGTACTATAGTAGGCACTGTAGCATGCACTGTAGTAGCACTGTAGCAGTACCCGTACATTGTGTGGTATTGTAGCAGACTGTATAATGTGCGGGTACTGTAGAAGGTACTGTAGCAGTTACTGTAGCAGGTACTGTTTGGTACTGTAGCAGCTGGAACTATTCACCTTGGGCCACCGATTTGGGCTTGGAGTCCTTAAGGCTTTCGAGCCACCCGGGCCTTTGGGTCAGTAGGGCTTTCGGGCCACCTTTAAGGCCCTTGGGCCACCTCAAGGCATTTGGGCCACATGCAGTTGCCCCAGACACACTACAAAAAAAGAGCATCCCCAGATGAGGATTCAGAGCAGGTGCACACACCAGAGCAGAACCAAATGGATTGTCAGAATGAGAGGGTATGACTATGTCATCGGTACCAGCCTGTGCTTGCACGGGAAGCCTAGCCAGACGGCCATGCAAAGGTGGAGAGCTACTATCATGACGTAGATGCTGGGGAGGGGCAGTTCCTTGTAGATAGTCTGGTTGAATTCCCTAAGACCTTCGGGTCATGTAATCTCTATGGGCCTTGTAATCTCTGAGCCTACGAGCCTTGTAAGGGTTCCTCCTCATCCCTTGAAAGGGGGGTTATCAAAAATCAATAAAAATGAAGGCCTTCGGGCCATTCGAGCTACTATAATCTTGTTATCAATTACAATGGTTTAGTTAACAACTAGTTATACTATCACAACCCAACCCAATGGGGATTGAGCCTCACCTACCCCAAGCCCGCCTCTATAGGCTAGGGGATGGAAACAAGCACCAAAAGGCATAACTAACATGGGAGGCCTTTGAATAATATACCTATACACACACCTGACCATCTCAATGGAGAATTGAAGAGGAATAAAAGAAAAAGATGAAATATCTAGAGTAATAACCATACTTTCAAAACTTCTAGGGTGTACAAGAGTATGAAACTGTAAGATGAAAAGTAAAGGGGAAAAATACATGCCTAACTAGAAAGATGTCCCAACCTGACAAAATTGGAAAAGTAAGTTCTGAGAGAGCCTAACTCCTAATTTCCAAGCTCTGATCACCATACATAGTTCAATGCACTTGGTATCCCTATTCTCATTTGTAGTCACCGCTGACATGCCCATCATTTTCATAAGACATGACACGTGCAAGAAAAGTCCATGTAGGGGTGAGTATATACATACCCAGTTGGATGCACTGAAAGCTGAAGGGGGAGAAATAAGATACATGATAGGAATAGATAGATAGTAGACTACTCAACCCAAAGCGAGAGAGTACAAAATCCAATGACATGGACACACACACACACACAAACACACACACACACACATACACACATATATATGCTCAAACAAAATAATCCTGAAATAGAGATAAAGAGGATATAAATCTCACAACCCATCCTAGGAAAGAGTTCCATCAGTTTCAAGAGGTCCATCAATGATACCCAGTATCTCACGCATCTTTCCAAAGATACATCCAAGTCAAGCCACACCTAACCACTCTTCCGCACAATCGAGGGAATAATATCTAGGTAGAGGATCCATGCCCCGGTACAACAGGAGGGTGCCACTCAGAAGATAGCTAGAGGACCCATGCCCTATCCTAGGAGGGTTATACTCAGGTAAATAATAAAGGATCCATGCCAAACCAACTAGAGAGTTCCACTCTATTAGTTGGTAGAGGACCCATGCCTAGCCTAGCTAGAAGTTTCCACTCTAGTAGTTGGCAGAGGACCCATGCCCAGATCAGATAGAGGGTTCCAATCTAGTAGGTCAGAACCCATTCCATAATATCGTAGGAGGTTGCCACTTGGATAGAAGATAGAGGTGTCATGCCCTACCCAGTAGGAGGGTAAAACTCTAATAGTAGAGGACCCATGGAAAGACTCCGCAGGAGGGTGCCACTCGGTGGATTGGTAGAGGACCCATGCCCTATCCAAGTAGGAGGGTTCCACTCTAATAGATCTGATGATCCTTCCTGAACACTACCATCATCTTGAATCACCTAAATAAGTGTCACACTCAGAACATCTCACATCGTATCTAAAAGTACATATTAAAGGCCACCATCACATTCTATGCGGGAAAACATCTAGGATATGCTATTTGTAGACCAAAATACAAGTCGAAACAAAGAATATATGAGAGGTTGAAGTTTCTTAAAAAGGAAAGTACGGGTACATGGTGTGTAAGGGGAACCACATGACATGTGGTCCCTCTCCACTTCCTATCTATGTCCCTTATATTACACAACTCACTATTATTATATGAACACACTACAAAATAATTAGCTTTTTCCAACATGGTTATATTTGTTGGTAAAAGTTCATTTTCTGTTGGTAAAGCGTTTTACCAAAAAAAAATTGTCATGTCACAAAATTGTTGATAAAAACTCCATTGCTAAATTTCATTGCGGTAGTTAAAATAGTTCTATTGTAATTATAACAATACCAACAGATAATATATATGTTGGTTAAAATCTTTAGCAACAGATTCATACAATAGATTTATCTGTTGATAATATTATTACCAATATTTATCTTTACATCGATAATATTATTAAAAATATTATAAGAAATACCAACAATTATGATCTAATTTTAAATTATTGTTTAAATAAAATATTATGTGTGGGTATTCCATTATTTGTTGTTAAAATTTTATATTATATTTATTAATATAACTATATGTAATATATTTATAATATAAAAAATATAAAATTAGCTTATATGGAAAAAAATGAGGCTTTATTTGAAAAAACATGTTCAAACATAATTTAAAAACTTGGTTATCCACAATTTGTTCCTCTCCTACATCAGGCGTCACTGTCCTGGTTCGCAGTGGCGTCGAGATCCATGCATGTATGTAATTCCTCTTTCTTGAGAATCTATTTTCTTGCACTTGTACTTGTGGATGGAAGTATACATTTGTGAGATTCTTTCCACTGTCATGGTTCACCAAGCAAGTCCCTTTATGTTTTTTACAGGTGCAACAAGAAGATGTCTATGATACGATTATCACTGTTGTGGTCCACCAATCATGTAAGCAAATCCTCTTTCATACACTTTTAGTTAGAAGAAACTCGTCCCATACCTCACACTGCAAAAAAAAAACAAATAAATAAATCAAAGTCAAACTCAAGTTCATTTAAAATAATTAATATAGAAATTCCCCATAGATAATCAGTGTTGATTAGTACAATCCAATTTACTGGTTTAGATACATGTCAAAATTGTGTTTCTACATCATGTTGACAAATGATATATGAGAGGAAACTACCTACATTTTTTTAAAAATGAGATGCTCCTGGGAGATTCCAAATTTTTCTGGATGCATCTAGAATCATCTTTGTCCATGGGATCCATGTTCCTTTTCGTGCATGGTAGTTGTCTACCATACAACACGTGGAGATGTGGTTATCTCTAATAATAAATTCGGGAGAGTCCCGGACAACCATAGTCCCCTCCGGCCACAGCATTCGATCCATCTCCAACATCAGGTCAACCAAGCTACACCATCAACAAAAAAAGCCATGAAATAAGGTTGTGTTTGGTTTTTGAAAATGTTTAATAGATACACTTTGAAGAAGCCATGAAATGGGCAATGGGAATACCTTCTCTTTACCATAAACTTAATCCTTAATGAGTGAAACATGGATGAAGTCACAGGTCCATGGATATGTTGAGAATGGTTCACACCTATCAGCATGTAATTGCCAAAAAAAAACATTATTTATGGGTATTTATGGGTAGAGTGAGACTCACAGAGTCAATTACCCTTGAGCTAACAAAAACTAAACTGTTAAATTAAAACATATTTTTGTTCACAAACTGTTGAGACATAAAAGTAGTGAAAAGCTTACTAGTCATGGTAGATGCCAATAAGGTCATGGTCAAAAATACCACCCAGTTTCATCATCCTGTGAGGAGGAACTACATTCATCACCGAGACAAGATCAGATGCAAGTGCTGCTACAATGCCTCTATAAAATGTGTTCATGTTCATGATAGTTGAAGTCCCCAGTTTCAATTTCAATAATATCTTATAATATGTGATCCTCCTAGCCCATCATTGTGTATCATCTTAAAACACATCGGCCCCAATTTTCATATGCATCCATTTTATTTTAATTTGTAAATTTAGAGTTGGTATTATTTTTAAATCATTTATCGATAATTGTATATTTAATATATTTATTTCATGAAACATTATTAAATTATTAATATAATAATTCAATGTATAAACATGTGCTTTTTATCGAAAAAAATACGTGCTAGAACTGACTAAATAATAAATATATATTAAATAATTACTAAAAGATTTATTGTTATTGGATAATTTATTACAACATATTGGTAAAACAATTGTTTGTATTAATATGATAAAATAATAGATTTAAGCTTCTTTTGGATAACCTCTTATATAGAAAATTAAAACAGAAAATTTTTTCATAAACCAAATGCATACTTCGTTGTTTAACATGAAAAAGGGTCTCTTAAACAAATATGGGAGATGGGAAAGTAATTTCTCACCTTCTTATGTTGCTTTATATACACGACAGTCTAGGTAAACTTTGAAGGCTTCAACCCATTGCAGAAATACCTCTTTCATTTTGAATTTGCAAACAGGAATACCTAGTTAAACTAGCAATTCATCACAAAGTTACTGTAGAATAGAAATAAATAATCTTTCTTCTTTAACAAGTTTTTTCGAAAAAAGCACAACAGTGGTTCATGGGAAATAAAAAAATAACAATAAAAGAGTTTGGTTCAGTATGGAAAATAAAACAACATCACCTCATCTGGTTTGCAGGGGAGGGGAGTGAAAAGAAAATCATTTACTTTGGTTGGTTGAGAGGGGGGAGGAAAGATAAAACAACTCCTTATCAAGTTTGTAGGGATAAAGGAGGTAAGTTGATTCATGTTTATAGATCATTTTAATCTATTTACCCTCTCCTTCAAAACAACCGGTTTCCTTATTTTTCATTTCCTACCTACGAATTTATGAACCAAATAAGGATTTATCTTTCAGTAAAAAAATCCATACCTTCTTGTTCTCTCCATAAAATTTCAACCAGTAGGGAATTTGGTTAATAAAAAACCCTCCCTACTACTTACCTGCCCTCCCCTCCAATAGAACACGATATAAGAGAATGCAATGAAAAAAATAAAAACATGAAAATTAAAAAAGTAGGTTAATGGAACTCGATACAGTACCTAAGAATTGAATCTGACAAATCAGATACCCCTACCAGGGTATATCTTTGCCCCACTGAAGTAAAAAAGTTTAGTCCTGAGATAAAAACGTAAGAACCAAAAATTCAAGAAATCAAACAATTAGTAGTGGACCAAAAAAATATCATAAGGTTAAAAACAATCATTCTTGGTTTTATCATCAAAGCATGTGCAATGGTATATCATTCCTGAGCACAATCTAAGAGTGAATATTCCAGTGTGAAATCAATACACCATCTCTAGTATATCCAACATTAAGCATTTCATATGTCAATCTTCTGACAAATACCCCTAATAAGATTAATAACTGCCATGTGGACTTCTCAATGTCATGGTAGAAATATGAAATCCATGGAGAATTCTAAAAAGGTAATTTTTTTAGGCTCCACTTCACCATGTTGTTCAACACTTTTGAATCCATCAATCAATAAAATATCATAATTTTTAGCCCACCCAAGTTCAATTTTGAAACCCAATTTTACAGGAGGAGAAAAAAATGTATAAGGATTTCACTTGTGAACTTTTGATTTTGTCAGCTGAAAAAAAATTCATTTTTCATCATATTGAGATCAGTTTCCAAACCTCCCGTTAAGAAATTCAGATCGAACATGATTAAAGGTGATTAAAAGTAATCACGAATGAAACAAATTATGCTTTTACAGTTACCAATTTAATGATCAATCAATGATGAATAAGGTACGTACATTAAATAGTATTCATGTCTACCTCCACTGATGAGCCCAGTGGTGAACCCTATATAACCCATCACTACTATGTGAACCACACTTTGATCCATCAACGTGCAATACACATTGCCGAATGCATTGCCTGGGATTTCTCAGACAACATATGTCAGGACAGTTATACAATGATTTTTTCAATAATGTTAGTGTACAAAAACTAAAATAAACAATGAAGAGTATTTGTTCTTGTAGTATAGGCAGTGAAATAGACTAATATAATATGTATTTGTTCTTGTAGTGTATACAGTTGTACAATGGTGGTTTCAATAATGTTGTAAAAAAAATAAAATGCACAATGAAGAGTATTTGTTCTTGTGGTGTAGGCAATGAAATAGACTAATATAATATGTATGTAGTAGTGAACTTGTTCTAGTATCTCCATCATAAATGGAATTGAGATTCAATCAAAGAAAAAACATAATGCCATGAAATGCTAAGAGATAAATCTACAAATATCATGATAACCAAAACTGTAAATTCATAAGTTTCGGACATGAAATGTTTACATATGTGATAAAATTGAAAAATTAGATACAAGAATTGGAAACATGGTATTCAAAATCAGAAAATTGATAGTAGAATTTGGAACTTAATACTGGTAATTAGAATCTTGATACTTCTATTTGTAAATTTGGTAAATTGATATTCAGAATTGGAGGATTTGTATTTAGAATAAAAAAAATCTATCAAAATATGAAACATAATAAACTAGATTAGATGAACTCAAGATTCAAGATCATAAAAAATATATTCAAAATCAAAATATAAGTATAAAAAAATCATATTCAAATCTAGGGACTTGAAATTTAAAATTGGAAATTGAAAATCAATAACTTAATATTCAAAATTAAAAACTAGATGCTTATAATTATGATGTCCAATTCACTCAGAACAACATCAAATCATGTAGATTCATTTTTCAATATGAAACCAACAATAAAATGCTACAATATCATTGAAGATCACTGCTTGAAATATATTGATTTTGAACTTCAGGTATGATGTTTAAGGAACATCAAGTGTTTGGAAACTATAACAAGGAGTCGTTGCAATCAAGAAAATAAGAAAATGGAACCATAAAAATAGTCACCTATTGAACAAAGATGAGTAGCATAACAAATTTTAATTATTACTTTTGTCTATAAGAAAAACAATTTTTAATGGCGCGTATAACCTAATAAAAGTTTCAGCCCAATCAGATGACATGACAAGAAAATATTACTGAAAATTCTTTTTCAAATTTGAGTTATAGGATGTCAGTATTCTATTTTCAGTGAAACCATTTTGACAGTGCATTCAAGCATGGTAGCCTCAGCAACATATATATCTTTTGATATCTCTGTTCAGGCACTAAACAAACAACACAACAATAATATTAATGATAATAATGGTGCAGATTAAAAATAACATCCCTCTGGTAGGATTTTCTAAATTCAATAGATTTGTATCATCTGAAAAACACAAAAAATTTAATAAACCGGTCAAGGATATGATGAACAGATCCAAAATGATCATGACTACATAATGGAAAGGATGTTCATTTACAGACAGAATACTTTTAGAAAACTATCTGAAAAATAAACAATGAAGAAACATTCATCTAAAATCTGAATGGAAGCCATAATATCACAAGGGTAAAAAAGCCCTAGGGCACGTACCCAAACTCATCCCGATCGAATATTTGAGAGAAGAGTGCCCTATCGGAGGAATCAAGGATCGCTGAAGTGCACACCTTATGAGAGACCGCAGAAGGCAGAAGGCAGCAGACAGACGCATGGTGTGGCGTCGGGCCAACATCACTTTAGCACAGCAGGTCTCATTGGCGGAAAGGGAAAATAGGAGTGCCACAAATCCTGAAACAGGTAGTTGGAGGTGGTCCCAGAAGGCGATGACGACTCCCCATGGATGAGTGTGTAGGGGTAGAAAAGGTGGATCAGGGAGAAGGTGGGGTGGGGAAAAGGGCACACTGGGGGAGGCGATAGTGAGCTGAAAATGGGGAGGCTGTGAGTAAGATCAAGGAAGTCGTGGACATGGTGGAGGTGCACAGGCAGATCGAGGAAGATGGGAGCCGACAAGGTGGAGAGTGGTAGAGACCGAACTCCAATTAGGGTTTAAAAAATGTAATTCTAGTTTTTATTTATTTATTTATTTGTTTTTTTTTTCATTTTTATATGGATTTAGTCTCATTAATTGATGATTTTTTTTGTATTCTTTTTAATTATAAATATACATGTGAAATTATTTCAAGTGGGTTTTAAATTCTCTCAATTTCTTAGTTTTTTATGGTCAATTATTTATTCATCTCAAATAATATTTTTATAAATAATTTGTTTTTCTTTATTTTTTATAGATTTAAAATTAATTTTAAATATTTTTATGAGGACAAACTTATAAAAAATATAATATTTCAAAAAAATCCAAAATACTGTGTTTTCCTTGCACTCACATCATTGATCTCCGTTGTTTTTACCTTCACAGGTGAACTCTTAATTGGGTTCAAATCATCATAAATTTTTATTCATTACCAATAATTATATATATATTGTCACAACCCATCCCCTGGGGCCTGTGCTGTGACTACCACAAGCTCGCCTTCCATAGGCCAGAAGCTGACGACTAGCACCAGAAATGCATATCCCTAAAACCGGGAAGACATTGCCTTTATAACTTGTGAACTCACACAACCAAGCACACAGAAAGATACAAGCACAAAGTAAACTATATAATAAAAAAAGTGTGTACAGTAAGTAAAGAGGTCGGAATACAAACCCAACTGGAAAGTACAAGTAAAACTGAAAACAGCTCATGTGAACACCCGCCAAGGATCCTACTTGAATAGTAGGTACAACTCTCAAATGGTCGTCTATGCTGATCGTCTCGTCTAATGTCCACCTCTGAGCAACCTCCAGTCCTGGTACCCTCGACCTTGGTCAGCGCTATCCGTCGTCTGCACAAGACACAGCAAGGTGCGGGCGTACCCCGTGCAAGGGTGAGTATAACGATACTCAGTAGGGACTCCGAGACCCCCTAAGGTCTCTCAGAATCCAAAAAGGATAAACCACAAAGCACGAAAACAACAGTCAACCATACTTAGGTATATTCCCATACATATACCTAAGTTGTCAAGTATACCCATCACGTTCATGAAGAAAACAAGGCCCAACTCTTTAACCAAAAGCACAATTGTTCCACGAAGGAATGAATACCATGAAGGTAACACCACAAAGGTAAGTGTCACACCCCGACCGCGGATGTCCGTAATTGTTCTCCTTTCTTGGTCCCGATTTAAATTTTTCGGAGATTAATTGCATTGGCGGTTTCGCGCCGGTGCGCGGTCACCGCATCGTTAGCGGTGACCGTGCGTTCAGCCCGGGTGACAGTGTGTTCACCCGGTGTTTTAAATATTATAATTTTTATGTTGGTATCCTATTGTTAATACCCTTTTTATTTGTGTTATTATTATCGTATATATGTTTATATATGTTTATATATATATATATGTATAATAATGTACGTATATATATATATATAGATCTATATATGTATAAAAATATATATATGTGTAGTATCTTTAAATTATTGTATTATTTTAAATATTTGATCAAAATAATTATTATTAGAATTAGCTAATTTATCATTTATTGTTACCATAAGTTTTGTTATTATTATTATAAGTTTTATCATTATTATTATAAAGTTTCATCATTATTATTATAAAGTTTTTATATTATTATTATTATAACATTTTATTATTATTATTAATATTGAAAGGTTTTATTATTATTATACATTTTATTATTATTATTATAATGTTTTACTATTATTATTATTATACTTATTAACATTGTTATAATAATGTTATTATTATTGTTATAGTTGTTATTATTATTATTTATATATATATATATATATATTAGTTTAACCCTAATCCTACCCCCTACCCAGCCGCCACCCCGTTTCCCTTTCCTCCTCCTCTCTCCCCGCGACCCCCGCCCACCTCTGCGCAGCAGCTTCCGGCCCTCCGCGCAGCCCGCGCCATCCCCGCCCCCTCCGTTTCCCGTCGCTGCACCAAGCCGCCACTCCCTCGCGCGGCCTCCCTCGGACCCGCTGCTCCGCCTCGCCCCTGTTCCAGCCCCGTCGGCGAACAACCCCAGTGCCCCGCACCTCTCGCCGTCTCGGCCTCCCCTTCCTCTGGCGTCGTCCCGCCGTCCCAGCTCCGGCCGTCATCCCCTGCCCCTCTTCTCCATCCGGCGACCCTCCTCCTGCCGAACCGCCACACCACCTCCATCCCGGCTTCACCTCCGGCCAGACCCGCCGCCTGCCCCTCCCTGTTCCAGCGCTCCCCTCCAGCCTTCCTCCTGCCGAACCGCCGCCGGCCTCACCCTCGCTGAACCCGGCCTTCGGCACCTCCCCTGTCCCGACCTCCGGAGCTCCTCCCCTTCCGGCTTTCGCGGGTCTCTCCGGCGACCCCCGCCGAGCTCGCCGCGCCGGCCTCCTCCACCAGCCGACCGCCGGCCTCCGCCCCGCTCCCCTCCTGCTCCCTGCCGCCGCCTTCGGCGACTCCAGCCGCAGCCCTGGGCTCGCCTCCTCCCTTGCCCTCCGGCGCCTCCCGCGTCCGCTGCCCAGCCCTCAACCTCGCCGCCCCGCCTAGCTCTCCCCTCCTCCATCGCCCGGCGGCCCGCACGCCGCCCTCCTCTGCTCCCGCACCCCCTGCACCTCCCCTGCAGGTACTCCCTCCAACCGCCGTTCTCCCCGCTCGCTGCCCTGTGAGTTTCTTTTTTTTAATTAATATTTATTTATCTTTCGTTTTATTATAATAATTATTATTATGTTATTATTATTAATACTATATTATTATTATTATTATTATTATTAATATTATTATATCATTATTATAATTATTATTATGTTATTATTATTAATACTATATTATTATTATTATTATTATTAATATATTTATTATTATTTTAATTATTATCATATTATTTTTATTATTATTATTATATTATGTTATTCTTCTTCTTATTATTATATTATGTTATTATTATATTATTATTAATATTAATAATATATTATTAATATTATTATTATTATTAATATTATTATTATATTATTATATTAATATTGCTATTATGATTATGATAATATTATAACTATGTCATATTATTATTGTTATTATTATTATATCATTAATATTATTATTATGTTGTATTATTATTATCATGAAGTTATTGTTATCATTATTTTATTGGGTATGCTATCATTATTATTATTATTATATTAATATTGTTATTACTATTATATTATTATTGTGCTAAATTATTATTTTTATTTATTTATTCTCTTGATTATTTTTGTATGTGTTATTTAACTATATATTTGTTTAATTGCTTATTTGTTTATTAATTAATTGATTAATTAATTAATTAATTTATTAATTCATTTATTTTTCCTTCGTGGAATCTTGGTGTTTATATTTAATTTATATTAATCCTTTTTCTGTCGCGGGTTGAGTGACGTGCACTTTTTTCCACTATTCAGCGTACGCAGTTTGTCCGCGAAGGATCGTTCTACTTTCTGTTGGGGCTCCGTCACGTCCGCTCCTTGTTTGAGGTAGGCGAACTCAACTGTTTCCTTTCCGAGGTACTCTGTTGATGCTAGAATTATTTTAAATAAATTTTATTCCATGATTCGCGTGTTTATGATATCCTTGCGCGGCTTATTTTGGTGTTTTAAAAATCCATAGTTTTTGTTCGAAAGTTAAGTTTGAAGCAAATATATTTTATGCCAAGGTAGTTGTGCACTAGATATTGTCCTGCACTTTTTTATTGTTTATATAGTGCACCTGTTTAGGCATTTCCAGCTAACGTGGAACTAAATGCTTATGTTCTCTTATGTTATCATTGGTTGTCTCGAGCGGTGTTTTCTTTTTGTAAAGAAAGAATCATTATTGGATCTTATTATCCTGTGCTGGTTAGTTTTATGAAATTTAGTATCATTTGGAAGTGTTGTCGTGCCCCTTTGCAGGTTTGACGCACCATTGGATGTTGACACATCCATGGGTGCACCAGGTGCACACATGGATGTGCCCTCAAATGAAGATGGTGTTTGAAATTGTTACCATTTATTTTTATTTATTTTTATTTTCTCGAAATCTCGACTTTTTTAAATGGTTCTTGGTTTCAAAATGTTTTCGCCTCTTTTTGAGACACATCGAACTTGTTTAAAAAGAAATCTACGAAGATATGCCCGTTTGGCCCTTTACTTAATACAAAAACAGTGTTTAGAGTTATTTAAAATGATACTGTGAAATATTCGTGTAAAGCTGTTTGTTTTTGAAAAACCAAGTGCTCGCTTGACGACTTCAGGTATTTTATAAAATAGTTTTGATAATCAAATGTCGTGAAGGCCCGGTTGGCACTTTATTAATTGTGAAGGGATTGTATATATATATATATATATGTGTACTTGTGAGGGCATCTCTACAGGGGGACTTCCCTTCGAGGGTTGTCGTGTAGCGATGTCCGTGTAAGGGGTTGGCAAGTGCGGTGAGATGAGTCACGCGTGCGTGGGCCTCCCACTTACACAGTGTTACTAAAACCACCATGGGTTCCTGGGCGTCTTGTAGATTATCGAGTGACGGTTGCTTGCTAACCCTGATTAGACGGGTTAGTACCCCCTGGAGTTGTGGACAGGCCAGGAGGGATATGCCACTGGTTGGCTATTAGGGCGGCCAGTTGGTTATTGACTATGGAGTACCACGCCGGCAGGTAGTCTGAACCCGAGTACGTCCAGGGGTTTTCTAGGGATGTTTAGGATCACCCATGGTTACTTGCTTCCTTGATTGTTTACTTACAGTTCTTCTTTACAACTCATATTGTTATTTGTGTCCTTTTCACTACTTGCATCTTGCATTGCTTGTTTACTTCCTGTTTCACTGGTTTGTTTTCAGCATGTACTGTTTACCTGTTCCTTGTTAGCACAGTCGTAGTATTATCTGTATTTGGTTTTGTTAATAAAAAAAACAGGAAATGGTTTTGGAAGTGATTTATAGTGTGCGTTGGGTTTTCAAATGGGGAAAACATGTTGTTTATTTTTAAATGTGAAAAAAAAATCTATTTTATAATTGTATTTTTCAAACCTGTGTCAACGGATTGCTTGGGAAAGGAAACATTTGGATTCAGTGGTTTTCTTTGGCTTACCTACTGGGCATTTTTAATGCTCACGCCTATATTATCATTTCAGTTTCAGGTCTTCCCTTGCTCAGGTCTTCTGTTTTGAGTCGCTTAGAGTTGGAGCGAGGTTGCTCTCTAGTTGGGTGGTGACCTGAGAGGTCACATGGAGGTACGTGGTCGTGTGTCTTTTATTTTCTTTTTCGCTGTTAGTGTTTACTCGCTCTGTTCTATTTACTTTTGTTTTGGGCTGAAATCGTTCCCAATGATCAGATTTCAATGCCCGGCACTGGTTGCCATCCCGGGGGGATTGGGAACGCCCCTCGGGACTTGCCGCGGACCGGCTCGGGTGACCGGTTCAGGGTTGACCCGGGTTAGTTCGTGACAAAATGGTATCAGAGGTGGTCCTTGTTATTTGGGTTGTCCGGTAGAAGGAGATTAGGACTGTCGGAACTCGAGGGGTAAGTACGGGAAGAGCGTCGCGAACTCTTGCTCGCACTGATCCTCGAGTTACCAGGGGTAGTTCGGGAATTGTGTCGTTGTCTTTTCTGGTTTGTCTTGGATTGAGAGATGATAATGGAGGCAATCCGACGTTACATCGTGACTTCACCTGGAGTAGTGACCCATGTAGAGTCTGAGTACGCGGTTTTAATTCCTCCTAGTGGTCAACGATGACTTGGGACATGGCCCACTACCATGTCTCTAGTTTGAGCATGAATACTAGTCCCTCACTTCAGCGGTTGATGCGAATTTGGTTGCTGCTTTCGTTTTGGTTTGTGTGAGTGCGTTGTTGGAAATGAAAAAGGTTTTTGAAAGATTGGACTGGTTTCTTTTTAAAGACTTTGAATGTATGAAATGGGTTTTAGAAACTGAAATCTCTTGATTTGGAAATCTGTTGTTTTCTTGGAATTGGTTAAAAATGGTTCGGGATGAAACCCCAGGTCCTCTTTATGAACGTTTGCACATGTGTGAGAGTGCATGGAAAGTGCATGTTGGTGTGAGTATGAATGGAATGTGGATAAAGACATGTGCAACGGTTCATGAGATTACCTGGGTGTGTATTTGAAATTAAAGGCTTGACCTTGTTTTCTAAATTGGTTTTAAAGAGGAAATGGTTTTGGAATGTTTATGGTTCGAAAACGGATTGGTTATGGAAAGTAGTCTTGAAAAAAAGGGTAGTTTTATAATCTAAAATAAAAAGGGGATTTAAAAAAGGATATTTTATTTTGGGTTGTGTTCGCATTTGTTTGGTCTTGTGCCGACTGTTTTTGATGAAGGCGCTTTTATTGATGTTGCTTCAGTTTGATATTGGTTTTGGCTTTGTGTTTTATATATCGCTCAGGAAATTCCACCCAGAAAGGCCTCTAAGGATTCGGATGTGTCATGCCTAGTTTTTTTTTGTCCTCCTCAGACTCTGCCTATTTTCCATGGTAATCAGTGTCCGTTAGAGGCAGTGAGATGGCTCGAGGAAGTGGTGTGTATCTTTAGAACGTTGGGAACTCCCGATAATGTTAAGGTTCGTGCAATTATGAAGTTGTTCGAGGGTCCATCTCTAGACCAGTGGAAGATGGTTACCCCATCATCAATGCAAGGTGAAATGATGTGGGATGTCTTCAGAACCGTTTTCATCCAATGGTTTGTACCTGAGGAAGTGAAGCTGGAGAAAAAGGGAGAGCTTGTGCATATTCAACAAGGTCAACGGACGGTGAAGGCATATGTTGACCATTTCAAGGAACTGATTCCCTTTTCTCCAGAGGTAGCGTCGCATGAGCTCATGAAGGTCTCTCTTTTCACTGGGGGTCTTCGTCCGGAGATCAAGGAGCGAGTCCTCCCTTCTAAAGACCTTTGTTTCGAGAAGCTGGTGGAGGATGCTTTCTTGGCTGAGTTGGTTTCTAGTGTGCGGGTGGTAAATACTTCAGTGTCCCCTGTTGTTCGTAAGAGTTTCCCCTCTGGTGGGGAAAAGGCGCCAGAGATACCTGTTCCTAAGGAGTTATCCCCTTTGGTCCCAGTTTCCAGTTCATCAGATCATTCAATGGTGTGCTATCAGTGTGGTCGTTCCGGGCATTTAAAGCCATCTTGTCGCAACCCTCCGAAGACGTGTCATCGATGCGGCAGTCTGGGTCATCTGGAGAAGTTTTGCAGGAAGCGTCGCTTGAAGAGGACGCTGTGATTGGAGAGTGTTAGTACCTGACTGTGAGGCAGGAGATGCTTCAGCCATCAGAGCCTCAGCCACAAGTCTCGGGGTGAAGCTCGCGCACAGTCAGGAGTCCCCAGGGGTGTGAAGCCTTGGTCCAGGTTTTGTGTTCCGTGTTAGCAGTGGAACAATCAAGATCTTTTAGTACTTGTTATCCCGCTGTTAAGTTTTGACGATATTGTATGTTCATTGTTTTACCATGGGGTTATCATGGACTTGTTCTATTACAATCCAAGTAGTCTGGTTTATGTAAATGTGTTGTTTTTCTAAAAAGTGACAATGGACTTGTTCTATGATAAATCTAAGTGGACTTGTCGTGTGAATGTAATATTCTAAATCATGTGTCCTTCTTAAAAGTGTGTTTGACTCTCGTGTGGGTTGACCTCGTTTTAGTTATGTTGTCGATGTGGTTATGCTTTGTGGACTTCGGTGGATCATGTCTCCAATTTGATGTTGGTTAAATGTTTTTTTTCTATGGGTTTTCCCTGGGGTTGAAGGTTGTTGAATCTAGTCGTGGATTCAATGTCTTGACGGAGGTGTTGTTTTAATCGTGATATAAGAGTTGGTTTGAATTGGTTGGGAGTCCCCGCGTCGACCCCCCCCTTTTCCCAGGGTTTTCTATTTAGATGGTCAACTTTTCTGCACTAGTTAAGTTCTTGTGGTGGGGAGAACCCCTTCGTGTTCTCCCCTCAATCTCGGACCCCAGTTTTCTCTTGAATCGGTCGGGGTGTGACCTGTGCAGAGTAAGGTCATCCCCGAGATTCTCAGTTCTCTCTGTTTCCTTTAGTTCCGTTGGGGCATGGACTTAAATCTTGACCGACTTTTGGCCTGGTGACTTTCTGGGGGCAGAAAGTGTCTGTGGTGGGGAGAATTGTCACACCCCGACCGCGGATGTCCGTAATTGTTCTCCTTTCTTGGTCCCGATTTAAATTTTTTGGAGATTAATTGCATTGGCGGTTTCGCGCCGGTGCGCGGTCACCGCATCGTTAGCGGTGACCGTGCGTTCAGCTCGGGTGACAGTGTGTTCACCCGGTGTTTTAAATATTATAATTTTTATGTTGGTATTCTATTGTTAATACCCTTTTTATTTGTGTTATTATTATCGTATATATATTTATATATGTTTATATATATATATATATATGTATAATAATGTACGTATATATATATATAGATCTATATATGTATAAAAATATATATATGTGTAGTATCTTTAAATTATTGTATTATTTTAAATATTTGATCAAAATAATTATTATTAGAATTAGCTAATTTATCATTTATTGTTACCATAAGTTTTGTTATTATTATTATAAGTTTTATCATTATTATTATAAGGTTTCATCATTATTATTATAAAGTTTTTATATTATTATTATTATAACATTTTATTATTATTATTAATATTGAAAGGTTTTATTATTATTATACATTTTATTATTATTATTATAATGTTTTACTATTATTATTATTATACTTATTAACATTGTTATAATAATGTTATTATTATTGTTATAGTTGTTATTATTATTATTTTTATATATATATATATATATATATTAGTTTAACCCTAATCCTACCCCCTACCCAGCCGCCACCCCGTTTCCCTTTCCTCCTTCTCTCTCCCCGCGACCCCCGCCCACCTCTGCGCAGCAGCTTCCGGCCCTCCGCGCAGCCCGCGCCATCCCCGCCCCCTTCGTTTCCCGTCGCTGCACCAAGCCGCCACTCCCTCGCGCGGCCTCCCTCGGACCCGCTGCTCCGCCTCGCCCCTGTTCCAGCCCCGTCGGCGAACAGCCCCAGTGTCCCACACCTCTCGCCGTCTCGGCCTCCCCTTCCTCTGGCGTCGTCCTGCCGTCCCAGCTCCGGCCGTCATCCCCTGCCCCTCTTCTCCATCCGGCGACCCTCCTCCTGCCGAACCGCCACACCACCTCCATCCCGGCTTCACCTCCGGCCAGACCCGCCGCCTGCCCCTCCCTGTTCCAGCGCTCCCCTCCATCCTTCCTCCTGCCGAACCGCTGCCGGCCTCACCCTCGCTGAACCCGGCCTTCGGCACCTCCCCTGTCCCGACCTCCGGAGCTCCTCCCCTTCCGGCTTTCGCGGGTCTCTTCGGCGACCCCCACCGAGCTTGTCGCGCCGGCCTCCTCCACCAGCCGACCGCCGGCCTCCGCCCCGCTCCCCTCCTGCTTCCTGCCGCCGCCTCCGGCGACTCCAGCCGCAGCCCTGGGCTCGCCTCCTCCCTTGCCCTCCGGCGCCTCCCGCGTCCGCTGCCCAGCCCTCAACCTCGCCGCCCCGCCTAGCTCTCCCCTCCTCCAGCACCCGACAGCCCGCGCGCCGCCCTCCTCTGCTCCCGCACCCCCCTGCACCTCCCCTGCAGGTACTCCCTCCAACCGCCGTTCTCCCCGCTCGCTGCCCTGTGAGTTTCTTTCTTTTTAATTAATATTTATTTATCTTTCGTTTTATTATAATAATTATTATTATGTTATTATTATTAATACTATGTTATTATTATTATTATTATTATTAATATTTTTATATCATTATTATAATTATTATTATGTTATTATTATTAATACTATATTATTATTATTATTATTATTATTAATATATTTATTATTATTTTAATTATTATAATATTATTATTATTATTATTATATTATGTTATTCTTCTTATTATTATTATATTATGTTATTATATTATTATTATTAATATTAATAATATATTATTAATATTATTATTATTATTAATATTATTATTATATTATTATATTAATATTTCTATTATGATTATGATAATATTATAACTATGTCATATTATTATTGTTATTATTATTATATCATTAATATTATTATTATGTTGTATTATTATTATCATGAAGTTATTGTTATCATTATTTTATTGGGTATGCTATCATTATTATTATTATTATATTAATATTGTTATTACTATTATATTATTATTGTGCTAAATTATTATTTTTATTTATTTATTCTCTTGATTATTTTTGTATGTGTTATTTAACTATATATTTGTTTAATTTCTTATTTGTTTATTAATTAATTGATTAATTAATTAATTCATTTATTTATTCATTTATTTTTCCTTCGTGGAATCTTGGTGTTTATATTTAATTTATATTAATCCTTTTTCTGTCGCGGGTTGAGTGACGTGCACTTTTTTCCACTGTTCAGCGTACGCAGTTTGTCCGCGAAGGATCGTTCTACTTTCTGTTGGGGCTCCGTCACGTCCGCTCCTTGTTTGAGGTAGGCGAACTCAACTGTTTCCTTTCCGAGGTACTCTGCTGATGCTAGAATTATTTTAAATAAATTTTATTCCATGATTCGCGTGTTTATGATATCCTTGCGCGGCTTATTTTGGTGTTTTAAAAATCCATAGTTTTTGTTCGAAAGTTAAGTTTGAAGCAAATATATTTTATGCCAAGGTAGTTGTGCACTAGATATTGTCCTGCACTTTTTTATTGTTTATATAGTGCACCTGTTTAGGCATTTCCAGCTAACGTGGAACTAAATGCTTATGTTCTCTTATGTTATCATTGGTTGTCTCGAGCGGTGTTTTCTTTTTGTAAAGAAAGAATCATTATTGGATCTTATTATCCTGTGATGGTTAGTTTTATGAAATTTAGTATCATTTGGAAGTGTTGTCGTGCCCCTTTGCAGGTTTGACGCACCATTGGATGTTGACACATCCATGGGTGCACCAGGTGCACACATGGATGTGCCCTTAAATGAAGATGGTGTTTGAAATTGTTACCATTTATTTTTATTTATTTTTATTTTCTCGAAATCTCGACTTTTCTAAATGGTTCTTGGTTTCAAAATGTTTTCGCCTCTTTTTGAGACACATCGAACTTGTTTAAAAAGAAATCTACGAAGATATGCCCGTTTGGCCCTTTACTTAATACAAAAACAGTGTTTAGAGTTATTTAAAATGATACTGTGAAATATTCGTGTAAAGCTGTTTGTTTTTGAAAAACCAAGTGCTCGCTTGACGACTTCAGGTATTTTATAAAATAGTTTTGATAATCAAATGTCGTGAAGGCCCGGTTGTCACTTTATTAATTGTGAAGGGATTGTATATATATATATATATATATATGCGTACTTGTGAGGGCATCTCTACAGGGGGACTTCCCTTCGAGGGTTGTCGTGTAGCGATGTCCGTGTAAGGGGTTGGCAAGTGCGGTGAGATGAGTCACGCGTGCGTGGGCCTCCCACTTACACAGTGTTACTAAAACCACCATGGGTTCCTGGGCGTCTTGTAGATTATCGAGTGACAGTTGCTTGCTAACCCTAATTAGACGGGTTAGTACCCCCTGGAGTTGTGGACAGGCCAGGAGGGATGTGCCACTGGTTGGCTATTAGGGCGGCCAGTTGGTTATTGACTATGGAGTACCACGCCGGCAGGTAGTCTGAACCTGAGTACGTCCAGGGGTTTTCTAGGGATGTTTAGGATCACCCATGGTTACTTGCTTCCTTGATTGTTTACTTACAGTTCTTCTTTACAGCTCATATTGTTACTTGTGTCCTTTTCACTACTTGCATCTTGCATTGCTTGTTTACTTCCTGTTTCACTGGTTTGTTTTCAGCCTGTACTGTTTACCTGTTCCTTGTTAGCACAATCGTAGTATTATCTGTATTTGGTTTTGTTAATAAAAAAAACAGGAAATGGTTTTGGAAGTGATTTATAGTGTGCGTTGGGTTTTCAAATGGGGAAAACATGTTTTTTATTTTTAAATGTGAAAAAAAATCTATTTTATAATTGTATTTTTCAAACCTGTGTCAATGGATTGCTTGGGAAAGGAAACATTTGGATTCAGTGGTTTTCTTTGGCTTACATACTGGGCATTTTTAATGCTCACGCCTATATTATCATTTCAGTTTCAGGTCTTCCCTTGCTCATGTCTTCTGTTTTGAGTCGCTCAGAGTTGGAGCGAGGTTGCTCTCTAGTTGGGTGGTGACCTGAGAGGTCACATGGAGGTACGTGGTCGTGTGGCTTTTATTTTCTTTTCCGCTGTTAGTGTTTACTCGCTATGTTCTATTTACTTTTGTTTTGGGCTGAAATCGTTCCCAACGATCAGATTTCAATGCCCGGCACTGGTTTCCATCCCGGGGGGATCGGGAACGCCCCTCGGGACTTGCCGCGGACCGGCTCGGGTGACCGGTTCAGGGTTGACCCGGGTTAGTTCGTGACAGTAAGTACGACAAAGGTAACTTCACACAGAAGAATACCACACATGTATCACCACGAAGGTAAGTGCCACAAAGGTAACGTCATACAGAAGATTGCCACAAAGGTATCACCACACATAAGTGTACCACAAGGATAAAGACTCAGCTCACACCAGGTATAACTTAAGTACGGAAGTATAGATGATTAGCTGTATTGCTAGATCATCTTACTTCGTCGAGAAGCTCTGTTGTTGACCCACATAGGATCGAAGACGTCCCACACAGGATCTGAAGACGATCCCCACAGGATTTGGAGATGACCCACATAGGATCCGAAGATGACTCACACATGATCTGAAGTCTCCTCAAGTACAACCAGCCACATGATTCTCACACTAAGCACACTTGATTCCATGAGGTTCCTCTCCTCAAGCCATCAGTTGATACATCAAATTCCACGAAGTCCCATGAAGAAGTATCCCAAAGGTCTGCCATGTCATAAGGGACCCAACGCGAAAAACGACGCGTCTATCGGACACCCGGTCTGTAAGTTATTAACGTTTCTGTTCCGAGGGCCCAATTAGATTCGGGTTCGATCTAACCTAACCATACCCTAGATTTATCCAAAACTCAAGTGGATTATACCAAAAGTATCATCTCGATCCAAGGATTCTGGCACCATAGACGGTTCGTCAAACGAATGTCTGGTTCTCAAGATATGACCAAAAAGACGTATCTTGGTCTATATGGGCCTAGGTCCGGTCCGAACCGGTCGGACCAACCCGGCCCAACCCAGCCTGGGTCGACTTAGCCCGGTTCGGGTTCGACCTAGTTGGCCTGGGCGGTGGCGGGCCCGGCCCGCTGGGCCATGGTCCGACCCGACCAGCGAAGGGGGTGGCCCGGCCCAGCCTGCTGGGCGGCCCATGGCAGGGGTGGCCCCTTGTGGTGGGGTCCGCCCTGGCCGCCACTCGGGAGGGGAGACACTCCCCCCAGGTCACCCCGAACGACCCATTGGCCATTCGGTTTTGGCCAATCAGGCGGCGCCACATGGTGCCGCCTGCTGGCACATGGGGCCTGCCGGAGGGGTCCCGCTCGGCATGACGCAACTGACCGAAATGGCCGACCCTCCTTCCAGCGGTGCAGACATGCGCCGCTGCTCCACCACGGCCAGTCGGATGTCGGACGACCTCCGATCTCCACCGCAGCCAAGCGACCGCGGTCTCCAGATTTAGCGGCACGGACGTGTGTTGCCGCTTCACCTCGCGGCCAGCCGGCATGTCGGCCGCCGCCCTGCTCCACCGCGGCCGACGGGCTGCGACCTCCTGCTCAACTGGTGGCGTGGGTGCACATCACCCTACCTCAACACAGCTGGTCGGCGTGCCATCCATTGTCCTCCCACCGCCGCGGCCGATGGGCCCCAACCTCCTTCGCTACCGGCAGCGCAAACACGCCGCCTCGGTTCCAGCCAGCCGGCCAGGTGTCGGCTGCCACCTTTCTTCGCCACAGCCGACGGGCCATGGTCTCCTTCGGCAGTGCGGTTGTGCCTCTGCCGTCATTGAGGCCCGCGAATAACACGTCAACATTAAAGATGCAGAGGGATCAGACCATGTTTGTTTAATCTGCACCCTCCATGTTAGACCGATAACATGCGACTTCAAGGAGAAAGTTTCAACATAAAACCACGAAGAACAACATAAACACACCCCTACCACGATCTTTCATTGGAGATGACATGAGTAAGAAGAAGATGATGATGAAGACGCCAACACCCGTCGCTCCCGCAACACGCTCCAAGGTCAGTTCCACGTTCTTAATCCGGAAAATGTTCTTTGTTAGAGAGGTTCTTCGTTTGGAGGATATTCTCCAAGGATCTCCTTTTCCAATGATTTCCCCCAACCTCAAGAAATTTGAGGAGCCAACTTAATAAATTAAGTTTATTAATTAAACAATTAAATTTGGATCATTAAATTGGGGGAAAACCAAGCGTTTCCTCCCATTAAAAAGGGGTTCGGGTGGTCCCCACCACCAAGATTAAAAAAAAAGGTTTCAAATAAAAATAAAATTTATTGTTTTATTTTTATTATTTTTCTTTTAACTCTCCCACGAAAATCCGAAAAACTAACTTCCACCCTCGACCTACTGCGGTCGAGGTGAAGGCCTCCTTAAGCGAATATCCGCGCTGCAAGTTCAACAGTTTCCTCAGATTTCAATTCCGAGCACCGGTTCAAAAGTTACAAAACACCGTTCATGCGTTTACTAAACGTAACTAAAAAAAGTTTAGAAATTCATTTTGGGCACTTTGGGCCTCAAAATCATGCACCGTCAATTTTCGCGAACTCGTAATATTTTCATTTAATTTAAAAAAAATACATGGAAAATATGAGTCTTTACATTCTCCCCACCTATGGGTTTTGCATCCCTGAAAGCCACAACACAAACTAGGGAAACAAGTGGGGGTAATGAGCACGAATCCAAGCCTTCTACTCTCATGTTCTCTCCTGGAGGTTCCTGTGCTGCCAACGAACGCGCATCAGAGGTATCGACCGCCCACGAAGGACTCTATCCTGTCGATCCTCAATCTCTACTAGAACCTCCGAAAACGTCGCCCCATCGTCGATGTCCAGCTCGCCCCAGTCAATGATGTGTGAACAGTCGTGCACGTACCTCCTCAGTTGAGATACGTGAAAAAAGTCGTGCACCCGATGCAACTGAGGTGGAAGATCTAAGCAGTAATCCACCTCGCCAACTCTGCTGAGGACCTGAAAGGGTCTGATGAACCTCAGAGATAACTTGTTGTCCCGACCAAATCTCCACAAACCTCATCGAGGTGAGACCTGTAGAAAGACATGGTCACCGGCTTCGAACTCCAGAGGTCTCCATCTCCTGTCATCATAAGAATTCTGCCTACTCTGTGCAGTCTTCATCCGCTCCAGGATAATCTGCACCTTCTTCGTGGTAGTTCGTACCATCTCTGGTCCCATGAGTGCTAACTCCCCTAGGTTAGTCCAGCATAGAGGTGATCTACAAGGTCAACTGTACAATGCCTCGAATGGTGCCATACTGATATTAGAGTGATAACTATTGTTGTAAGTGAACTCCACCAAAGGCAATTGATCCTCCTAGTTGCGGTCGAAATCAAGGACGCAAGCATGTAGCATGTCCTAAAGGGTCTAAATGGACCGCTCTGTCTGTCCATCTGTCTGAGGGTGGAAGGAAGTGCTAAATCAAAGCTAAGTCCTGAACGCCTCCTACAAACCATTCCATAGCCAGGAAGTAAAATGTGCATCACGATCAGAGACAATCGTTGAGGGAATTTCATGAAGCCATACAATCTCTTGTACGTAGAGGCGTCCTAAGCTCTCTACTGATCCCTTCTCTTTGATAGGTAGGAAGTGGGCCGACTTGGTGAGTCGGTCGACAATAACCCAGATAGAATCATGACCTTTGGACGTGCGTGGAAGTCCTATCATGAAGTCCATGGAAATTCCGTCCCACTTCCACTATGGCACCTCTAGTGGCTGAACTAAGCCTGCTGGAACCTGATGCTCTACCTTCACTTGCTGACAAATGAAGCATCGCGAGACAAACTCTACCACTTCTTTCTTTATCACCGACCACCAGTGCTGATGCCGAAGGTCCTGGTACATCTTCACCACTCCTGGATGTACCGCTAGAGGGGACGTATGGAACTCCCTTAACACTTCCTCCCTAAGCACCATCGATACCATAGTACATCCTCTGAAGAGGATGACATGCTCCACACCTTCATAAAATCCATCAGGTGCCTGTCTTGTGGATATCTGAGCACATTGAGCCTCACAGTCAGTGTCCCCAAGCTGCACCTCCCTGACTCGTTGAAGGAGTGGGGGAGTGACTATTAGAGACTGAAGATAAGCTGCTCCATCTCGATCCACGTAGGATATTCGTAAAGAGGATAGCTGCTCCATCGCCACACTCAGAAACTCTATACCAGATCTCCTGCTGAGTGCATCTACTACTACATTACCTTTCCCAAGAGTATAGACTATCTCGAAGTCATAGTCCTAGAGGAACTCAACCCAACATTGTTGTCTCAAGTTCAGGTCCTTTTGAGAGAAGATATACCTAAGACTCTTGTGATCAGAGTAGACTGTAAAACTTTTGTCCATCAAGTAATGTTTCCACATCTTCAAGGAGAAGACCACTTCTGCTAACTCTAGGTTATGGGTAGTGTAGTTCTTCTCATGCTGCCTCAGATGTCAAGAACCACACGTGATCACTACTCGCTCCTGCATCAGGACGCATCTGAGCCCAGTCCCTGATACGTTGTAGTAGACTACGTACCCTACACCCTCCTCTGGTAGCCTCAAGATGGGGGCACTCGTCAGTCTCTGCCTCAACTCCTGGAAACTCCGCTGACATCTCTCCGACCACACAAAGGGTTTACCCTTCTTCTTCAGCGCTGATAAGGGTGCCGCAACTCTAGAAAATTCAAGCACAAACCTTTGGAAATAACCGTTAAAAACCAGAAAACTCCGCACTTCCGTCACACTTTTGGGTAGCTCCCAAGTAAGCACAACCTCAATATTCACTGGATCCACCACAACTCCAACCTCTGAGATAACGTGTCCCAAACCTCTCGTATCTAGAACTGGCACTTTGAGAGTTTACCATAAATCTGGTGCTCTCAGAGTGTGTCTAGAACTATCTATAGATGATAGGTATGCTCCTCCCCTATAGCTGAGTATATTAGAATTTCATCGATGAAGGCAACCACAAAGTGATCGAGGTATGGCTGGAAGATCATGTTCATGAGTCCCATGAACACTGCTGGGGCATTGGTCATGCTGAATGGCATAAAAAAGAACTCATAATGGCCATACCGACATCTGAAGTCCATCTTCTGCACATCCTCATATCATACCCTGAGCTGGTGATAGCTTGATCTGAGGTCTATCTTCGAAAACCATTGTGCTCCCTTTAGCTGATCAAAGAGATCGTCAATCCTTGGTAGTGGGTACTTATTCTTCATGGTCACCTAGTTCAGGCACTGATAGTCCACAAAGAGTCTCAAAACTCCCATCTGCCTTCTTGGCCAACAAAATCGGAGATGCCCAAGGAGAAATACTGGGCCTAATGAACCCCTTGATCTGCAAGTCCTCCAACTGTACTCGCAGCTCTCAAAGCTCTGCAGAAGTCATCCAATATGATGGTGTAGATATTGGTGTCATCCTAGGGTAAAAGTCGATATAAAATTCCACCTCTCTGCGAGAAGGTAGACCTGGAACATCATCAGGGAAAACATCAGCATACTGGTCCACTACTATAGGATAACTCAGACTCTCAACATCAACCACTCTGAGGGTAAGGCTAGCCAACTGATGTGTGATCGGCTGCACCCTCCTCCGGGTAAGTCCATCCTGTGCTGCAAGGGTTCCCTTCTCACTGATGAAGGAAAACCTTGTCCCATCCATGCAGACATACCACACTTTGCGCCTAATACAATCAATCTGAGCATGAACTATAGATAACCAGTCCATACCCAAGATGACGTCATAAGGCCTCGACACCGCTACTTGAAGACCCTAGACGACGCTCTCACCTCCTAGAGTAAACTCACACTGCTGGCACTAGTGTGTAATCATCGAATCCGCTCTCATAGGAATCTCTAGCCATAAGGATCGAGCCAACGACTCCACCAGAATCTCCATGCTCCGAATGAGAGCTGTGACACTAAAAGAGTGACTGACGCCTGTGTCTATAAGTACTAAAAATAAGGTGGTGTAGATACAGATCATACCTCTAATCATCTCTGGAGTGTTATGGTCGTAGGCCTCAGCTACCTGGAGCTGAGCTCATCTATGTCCACCTGCTCCCTGTGGTCGGGGTGGAACACCTGGAGGTGGTGGTGGCAGAACCTCGAATCGCCACCCACCGCTTGCTGCACGGTCTATTCCTCTACCACATCTGCCTGCTGCCTACGGACCCCCTTGATCGAATCTTCTCCTCTTCCCAGGCGGTCCTTCAACCATATTTTAGTCTTCTGTACGATGGGTTGGGCAATCACGAGCCATGTGACCATGCCCGCCGCATGAGTAACACTGCCTGCTCCTCACCTAACCTGCTCTGTCTCAAGAGCCCCACACAACTGACCCTATATCATGTAGTCATCCACCTGTAGGTCTGGTCCTCTGGGACCTCTGCGTCATCTTTCTGCTGCTAGCTTCAGATGAATCTGCTACATAACGTCTAATGGTGGGTCTCGCTGTCGGTGATTGCTCAGCAAGGAATCTCTCCACCAAGAGTGCTCGCTCTAACACCCCATCTGTGTTGGGATACTGAGAGAAATCATCGAGGCTCCAATATTCTATATGAGCCCCTGCTCGAAGGTCTAGGCCCTGAAGAAAGGGTCCCGCACCATGTCAGTGGATTAACATGAGAGGTCGGTGAATCTCGTTGAATACTGAGCCACAGTCATGCTACCCTGCTGTAAGCAGAGAAGCTCTTGTATACGCATTGAGAGTAAGGCCGCTGGGATGAAATCTACCCTGAAAAGGCTCTTGAAGTCCGCCTATATGAGAGTGACCTTATCGTGGACCTGAAGCATCAAGCTCCACCATCTGCCTGCTACTGCCTGAAGAAGACTAGCAGCAAGGATCACCATGAGATCAGCTGGTGTCCTTACCAATAAAAAAACTCTAACCATGTCCTCCAGCCAGTCCTTAGCCGGCTATGGATCCATCTTGCCCCGAAACCTTAGGGGCCTCTACCGTTGAAACTCATACAACATGCTCAAGCGGTGTGCACCCTCTAATGTTGATGCTGGTAGCATTAGCTTCCCAATGGGTAGTAGTGCTACTGGTACACCACCCGATGGTACAACTGCCGAAAGGGGGACCTTCACTGAAGCCTCGTCGCTCTATGGGTTTTCATCATGTACTCTACCTGGAACCCTGATTGGCTGTCTGCGTAGAGGCATCCTAAAATGAAATAGGTCTGTCACGGTCAATAAGTTATACCTGGTGAGCTAACTCAAAGTGATCACAAATAAAGCTTTCCAAAAACACACACACAATCAGTGTTTTCGTGCACTGAGTCGGAAATCAGAAGTCAGAGTCCTGGTGTATGGATACGTCGGCCACCACACCAACACTGGATTCCCCAAACTGAAAACCACACTCATCTCACATAACACTATTGCCACACAGAAAAGATCAGAGTCCTAGTTCTTTGGTAGAACTGAACTCCTCTGATACCAATTTGTCATGACCCGTCCCCTGGGGCCAGTGCTGTGACTACCCCAAGACCGCCTTCCATAGGCCAGGGGCTGCCGACTAGCACCAGAAAGATATATCCCTAAAACCGATAAGGAATTGCCTCTAAAACCTGTAAACTCACACAACCAAGCACACAACAAGACACAATCACAAAGTAAACTGTATAGTAAAAAAAGTGTGTACAGTAAGAAAAGGAGCTGGAATACAAGCCCAAATGGAAAGTACAAGTAAAACTGAAAACAGTTCCTATGAACACCCGCTAAGGATCCTACCTAAAGGGTAGGTACAACTCTCGAACGGTTTTCTCTGCGGATCGTCTCATCTAATGTTCACCACTGAGCAACCTCCAGTCCTGGTACCCTTAACGTCGGTCAGTGTTGTCTGTTATCTGCCTAAGACACAGTAAGGTGCGGGCGTAGCCTATGAAGGGGTGAGTATAATGATACTAAGTAGGGACCCTGAGACTCCCTAAGGTCTCTCAGAATTTACAAAGGATAAATCACAAAGCAAGAAAACAACAGTAAACCCTACTTAGGTATATGCCCATACATATACCTAAGATTTCAAGTATACTCATCGCATTCATGAGGAAAACAAGGCCCAACTCTTTAACCAAAAGAACAACTATTCCACGAAGGAATGAATACCACGAAGGTAACACCACAAAGGTAACTACCACAAAGGTAACACCACACAGAAGAATACCACATAGGTATCACCATGAAAGTAAGTACCACAAAGGTAACACCACACAGAAGATTATGAAAAAGGTATCACCACACAAAAGTGTACCACAAGGATAAAGAATCATCTCACACCAGGTATAACTTATGTACAAAAGTATATATGATTAGCTGTATTGCTAGATCATCTTACTTCATCGAGAAGCTCTGTTGTTTACCCACACAGGATCGAATATGACCCCAACAGGATATGAAGATGACCCACACAGGATCTGGAGATAACCCACACAAGATCTGAAGATGACCCACACAGGTTTTGGAGATCCTAACCTACACAGGATCTGAAGATGACCCACACAGGATCTAAAGTCTCCTTAAGTACAGCCAGCCACAGGGTTCTCGCACTAAGAACGCTTGATTCTGGGAGGTTCCGCTCCTCAAGCCATCGGTCGATACTTCAACTACCACGAAATCCCATGAAGAAGTATCCCAAAGGTCCTCCATGTCATAAGGGACCCAAAGCAACAGACGACGCATCAATTGGATGTATGGTACGTAAGTTATTAGAGTTTATGTTCCGAGGCCCCGGTTAGATTTGGGTTCGATCCAACCCAGCCATACCCCAACTTTATCCAAAACTCAAGTGGAGTATACCAAAATTACCATCTCAATCAAAGGATTCGAGTACCATAGACGGTTCGTCAAACGAACGCTCGGTTCTCAAGATATGGCCAAAAAGGCTTATCTGGGTCTAGATGATCCCAGGTCCGGTCCAACCAGGTCGGACCGACCCAGCCCGACCCGGCCTGGGCTGACCCGACCTGGTTCAGGTCGACCCAGCCCGGTCCGGGTACAGCTTGGTTAGCCTGGGCCACGACGGGCCCGACCCGCTGGGCCATGGTCCGGCCTGGCCCGCGCTAGGCATGGCCTTCTGGGCGACCCATGGTGCAGCCCGCGGCTGGGGTGGCACCTTGTGGTAGGGTCTGCCCTTGCCGCCACTCGGGAGGGGAGGCGCTCCCCCTAGGTCACCTGAATGGCCCATTGGTCGTTCGGTTTTGGCCAACCAAGATGTGCCATGTTGCGCCACCGGCTGGCACACGGGACCGAACAGAGGGGTCCCTCTCGGCGTGACACGACCGGTAGAAAAGGCCGACCCTCCTTCCAGTGGCGCGGACACGCATTGCTGCTCGACCGTAGCTGGCCAGATGTTGGCTTCCCTCCGACCTCTACCGCGGCCAAGCGGCAACGGTCTCTAGCTCCGGCGGCACGGACGCGCGCCGCCACTACGCCACACAGCTGGTCGGCATGCCGACCGCCACCCTACTCCGCTGCGGCCAACGGGCCACGACCTCCTACTCAAACAGTGGCACGGACGCACACCGCCCTACCTCCACACGTTTGGTCGGCGTGTCGGCCGTTGTCCTCCCACCATCGAAGCCGACGGACCGCGACCTCCTTTGCTACCGGCGGCGCGGATGCGCCGTATGACAACCCTGCTTTTTATTACAACTTAAACATGCTTTATTACATAAAACTTCACTTGATACAACAAAGAAGATCGAGAGGTTTAGTGTCTTTGGGGCTTAGGATCATTACATAAAAACTTTAAACTTGAAATACAACATCCTTATTGAAAACTTCCTTTACATGACCACTACATTCCTTCGTACTTAGCATTGCATGGGATAACCTGAGGACATGCATAAGAAAAGGGTGAGCTATAAAGCCCAGTAAGGGAGTACACAATGAATAACATGAGGAGTATAATACATGTTAGGCAATAGGCATATCAATAGAGCATAAGAGAGACATGAACATAAAGGCATGATAAAGCATGATAATCATAACATGGAAATGTGGCAACAACACTTAACATTGAATTAGCATGAGCCAAGGCTCATTGTACATGGAGCATGAGTAAACCCTCATTGCACTTGAAGCACGAGTAAACCCTCGTTGCACTTGAATTAGCATGAGTCAACACTCATTGCACATGACGTATCATGATACTATACTTTACCCAATGCATTGGAGCGCTATAAAGGGCGCACCCTTCTTAAACATTTCATTTCATGCATAAGTGTGCCACATGGATCATAAAACAAGGATTCATAAAACATAATCATTTCTTCCACGATAAAGGAATGTGGAATTCATACATGAAACTTTACAATCAATATGTATATGTGCATAAAGGTGAATACCCTTGATGGAGAAATGGGCATGGTATTCACTACACAAAGACATTGACTTAGAAAATTGGTGCGATTTCGACAGCGTAACGGCGTGACATAAGAATTCATAAAAAAGGTTGATGAGAGAGAAAGGGGTTCCTCATCATATTTAAATGTAATGGACAGTAAAGAGGTCATATATATACATGTCCCAACAATTGAAATGGAATTTAAATTCATGATACAAAAGTATTTCTTGAATATAAAAGAAGAGAGAGAAGTTCCTTTCGGAATTTCGGCATAGTAACGGGTGTACATGGGAGGCATTTAATGAGAGAGAAAGGGTTCTCCCATCATTCAAAAAATAAGAGGGCAGTATGGGAGAGGTGAGAAACCATACCCCAACATTCATAATTGAAATTAAAAGGGCAATACAACTTAAAGAAAAATGACAAAAATGAGAAAGGAAGAAAACCCCTTACTTGGAAGTGTGCTTCCAAAGGCTAGAGAGAGGCTTGTGAGAGGCTTCTTGGGAGCTTGGGGCACCTTGGGAGGATTCTAGAGAGAGTAGGGCAGAGGTTGGACGAACTTCAAGGGCTTTGAGTGAGGAGGAAGTGGGAGCTTGGGTGGGTTTATATAGGAAAGGTGAGAGAATTCTTTATTATTTAGGTTTGAGACCCCTTATATTAAAATAGTCCAAACCACAAACCATCCCATGGTATTTGCCCATGGTTTCTGGAAAAGGAAAGAGGAAAACAATATTTTACAAGGCCAAGGTCCGAACTTATTAAAAAAAATTAGGGTTGCTTATGTGGAGGTGAGTCACACTCCCATGGAAATTAATTTAAAAAGGCAAAGTGTTGAATAAGTCTTGAGGGCTCCATTAATGCTTTGAAAAGTGAGTCAAACAAACCCAAAACCTCATTATTTTAATGATAAAAAACATATTGGCCGAACATAAGGATTATGGTATTTTATTACATCACCATTGGGTCATTATGATGTCATAAAACACATTATATATTTAAATGGTATTTAATTTTTACCCAAAAATTTGACTGTCTCAGAAAATTATGAAAAATTCACCGTTGGATAATTTAGACGTCCTGATTCCAAAAATAATATTTATTTTATCTAAATAATTTTCTAAATATGTGAATTTTCACTTTTAAAATAAAAACCGACATTTATAAAAAAATTCACGGGTTTTGACAGAAATGGCTTTCAAACCTTAATAAAAATTTTAATTGCATTCATAAAATTATAAGATCATTTATATTTAATAAAAATTAATTTAATATTAATAATAATATTTTATTAAAATATTATTTAATTCAAAAATCCTTTAATTTAATAAAATATAATTCTTAATTAAATAATAACTAAAAACACCATTTGTACTTTAAAAACTAATTACAATGTATCAAAAATGACTAGAAATTATATTCATTATTATATACAAAAATAATGCACATGAACATGGTGCTACTTATTTGTTACATAACCCCTTAAAATAGCCGCATAAGACCTAAGGGTAAGGTGTGCGATGGTGACAGACTCTTGGGGTTGCTCGGATAACATCGCTCGAGTGGTAATCTCTATCAACTTCCATTTTTCCCGTAGACGATCACGTTCGAGCTTGAATTGATGAAGCTCAGCTTGGGCTTGGTCAAGGTCAAAGCCCAAAGACGCCACCTCCTTTCCGAGCTCTGACAAATGGGCTTCGTAAGGGGCAATTCTACTGGATGAGGCCATCGCTTCCTTTGTCTGAGTAGAAAATTGGTTCGTTAAAGCCTTATATTTAAACTACCCAGATGATCACTATTCAACGGCTATAAAAGTAACGGTCACAAATCTTAACATAAAACTAAAGAAGTTGACATCTTATAAAAACATTTTTTTCATAAAGAAACATTTAACTGGATCAAGAGTGATTTTCCATTAATGAAATTTTGGGTCGTTACAACATTCCACCCTTAAGAAATTTCGCCCTCGAAATTTTCCTTTTCCCACAATAAAACAAATGTGGGTAACTTAGCTTCATCATATCCTCCTACTCCCAAGTTGCTTCTTCAAACTTGTGGTTTCTCCACAACACCTTGACGAGGGGCATTGTCTTATTTCGTAGAACTTTTTCTCTACGATCCAAGATCTTCACTGGTTTCTCCTCATAAGAAAGATCGTCTTATAATTGTACCACCTCAGAAGAGAGTACATGTGAAGGGTCTGGTATGTACTTCCTTAAGAGGGATACATGGAAGACATCATGCACCTTGGCCGTAGTAGGTGGAAGTGCTAGTCGATAGGCCACAGCCCCAACACGATCAAGAATCTCGAAGGGGCCGATGTACCTTGGACTTAACTTCCCTTTCTTTCCAAACCTCATGAACTTCTTCCACGGAGATATGCGTAAAAACACCATGTCTCCGACTTTAAACTCAAGGTCTCGTCGATGATTATCTGCATAACTCTTCTGTCGACTTTGGGCTGCCTTGATATGCTGCTGAATGGTTTTCACCTTCTCCACCATTTCTTTGACCATTTCTGGTCCAAGCAGCTTACGTTCACCGACCTCATCCCAACATGCCGGTGTTCTGCACCTTTTCCCATACAGGGCTTCATATGGTGCCATTTGGATGCTCGAGTGGAAACTATTATTATAAGAGAACTCAACTAGAGGAAGATGTTGATCCCATCCTCCTTTAAAGTCCATTGAGCACGCTCTCAACATATCCTCAAGTGTTTGGATAGTCCGCTCGGATTGGCCATCAGTTTGAGGATGATAGGCCGTACTGAAGTTCAGTTCAGTATTCAGAGCATGTTGAAGACTCTTCCAAAACTTAGAGGTAAATCTTGGATCTCGGTCCGACACAATAGACAGTGGTACTCCATGTAACCGTACCACTTCCCTGATATATATCCGTGCCAGTTGATCCAAAGAGAAATCCTCTCGAATAGCAATGAAGTGTGCAGTCTTTGTAAGATGATCCACAATAACCCAGATTGCATTGTTGCTTTTGGATGTCCTTGGAAGTCTAGTGACGAAGTCCATGGTGATGTTCTCCTATTTCCATTCTGGTATGGGAAATGGTTGCATCATCCCCTTAGACTTCTGCCTCTCTGCCTTCACTTGCTGACACACCAGGCACTTTGATGTATATTCAGCGATCTCCTTCTTCATATTATCCCACCAAAAGTTTTCTCGGAGATCTCGATACATCTTTGTGCTCCCTAGGTGAATAGAGAAATTTGAACTATGTGCATCATCCAAAAGTTCCTTCTTCAGCTCCAAACTTGATGGAACACATAGTATTTTCCCAAACCGCACAATTCCTTCTTCATTAACATTAAACTCTGAGGATTTTCCCTTTTTGATAGCTTCCATTTTTTCTTGGATTCTCGCATCACCCTTTTGAGCATCCTTTAACCTTTCCAAAAGAGATGGTTGAGCAATCATTTGTGAAAGGATTGATGATGTTCCCTTCTTTATGATTCCCACGTCCATCTTCATCAAGTCTAAGAAGATTGGATCCTTCTCAATTCTCATCATTGATAGAATTGCTGGATCCTTTCTACTTAGGGAATCCGCCACCTTGTTCGCCTTCCCAGGGTGGTAATGTATTGAACAGTCATAATCCTTTATGAGCTCTATCCATCTTCTCTGGTGCATATTAAGCTCTTTCTGTGTGAATATATATTTAAGACTCTTGTGGTCAGTATATATCTCACATTTCTCTCCATAGAGATAATGCCGCCAGATTTTCAAGGCAAAGATCACCGCCGCCAACTCCAGATCATGTGTTGGATAGTTTCGCTCATGGATTTTTAACTGCCTTGAGGCATAGGATATCACTTTATCATTCTGCATCAGCACACACCCTAAGCCCTTCTTCGAAGCATCACTGAATACCACAAAAAGCTCCCCACTTGTGGGTAAAGTGAGCACAGGTGCAGTGATAAGCCTCCTTTTCAACTCCTTGAAGCTTTCTTCGCATTCATCACTCCAAGAAAACTTTACTCCCTTTCGAGTTAGCTTGGTAAGAGGGTTGGACAATCATGAGAAGTTTCTCACAAATCGTCGATAATATCCAGCTAACCCCAAGAAGCTACGGATATCAGTTACCGATGTTGGCCTCGGCCATCCCTCAATTGCATCTGTTTTGGAGGGGTCCATAGATATCCCATTGCTTGTGATGATATGGCCCAAGAATGAGACCTCCTTCAACCAGAACTCACACTTGCTGTACTTGGCATAGAGCTTCTCCTTGCGCAAAGTCTCCAGTACAGTTCTTAAATGCTCCTCATGGTCCTCCTTGGTTTTGGAGTATATTAGAATATCATCTATAAAGACTACCACAAATTTATCTAGGTAATCTCTAAAGACTCTATTCATCAATTCCATGAATATTTCTGGAGCATTGGTGAGTCCAAAAGGCATTACTATGAATTCATAGTGCTCGTACCTTGTACGAAAAGTAGTCTTGGGGATATCTTCCTTCTTCACCCTTACTTGATAATATCCCGACCGCAAGTCGACCTTGGAGAAGTATTGTGCTCCACGCAGCTGATCAAACAAGTCATCGATTCTTGGGAGAGGATACTTGTTCTTTATCATGGTTTTTTTAAGTTCACGATAATCGATGCAAAGCCGCATTGACCCATCCTTCTTCTTGACGAAGAGGACTGGTGCACCCCATGGTGATGCACTTGGGCGTATAAACCCTTTATCTAGATTCTCCTGTAGTTGTTTCTTCAGTTCTTCAAGCTCAACCACAGCCATTCTATATGGAGTCTTGGATATTGGTAGCGCCCCAGGTATAAGTTCAATTGAGAACTCAACATCTCTTCTTGGAGGAAGACCAGGAAGTTCCTCGGGAAATACTTCAGCGAATTCCCTCACAATAGGCATTTCTTCAAGGGTGGTTTCTTCCTTGGACTTAATCATCTGAGCCAGATATGCGTGCTCATAAGGCAGTAATATCCATGCTTGAGATGATGGAGCTAAAGGAGATTCATCTTCCTCCTGACACTTGTAAAGAATCGGGGGTCGATTCTCCATATGGAGTGTGATTTCCCTCTCCTGACAATTTATGTTGGCTCTATATAAGGAAAGCCAATCCATGCCAAGAATTGCATCAAATTCCACCAAAGGGAGTATGACGAGGTTCGCCGGAAAATTCAATCCACAGATTATAACAGGGGAGGACTTATACTCATGGGATGCAATGATTGCCCCATTTGCCGTACTCACCGACATCTTTACTTCCATGATTTGTGGTGGTGCAGGGATTGTTCTACTAAACTTTTGAGATATAAAAGAATGCGTAGAACCTGAATCAAAAAGTACGTTTGCTATTCTTGAATGAATAACTAGTGTACCTGTCACCACTTCGTTGTCGGGGTTCACTTCGGCAGAAGTGATGGCAAAAGCTCTTCCTTGCTGTCTTGGAGGTTGTTGATTGCCTCCGATAACCCTTGGATTAGGGCACTGATTCCCAAAATGACCCGGTTCTTTGCATTTGAAGCATTGAACAACGCATTGAGGTTCGAACGGAGAGTTCCTCCCCTCCGTCGCAGCCGCGGGTCCTTCTTGCTGACAGTTAACAGCTAGGTGCCCTTCTCTTCCACACATGAAGCATTTTCTTGTCCCCCTAAGACAATTTCCAGGGTGCTTCTTTCCACACTTTTGGCAAGTGGGGTGCTGGAATTTCTTAGCGCCGTTGGATTTATCCATCGGACCACCAGCATTGAAGTCCACCTTCCGCTTCTTGTCCCCATGATACCCCTGTGATTCTCCGATCTCCATTTCAACCTTGAGGGCACATCAGACAATTTCCTCATAGCTGTCGAAGTCACGGATCGCTAATGCTTTCTGCAATCTAGGCTTCAGCCCACCAAAGAAGCGGTCAACCTTGCATTCGGGGGTAACGACAAAGCCGGAAGCGTATCATGAAAGCCTTGTGAAGTTTTCCTCGTATGCTCCCACAGATTCCTCATCTTTCTGCTTGAGGGAAAGGAAGTCCCTTTCCATCTTAAGACAGAGGGTGCGTGGAAAATATTTATCAAAAAACATCTTCCGGAATACCTTCCATTCCAAAGCCTCGATCTCCTCCTCAGGCTTCGTATTTTTGATCAATGTCCACCATTGATCAGCTTCACCCTCCATATGATAAGCCGCCAGGAGAACCTTCTCTTTTTCAGAGCATTGGAGGATGGAGAATATCTTTTCAATGGAGTTGATCCATTGTTCAGCAATCGTGGGATCAGATGATCCACTAAAAGTAGGAGGCCTTTGTCTCATGAAGCTTTCAATAGAGACTTGTTCTTTCTTAGGGGGGGGGGGGGTTGAACGTTCCTCTTGACCAGTGTTTCTATTCAAAACTTGATTTAGCTGAGAGAGAAGCGTGACAAAGTTCGCGATTCCCGCTCCCATTGGATTGGGCATCTCATAAGTATAATCATCACACTGATCTTCACAACGGTTGTTAGCCCGAGTTCTCCTATTACCGGCCATTGGCTGGAATAAAAGGAAAGTTAGGGGTAACCCATAAAGGGTAATCCAAAGACAAAAGTTGATGACTTATAAATAAACTTTAATCTCTTTAACTCATGAGTCTATAGGATTCAATCCAGTCTTTTCATGATCTTCCTTCTAACATATATCCTTAGGGGCATTTTTCCCTTAATAAGGGTTCATACTAAGATTGTGAATTTATCAAAACATATCCCCCGGGAGTGTCGTAACCAAGAGTGCAGCAAGGCCCGTTGTCGTGCACCAGTTCCCGTTCGAGTCTAGCTCAAAGCGGTGTTTTCGGGTTTTACCCCTAGGATACATCTGTGCCAGAGCCGCCTCTACCTGCTCGTATCCAGACAGGGATGTATTTGTTTGATAACCCACTTACTTAGTATTTACCAAAACTTAGGGATGTTTTTATTATGCTTAGTCTTGTATCTAAGGCTCTACTAGGGTTTCCTAATCCTAAAAATAACTAAACCTATCCTCTGATACCAACTATGACAACCCTGCTTTTTATTACAACTTAAACATGCTTTATTACATAAAACTTCACTTGATACAACAAAGAAGATCGAGAGGTTTAGTGTCTTTAGGGCTTAGTATCATTACATAAAAACTTTAAACTTGAAATACAACATCCTTATTGAAAACTTCCTTTACATGACCACTACATTCCTTCGTACTTAGCATTGCATGGGATAACCTGAGGACATGCATAAGAAAAGGGTGAGCTATAAAGCCCAGTAAGGGAGTACACAATGAATAACATGAGGAGTACAATACATGTTAGGCAATAGGCATATCAATAGAGTATAAGAGAGACATGAACATAAAGGCATGATAAAGCATGATAATCATAACATGGAAATGTGGCAACAACACTTAACATTGAATTAGCATGAGCCAAGGCTCATTGCACATGGAGCATGAGTAAACCATCATTGCACTTGAAGCACGAGTAAACCCTCGTTGCACTTGAATTAGCATGAGTCAACACTCATTGCACATGATGTATCATGATACTATACTTTACCCAATGCATTGGAGCGCTATAAAGGGCGCACCCTTCTTAAACATTTCATTTCATGCATAAGTGTGCCACATGGATCATAAAACAAGGATTCATAAAACATAATCATTTCTTCCACGATAAAGGAATGCGGAATTAATACATGGAACTTTACAATAAATATGTATATGTGCATAAAGGTGAATACCCTTGATGGAGAAATGGGCATGGTATTCACTACACAAAGACATTGGCTTAGAAAATCGGTGCGATTTCGGCAGCGTAACGGCGTGACATAAGAATTCATAAAAAAGGTTGATGAGAGAGAAATGGGTTCCTCATAATATTTACATGTAATGGACAGTAAGGAGGTCATATATATACATGTCCCAACAATTGAAATGGAATTTAAATTCATGATACAAAAGTATTGCTTGAATATAAAAGAAGAGAGAGAAGTTCCTTTCGGAATTTCGGCATAGTAACGGGTGTACATGGGAGGCATTTAATGAGAGAGAAAGGGTTCTCCCATCATTCAAACAATAAGAGGGAAGTATGGGAGAGGTGCGAAACCATACCCTAACATTCATAATTGAAATTAAAAGGGCAATACAACTTAAAGAAAAATGACAAAAATGAGAAAGGAAGAAAACCCCTTACTTGGAAGTGTGCTTCCAAAGGCTAGAGAGAGGCTTGTGAGAGGCTTATTGGGAGCTTGGGGCACCTTGGGAGGATTCTAGAGAGAGTAGGGCAGAGTTTGGACGAACTTCAAGGGCTTTGAGTGAGGAGGAAGTGGGAGCTTGGGTGGGTTTATATAGGAAAGGAGAGAGAATTCTTTATTATTTAGGTTTGGGACCCCTTATATTAAAATAGTCCAAACCACAAACCATCCCATGGTATTTTCCCATGGTTTCTGGAAAAGGAAAAAGGAAAACAATATTTTACAAGGCCAAGGTCCGAACTTATTAAAAAAAATTAGGGTTGCTTATGTGGAGGTGAGTCACACTCCAATGGAAATTAATTTAAAAAGGCAAAGTGTTGAATAAGTCTTGAGGGCTCCATTAATGCTTTGAAAAGTGAGTCAAACAAACCCAAAACCTCATTATTTTAATGATAAAACACATATTGGCCGAACATAAGGATTATGGTATTTTATTACATCACCATTGGGTCATTATGATGTCATAAAACACATTATATATTTAAATGGTATTTAATTTTTACCCAAAAATTTGACTGTCTCAGAAAATTATGAAAAATTCACCGTTGGATAATTTCGACGTCCTGATTCCAAAAATAATATTTATTTTATCTAAATAATTTTCTAAATATGTGAATTTTCACTTTTAAAATAAAAATCGACATTTATAAAAAAATTCACGGGTTTTGACAGAAATGGCTTTCAAACCTTAATAAAAATTTTAATTGCATTCATAAAATTATAAGATCATTTATATTTAATAAAAATTAATTTAATATTAATAATAATATTTTATTAAAATATTATTTAATTAAAAAATCCTTTAATTTAATAAAATATAATTCTTAATTAAATAATAACTAAAAACACCATTTGTACTTTAAAAACTAATTACAATGTATCAAAAATGACTAGAAATTATATTCATTATTATATACAAAAATAATGTACATGAACATGGTGCTACTTATTTTTTACATAACCCCTTAAAATAGCTGCATAAGACCTAAGGGTAAGGTGTGCGATGGTGACAGACTCTTGGGGTTGCTCGGATAACATCGCTCGAGTGGTAATCTCTATCAACTTCCATTTTTCCCGTAGACGATCACGTTCGAGCTTGACTTGATGAAGATCAGCTTGGGCTTGGTCAGGGCAAAGCCCAAAGACGCCACCTCCTTTCCGAGCTCCGAAAAATGGGCTCCGTAAGGGGCAATTCTACTGGATGAGGCCATCGCTTCCTTTGTCTGAGTAGAAAATTGGTTCGTTAAAGCCTTATATTTAAACTACCCAGATGATCACTGTTCAACGACTATAAAAGTAACGGTCACAAATCTTAACATAAAACTAAAGAAGTTGACATCTTATAAAAACATTTTTTTCATAAAGAAACATTTAACTGGATCAAGAGGGATTTTCCATTAATGAAATTTTGGGTCGTTACACGCCGCCCCGGTTCCACACAGCCGGCCAGGTGCTGGCCGCCACCTTTCTCCGCCGTGGCCGACAGGACGTGGTCTCCTTCAGCGGTGTGGTTGTGCCGCCACCGTCATCACGGACCGCGAATAACACATCAACATTAAATATGTGGAAGGATCAGTCCATGTTTATTTGGTCTGCACCCTCCGTATTAGACCGATAACATGCGACTTCGAGGAGAAAGTTTCAACATAAAACCATGAAGAACAACATAAAAACACCCCTACCTCGATCGTTCATTGAAGATGATGTGAGGAAGAAGATGATGATGATGAATACACTGACGCTCGTCGCTCCCGCAACACACTCCAAGGTTGGTTCCACATTCTTGATCCGGAGAATGTTCTTCTTTGGATAGGTTCTTCATTTGGAGGATATTTCTATAAGGCTCTCCTTTGCCAACGATTTCACCCAACCTCAAGAAAGGTGAGGATACAACTTAATAAATTAAATTTATTAATTAAACAATTAAAGTTGGATCATTAAATTGCGGGAAAACCAAGCGTTTCTGCCCATTAAAAGAGGGTTTTGGGTGGTCTCCACCACCAAGATTCAAAAAGGAGGTTTCAAATAAAAATAAAAGTTATTATTTTTTATTTTTTCTTTAACTCTCCCATGAAAATCTGAAAAATTAACTTCCACCCTCGACCTACTGTGGTCGAGGTGAAGGTCTCCTTAAGTGAATATTGGCGCTGTGAGTTCAACGATGTCCTTAGATTTCAATTCCGAGCACCGGTTCAAAAGTTACAAAACACCGCTCACGCGTTTACTGAACATACCTAAAAAAATTTCAGAAATTCATTATGGGTACTCCGGGCCTCGGAATCACGTGCCATCAATTTTCATGGACTCGTAATATTTCTATATAATTTTAAAAAAATTACATGGAAAATCGGGGTCTTTACATATATATGTGTGTGTGTGTGTGTGTTTGTTTGTTCATTGCATGAAATATTATAAATTTTCCAATATTTTTATCCAATCTATAAACATATTATTTTATTAACAAATGATGTGTTTGTAATAAAAAAATTAATAAATATATATTCAAAAATATATATAAAATATTTTTTTGTTATGAAATAGTTTATTGCAACATATTTTACTGATGATAAAAGAATTGTTGGAAATAATAAATATTAATAATAGATTAATGTGTTGGTAAAAAAAATTATTGGTATTGATGTAATAGAGTAGTATATTTAACTATTAGTAAAATATTTGTTGGTATTAAACAATAAATTTTGATGGATATATCTATTGGTAAAAATAAGTGTTGGTATTTAAAATCAGTACCAATAAAATTTAATATCTGTCGGAATTTCTCATTTTTACCAATAGATATATTATCTATTATTAAATTTATGTTTTTATAATTCATTTTTTTGTAGTGAATACATGGTGTGTAGAGGGACTACATGGCTTTTTCGAGCCACTTGGGGTCCTGCTTGTGCTCCTGGCCGTGTCCATATAAGGCTTCCTGTGTCCATGTACTTTAGTACATGGAATGTTCCATCGCACGGGGTTCTGCCCATGTCCCTGGCTATGTCAGTGTACATTGGAACACAAAGTGTTCTTGTCCATGCTCGTGCATGTGTGCTCTCAGAGCACATGTCAGGTCTCTAGCACATGGGTCACATGACTTGTGGGGGTCCCACTTGGTGTGTGATACTTTTATCTCCCAAAACCATAGCCACCACAACTAGAGCCATACATGATGCACGTTCTTTGAAATACACAACATGTAGTTAGGTTTTTAGTAGAATTTCAAATCTTATTCCTATTTTCCAGATCAATGACCATTCCTTTGGATCTTACCTCCAAACCAACCGAAATCGGTGGGGAAGGCCTTGGTTCATCATTTTCGGCCATCATGTGGCTGAAAATTGGTTCCCAAATCCACCCCTACGAAGTTTTATACACGCCGCCACCCTTGGTGCTTACCTCATTGAATTAACTAATCCATGATATAATAACCTATATCCCACAAATAATCTAAATCCATCTCTGATTCGTCATTCTGTTCAATGCACGTGAATCTATCACAGATCTAGGGGTCCAATTGGTCATGGTCCTATCCGAAAATGTTGAATCGAGAACCCATAAGACAATAAGAAAATAACGTGAAGAATATTTGGGAGAAAATCACCAAAACAAAGGTGTATGATCATTTTACAAGCACTCTTGGCCAATGAACATAATCAGGAATATCCAGAGTGATAAATAATTGAATAATAAATTAAAACTAGTACAAAAGAACATGAAATGGATTGAAATTGATGAAAATCAAGAAAATAATCGATCATGATCAAATAGTTTAATCAATTAGGGATAAATCCAAAAATTCATGAGTCCTAACTCATTTTGGATCATTATTTATTGAAGAATTCGCTCTCCAATGAAGAAGATGATTCATTGCATTTGTATCATCTCAATCTACTTGGATCTAAAGTTTCTTCAATGTCAGATCTTGATTCACTAACGAGAGATGGAAGGAGGTCCTCTAAATTCTACCAAGGTTTATATAGATAAACCTAGAGAATGATCATGAAGAGGATTAAATAGAGGATTTCTTTTTTTAGGTCATTTAAATCAAATAACTAAATCTAATTATTTATTTAACTAAATGTACCCACCCACAACTGCTTTTATCTGAACGCCCCACGCTAACATATTTTAGGTCACATCTTGGGTAAACATCATGTTATATACTCAACTGTGGTCTCATATTTATGATACAAGATTCCATTTGAGAGTTATCCCATTTTCTTGAAGAAGCTGTTTTTTCATACTATAAAATATATTTAATATTATTATAAAATTAATTCCTAGAACACTGGGCCTCAGAATCGTATTTCGTCTCAGTTATTAGCTCTAAAAATATATCTAGAAATATTTCCAAGTCTTACAAAGAAAAAAAGGTATCTAAATCATTTCCTTCATCAATATTTTCATCCCTAAAAATAAAAACTAAACAAAAAGCTCAGGATATTGAGACTGCATATGGCTCTCCTGCTCCAAGGAGCTCTCATGCATTCTCCCATTCTTCTAAATCACATGAACTAAGGGGATGGTCCATCCACATAGGGTGCTCTCCTTTATATTCTTAATCACCACTAGGTGCTATGAAAAAGTTTCTCCATCCTCAATGACCACCTTTACCTAGTAAATAATGTGCTTGAAGTCATGCACCTATCTCCTCAGCTATGACATGCAGAAGATTTCATTCACCAGCTCCAACCGTGGGGGTAGGTAGAGGCTGTAATAAACCTCTCCAACCATATGAAAGATATCAAAATGTATTGGTGAACCTCAAAGATAGATTTAATCCCCTTCCAAACCTCTTAAATCCTAATCATAGAGAGAATATCATAAAAACATGGTCTCTATTATTGAACTACAAGGGCCTATGATGTTGATCTGCATAAAATTTCTTCCTGCTATGAGTTGTCCTCATCTGATCATGGATAATCTAGACTTTCTCCTTCATCACCTGCATCATCTCTATACCCATAAGAGATTCCTTTCCAATATTTTTTCAACACAAGGGTAACCTTCATGGTCTCCCATACAGGGCCTCGAAAGGCGCCATGCCGATAGTAGAGTGGTATCTATTATTGTACGCAATCTCTATTAAGGTAAATTTATACACCTAGCTCCAGAAAAAGTATAACATGAAATACATAATCATATCCTCCAACACCTAGATATTGTTCTCATTCTTCCCATCTTTTTGTGGGTGAAAGGTTGCACTCATCCTCATCTGGGCCCCGAATGCCTCCTACAAGCCTCTAAAAAACCATGACATGAACCACACATCATAGTAGGAGAAAATAGTTGAGGGAACCCCATGAAAGTGAATAATATCTCATACATACATATTCTCCTAGCTCTCCACTAAAATCTATTCCCTCACCCACAAATTACTTTTTATTCAAAGATTGAAGTTAGGGGGGTCTAAAGTGATAAATCCCTTGGGAATCACCAACAACTATTAAATTACAATCATTTATAAGAAATCCTATATCATGAAAAATAATGATATTATCACTAGGTTCTCCCTTACTTTCAAGCTTGTCCATAAAAAAGTTACCCTCCCTATAAGTATGATAAATATCCATGTTGTTTCTTAGAAGGGAACTAAACTTCTGAATGTCATAAACCACAGACCATAGGACATTATCATTACCTCTCAGGAAACTGAAAATAAGTTTGTTTTTAGACTCAATTGAGGTAATTTGAAAATTGTATAACTTGGAAATAGAGATTCCACTAAGCATGGATTTAACTTTCAATTACATGGAATTACTTGACCTAAATTAAGAAAAAAATCCAAGAAATAAGAACCCCTATTATCTCAAACCAAGACTCCTCCTCTGATGACACCCTAGTTGAATGATCCATCCACATTTAGATTTAAACCAGTACATGGGGGCCTCCACTTGACCCATCTACCTTGTGGTGTGAGATCCATGCCTTCTGATCCTATCACTGACCTATAGAGTATCCCACTACTGAAAACTAATTATTCTCCCCCAGGATAAAATAAACTCAATTATTCTATCAATGATAATATGAATACTTTAAGGAATAGAAAAGAGAACCACATACCTTGCATTTTCTTATAAAGATAATTCTATAGAATCCATCACAAAGAAGCAAAGTCCATTCTCTGGATATAAAAAACATGTGATCAATGATCAATCCCATGAAACTAGGAGGAAGAAAACATGTTCATATAGTCACCTTTTATAGAAAAAACCAGCTTCATCCTGACAAGATTCCATGAAAAAGTAACCCATTCACTCCAAAAAAAGAGATGCCTTGTAGTTTCAATGTTGGGCCTCTCGTAGCACATTTAATGGGAAGCTACCTTCACACCTTTCCTCTAAATATTATCCTTAGTGTGAATTTCTCCATTAAGGACTCTAAAAACTAGAAAAATAATTTTCACTGGGACTTTCTTGCACAATAATTTATTCTCCCATTCATTAGACTCCCTTTCAACTTAACTCTGTAAATTATATTTTTGAGAGAAGAAGTATCCAGAAGATCAAAAAGTGTACACACATCTTTCTGGATCATCCAATTGAATTAAAATATCAAATATAATATTTTTATCATCATCTATGTTGGATGATATGAGTCTCAGATATAAATTGTCCTGATGAAATTTGATTTTTGAAACTAGACATCTAGGAAAGAACATAAGGGAACCTGCCCATTTATCCTTCCAATAATTGACGTCACTTATCCCGAACACCTAGATGATATCGTGGCCCTTCACTATATGTGTAATCCATGTCACAAAATCCATGGATATATCATCCCATTTCCAATCTGGGATCTCAAAGGGCTACAAAAAAAACCTGCAAAAACCTGGTGTTGATCTGTCACCTACTGACAGGTGAGGAATCATGAAACGAACTCAACCACACTCTGTATCATTTTGGATCACCAAAACTACCACTTAAGGTATATGTACATATTCCCTAGATCAGTATGTATTTATAACGTAGAAGTGTAAAAATCTCTCATCAACTCCTCTTGCATCGTGACTGGGAGCACCATCTATCCCTAGAAAAGTATGACGTGATTACCTCCTTTAGAAAATTCATCAAGTGAATCTTCTGAGTAAATCTAGTCATGAAAGACCTTACAATCAATGTCTCTAAACTAGGACTCTCTCACATACTGAAGGAGCAGTGGATTCATCACCATCGACTGAATAAAAGCTTCACCCTCCTACTCAACTAGGGTCAGCTATAGGGAAACCAACTTCTCAAAATCCCCCTACACAAAACAAGATTGGGAATTATTTATAAGGACATTTTATACCATGTTTCCCTTCATAGAGTATAAAATATCTCAAATTCATAGTCCTGTAATAACTCCAACCAGTACCTCTGTCTCGGGTTCAAGTCCCTTTTCATGTATACTGACCCGAGACTCTGATGGTCTGAGTAAACCATGAATCACTCTCCCAGTAGATAGTGCCTACACATCTTCAAAGTAAAGACTCCCTCTGCCATCTCTAGGTTTCTATTTTAATAGTTTTTCTTGTGGGGTATCAAGTTCATAGAACCATATGCAATAACCGCTACCTTTTTGTCAACACGCAACCGAACCTATTTCTTAAGGCATTGCAATACACTATGAACTCTACACCCTCCTCAAATAGTCTCAAAACATGATCACTCATCAGCCTCATGCTCAACTCCTCATAGACCCTCTAGAATTACTCGGTCTAGGTAAAATGATTCCATTTCCATTTCAAGGTGGTCAAAGGTGCTTCAATCCTAGATAATTCTACAACAAACCTCTGGTAGTACCCTTCCAAGATAAGAAAACTCTGCACCTATGGCACACTCTTGGGTGTCTCCCAAGTAAGAACTACATTAATCTTCACTAGGTCCATAGATAAACCATGATTATAAATGAAATTCCCTATAAATTTAACCTTGTGAATCTAAAATTATCACTTATAGATATTTCTATAAATATGATGCTTCCAAATAAAATCTAGGACCATCCTCAAGTTCTCTACATGCCCCTCCTCTAATGCAGAGTATATGAGTATGTCATAAATAAAGAAAACAAAAAACGGTCCAAGTATGGATGAAATATCTAGTTCATAAAATCCATAAACATGGTGGGAGAATTCTTCACACTAAAGGGTGTCAATAAGAACTCATAGTATCCATAGCGACATAGGAATGCCATCTTCAGATTATCAGCCTCATAAACTATCAACTGGTGGTAGTTGGACATGAGATTGATCTTTGAGAACCATCTCATGCCTCAAAACTGGTAGAATAGGTCATAAATCCTTAGAAAGGGGTACTTATTCTTTATTGTGGCTTGGTTCAGGCAGTAATAATCCAAAAAAATCCATAATCTCCTGACCACATTTTTTCGGAACAACACTGAAGCTACCCAGGGGGACACACTGGGTATGATAAAACCCTTCTCTCAAAGGTCCTCTAACTAAAAATGTAGCTCCTAGAGTTCGGTAGGGGGCATCTGATATGCCACATAAAATATTAGAGCAGTACCAGGATGAAATTAAATACAAAACTCAATCTACCTCCTCGATAGTAGTTCCATAATGTTATCAGGGAAGACGTTCATAAAATCCTCCACAACTAAAGAAATCTAGATTCATGAAGATTCAACTACACCAAGGGATACACTCACCAACTAATGGATGATGAGATACAGACTCCTTATCACAAAACCTACTCTCCCTACTATGAGTTCTCTCTCACCCATTAAGGAGAATCTCATCCCATAAGGGTGAAGGAATCTGACTCATTTGTTGTTACAATCAATCTGGGCTCAGACTATGGAAAACCAATCCATAACCAAGATGAAGTCATAGGGTTTAATAATGATGACCAAAACTTCCCACAAGAACCTATATCTACTAATATATAGATTTCACTACCAGAATACAAAAGATATAGAATAAATGTTCCCCATAGGAACCTCAAGACAAAGATGCTGGGATAAATCCTCAACTGGGAGCTCTAGATCTCACATCGGGATTAAATAGATGAAGGAATGAATCACAAATATGTATACTAATACTAAATAAATATTATAATAAACATAGATCATACCTCTAATCATATCGTGTGTTGTGGGGTCATTAGCCTCCAGAGCTTGCAGCTCTCTGCGACCCCGATCGCCAGCTCCCTGAGCCTAACATGGGATTCCTAGTGGTGGTGGTGGAAGGATCTCATAGCATCATCCACCACCCATGTCTCATACTAATGGAGATCCACCTTATCCTCTACTAGATCTTCCTCCCTAGGAGACACCATTCCCTCTCCTAGGAGATCTCTAATCACATAACTACATCTTTCATGGCAGTCCGCTCACTATCTGCCTATGTTCCTCAGCATTTCTAGTTAGGTAGTTATGTTCCATGTGACCTCTACCATTATAATAATAGAAATGATCCTATGAGATGCCCTGGTTCTATGTGTTTTACTTGAACACATGCCTGAGCCTGATCCTGGGAGGATCTTCTATTGACTGGCATCTACTAGATACTGCAGATGAATCATCTCTATAACACCCAGTGCTAGATCCAAATGCCTAGTGTCCCTTTGAAAGAAATATCTCTATCACTAGTTCTTGCTCCAACATCTCATCAAATTTGGGAATTCACAAGTGTACCACACTATCAAAAATATCTCTACAGAGTCCTTTCTCAAACTTCTATGCTCGAAAGTATCCATATTAGATCATATCAAGGGAGTACCATGTATGGTCTATGAAAATTTCTACATAATTATCCACATTCATCCCCCTTAATGCAGATCCAGAAGATATTGAATCCTAACTGATCTCAAATAGTTGTGGTAACACTCCTCACAAAATAACTGCTGGAAGTCAAGCCATGAGAGTGTCTAATCATCATGAATCTATGTAAAAAGAATCCACTAGAGACCAATTGATCCATAGAAAAGGATATCTTCCAGTGCAACCACTTAGTCCATTAGTTTCTAGATAATACTAAAAACAAGGACCACCGACTCTATCCAATCCTCCACTACCTGGGGATCTGTCTCTCCATGGAACCTCAGCGGCCTCTGGCACTAGAACTCGTAGAGTGTGATAAGCCTTCATACATAATTAGACTTCTTTGCTAGTATGATCTACTTCTCAACAGGTGGGGGTGATGTTACCTATCCACATAGAGGAATGATCTCATGGGATACACCCTAAACTAAGGCCTCATAACTCATCAGATCATCGTTATGATCCAAAATTTGTAACCTAGCCGGCTATAATCATAAAATAATCCTAAAAATTTAATAAAGATGTGCGATGGTCAGATGATAATATATATTGTTGAAAGTGGGTTCCCTATACCCAACTTGTATCGTACTTTGATCACCACTACATGTATGCAGTTTATTATAATACATGTATTTATCTTTCCATAATAGTGTAGATACTTCTGCATCCACTTTTTTTATAGAAATGTACTTATATTACATATCGTATCAAGGGGGTATAGCAGATCCCATACTATAATGAGAACCCCGAGATACCATGACAGTAAAGTAATGTCCTATGGTCCAGTTACATCATTCTGAAAGGACACAGATGATGTGTGGCCATCAGGTGCTGGGGGATCATAAGCATTGAGACTTCATCTCATGAAGTTTGCACTTAATGATCTCTAGTAGTTGAGATCATGAGGACAGACCCACATAATAGGAACACCACATGTTTTAAGTGTCATTGGTCATTCCTATCCACAAACATGTGTAATGGTATCTATATTTGAGATCATTATCAATGAATGTCATTTAATTATGTACATTTGATGCAAGGTGAAAACCATGGAGACAAAGTCATGGAGAGGTAGTTTTTATTGGGCACGTCATTAATGGCATAACATTGATTGAATGATCGAGAAAGGATTTGTCACTTCCGAGTTCAGGAAGAGATATCTCAGGCCTGGTTGATTAGGATGGTTGCACCTTCATTAAATCCATGGCCATGGTAGTGGAAGGTAAGACCATCCAGACAAATCAAAAAATAAAATAAAGCAAGATAAAGGATGATGACACTAGTGTTCATTTTGCTTTATTGAGATATCGATGATGAAGAGATTATATTGCATAGACCGTGTTCGTAGGAAGGTAGTCGTTGCTTTGACTTTACCTTGTCTCTATAGGGGCCTCGATGGGTTTCTATACCCCGCTCTTGGTCGGTGGATATTATTCACTATTATTGAGATAAGGACCTAGAGGGTCACACATAATAGCGCTTTGAGAATCTGCCCTATTCTGTGAATATGAATGTGGAACTTGGTGGGCCCCGTGAAAGGGTCCGAGTACTATTCAAGTTCTATGGATCACCAAGTAATAAATAAATTCTTTAATTATTCAAGATTGGAATAATATGTTGAATTTATTTATAACATGTATTTACAAGTGATTAGTAAATACAAGTATTAATATTATTCTAATGGATGTTAATATCTTAGGTTTGTTTAATATTAACAGGAGGTCTGAGTTGAGTTAAAGACTCAATTTTATCATCTAATATATTTAATATATATATTAAGAGTAAGTGATAAATTATAAATATTATTTATGGCATAATTTTATTTTCCACAAATAATTATTTATAACACTTATATAGCAGACGTTTATTACACGGGGGCCAGGAGCGCACACCGCGTGTTTTAAACATTCCCTATATAAGTAAGAGAGAGGATCTTACCATGTAACTATTCATGTGTTGGGATTGAGAGTTTCTCTCTCCTCCTGGAATCAAGAGAGAGAGTCTCTCAAGTGAAGAAAGATCTTCAAGTTCATCCATCTCGGATCAAAGTTTCATGCCTTGCGGTGATCGTCGTTGTACTGAAGTGAGGGTTGAAGATCCATGCTAGCACCCTAATCTCGACGAACGACATGTGAGAAGATTCAAGAGGCATGTGTGGACGATCTAGAGGGCTTCGACGTCAGAGTCTTTGAGTAATGATCGCCGACATCCTGCGACGGACTTGCACATGTCAGATCCGGACTAGGTACATGTTCAATTTATTTTTGTGCTCTGTTTAAACCTTACGTGATCCTCGGACCAAACCGGGACAAGGTCATCAGAGTTGACAGAGTTATGTCGCTCCGGTGATGCATAAATTTTTAAATTCTCATCCCACCTGCTTCCGCCACGGAATCCCGGTACTTAACAGTGGTATCAGAGGGAGCGCGTGATTTTTCAGAGTCAAAGAAAAAATTAAATTTCATAAAATTTAAGTATCAGGGATTAACTCAGTTCCAACGCTACTGACCGCACGTCGATCCGTTTTTTAATGGCCAAGTTATGGACATTTGAAAAATTCAAGTGGATCAACTCACTGGTTTAATTTTTATTCGGATTAAATTTTTGAGAAGAGCACGTTTTAACTTCATTAATGTGTTCTTCAAAAATTACCGAAATCTGGCCACACTTTGACCAAAATCCGGTAGCCGAAAATAATCCGATATGTTTAATTTTTTGAGATAAATAAAATAAAATATTTTATTTTTACTCAAATAAAATATTTTTAAATACTTGGGGTCAAGTCAAGTCTTGCTTTATTTAAAAAAAAGGGAGACCAAGAACAATTTTGGGGTCAAGTCTTCCTTTTATTTTAAAAATAAAAAAAGGGGAAAGGGGAGGTTTCATTTGTCTAAGGAAAAATTTTAAAATTAAAAAAAAGGAATAGAAGACCCAAAATGGGTCTTCTCCGTCTTCACGCGGCACACCGCCACCTTTGGGGCGAAACCCTAGCGGTGCCATTCCCCAGCTGGACCGACCTTCTCCCCTGCCGCCGGATAGCTGCCCTGCGCCGCTCCCACCCTGACCACCCCTCTGTCTCACGCAGGCTGAGCCCCGCATGAACCGCCGCCCCGCCTCGGATCGCCGCCTCCACTACACCAAAAACTGGCAAGGGAAGCGCTACCCCTTTATCAGCGCTCAAAAAAAGCACTGATAAAGGGGACCCCTTTATCAGCGCTTCTTTTAGTAGCGCTGATAAAGGGGGGATTTATTAGAGCTTTTCCCGAGCACTGATAAATGTTGAGTTTCAAAAAAAAAATATTTTTTCATGAAAAACAATATTTTGTTATATAAGTATATTTATATTGATATAAATACAATATATATTTTTTTAAATATGTTATAGATACATATAAATAGACTATTACATTTAATATATAATAAATTTAGTGAAAATGGCTTCAAAACATTTTAAAAAAATATTATTAATCAATAATTTTCTAATTATTATCGATTAAAAATCATTTAATTACAATTTGAGGACACAAAAAAACAAAACAATTAATAAAAGATCTAAAATACATTGAAAATGTAACTTAAACTTCAAACGGCCATAACTTTTGATCCGGGTGTCCGTTTGAGCTCTACAGCATATCAAATCGAAGCCTGCGATGAGCTCTACGCGCTAGTGACCCAGGTAAAGCCTCTGTCACAATTTTTGATCCCAAAAAAGGCCCAAAAGGCCTCCAAAACTGAGTTTTTAGTCGGGATACCCCGATTTTTTAACATTCAAACAAGTATAACTTTTGATCCGGATGTCCGTTAGGCCTGTACCACATATCATATCGAAGATTGTTTCATTTTATTCTATTTGACTGGTTGTGGAATTGAAACAGAATTCTAGATTATAAGTTATGGTCATTTTAACATTTTATGTCTTTTCAAATACACATATATATATTTTTATTCGTAAATATATATGTGTCTGTGTGTGTGTGGGTGTCTATGTGTGTGTCTGTGTGTTGTATATATGTATATATGTATTTATTTATTTACTTACTTATAAACACACATCAAAAACATATTTTTTTCATAAATGAATTTAAAACTAATCTTATATGTACATTCTATGGCTTTTCAAATACACAAATATATGTATTTATTCGTAAATATAAATGTGTTTGTGTGTGTGTGTATCTGTGTGTGTCTGTGTGTTGTATATATATATGTATGTGTGTTGTATATATCTATGTATGTATGCATGTATTTATTTATTTATAAACACACATAAAAAACATATTTTTTCGTAAATGCATTTAAAACTAATCTTATATGTATATATTAATATACAAATAAATATACATATAAAAAATTATAACTAAAAATATATATATTAATATATTAATATACGAATTAATATATATATATACTAATATATGAATAAATATATTTATATTAATATGAATCTATATCAATATATGAACCAATATATGAATCAATATAACTATATATATATTGATATATCACTAAATAGAGAACAAAATAAAATGGCATAGTGGTAAAGGTGCAACAACGAAAGGGGGGAGGTCCCAGGTTCGAGTTCTAGTGGAAGCGAAGGGGGTGCGCGCGTATGAGGATGTGTGGGAAGGGCATCGCGCGGGAGACCTCCTAGCGCTGATAAACGGGGTGTGAAGCGCTGATAAAAGCACTCCCCCCATATAATTATATTTAATTTTTTTTTTAATTTTTTTTTTGACCTTTATCAGCGCTTTTTAAAAGCACTGATAAAGGCCCCTTTTATCAGCGCTAAAAAAAAGCGCTGATAAAGGGATATTTTATCAGCATCTTTTTAGCGCTGATAAAAGGGGGCTTTATCAGCGCTTTTCAGAGCGCTGATAAAAGGGACCCCCTATATTAGCACTGATATTTACAGTGCTTTTTTAACACTGTTAAATCCCCTTTTTAGCGCTGATATAGTCCGTTTTTGTAGTAGTGCTTGCTCAGACCCCGCCCTGTGCCGCTCCCTACCACACCCCGACCGGACCACCTCCGGCTCGCCATTCGGCATACCTGGCCACGCCAGACCAGGCTGCTGCCGGTCCAGGCCATGTCGGACTAGGCCACCGCTCCTATGGCTGGTCAGAGTAGCGGGCTACCGCCTTTGCATCTAGCCAGAGTGTTACCCCGCCTCCTCCCGCTCCCTTCACTGCTGTCCAGAAGAGGCTGCCCCACGGGTGTTGTTGTACCAAGCCATCACGCCGCAGTAGTGCCGCGGTCGTGCCGCGTTCACATCACGGTCACGCCACGGTCACACTGCGGTTATGTCATGATTTGGCTCTGCTCCAGGACGAAAGCCCACGATGGTTTGCAGTCCTACCGGACTCCTCCCCGGCTAGAGGTAACCCCATTTTAAATTAATTTTTAATTAATTTAGTTTTTAAATTAAATTAATTAGAATTAGTTTGGGGGTTTAAATTTAATTTAATTCAAAACATTAATTTAATTAGAATTAAAATTAAATTGATTTTTTAATTTAATTTTGGAATTGAAATTAAATTAAATAGTTAGAATTGATAAAAATAAATTAATTGAATTTATTGAATTCATTTAATTTATAAGGACCCCCCGTACTGTTTAGATTTCATTGCAGTTTAATTTTAATCACGTTTTATATTTTCTGATTGGTCTTGAGAAAATAACCGAACTGTGCATGTCTGGTGTTTATTTATTTATTTAATTTTTTATTCAATGTATGCGATGATTGTAATAATTAATTAGATAAATGATGGTCTGCAAATCATCCTTTTAATTCAAATATGTATAAGTGCCTGCATGTCCAATGCACGAGCTGTATTTTGTACCCCTAGACCCCCTCGCCTACGTGCGAGTACATTTGTAATTAAATGATGATGATCCGAGACGCAGACCCCACCAAGTTGAGGCAGTAAACCAAACGGAAGCCATGCACATTGCACTGGGGATGATTGCAACTTGATTCAGGTGTTGACTCAGGTATGTATGCCCCTAGGTAAAGATTTATCCATTGTGGATCAATCTTTATAGAATGCTCAAGACCAGTCGAATTGCATGATTTACTTTATGCATTGTTTATTATTTTATGTGAGTGCGTGATTATTGCATGATCACATAGAATAATAAACAAGATAAAATGCATAAATATGTGATGAATTATTTTCTATTTCATGCTCAATTGTGAGCACGATAACATAGTTTGAACATATATATAGAAAAGGATTATTTGTCAATAAATATTAAAATCCCTCAAAGAGATATTAAGTCTAAATGCCTTCCATTTGTCACATATAAACAAAACCGGCTTTCTGGGGTGCTCTTCAACCATAGTTGATAGTGCTTCTTACTACTGGGGCGTTTTCATGAGATAACTGGGTTGACTTAACTAAAGTTAGTAGTCAAGGTTTAGCCATAACTAACTTGATATCACTTTAGAGGTAAGTGGTTGAGGGAATCAAGTTTTGATTCCAAAAGTTGGGACTTTACTCAACAACACAAAGAACCACAAGTTAAGTGGTTGGCCAGTTAGTGCCTACCTTGAAACCCTCCAAGTAGTGGTGTGGCCATAACTTGTAGAATACGAGGGAGGTTTTGAGGATCCTTGCCACTAGAATACTTAAGTGATAGAGTATTCTGAATCTAATAATGAGGGCTATTAAGGTTCACTAAAATAGTGGGAGACATTAAAATGATATAATAATCTATTAATCATAAATGTTAAGAGGTAATCAATACAAAATACTAAATACTAAATGTTTATCTGATGTAGATTTAAAATGGAAATCAATAACACCACAAGTACTTTATCACTGTGATCAATTTTGGATAAAGAAAATATCCTGACCAGCAATAACTTCTAGAAGTGGTACAGGATCTTGCACATAGTGCTACGCCATGAAAAGAAGTTATATGTTATGGAATCTCCAATTCCTGTTGAGCCTCCTCAGGGAGAAAGCAAGGCGAAAAAAGATAAATGGAGAAAGAATGTAGATGATGTACTTGATGTACAATGCATCATTTTGTCATCTATGTCTATCCAATTGAAAAAAATTCATGAGGATGAGGACACCTAAAATATGATTTTACATCTCTAAGAATTATATCAGGAGAGATCCATGCAAGAAAGGTATGATATCTCAAGTGTTTTTTATAAGTGTAGGTTAGCAGAAGGGAACCAAGTTGGTCCTCACGTACTCAAGATGATTGGGTATATTGAGAGGCTTGAATCCCTTGGGTTCAAACTGAACCAATAACTAGCAGTGGATCTCATTCTTTCCTCTTTACTATCAATATTATCGACTTTTATTGTCAATTATAATATGAATGATATGAAAAAGTCACTCCCAGACCTTTTGGATTTAGTTTTCCAAGCTGACAAGGATATGAAAAATACCAATTCATTTATCCTTATGGTGAACAAGAAAAACAAGGGCAAGGCAAAGGGGTCTAAGGAAAAGTCAAGGACAAAGACACCAATGTATCGTCCTGCAAAGAATCCAAATATTCAGAGGCAAAGTAATGAGTAGGAAGCTGTCTGCTTTGGATGTGGCAAGAAAGGTCATTGGAAGAAGAATTGAAGATCTGGGAAGAAGAAGCAAACCGATGCTTCTACCTCATGTATTTTTGTCGTTGAATGCAATCCATATTTATCTACAAGTTGGGTATTGGATACGGAATGTGGGTCATACATTTTTATTCATATAAATGAACTAAGTAGGTTCAAGAATATTGAAAAAGGTCAAGTGGATCTCCGAGCTGAAAATAGTGCAAGTCTGGAAGCCTTGGCAGTGGGAGACTATCACTTAACCTTGCCAACTGGTCTGGTTCTAGTTTTAAACAATTGCCATTATGTACCTTTTGTTACCAGAAACATTATCTCTATGTCAAGTCTAGACACTATGGGTTTTTATTTCAAGTTTGGAAATAAACGTTGTCTCTTTTATAGGGAAAACATATGTTATGGTATGATACATCTTAACAATGGTTTATATATGTTGGAACTAGAGAACTCAGTAATGAAAATCAATGACAAAAATATCCAACATGACTCAAATATCACCCGCCTATGGCACTTCAGGCTTGGTCATGTAAATGAGAATCGATTACAAAGATTACATCTAGAAGGGTGTCTAAACTCAGTATAGCTATAACCCTTATATGTATGTCAATCTTGTTTACAAGGAAAGATAACCAAATCACCTTTCTTAGGAAAGGGATAAAGATCCAATGCAGTACTATAATTAATACATATTGATGTATGTAGTCCATTTCTAGTAGAGACAAGGGTTGGTTTTTTATACTTCATTACTTTTATCGATGACTATAGTAGGTATGGATATATATACTTAATGCGGTATAAGTCAGATTCCTTTCATATTTTTAAGGAATACCAAAATGAAGTAGAAAACCAACTTGGTAAGAAGATAAAAGCACTCCACTTAGACCGAGTCAGAGAATATCTTAACCAAGATTTTATTGATCACTTAAAGGAGTGTGGCCAAATCAATCCTCCTTATACACCACAATTGAATGGTGTTAGTGAAAGGAGGAATATGACCTTTATTGACATGTTCAGATCAATGACGAGTCATGAAACTCTTCCATTATCCTTTTGGGGATACACCTTGCAGACAACAACATATACCCTTAAACGAGTACCAACTAAAGCTACAGATGGTATTCCATATCAATTATGGTATGGAAAGAAACCCAGTCTGAAACACATACGTGTATGGGGGTGCGAGGCATTTTTCAAGACTTTACTAACTGAAAAATTAGCATCCAGAAGCACTAAGTGCATCTTTATAGGTTATCCTAAGGAAACTAGAGGATATTACCTATATAACCCTTTAAATAGAAAGGTAATTATGGCAAGATACACCACATTTCTAGAAAGGGAACACATTTCTATTAAAAATAGTGGGATAAAGATTGAATTCGATGAAGTTAATGCTCCAGACGCACAAGAGTTTGTAGAGGAACAATCTCCATAAGAACAAGTGGAAGAAGAAGTTGTTCTTGAGACACAGACACTGCGTAGGTCTACACGAAAGGTTAGAGAACCAGAGCATTATGGTTTTCTTGTCATCGAGTCAGGTGACACATTATTCCTTAAGAATGATGAGCTTATAACCTACAAGGAAGAAGTACAAGGAAAATAAGATACTAAATGGAAAGAAGCCATGAATTCTGAGATGGAGTCCATGTACCAAAATCAAGTTTGGATTTTGGTAGACCCTCCAGATGATGTAAATCCCATTGGATGCAAATGGGTATTCAAGAAGAAGCTGGACATGGATGGTGAGGTTAATACCTTTAAAGAAAGACTGGTTGCAAAGGGTTTTAGGTAACATTAAGGCATTGACTATGATGAAACCTTCTCACCAATAACAATGCTTAAATCCATCAGAATATTGCTTTCAATAGCAGCCTTTCATGATTATGAAATTTGGAAAATGGATGTAAAAATTTCTTTTCTAAATGGGAATTTGGTTGAAGATGTCTATATAACTCAACCCAAAGGGTTTTTCAAGTCAAAGAATGCCAATAATGTAGGAAATCTACAGAGATCCATTTATGGATTGAAGTAGACATCAAGATCATAGAATGTTCATTTTGATGAGGCCATAATAGATTTTGGTTTTTTCAAAAATGAAAGTGAGCCTTGTGTCTATAAAAAGGTTGAAGGGAATGCCATCATTTTACTAGTGTTATATGTTGATGACATATTAATTATGGGAAAGGAGGTACAAGTCTTACAGTTAGTTAAGACTTGGTTAAATGAATGCTTCTCCATGAAAGACTTAGGTGAAGTAGCCTACATTCTAGGGATCAAGATCTATCGAGATAGATATCAAAGGATTCTTGGGATAAGTCAAAGTATATATATTGTCATGGTACTTAAAAGATACAATATGGAATAATCCAAGAGAGGATTGTTACCTATGTCACATGGTATAAATCTCTCCAATAAAATGTGTCCACAAACACAGGAGAAAATTGAAAGAATGAGTAGAGACCCTTATTCCTTGGCAGTGGGTTCTATCATGTATGCCATGCTATGTACTAGTTTTGATGTCTCCTTTACTTTAAGAATAGTGGGTAGATATCAATACAATCTAGGAGAGTTTCATTAGACAACTGTTAAAACTACCCTAAAGTACTTGAGGCATACTAAATATATGTTCCTGGTGTATAGAGGAGATGAGGAACTAGTTGTGAGGGGATACACTGATGGTAGTTTCCAGATAGATCATGATGATATGAAATCGCAGTCAAGCTACATCTTTTTCCTGAATGGTGGTGCAGTGAGCTGGAGAATCTTGAAGAAAGCTGTGGTTGCCAATTCTATAGCCGAGTCCGAATATATTGCAGCTTCCGATGCAGCAAAGGAATCAGTCTGGATACGCAGTTTTATCTTAGAAATTGGTGTTATTCCTAGCAGTGCAGACCCTATTCCAGTATATTGTGATAATACTGTTACAGTGGTGCCTGCTAAGAAGCCTAGGTCTCATCAGAGGAAAAAACATATTTTTTTTCCGAAAGTTTCATCTCTTGAGGGATTTTACTCAAAGAGGTTAAGTCACAATTATCAGAGTAGCCACATAGGAAAACATGGAAGACCCCTAACTAAAGCCATTTCTTAGTAGAAGCATGATTCTCATGTGAGAGCTAGCAGATTGAAACCTGTTAGCAGTTGGCTCTAGTGCAAGTGGGAGTTTTGAAAGTGGGTTCCCTAGACCCAACTTGTATTGTACTTTGATTACCACTACATGTATGCATTTTTTTATAATACATGTTTTTATCTTTCCATAATAGTGTAGATACTTCTGCATACACTTTGTTTATGGCAGTGTCCTTAGATTACATGTTGTATCAAGGGGGTATAGAAGATCCCAGGCTATAATGAGAACCCCGAGATACCATGACAGTAATATTAAAGTAATTTCCTATGTTCCAGTTACATCATTATGAAAGGACACAAATTATGTGTGACCATCAGGTGATGGGGGCTCATAATCATTGAGACTTAATCTCATGAAGTTCACACTTGATGATCTCTAGTATTTGAGATCATGAGGATAGACCCGCATAATAGGAACACCACATGTTTCAGGTGACATTGGTCGTTACTATCTACAGACATGTGTAATGGTATCCAAACTTGAGATCATTATCAATGAATGTCATTTAATTACGTACATTTGATACAAGGCGAAAACCATGACGATAAATTCGTGGTGAGGTAGTTTGTATCAGGTACGTCATTAATTGCATGACATTGATTGAATGATCGAGAAAGGATTTGTCACTTCCGAGTTCAGGAAGAGATATCTTGGGCTTGGTTGATTTAGATGGTTGCACCTTCATTAAATCCATGTCCATGGTAGTGGAAGGTAGGACCGTTCGGACAAATCAACAAATAAAATAAAGCAAGAAAAAGGATGATGACACTAGTGTGCATTATTCTTTATTGAGACATTGATGATGAAGAGATTATATTTCATAGATCATGTTCTTAGGAAGGTAGTCATTGCTATGAATTTACCTTGCTCTTGGTCAGTGGATATTATTCACTATTATTGAGATAAGGACCTAGAGGGTCACACACAATAGCGCATTGAGAATCTTCCCTATTATGTGAATAGGAATGTAGAGCTTGGTGGGGCCCTCCAAAGGGTCTGAGTACTATCCAAGTTATATGGATCACCAAGTAATAAATAAATTCTTTAATTATTCAAGATTAGAATAATATGTTGAATTTATTTATAACATGTATTTACAAGTGATTAGTAAATACAAGTATTAATATTATTCAAATAGATGTTAATATCCTAGGTTTATTTAATATTAACAGGAGGTGCGAGTCGAGTTAAAGACTCAAGTTTATCACGTAATATATTTAATATATATATTACGAGTAATTGATAAATTATAAATATTATTTATGGTATAATTTTATTTGTCATAAATAATTATTTATAACACTTATATAGCATACATTTATTACACGGGGGCCGGGAGTGCACACCGTGTGTTTTAAAAATTCCCTATATAAGTAAGAGAGAGGCTCTTCCCATATAACTATTCATGTGTTGGGATTGAGAGATTATCTCTCCTCCTGGAATCTAGAGAGAGTCTCTCAAGTGAAGGAATATCTTCAAGTTCATCCATCTCGGATCAAAGTTTCATGCCTTGTGGTGATCATCGTTGTGCTGAAGTGAGCGTTGAAGATCCGCACTAGAACCTAGATCTTGAAGAATGACACACGAGTAGATTGGAGAGGCGTGTGTGGATGATCTAGAGGGATTCAAAGTCAGAGTCTTTGAGTAACAATTTCTAGAGTCCTGTGGCGGACTTGCACATGTCAGGTCCGAACTAGGAACACGTTCAATTTATTTTTGTGCTATGATTAATCCTTGCGTGATCCTCGGAATGAACCGAGATAAGGTCACCGGATTTTGTAGAGTTATGTCGCTTCAGTGATGTAGAAATTTTTAAATTCCTAGCCCACCTGCTTCCACTGCGGCATCCCGGTACCTAACATATATAATATATTTAAAATGGGAATTTTACTCAAGAAGGACATTCAAAGACTCAATCCTATATTATGCATGTAACATTGATCCCTACAACCAATTTATTAGTTTACTAAGTCAAAAAGAAGGTAGTCAATGTCCCAGTGAATAGATACGTTGACCACCACACCCACACTGGGTTCCTTGGCCTAAAATCTATACTCAAAACACTTTGACAATGTTTCCCTAAATCCAATATAAATCATCATAAGGGAACTACTCTAAACACTGTCCCAAGGATCAAACCACCTCTGATACCAATATGTCATGAACTGACCCAAAGGGGCTCGATCTACAACTACCCCAAGCCCACCAACATATGCCAGGGGCTGGAGACAAGCACTGAAAGGCAAATCTAACATGGGAGGCCTTTTCCTAATGTACCTGTATGTACACACCCAACCATCTCAATTCATAAGTGAAGAGTAATTAAATAAAAATATGTAATATCTAGAGTAATAACCATAAATGAAAAACCAATAGGGTGTATAATAGTATGATAGTGTAAGATAAAATGTAAAGGGGAAAATACACACCCAACCAAAAAGATGTCCCAAACTGAAAAAATTGGAAAAGTAAATGTTGAGAGATCTGAGCTTCAAATCTCTAATCTCTAACTACCATACATAGTCCAATGCACCAGGTATTCATATTCTCCTTTATAGTCACCATCGATATATCCATCATCTGCATAAGACACAACACATGAGGGAAAATCCCATGTAGGGGTGAGTATATAAATACCCAGTATGAAACCATAAAAGATGAAGGGGTAGCAATAAAAGACATGATAGGAATAGATAGACAGTAGATAGATCAACCCAAAGAAATAGAGTGCAAAATTCAATGACATGGATACAGATATATATATATATATATACTCAAAAAAATAATCCCAAACAAGAGAGAAGGGGGATCTCCATCTCACAAACCAACCTAGGAAAGAGTGTCATCAGTTCTAATATGTCTATAAATGATTCCCAACATCTTCCATGTATGTCCGAAGATACATCCAAGTAAAGCCACACCTATCCACTATGGCACATAGTTAAGGGTAATAATCTCTATGTATAAGACCCATGACCTGATACAATAAGAGGTTTCCACTTAGAATATATCTAGAGGAAACATTCCCTTCCCTAGTAGGAGGGTGATGCTCAAGTAAACGATAGAGGACCCATGCCCAACCCAGTTGGAGGGTTCCACTCTAGTAGTCGTTAGAGGGCCCATGCCCAGCCTAGCTGGAGGGAGAAACTCCAGTAGTCAGTAGAAGACCCATGCCAAGCCTAGCTAGATGGTTACACTCTAGTAGTTGAGGACCCATTCCCTAATATCTAGGAGGGTGCCACTTGTATAGGATATAGAGGACCCATGCCTTTCCCAACATGAGGGTTTCACTCTAATATTCTAGGACCTATTCCCTAACTCTAGAGGGGGGAGCCACTTGGTGGATAGGTAGAGGACCCATTCCCTATCCCAGTAGAAGGGTACCACTCTAATAGCTCTGATGATCCTTCATGATCACTACCATCATCAAGAATCTCTTAAATTAGTTTCAAATACAAAATATCTCATATCATATCTCAAAATCCACATTAGAGTCTACCATCACATTATATATGGGAAAAAATATAGATAGGCTACTAATAAGCCAAAATTTGAGTCCAAATGAAGGGTATACAAGAGGTTGAAGTTTCCTAGAAAGGAAAGTAGGGGTTCATGGTGTGTAAGGGGACCCAAAAGATGTGTGGTCCCACTTTTATACTTGTATGTGCCCCTGCAAGTACACGAATCACTACTTGTGTAGGACTACATGAAATGTATAGGGACTAAATGGTGTGTATGAACAACTTGGGGTCCTACATATGCTCCTAGTTGTGTCTATATAAGTCCACCCATGTCTATGTACTTCAGTACACAACATGTACTACTACATGGGGTTCTATCTATATCCTTGACTATGTCCGTGTACATCATAACATGTCTTGTTCCTTTCTATACCCATGCTTATGTACTCCTGGAGTATACATTGGATCGCCATCACATGGGTCACACAAATTGTGGGGGTTCCACGTGGAAGGTGATAATTTTTCTACCTGAAACCCTAACTGCTACAACTAGGTCCATACACGGAACATGGTCTTCAAACTACATGAAGTATAGTTTAGTTTTCTAAAAAATTTTAGATACGCTTCTAGTGTTCCAAATCTACAACTATTTATTCATATCTTACCTCCAAACCACCTGAAATCAGTGGGTAAGGCCTTGGTTTGTCGTTTCTAGACTTTCAATGGAAGGAAATTGGTTCTCGAATCCACTCTTATGTAGTTGTATGCATGTCGCCCTCGTGGTTCTCCAATTTCCTCACTAGATCAACTAATTCATGGAGGAATCAAATATATCCCATAAATCATCTAAATACATCCTTGATTATTTATTCAATTCATCGCACGCAAATCTTCCGTGGATATAGGGTTCCAATAAATCTCAACCCCACCTAAAAATGTCAAACTGACACCCCATTGTCCATTTAGAAAAGATTGTGAAGAATATTTGGGAGAAAAGCACAAAAAAATGGTGTACATTTTTTTTCAAGTGTTTTTGGCCAACAAACACAATCAGGAATATCCAGAGTGAGAAACATTTGAATAATCAATTAAAACTGGTGTATGGGTTCATGCAATGGATTTCAATTGAAGAATATCAAGAGAATAATTGATCATGCTCAAATAGTTTAATCAATTGAGGAAAAATCCAAAAATTGATGAGTCTTGCCTAGTTTTGTATTTTTCATCATCAAAGACTATGATATCCAATGATGAAGAGGATTAATTCCATTCACATCGTCTCAATCTTCCTAGATTCAGAGTTTTTTCAATATTGGATCTTGATTATCCAATGATATGTGGAAAGTGGTCCTCTCAATTCTCCCAAGGTTTATGAATATAAACCTAGAGAATCATCATAATTAGAATTAAATAGAGGATTTCTATTTTAGTCCATTTAAAATAAATAAATAAATTTAATTATTTATTTAACTAAACATACCTTATGATGGCCTCTTTTATCTAAATGCCCCATGCCAACCTATTTTAGGTCACCCTAGGGTAAAAATCAAATTAAAAACTCAACCTTGGACTCAGATCTCTTATTTAGGATTAAGTTTGATATTTATTCCATTTTTCTTAAGAAATATCATGCATGTACTATAAAATATAGTTAATATTTTTATAAAATTAATTCTGGGCACACTGGTATTTAGAATCATATGTTGTCTCAGCAGCACCTAGCTCCAAAAATATATCTATAAATATTTCAAAGTCTTAAAAGGTGAAAACATGGTCTCTACATATAAATCCTAGTAGTTTATCATCTAGTTTATCCTAGTTATACCACCCAACAATACAACTCTTCTAACTTTGTTGGTTATACCCCCAACCATTCAATTGGTTAGTTCCCTAATCTCTTGTGCCTCTTCAACAATTGGTTAGACCCCCAATCACAAGATCTTTCTTCTTCTTTAGATGATCTTATCCACTGATAGGATGATCTATTGATCTTCTTCCACAAGCTTACTGGATCACACCAAACTGTGTAAAATTTTAGAAACTTTTCACTGATTCTAGTCTTTATCAATAACTATGATCACCTATTAATGGTCAACTACCTTAGTAAAACACTTCTTGGGAAATTATTTCTTCTTCCAAAGACCCAACCTCACTGAATACTGAATAACTCAAAAATAAACAAATTCTAAAATAATGATCTAACTTCAGTCTATAAAAATTGCACACTGATCATGAAATATATATTGCATGTTCACTTTTCAACCTTAATTCATATATAAAATACAATGCACGATCTTATCACTTTATCCATGAATTATTTCATGTGCATGTAAATACACACACTGATTGTACTTCCCTTGATTGTAGTAATTTATTTCACATGCACATTAATGGATCCTTCACAAATTAATACACCTCATGGGTATTAATTTTTATATGAAACATATTTTCATGCATTCATATTGTATATATCATGAACATCATTCCCCAATCCCAGATATATCTAATGCTCCTCTTCACTGCGTAAGAATATAATGTGACAGTGCATCATTCACTACCTCCATACGAATCTAAATGGGCGTAGCTTCTCCCTTATACAAGTCTCACTGTTCAATTGTTGCACACAAGTGGCAATGGTTATCTTCACGTATGAATATCTTACAATGCTACTGTACTTCACATAACACCTCCTTCACGATAACTTGAATACTTCTCCTCTCAAACTCAAAAACCACTATCTTCTTTTCATAATCATTTATATGGGTTATTATTCCTTCAAAAAAACAACACGTGAATGTAGAAATTGGTTTTAAGAAATAAAAATCACATTATGTGATCATGGAAGTCTAGAAACACATAGCATGGGCACATGGAACTCTTGCATGAATACTGAGCGCTTCATATGCTCTGTTTCTCTCTCAAATTTCTCCCTTAATTAGGAGATAATATCATATAGAAAATGAAATCCTCAAGAGGTATTTATAGAAAAATATCATCGAATCAGTACTCTAAAAAACATGGAAATACATATATTGCAAAAAAATGTGTGCTCAGTACCTCAACTTTCACTTTTTGAGAAATCACTATCACTGTAAATATCATTTTCTACCTTTCCTTTTTCTTCATTTTTTTTTCATTAAATCAATAAAACAAAGTTTCATGATGATTTGATCATATTTGATTCATAAGGATGATGAAATGGTGCTCGAATGACTCAAATCGATTGATAGGATCATTATTTCATGAATAACTCTTGATGAATAGAAGAAAAAAGTGGTTGAAGGCAGAATATAACATAGATGAATATCAGATGGCTATGATCAATCTAATCCAACGATGCTGATTGTTTACGTATCATTTTAAAAAAAAGCAACCATACTCAGAATATGCTAATCCCATATCGATTATTTCTTTGAATTATCACTTCCTTTTTATAAAAACACATACTAATACAATGCTATATGCGATTATGGGGTACATTCCCATTACATGTTGGCACCACCCCATGATGGAACCCTCTTTTACTACCATTCCGCTCAGCATGGTGGCTATCCTCTTCTCCCTTATGATTTCCCATGGCAGACCTATACGCATAGGCACCCTTGGCCACCCATGTTGGCTGGATAGGGAGTAGAGTTCCCACCTAAGTAGTAGTTATGGTACTCCTAGGATTTATAATGTGGGTAGGCCCAATTTTTTAATCAAAATCCTTCTTACTCAAAATACAACAATGTTATCAAATCCCCATTCAAAATAAACACCATTTTTCATGGTCTCTTTTTAACTATCGTAAAAATTGTGTCACTTCAAAGAACCAAATATACATTTTTTATAAACTACAAATCATGTCTACAATAATCATAGTTAGAACTCATTGAATTTTAATTTTATCAACTTTTTAACAAAAATTTTAACTTTAACAAACCACTTGTTTTCTTCACATGGAACCTTTATCATAAATACCTTTCAAAAGATGGTTTAAAACATACAAGGTAAAAACCAATTTAGCTGAGGCTAGCCAAATGATTCATCCCATTAAACCATCGATCCATTGAGGGGTTTACTTTAAACAGTCCCCAACACATGTCATACCAGTCCAAAGCATTCCTCATATGTCGAATAATAAATTTAATTCATAAAAAATGTTCCTTGTCAAATTTTTGTATTGAGTAAAGAATACAGATTTATCAATATTTACCAAGATAATCAAATTAATTTCAAAGATAAAACCATATGTAAAAATGGTATATGGTTTTGGAAATAATCATATCCATAATAAATAATGTGGATATTTAGGGAAAATTTAATTTCTAATGATCACAAGAAAGCAAAAATTTAAAAGGAAAGTTATTTACTAAAAAATGAATTAAGAAAGTTAATGTAAATACTTTCCTTAGTCAAAATGACCATAAAACATCCATATAAATAATTAGTATGGTATCAATACAATATATACCCATTAGAGTATGAACAAAGGGATGTTTTCATTTATGAATAAAATTACCATAAAACTAACTTTAAAACATTTTGAAAAAAAATTTATTTGAAAATAACATTTAAAAAAATTATTTTAAAAAATAATCATAAACATGCATAGGAATCTTCAAATAAATGATGGTCATATCGGTGGGTAATTCTGTACATGCTCTAAAGAACATTCATTTTGCATAGTAAAATTTTTAGAAAAGTGCCTTGTTCAGAAATAAACAAGAAGATTCTTTTGAAAACATTTTGTAAAAGAAAAAATGGGTAAAATTTATTTTAATAAATAATTTTTAAAAGGATAAACAAAAAATTATGATTTTTTTTAGAAAACATGATTTTGTAAGAAAATGAATTTCTAACTGAAGAGATAAATAAAGTTAGATTTTATTAAAACATTTTGTCAGTAATTTTAATTACCAAATAGTGAAAAAATGATAATATCACTTGAAAATGATCATGAATAACTAGATTATAATAAAATTAAAGGGTTTATTAAAAAATTATTATATAATTTCTTTTAATTTAAATTTAGTAATAAACAATCTTGATTAGAATGAGATTATGAAATAAACCCTTAAAATGATCATAACGTTGAAGTGAGAATTAATCAATGAATCGATTAATTGTATCAACTATAAATACACATAAAACAAGTGTAAATAAAATAATATATAGTAAAAATTAATTAGACACATAATCATAGAATATCAATGATAATGAAGAAGTAATATAACCTAATGAAAATAAATTGAGTTAAGAAATTTCTTTACTATTTGGTAACTTTATGTTCAAATACCACTTAGATGAAATAATTCAAATTGAAAATTATGATACCATGAATAATGAATTGTTAATAATATTAAATTTCAAAGGGGATTTTTATACACCATATAAAAGTAATTCAGTGCATAACATTACAATATGCCTCAATGAAACAAAATTGAGATAAAATCCCTTACCTTACGCTTCCTTTTTGTTGAATGATCTTTAACCTAATGTATAATGGTTTTAATCATGTTATTAACTTATAAAAAACCATAATAATATTCAATATATTATATATTATTCTTTTATAACATCTTATCACTTTTTTACTAATAATTTCTCATTATTTTCATTGTTTCGGGTAATAACTGCTTTGTTTTTCAACTTGTTATTTTTTATTCATCTTACTTAGATCATGGATTACTAATATAAAGAATATAAAACATGATTTAATATTATATATATTAAGTATATATGTATTTATATTATTCCATAGTATTTAGTAATAGGAAATGGAATACACTGTTTATGGAGAGGTAGGTCATATTTACGCATGAACACTGTTTCCATTTTCTAAACGTATTGAAAGAAAGAAAATTAAATGAAATATATATATGTATATTATCATTACAGTATAATTTTTATGTTATATATATCACATATTTTTATTAAACCCATCCTTAATACATTCCATGTAAAGCTTGAATGAATCACATCGCTTCATGAGACGGTAATCCACCGTACACACGAGCGACGTTATCGTATTCCCACAAAATGGAAGGAAAGGAGGTTTGTGTGATATAATAATTATATTAGAATAATAATATTATAAATATCATTTCCATCATTATTCCCAATTTTTAGAGTTGGTAATAAAAAATGACATCAATTCATGAGACGGTAGTCTGGTGTACACACGAATGATGATTTAGTAACCCATTTGATGAAAGTGTGTGAAGTTGTAGGTAATAACACTAACATAAAAACATATTAGTATATTCAATATACTGTAGTTATTATATAATCATGTTATAATAGTAACTAAAGGAGGTGGAGAAGGAAACAAAATAATGATTCTTTTAGAAGAATATTACCTCTTCTTCGGGTATCCTCATCAGGCTACTGGGCCTTCGAGACATCAAGGGGGTGGTAACGTAGGCATGAAGCTTAGGTGGTGATGAATCCATGATGTAATAAGGGCCTTCGGGACATCCAGTGGTGGGCCTATGAGCCATGTAATGGGATTCATGCCCACTAGTCCTTTAGGACATAAATATATAATGTAATAAAGTGGCTGGTTTAGTGGGTTATCCCTTGGGGGGGGGGCTATGACCTACCTTATAGGCTTGTGTGTGTGTGGTGTGTGGGTTTCAATGTAATTATACCCCCAATAACCTAATATAATATAAGAAACTATTTCATTTATAGGTTTATAATTATATAAAATTAAAATTTCCATAATAGAAATTATGGTGAAACCGATAGCCAACCCATATCTTTCGAGACCGATCCTAAGACCCCCGGGATAGTGAGTGGTTGAAAAAAAGTTCCACTGAACATAAATAAATACTAAATAGGGAACTTAATTCCAATACAATCCTAATACCAAATATGTATAAATCATAAATATCAATTTCTAATGAGTTTATAACCTAAAAACATAATATTGGTTGAATGTAACTAAATATTATATTGTTCCTAGAATAAAACCTCTTATATTTATGGTATGAAATTTATAAAAATCAATTTAAATAATTTAAAAAAAGTCATACATTCATTCATAATATAAAAAAATTATTTCTATGAATTATTTTTTTAGGGAATAACTGAATAAATGAAAATTGAATAAATTTAGAAATGAGATAAATATTTACGATTATTTCATTAATAAATAATTATAAAAACTTTATAACTTAGATTTTATTTTATGGGAATTATAAAAAATGATAAATGTGTGCATTTTATATTTATTTCAACATGAAATCTTTCATATTATCACTTTATATAGTATACACTATGAAATCCTTCATATTATAAATATATGATAATTATTAAAATATAAACCTCTTATATTTTATATGAACTTTTCATATTGTATGTAGATAGTTTACATAGTTAACTATCACATATTTTATTTTATTTAAACCTTAATCAAATAACTAAAACTATTATTTTCATGGTTTAATAAACATCCAAACAAGTACTTTTAATATGAATATTTTATATTATTATTTATGAAAATTTTATAAATTAATATAAAATCTTTTATATTAACCCTTATTTTATAATTTATAATCATTATAAATTAATAAACCATGTAAATATACTTTCAACCTAGATCATATCCACCAAAACAATTTTGGTTTGGTTTAAAGCCCCTTTCAATTTGGTATAGGCTCTTTTGGCTCATGTTTAGGAGGTTTTGTAAAAAATTTAGAAAAAGAAAAAATTATTTGTAAAATATAAAACCAAATCATGTTATACTATAAACCATAATGTTTTTTTTATCCAAAAGAAATAAAAAAATCAATGAAAACCAAATCATTTTTCCTTAGGAAAATTCGTTTTTAGCAGAGACTTCAACATTTTTACTTTTAAATCCACAACATGGTTTTATTCAACTATTTCATGTTTTTATCATAAAAATATCATTACCATACAAACTACAACTATTTTAAGTTAAAAACATAAAGTAAAAAAATCACATTTTTAAAAAGATCTTTTTTTGGAAACATTTTAAGGCCCTTTTTATTAAAAAATGATTTAATTTAAAAAAAATCCATAAGACATGCCAATATTATTATAATCATGTCATGGTTATTAAAATATTAATTAACCTTGATCATTTTTTATAAAACAAAACGTGGTTCTAGAAAAAATCATTTTTGTATATATTTGATCTACTCACAACTTCAATCCAAACATAAATGGTACCCCAATAATGGAGTCTCCCCCCAAGATAGGTTTCCATCCTATTATTGTATCTCATTTCTTCTATTAATCCTTTCCATGATGAGTGATGATTTATATGGTGTTATTCCCTTCAACCTCCTTCTATTTTCCCTATGGTGGTTTCTTCTTCCTTCTGTGACCTCGTGTTTTTGGATTTTATCTCATTATGTTAGGATTTTTTAGTTTTCTTACTAATATAAGGGCCTTTATTTCCGCTAACTATTATCTTATCACCTAATTCATCATTTGAAAATCTATATTCATTTTCCATGATTGTGATATGGTGGTTTGGGATTGTGTTAGTGATAGCATCCAACAATGTTTTTAGATGGTTTATCCTCTCTTTCAATAGTTTTTTCCTTTTGTATTTTTATGACTATTGTTTTTTCCCTTTTAATAACTCATATTAGTGACCTTCTCATCCTTCATCTACTATTATCACTTATACCTTTTTGCAATACCCCATTCTTGGTCTATTAAAAATATGATTTTGGTAGTTTTGGAACTCTATTGGTGCTTGAGTTTGGAATTGACAGTTCATATCATGTTAGTTTCTAGTAGATATTTCTAGATGTGTTTTCTATGGAATGGTTCTTGTTTATAGTTTTCTAATACTAATTCATCTTATTTTCTACTATTTAGTTCAACCACAATTGGTTCTAACATTATTTTTCTGATACAAGCTGAATATGGCATTTTATTATTTGATAGTTTCTAGTTTTTGTGATAGTGAAGATTCATTTGCATAGGTAGAGGTTGAATCCATATTATTTTAATGAGTGAATTAATTCTTTGGTGTTTGATGTTTCTGTTTTGTTTTTACCTTTATAATGTGTAAGTTCTGGTCGAAATCTTTGGTGAAGGTTTCACGATGTTGGTGTTTCTAGTTCTATTCAACAATCTTCTTTCTGTTGGTATTGTGTTCGATGTAATGATGAAATAAGGATAGTGTTGTGGTGATAGGCTATAAGGTTTGTGACTCTAGGTGTCTTAGAACCTCAGGAGTTAATAAAGGGTGTGAGAAAAAATGTGGGTTTTATCATTTTGAATTTTGGATTTTGGATTTTGAATTCATGATTTGGTTTTAAAACTTATGCATTTCATGGAAGGTTCTAGTGGGAATACTTGTATGGGTTCCCATTTAACCTAAAAAATGGATTATTTGAAAATAAAAAAAAGATATTTAGTGTCAAGTAAAGAACAAATAATCTATAAAAACCTAATTTCTAAAAGATCTGACCATCTATTTGAATTAAATAAAATATAAATGATGAGCATACCTATTTATTTATTAAATTATTTATATATTCTTCAATTTTTTTGATAAATATCATAAGGATAAAAATTATCCCTTCTTATAGGGTAATCCATGAGTTTCATGAATCTCGCAATAATTGGGAAGGATCATCTTCAGGCCATGGTGTACTAGAACCTTTGGTAAAAGGTGATAAGAAAAGAGATATTTGATTCAATACGTTTCACACACATTGTCAATTAGATCTATTAAACCCATTACACAAGGATTGAAATTATTTATATAGGCCTCCAAGGACACTCCTTGGACTCCCAAATGTATCAAATCCATTTGACCATAATTTAAATGTTTCGCAAATTTTTTAGAACATTACAACTATTTATAATTTGTGTTTAATTCTTTGATCAATTTCTTAATATTTACAATCATTATATATGTTTAAAACTATTTAAACTTGATCACTTGATGTTTCAACTAATCATGATGTCTTATAAAAGGATAAATAAAAGAAATATATTTATTAATATATAAGAAATTAATAGCCATTCACAGAACCATGACATAGTGACCTTAACTATTATTTGATTTAGCACAACACAGAAAATGACATGATTTATAACATATCAATATATTTTATATTTTTTTATATTTTTATCTTATATCTCAATAAAAATGGGTAGGAACTTTTCAAATATGGTAATTTTGTGGGTAATATTAAATACTTTAATATAATGAGATATCTAAGTGATGAAGTTGTGTGATTATTTGAGATGTGATGGGAATGAAATTCAAACCTAAAGAATGAAAATATTTTTTATTATTTTAATATCTCCTCAACCTGGTTAAAAAAATATAATGTATTTCAAAAAAATATCATTGATTTAACATGTACACCAACTTTCTCTCATAAATAATTTAGTTTATTTATGAAAAAATGAAATAAAATGAATAAATTTCTTCTTCTTTCTTGAATAATTAAAATATTCATCTATTTCTCTTATATTATAGATTGGAGGTCGTAGAAGTTTTTTCTTAATAAGGATCACTAAAATGGATTATAAATATTACAAGAGTAGATATAGACTCCCCTTTTTCTTTTATATATCTTTATATAACTTCATATCTAAAATCAATGTTTTCTTACCCATTCCTTTAAGTGAGAAACATTTTCCCAACCAATATTCTATATATTGTAAATTTGGTATTTCATTGTTCCACTATTTCAAATGTACACACAAGTTTTATCTTAAATATTAATGCAACTAAAATCTTTTATTTCTTTATCAAATTCAATATTTCAAATCATAGATTCTTACATTAATGAGGGATATCACCAATGGAATCTATGATTTCAAATCATATGCTAGGCCTTCTAGATTATTCCACTATTTGGAGCAGTATGATTGGTTATTGGTGGTAGTGAGTGTCTAAAAAGCGTGAAACAAGTTAAATTAATAATGATAAGACTACAAATGAAATGTTATGGTGATGCTAATGTGGATAGAAAATATTAAAGTTTGAAGGTGGTATTGTAGTTAGGAAATTTTGGTCACTTCTCTAGTCCTTTGTGACTATGGGCCTTTAGGATATGTATTTTTTTACTTTTGTTATATGAAAGAGTTCCCTATCATCCCAATTAAAAAGAGGAATTATCCACAAAAATTAAAAAAAAATAGAATTGGTAAGTAAGTATATGGAATCTATCTTATAATACATAATTTCTAACTATTTTATAAAATTATAACTCACAATGAACTTTTGGTATATATAGTTTCATCTTCTATAAACATTATATCATTTACACTAATCCATTATAAATTTACATCTCCCAAACTATTGACATTCTCTACTAGACCCCCAAGGTTCTTGTATATCATGTTTAAGTTTTAACTCCATAACCACATTTGAAACTAACTCATTCTTCATATTTGATTCAATACCCTCTTATTGGTTTTGAGACTCTTTAAATCCACTATTCTCCCACTATTTCTCTATGAAATAAAATCCTTTTCTATAAATATATAATTTTGAGCTACTAAATATTTACATTTCAATGAATTATTAAAAGAAAAACTCATTTTTATTTTTTTGGATATCCATTATATGATAATTTATTATATTGACGGCCAATATTATCCAAATACGGACATCATACATATACATCACATCCCTAGATACTATTAAAAGAAAATTTTAAATGTGTCACAATTAATAAATCATATGGTTTTTTTTAAGAGGCCTTGGGGAGAACATGTTAAAGAATTAAAAAAAACTATTCTATATAAAAACCTTAGAATCTAATGGGAAGGTCACCACGAGTCATCTCTGACCAAAATATGGATAAAATGTTTGGTTCCTCCTTTCAAAAACACCATTCCATTGATGTTTTTTCGTATAGTAGGTTTTTATAGTATACTAAAATTCTTTATATAGTCACTAAATTATTAAATTAAGAATTCTCCACTCTAAACTAATCAAAGCATTTTGATACTTTTTAAAATTTGATTATATATTTAATTTTGTAATTCCATGAAGCTTTCAAAGGATTTATACATATATTTCATTGAAAACAAATAACTATAAATATTGAATTCATAATTGAATGTTATGAAGTACATAAAACAACCTTTAACATTTAAACTCAGTGTTATGTGCATCTATATGTATTCTATCCAACAATCCACAAGTTTTTTCACTTTTTGCACACATTTTTTTGTGATTTTCTTATTAAAAGGGTTCCCATATACCTTTATAATCAGAATAATCTAATAATTTAACATAAAATCGTGTTTAGATATAATTATCATTTATAAAACCTATTAAAAATTTAAATTATAAGTGGTATTTTGAATAATTAATATTTATTTTGTTTTTTATGGCATAGAATGAATTATTAAGGTAAAAGATATATAAATTGTTAGATAAATTCTCATATGCACAAAGAATTTAATTTAAATAAAAGGAGAAACACTTTTTATTTATATTATATAAAGTGTCTATCTTATCCAAAAATATAAAAATGTCATATATTTATTTATTAAAGTCGGGTAAATAATTATTACCCTACTCTAAAAACATACTAGTTGAAATAAGTAAATAAAAATTCCCCATAACTAATGAAATATCAATTCATTCATTTACCATGAAAAACATTATTCCTCATTTCACTAAATTTTTTTATTCCAAATTAGAAACACATTTATATAAACTTAAGATACATAATTGATACATAATATGAAATAATCAAAAATTAGAAATATTGTTTTTATAATATAAATATATTACATGGATTGTCCAAAATTATTATTAAGCATTTGTAAGTATGTTGTGAAATTTATCTCTAATTAATTGATCTATAATAGTATAATTTTTTTCCATCCTTAGTTATGAAACCTTTGGATTCCCATATTAATTTTTTTTAATGTTTCAAGAGTCATTCCTCTTCCTATAGATTTTTTATTTCCATTTATCATTCAACATCATGAGAAATGATTTAAGGAGAGTTCTCTAATGTTTTTCTCAATATCCATTAACATATTGATAAGCTATAATAAAATTTATTGATCTCATTGATGTTATGAAAAACAAATAAGTAATTATTAAAATTCAATAACAATTGCAACATGCAATTAGTAGAAAATATCTTATTTAACATAAACTCAAATAACTCTATACTATTAACATAACCAAACATTTTTATCATGGGTGTATATATTAAAGTTCCTTATTTCATATTTCATTGAAAAAGTGAATTTTATACCTGAAACCTCTCATGTAAATCATACTCTTGGTATATCCACTTAAAATTATCAATTATACAATAATAATACATAGACTTATGTTTTTCTAATCATTAGGACCATATTGGTAAAAATAGTATATGAGATGTCAAAGGAATATTTTTAATACTTTCTATAAACTTTTACTTATTCTTGAAAGGTTTTGGAAACAAACCAATCATTAGAATGGGTAGCTCTTGTACAAAAATTTTCTCTTTAAAATGACTTGAAAGTTATGATATCAATCCAATAATACATTATAATTTAACATTTCTTTAAGAGGAATAGTCTTAATGATAAATTTAAGATATTATATTTTTTACATGTGAAACTACAACAAGATACTATGTCAGATGATTATCATGTTTAAAAATATGCAATATGAACTTTTAATGAATATAATCTCAATGTAATGATATAACCTATTATCATAAATTCTTTTAGTGGGATAATATCTAGATTTAATTATGGTTTAATTCAATTTAGTTTGTCTTATAAGTTATTATTATTTATGTAGACTTATTATGTTAACTATATAAAGTGAAACTCTTGGATAGTTAGGTGGAAAATATATTGTCTTAATGTAACTTTATGAATCAACATAACTTAATGCATTTGTTCACCAAATATGATTAGGGTTACCTAGACACATTTTAACCCAAATATTATAGTATAATAAGTATTATGTTATTCAATTAACATAAGATAATTAAAGAGAGAAAATTAACACAAATTTAATAATTTTTATGATAAAGGATTTAAAATAGTGATATTAAAAAGACATCTAAAAAAATAATATACATAGAGAAATTATAATGATTATTTCATTTATATTGTGCATCTCATGAACATCCATGACTCGAATACCTATACGACACCTGAATCACTACACTACTACTCTAGGAGAATTCCTCAATCCCTAATGGATGGAGACTAGTATCACGGGTCTAGAAGAATAACTGGGGAATAATTTACTCACATAATTTAAAATCAAAAGTCATGATCAAATTTTATTGAAAATATGATAAGACCTATTCATAATTTGGATGTCCCAAAAATAAATTATAACCCAAAAGAGTCATAAGAATATAAAAAAGAGTGTAAAAAATACAATAACTCTTCATATGGGTGAATAAAAATCAAATCACAGACAAAAAATATCAAATAAACCAACCCATAGAAAAATAGAAAGTAAAACTTTTCATAATACAACTTCCCACAAGAAGGTAAAAAAGGTGATGAACTAAACTAGACCTTTGACAACCTCCACTGACTTCAACTCTGAGGTTGGAGACCAATCCCACACCCATGAACATATGATCAACAAAAAAATAATTATTCAACCAATACTAGTGTACTTTTGAATAGGTGAAAATTTTAAAAATAGAGGATGCATGTCCATGGAGATCTTCATTTATGGTGTCGGAAAAAAATTCTCAGTAGGCACCACAATTGGTGTCTCAACACAAACGTGATATAATAGGGGTATATCTAAAAATTTCTAGATGTTACATACATATATAATAAAATAGTTTAAGTATTCAAGAACATGGTATAGTAGCAAACTATCAATGATACAACTCAATAATCCATAATAAACTACAACTAGTAACTCCCTATACTAAGAGTGTCTATACCTGAGATTACTTGGGTTTTCCTACTTTGGGAGATCCCGGTATCAATGTCAAGAAAAATTTATAGAAATCTTACAACCCATCTTATCTAGGCTGGGGTTAGGGAATTATTATAGCCTCTCTCACCTAGATTCACTTCTAGAGTTGAAGCCTAAGTCAATCCCATGGAAAGGTGAATGTGTATACAAATTTGGGGCCTTATCCCATCCTATAGAATAAGGTAAGTGATATACTTAGTCATGGTTAGAAAAACCATCCCATGAAATGTACCTAGTTAAGAAATTTATAAAATATAAATATAAAATAACATCTATACTCTATACCAACCAAAGAAATAGAAATGCTTTAAGCTAAAGGAAAAAATTCTTGGAATTTCAATAAGTAACTATACACATGATATAGCAAGATCACAATCTACTAAGAAATAAACATCCTAAAGAAAATATAACTAAATAAATAATTTATGATGATTTTCATATCAAATAAATAATATGATTTTTGTAATATAAAACACTATCCATGCTGGGTAAGAACAATTATGAAAATAACATAAATATGGAATCGACCGATATGAGTTACGAGTATGGGAAAAAATCATTCCATATTTATTTTTTGGAAAATAAATAATCAAACAAGATATTATTAGCCTAAATGAACCACACAGGTGTTTATGAACTAACTAGGGTTTAATCTAAGGCATAAAAGTGTTGGTGATTGTGTTTATATAGAAAAAAATAGCTTATAACCAGAGGTTGAAGTTTATAAGAGATTACTTATCGTAATTATATTTTTTCATTTAATTATAACTTTAAAACTCAACCCACACTAATAAATATAAAATCTACACTTGATATATTTAGTTTCCACTTAAATAACCAGGTTTCAAGAGAGAAGGGTGAGTGCCAATTAATTTTTTTAATAAAACATTTTAATGAATGATGGGGGTGAATTAAAAAATTTAGTTATGAAGGTATTTCTAAAAGAAAAAATTTTAAAAACAAGGTTTTAAATAAAACTTACTATATATTAAAACCATTTATAAACAAAAATAAAGACTTCAAGTATCAAGGATAATTAAACATTGAACCATTAGGATTTTCATATCAAGCCACCACTTCCCCCTTATAACCAGGACACCACATCTCCATTGAAGCACTCACATAACTGGATGTTAAGTGTGGTTCATTGACTTACAATACTTTAAGGTTTAATAAATAATAAGAGTTTTTAATTATATCATGTGTTCGGGACTCAAGAATGTATACTTCAAATTTAAATCAATAAACCAAGAAGGTTTAAAGGGGTAATACTCCAAGCTTAAAAGTTATCTATAAGTTTGTTTAAGTTTAACAACTTTCAAATGGACCTCACTTCAACCCATATTTAATGTTAAGGAAAATATATAACACCTTGTGATCTAATGGATTAGTGAAAAGGCTTAATAATGGGTTACCCAACACACAAATTAAGGTCCATTCAATAACAATACTTGATACTTTAATGAGAAATCAATGTGAAACTAGTTTAATAAAAATTAAAAACATAATAAAAATTTAAAACATATTAAAAATGGAAAAGGTTTTCACTATGAAGTGCCAAGAAAACCCATTTAAATATATCTCACCCCTTTTTATAAAAATATCTATGAAACCCATTCATTAATATCCATAAAATATAAATATGTTTCAATATTAATTTAAGAAAATAAAATGCAAGCATGTTCCAGGAATAGCCCATGAATAAGTTTGTGAGTCAAGTCCACCTACCATAAATCATGGAGATCTTTAAAATTATAAAATATTATGTCATAACCCATCCTAATAGGCCCATGCCGTGATTCTCCAAGCCTGCCTCCAATAGGCTAAGGGGTGGCGACTAGAACCGAGTGGGCATATCACTAACATAGGAGACCTTGGCCTTAGTACATGTACACACACACACACATATCGAAGCCCATACAATGTTGAAATATAAAAACAACTGAACAACTATGCATGCATACATCGAAATCCCAAAACCAGTGTATGATAGGAAGTAAAGGAAATTAAACACGGTCAAATAAAATCCCACCATAAAGAGTTTGAAAACATGTCCATCCTAAAAATAATACTATAGAATTCTATCAAGATACTATAGGAACACACCTTAGTCTTTCTGGTCTCACTAAGCACCACCTGATCTTGCTCTGTTAAGGAATCTGTCAAAAGGTGGATCATTTGCATAAGAAATGACACTTTCAGGAAAATCCTGTGCATGGGAGAGTATAAAAATACCTAGTAGGACACCTTGAAACCACAAATCATACAAACAATAAGTACAACCAGTTCTAAATAGGTATATGTCTATAGAACATATAGCAATAATATCCAGATATACTCAAAAAGTCATAAAATATAAAGGTAATTCACAACCATAATTCTAGCCTAGGATTCTAGCTCAAAGTTTCCATAAAGCACTTGTCTAGGAGAACACACTCCGTGAGTCTGAAAGCACTAATGATGTCTATCCAAGAGGAAATTCTTGTCGGGTCTCACAAAAAAGTACACGCTGAAGGTCTAAAGAGATACGATACATGAATGAGGATCATTCCCAAGGCCATGGGATATGCCAACAACAAAATCTAGATTAACATACTAAGTATAGTATTAGATCCTACATAGTGTTAGTCACAATGATACCAAGAACTCTATCTAGGGAATAAATATGAATAGATGATATCAGTCTGGGCCTCCCAGAAGGATTCCAACAACTCTATCCAAGAAGTCCTACTAAAGTGATTGTTTTCCTGTGTATAGGAGGAAATTCCAAAATAACCCTTAGGGAATGGATATGGAGAATTTACCCTAATAAAAATTTTCTAAGATATATAGGATAAGGTCTTAAATCCAAATTTTTAGGAGTACATGGTGTATTGAAGGGGTACATGTTGCGTCCCTTTGGCACTGGGTCCTGCCCATGTAAAATGGCTTGTTTCCATGTTTGTATAGAAGTACAAGGTGTTATTATTCCTATTTACTTATTCCTATGTTCTAGTACATGGATTATCCCATGTAATTTTTGTCCAGGTCATGACTGTTTGGGAGTACACGGCGTGCTCTAGCCTGTATACTATAACCCATGTATATGTACCCTTCGAGGTACACGTCAAGTTATCAAATAGAGACCACACACCATGTGACAAGGAACATTCCATGTGATACTTATATTCTTCCTGAAACCATAGCCACCATTTTTAGGGGTCCTACACAGTATGTAGCTTTGAATTACATGTCACGTAGTTCATAAATTTTTAGATTTCCATATCTAGTTTCATGCATTTTAATTCACTCTCCCAACACCCAGATCTACCATTTTCACTGCTTATCATTCCAATGGAACTTAAATCTTGGTCGAACAAGGTCAATAATCACTAGAGAAATGATTTATGGTGGCCTTGTTCATTTAGGAATTCTTCCAAACCTCCACTATGACTATGAATCCAAGAACCACAGCTACGCATGCCAAACTGATCCCGATCTTCTACTCACTTTCATCGTTGTATGATATATGTATCATATCGAGTCTAAATCTATGATATTGAATTGTTGAACCTAGAAATGAGTGTGAAACATTTGATTCATTGATATTTGGGTTGAATCACCAGGAAAATGAAGCCCTTATGATGAAATTTCATAGAAAAATGGGAGAAAACCATGAAACAAAAAAAAATAGTAATGAAACTTGGTTGTGTTTGGTTGGAATTGATTCATTTTCTTTAGAATGATGAATGAAGAACCATAATAAAAAAAACTCCCAAAATAATTCCTACAGAAAAAATATCATACCACAATATGCATGATTCACGGATCAATTAGTTGATTGATTGATCCTTGTTCATCATAAAAATAGGAAATAGGGAAAGAAAACCAAATAAAAAAACATCCTACCTCAATTTGGATTGATCACTGATTAATAATGAGCTCGCATCATGATCGTTGGTGAGATCCATAGATTCTGTCTCGCACTGTTCATCGATCTTTGATCTGGTCATCATCTGCCAAAGGAATCCCCTTCCACACTCTCCAACATCTCTCAAATTATTTTAAAGGTTATGCATCTAACCCTAAAAATTTTCTATAATTTTTTATTTAAAAGACACATTAGGTTTCTACATAAATAGTTAAATAAAATAATTTTATTTAATAATTTTATTTATTTTACGCTCGCGATGACTTTTCCACAAACACCCTGCACCGACCAAGGTTATGTTGTGTCTAGGAAAAAACCCATGTTATGAACTCAATGGTGACCTTGGATTTTAGATATGGTCTCCCATTTAGAAATTATTTCACTTTATCATGAAAATTGTGTGTGTGTGCTATTTAATATATTTAATATATTTCAAACATTTATTCCGGACACACCGGGTCTGAGAATCACAATCTGTCTCAGTTCCTAGTCTTTAAAATAATCCATACAATTTATAAAAATAATAAATGGGGAATCCAACTCATTATATTCTCCTCACCTTGGGGATTTATGTCCCAAAAATCTAAAATAAGGACTACACAAAGAGATATGGTTACTGAGAATGAATCTGAGCCTCCTACTCCCATGTGATCTTCTAAATATTCTCATTTCTTCATTAAACACACACTAAAGTAATCACTTTCCCATAAAGGATCATATCCTATTGATCTTCTATATCTAATAGGTACTCAGAAAAGGTGTACCCATCCTCTATATCTAGCTCACCCCAGTCAATAATGTGCAATGGTTCATGCATGTACCTCTTCAACTGCAACACGTGGAAGATGTTGTGTACCTATTCTAACTACAGTGGTAGAGATAATTGGTATTCCACCTCACCAACTCTACACAATATATGGAAGGATCCAATGAATCTCAGATATATCTTGCTTCCCTATCCAAATCTTCATAATCCACTTCGAGGTGAAACCCATAGGAACACATGTAGATGCATCCCAAACTCTCTAATGAACTTTGATCCCAAATAGCTAGGAAGTGGGCCGACTTAGTGAGTTGGTCTATGATAAACCTGATGAAATCATGTTCCATATACATATGTGGTAATTCCCTCACAAAGTACATGGGTATCCCATCCCACTTCCACTCTATAACCTCAAGAGTTTGGGCTAAACCTATTGTAACTCGATGCTTAGACTTCACTTGCTGAAAAGTATGGCATCAAGAGACAAAATCTATAACTCCTTTCTTCATCTATAACCACTAAAACTGATGTTGGAGGTCCTAGTACATATTTTACACAAATAGATGTACCATCAAAGGAGATGTATTAAAATATATCAGAACTTCCTCCCCCAATGTCATTGGTACCATTGTACTCCCTCTGAAAAGAATGTAATGCTCCCCACCTCTCGAAAATTCATTAGAAGCATGTCTGGTGGATATCTGAGTACACAGGGTCTCACAGTTAGCATCCCTAAGTCGTGCCTCTTTGAATCGTTGTATAAGTGGATGGGTAACAACCATAGACTAGAGGTAATTTGATCCCTCGCTATCCACAAAGGATAACTATATTGAGTTCAATGGCTCCAACAAATCATTCAACAACTATAAACAAGATATCCTGTAGAGAGAATATACTACCATGTTCCCCTTTGTGAGAGTATAGATAATCTCGATGTCATAATCCTGATGTAACTCTATCCATCTCCCATGTCTCAAGTTAAGATGTTTCTGAGAGAAGATATACTTGAAACACTTCTGATCAGAATAGATGATAAACCGCTCACCCATCAGGTAGTGTCACCATATATTTAGTGAAAAGACTACCATTTCTAACTCAATATCATGGGTTGCATAGTTCTACTCATGTGGTGTCAAATTATGTGAACCATAGGTAATCACTGCCTTCCTCTGCATCAAAACACAACCATGATCGGTTCCCAATTCATCTCAAAACATTGCATACCTGACACCCTCCTATGGAAATATCAAGATGGGAGTGCTCATCAATTTATACATAAAATGATGAAAATTTTGTTGAAACATATCATTATAGATGAAAGACTGCCTCTTTTGGGTCAAATATGTCATGGGTATAGATATCCTTGAGAAATCAGGTATGAATCTCTAGTAATAGCCTGCCAACCCAAGGAAGCTCCACACCTCCATCACGATCTTAGGTGGACCCCAAGATAACACTACCTTGACCTTGTCTAGGTCCAATGTCACTCCATCTACTGAGATAACATCTCCCATAAAGTGGAAATCTTGAATCTAGAACTAGAAATTCGATAGCTTCCCGTAAATATGGTTCTCTAAAAGTACTTCTAGAACCATCCTTAAGTGTATCACGTTCTTCTCATCAGATGTCGGGTACATATGGATATCGTCAATAAAGACTACCACAAACTAGTTTAAGAAAGGCTGAAAGATATGGTTCATGAATCCCATGAACATTGATAGGGATTTTATCACACCAAATGGAATTACCAAGTACTCATAATGACCATAGTGATGTATGAATTTCATCTTTGGTATATATTTGTCCCGTACTCGCAACTAGTGATAGCCTGATCTATGTTTAACCTTCAAGAACCATTGTTCCCCTATCAATTAATCAAAGATTTCATAAATCCTTGGTAGTGGATACTTGTTCTTCAAGGTCACTTGGTTTAAGTTCTAGTAGAACACAAACAACCTCAAGATCTCGTTCATATTCTTGGAAAATAAAATTGGGGCTCCCTATGGTGAAACAATGGGTCTAACAAAGCCCTTCCTCTATTAGTCTTCCAACTGTAACATTAAATTTTGAAGCTTTGTAGGAGTCATCTAATATGATGGTGTATATATAAATTTCCTCCAAGGGTGCAGATTAATGAAAAATTCTATCTCTCAATAAGGAGATAAACCTAAAAAATTCTCAGGGAAGATGTCTTGTACTCTTCCACCACTATAGGAAACTGAGAACTCATAACATCTACTACACCAAGGGTAATTTTATCTAACTGGTGAGTAATTGGCCATACCCTCCTATACATGAGTCAATCCTATACTTCATGGGTTTCCTTTTCACCCAAAAAAGAAAACTTGGTCCCATCACTATGGACACACCACATCCACCACCTGAAATAGTCAATTTGGGTATGAAATGTGGATAAATAGTCCATACCTAAGATGATGTCATAAGGACTTATTACTGCTAAAAATAGATCCCAACATAAAATCTCACCTCCAAGAGTTAGGTAACACTGTTGGAACAAGTGTGTGATCACTAAGTCATATTCAGTAGGAGTCTCCAAGAGTAAGGGTCAAGCCAAGGGCTCAACCGAAATATCTAAGGCTCGAACATGATATGTGGAAATAAAGGAATGACTAGAACGTGACTATAAGTACTTCAGTTAAGGTATAAAAGAAAAAAATCATACCTTGTATCATTCATGGAGCCTCTGGGATGTAAGCTTAGACCACCTGTAGTGTTCCCCTCCCCTGTCCTCTAGCTCCCTAAGCCTAGCGTAGACAATCTAGGGGTGGTGGTAGTAACAAGTCAAAGTGTCTACCACCTCCTGGTGCTCTCCCATATCCTGCACCACATCATCTACCCAATGGAAATATATTTTCCTTCCAATACCTCTACCTTGGTGGCTTATCCATGGTATATCTATTAGACATATGGCAGGTTGGAAAATATCATGCAATATATCTTCTTCCATCACAAGAGTAGCACTACCTCTCTATGGGCTGACTAGACCCACCCTTTGAGCACTGAACCACAGACCCTATATCCCAGGACCTCCACCTGAAACGTTTTTCATGTCTAAGACCATGGGAATGATGTCAACTCCCTACTACTGAGGTCTCTACTTCTGTATACCCACTACTGGAAACCACTAGTTGTATCTGCTCAGCCAATAAACTCTAAACCACCAAAGCTCGCTCTATCACCCCAACATAAGTAGAAATGAATAGAGGGATAACACTAGCTCAGATATCCCTATGAATTTGTCACTATAATGTCTGATCCCATAATAACTAGTTGTGAACCATATCCATCGATTACCTAGAGAGGTTGTTAAACCTTGATGAATACTCAACTATCATCATACTATCCTACTGTAATTGTAGAAGTTCCTGGATACACACATACCTCATCATAGATGGAGAGAACTCTTCTTTAAAAATGAGATCAAACTCTAACCATGCTAGAGTCACCTCATCATAATAATAGGTCAATAACCCCCACCATCACCCTAATGAGCCATAGAGAAGGCTCATTGACAGGACCACCATCTGATTTTCTGGTGTCCTGACCAGACAGAAAACATGGGTCACTGCATCAAGATAGTCATCAGCTACCTGTGGGTTGGGATCACCATGTAACCTAAGGGGTCTCTATCATTGAAACTCAAGAAATTTTCTCATCCTTATCACCTCATCCACTGGTATTGCGGGTACTATCTACTACTCTACAGGTGGTGGTATAGTTAGTGAACCACCTTGAGGTAGCATCTCTAGAACTGGTCCTTGTATCAATGCCTTGTTGCTAAGGAGATCATCCCCATGATCCTGACACTAAGTCCTATATGGAATACTTTATGGAGGAATCATGAAAGTAAACAAGATATACCACGGTCAATGAGTATATCTGGAGAGATGAATCAAGAAGGACATGGAAACCACAACTCATTCCTATATAATGCATGTACCATTTTTTTCCGTAACTAGTGTTCTCATGTACCGAGTTTAAAATTAGGTGATCAAAGTCATGGTGTATGGATATATCAGCTGCTTCACTAACACTAGAGTCCCTGACCTGAAATATGAACTTGAAACACATAACACTATTTCCCCAAACTAATATCACATACTCTAGTCATAAGGTAGAACCGATTCATCTGACACTACTCTATCAAAACCTATTCAAATGGGGCCCATTACATGACTCCCCAATCCCACCTTCAATAGGCCAAGGGTTAGTGACTTGTGCCGAGTAGAAATATCACTAACATGGGAGTCCTTATCCTGAGTACATGTACACAAGAACATATATCCAATCCCATATAGTACTAAAATGTAAAAACAATCGAACAAATATGTATGCATACATCTAACAACCACTACCAGAGTATGATAGTAAGTAAAGGAAAGTAAATAGGGCCAAATACAATCCCACCACAACGAGTTTGAAAAAATTCCAACCTGAAAGTAATACTGGGGATTGTTTTCAAGATACCGTAGGAACACACCTCAGTATGTATAGTATCACTAAGCACCATATAGTCCTAGTACATTAAGGACTCTGTCAAAAGGTTGATCATATGCATAATACATGACACATGTAGGAAAATCCTATGCAGGTCTGAGTATAACAATACCCATTAGGACACCATGAAACTATAAATCATAAAAAAATAAGTACATTCAACTCTATATAGGTATATGTCTAAAACACATATAACAAGAATATCAAAATATACTCAAAAAGGCACACCATCTAAACGTAAGTCACAATCATAATTCCATCCTAGGACTCCAGCTCAAAGGTTCCACAGAGCACTCGTCTGGGAGAGCACACTCTATGAGTCTGAAAACACTAATAACGTCCATTTGAGAGGTAATTCTCATCGGGTCTTTCCATAGAAAGCTCAAACTAAAGGTCTGAATAGATATAATACAAACATGAGGATCACTCCTAAGGCCATGGGGTATACCAACAACTCAATCTAGATTAACTTGGTAAGTATAGGATCGGATCCCATGTAGTATTGGTCATGAGAATACCAAGAACACCACCTAGGGAACAAAGATGAATAGAGGATCTCACTCCAGGAATCACAAAAGGATTCTAACAACTATATCCAAGAATTAATACTGAAGAGATCGTTTTCCTATGAATAGGAGGAGATTCCATACTAACCCTCACAGAATGTATATGGGGAACACACCCTAATGAAACTTGTCCAAGATAAAAAGTAAAATGGCTTCAAACCAACTTTTTAGGAGTACACAGTGTGTATTAAGGGTACACTCTGTGTCCCTTCAGCACCAAGTCCTACCCATGTAAAACGACCCATGTCTGTGTTCGTGTAGAAGTAAATGGCATGTTGTTACCCATGTACTTATACCCATGTACCAATACATGTATTATCCTATGTAATTTTTTCAAAGCCATATCCATGTGGGAGTACACAATGCGCTATATCCCATGTACTTCAGCCTGTATTTGTGTACCCTATGAGGAATACATCATGCTATCAAATAGGGAATATATGTTGTGTGATAAGGTCATACGTTTTGTGATGCTCATCTCCTTCTCGAAATACTAGTTTCCACTAAGAGGGTCCCACACAGTGTGTGGCTCTGCATTACATGCTATGTAGTTTTTAAATTTCCATATTTACAGATCTGGTTTCACACATTATCATTCATTCACCTAATGCTTAGATTTGCCACCACCATCACTTATCACACCCATAGAACTCAGATCTAGGTCAACTGAGGCCAATCATCATCTGATAAATTATTTCTAGTGTCCTCATTCATTAAGGAATCATCCCAAACCTCTACCATCTCCATGTGTCTAATAACCTCACCTACGTGTTCCAAACTAGCCTCGATCTTCTCACTATTGTCATAATTGCATGATCTATGCACCATACTGAGTCCAGATCTATGATATCAAATCATCTCACAAAGAAACAAGTGCACAACATTTGATTCCTCAGTATTTGGATCAAATCACCAGGAAATCAAAGCCTCAATGATGAATGAATGTAGAAAAATGGGAGAAAACCATAATACACACAAAATAGAAAAGAACCTCAGAAATGTTTGATTGGCCTAGATTCCTTGATTTTAGAATTATGAATGAATAACCATAATAAAAAAACTCCAAAAATAATTCCCGTATAAAAATATCATCCCACAATATGAATGATTTGTGGATCAATCAGTTGTTTGATTGATTAGTGTTCATCATAGAAATTTAAAATGGGGAAATAAAACCAAATCAAACAACATCCTACCTCGATTTCGATCGATCGGTGATGAATAATTAACCTGCATGGTAATCATTGGTGAGATTCACTATTTTTGTCTCACACCAGTCAACAATATTTGATTAGGTCATCGTCCACCAATAAAATCACCTTCCACACTCTCCAATGGCTCTCCAATGATTTGAAGGGTTATGTGTATAACCCTGTAAATTTTCCATAATAATTTATTTAAAAGATACATTAGGTCATTGTGCCAATGGTGAAATAAAATAATTAGTTTTTAAATTATTTTATTTATTTCAGGCCCATAATGACTTTTCCACAAATGACCTGTATCGACTAATGTTATGTCGCACCTAGGGTGTCGCGCCCCAAACTGGCACGTTTTATTTTTATTCTCTTTTATTATTTTTTTGGGGATAATAATAATAATAATATTATTATTATTATGTTTTATTTTTATTTTATTTTATTTTATTTATTCTTTCTAATTTATTTATTCTTTTTTTTCTCTTCTCTCCCTCTTCCCTCTTCCTCTCCCTCTCCCGTCGCACCCCTCTTAAGCCATCGAACCATACTCCCCCACTCCTCCATTCTATTGCGCCACCACCTCTTGACCATCTTCAATGAAGCCTCACCTCAGCACCTGGTGAACCACATTCACACTGCCAAAATATCCTCATGTTTCCCTGCTCCTTTCATTTCAACTTCCCCCCTTCTCTTGGCCAAACCCTTTACTGGTGAGACCCCCCTTTCAGTGAAGATTCGCTGGTACATCCTTTCCCTACCAGGGAGACCTTCAGTGACCCCCCCCAGCGCACGATCTACTCTGCTAAACTTTTCTTCCCTTTTGTAGGGTCTTTCTCCTCCTTTGGGGTTTTGTTCTTAGGAATAATTGTGATTTTTGGTTTGATTTCTTGATTTAGGGTTCATTTTAGTTTTCTCATGGCGTGGTTGAGGTGTGATTTAAGAATCAACACCAATTTTAGGGTTTTTAACAGCAAAGGTAGGTGGTTTCATGTATAAAAATTATTTAGAGAATTATTTCACTTGTTTAATTAGTTTAATGCGTCCTTGATTTAATTTTTTTTGTGAAAAATTAATTTTCAAATGAGTTTTATATGCGTTTGATTTTTTTAGAAGTAAATTTATATGAATGGGGTGTGTTTTGGTGTAAACCCCATACTATTCCATTGTTAGTGTCTTATAAACTGTGAAATTAGTTTATTCAACTATTTAAGGGCTGAAAATATTATTCTAGTGTGTTATTGGTGTGTGTTTGACCTTAAAAGATGTTTTTGGAGTGGGTATTGTGTGTAATTCCTTATGACACCTTTTTGGGATTGTTTTATAAAATTTTTAAATGGTTTATTAGATCATATAAAGGGTGAGAAAAATGTTTGGGTACTGTTTTGGGGTGTGGTTTCTCTTGTTTCCCTATTTAATTCATTTTTGTTTGGAGCCCTTAATTTTAGACTCCCTTTTTATCATTGTAGTGTGTTTTGGTCATCACGGTATGAATTTTGGTCATCAGCGGCAAATACATAGTGTATACATGGGTAAGCATGTATATATGTATATCCTCCTTGCGTATATTCCCTCATGGTATGAGGAATATGTACTTGGGTTAAAGGGTATATATATATATATATGAAAATGTATATGCATGTAAGGTGAAGCGGTCTTGGGCTTCCATCGTCAAAAGCTGCATGTTTTGAGGTATGGACTTTTATGCAACTGGTTGGTTTCACACTTGATTTATGGTGTTATTTGGGTGTTTCAGAGTGTTAGTATTTAACTATGTAGTATGTTGATCCTTGATCATCGGTTTCGAGTTTCCAAGTCAAGGGAGACTCACCTGCGTATACATAGGTATGTATTTATATATATATATATAGGTTCCCCCATTACACGTATATCTGTGTATGGAAGTGTTTATATGTGTATGGGGCTAGGTGTGCCTATGTATATATATAAAAGTACATGCTTAGGTGAGTGGAGACAGGAATATGCATATAAGTGTATATGTAAGGATACCCTTTCTCATGCCCATGGCCATGTGGGTGTGTGCATAGGGGCTAGGTGTCCTTGTATGTATGTGAAAGTGTGTATGCTTAGTGGGGGAGCAGTAGCCTTGAGTAAGAAAGCGCCAAGAGTTGAAGTGGACAACTTGATTCCACTCTGAGGTAGATCCCCTATGCCTACGCCTTTAGTTTGAATTGCATAATTACTTTTTTATTTTAAAAACATGCTTTATATAGATTTTATATACACATACTATGAAATCTAGGCGTGATTGCTAGTAATGGTTATGCCTTTTCTTAGAAAATTTAATGTATTACTAATGCCAATTTGGACTTAAGTGATTTTTTTGAAAGGTAATTTCCTAAGTGGTTTTGAATTGGTAATGAATATTTTCAAAGATGAGTTTTGGTATGAACTCATGGTCATATGGTGGTTTGGATTTAATAAATAAATTGCACTATTGTGAGCAAGGGTTCAAGCTTTTTTTTAAATATGAAACACATTGATCGTTAAATTGGGATTTTAAAAGGTTTTGGAAAGAGTTTGGGTGATTATGTTTCATTAAATTAAAACTATTCTTTGTAAAACAACAAATCCCATTTGACACCTTGAAAATGGTTTGTAAAACTGAAAAAACCCTCTTATAGAAGACCGCTTGGTTTTAGAAAATTATTTTTATGTTGAATGTGTTATTATGTTCCTAATGTTGAGGATTATTCATTTTGTGGTGTGAAAGAAGGGGAATGCGCTTAAGGAGGGAGAATGGTGGTGAGAGGTTAAATGAGTTTTGGATAAAGAAAGTTTTTTGTACATGTATGTTTTCTTGATAAAGAAAATTCACCACCACTTGAAATAGAGAACAATGTGAAACCTGGGTATCTAAGTGGGTGGACCAAGACTAGTACACTAGATGACACGATAGGGGTTCATCCCGGTTTTGTCTAGCAAGATTGACATAACAATAATAACTAAACATATTAATGACTAAGGGTCATGGTTTCTAAGCCATGGTTACTGAGGTTCATGGTTTCTAATCCATGTTTTCTGAGGTTCATGGTTTCTAAGTCACTTTTTTTAAGGGTTGTGGTTTCTATGCCACGTTTCACCAAGGTACGAGGTCTCTAGGGTCCCACTTGTGCTTGTTACCTATAGGTATTTCCCTTGGTGTTCATTTGTGTCATGATGCTTGTGATGTTATTTTCATTTCAGTTGTTTTATACTTTATGTCTTATTTGTGAAAAACCATCTTTTAATCTAAACTTTTTTTGTCAATGTATTCTTGGAAGGTATTTTGAAAATATAGTGGAATATAAGTGTTTTCCTTAAAAATGTTAACTTGTGACTTGAACTTGAAAAGAAGGAAAAACATTATTTTATTATATCTTATTTTTAAGATGACATGATGAGATTTCTTATTAATGTCAGGGTAATAGGATGTTGTTATATTTTGGATTTCCTAATGAGAATCTCACTGTTCACGCCTACTTTACTTTTCAGTTGTAGGTTCTATTATGGGATCATGGTTCTATGTCAGTGGTGACCCATGGGGTCACATTGAGGTATGTCTGGCTGGTTATCTTTACTTTAATTTCCTCTACTAGTGTTTACCTATTTTGACTGGTTTATTTCTATTTATATGTATTTTATTTTTCTGGGATAAATCGTTCCCAACTGCTTATTTTGATGTCTGACACTAGTTTCCAGCCCGTGGGAATCAGGAACGCCCTTCGAGCCATGCCGTGGACTGGACCAGGTGACCAGTTTGTGGTCGACCCAGGTTGGTTCATGACAAAATGGTATCAGAGGAGTTTTATCCCATGTTATTTGAGGATGTCTGATTTTTTGGAGTTAGGATTGTTGTAATCCAAGTGGTTAATTGTGGGTAGGTGCTTGATCACCACCTATTCAGAATGACACTTGAATTTCCAGGGTGGTTTAGGATGGTCTTGCCTCAAGGTTTGTGCCTGGCTCTCGATTTTTTTCAAGGTCCTTAGTCCTGTTTGTATGTTTCTGGTTAGTTTTGAGATTTGTTGGTCATTTTGGAGGGGTGCGTGGATGTTGTGCATGGCCTGGAAAGCCATGTGCAGACCATGAAATTACCTCTGATGACTTCCTATGTGCTCACCTGGTTGGTGCACGGTCATCCAAATCATGTGACCAAACTGTGTGTAGTAGTTGTTTACTTGAGAATTTGGAATCTTGGTTTATGGAGTGAATTGGTTTCTTTATAAAGTTCTTAGTGTGATTTTTATTTGGTTTTGTGGTGTTTTTCTCTGGTTGCAAATTTGATGATTGGTCTTTTGAAATTGGATTTCCAAAATGAAAATCTTGGTTTGTTTAAAAATGTAATGAGTTGTTTTAGGGATAGAAATTGTTTTTGAAAATTCTTTTAGATCTTAAAATGTTTTGAGAAAAGTGAAATTGAAAATGTTTTGGAAAGTGTTTGGGGGGGGGTTTTGGAAGTCATTGTGGAATGTAAAGTGGGAGTTTCTTGGAAATAGAAATTTGGAGATGATTCATTTTAGAATTGTAAAGGATGTATTCAAGATTGGGTTGGAGTTTCAAATATGGGTTAGAAGTTTTGTTTTATAAATGATAAGGTTTTGATTTGATTTGGTATTCCTATAGACGCCCACATGTATGGATGAATGAAATTGGATTTCGATGGTTGTTTGTATGCATGGATTGGTGCCCGAGTTGGCATAGGAATGTACACATGTGAGGTTTTATGGAATACCAATGGTGGGTACTCAGTTTTCAAGGATTATTTTGTTTTCCAAATGCATGTTTTTATTAGTGATGTGTTGGGATGAATTTTTTTAAGAAATTTTAAAAAGGAAAGTTGGTTTTAAAAAAATGGGGTTTAGCATTCGGATGGTTTTGAAATGGGATGGTTTTGAAAATGGTTATTTGTGAAAGTGGGGTTTAGGTTTAGTTGGTTATGTTTCTTTAGTATTATTTCAGTTGATATTTTATTTGGTTATGGTTTGGTTTTGTGATGTATTATTCTATGGTCTTGATGCTTGTTTTTGAGATGGTGTTTCAAGGTTGAAATGATGTTTTGAGTTTGAGTTAATGATTTATGGTTAAATGTGGAGGCTTGTTTTGTGACATAATTTAGGTTGGTTTTATGCTTCTTGTTTAAAGTATGCCACCTAGAAATGTCCAAAGGTCCATGAGGGGTCATTTTCAGTTTTTAGTTTTACCCAAACCCCCAGGGGAGGGGTGGGGTTATTTTCTTTTCGTCGTTGCTTGTTTTCTCTGTGGTGGTGAGGTTCGATAGGGGTTATGGTGTAACTTTAGGAAGTCGAGTGTTTCTTCAGGTATTTAGGAACTCTAGATGTTGTGAAGGTAAAGTTGTCTTGGTTTTGTTTGAAGGGTCATGTTTGGGCTAGATAAGGGTGATTGCTACCTTCTCCTTGCAAGTTGGGGTCATAGACTGGGACAAATGACAATCTTGTTTTTCAAGGTGCTCGTGAAGGGTTCCTCATCCGATGTAGAGGGTGAACCAAAGGTGTATGTTATTGGCATGAGTATTTCTTCAATTCTTGTTTCTCATTACTAAGACCACACAATAGTTTGTTTCCAATATGTTTGATTTGGGCACTCAAAGTCATTCATCATAATCTTCTGAAGGCTTGTTAATAGTGTGTCTGTTTGGGTCACCTGGGGAAGTCTGTATGTGGTCTTTCCAGAAGATGAAGGCACAACTGGAAGTTGTTAGTTCCTGACTTCCATGCATCAGATTCTTCAATAAATCAAATCTCTAGCCATAGGTATCAGAATGACACTTTTCACATAGTTAGGCAGTTTCCAGGTGCAAGGGATGCGCATCCAACTTGTGGTCTATTTTCTGGGAAGAGACCAGTTAAGTTTTCACTTCATGTGGTTATCTTTTTGGGAGGGGGCCTTGTTTTGGAAGTCTTGGTGTCCAATTCTATAAAATTTAAATGTTTGTGCCTTTTTAGTGTAAACTTTAAATGGTTGTTCTTTCTTTAGACCAATTCCAGCTTCTGGGTGATGCTCTTTTAGAGATTTATGCGAGTTATAGATCTTATGAATCATGGTTTGGTTTGGTGTTTGTCTGGTGTCTCTTTTGTTTGAATTCCCCTTAGACTGAGGGTTTTAGGTTGGTCTGTGTTGATGTTTCTTCCAATTTGTGGGGCCGCCCCGTGTCAGTGGGTTCATGATGGGAAATTCAATCTGCATCGTTAAAACCAAATTGAGAGTTCCAATGCGGGTTCCATTATACTAATAAGTTTCTAATATAGTGGGGATACCCACTATGGGTCTCACCAATGTCTTCCCTCAAGATGGTCAGGTGCGACTTGGAATGTTGAGGGGTCACACCAGTGTCAAGGGTCTTGTTTGGTTTTCTAATTTGTTTTGATTTGGTAAAGTCACTATTCGGCTAGAGTCCTAATATGGTGGGGAGACCAACATAGGAAAAATTTGTAGAGGACTTAATCTTCAAGGTGTTCTTGTTGGGGAAACTCTTTGCCTCTACTCTTCCCAACTCTGATCAATGTAGATGGTTATCCAAGATGATGGGTCATATGGAAAATGTTCATTTGAGATCTGAAGCGTACTCTAGTGATTTCTAAGTTAGGGGTCAGGGCATTCCAGGTTGTGGTTGTGTTTGGAAATGTGAGTCCCATGTTGTTGGTTCTTTATCTTGGTTGTTCGGGTCTCTAAGTTTCATGTCTTGGGTAGAAAGTGAGTGTTTGATCCTCAAGTGGTAGGGGTTTCGTTTTGAGAATCATTGAGTTCTTATTTCAATCTTTGAACAACCAAGTATTTTAGGACTTTATGTGGGTAGAAAGTGTCATGGTGGGGAGAATTGTCGCGCCCCGACCTGGTGCATTGTATTTTTATTTTCTTTTATGAAATTTTTTGAGCTATAATAATAATAATAATAATAATAATAATAATAATTATTATTATTAGGTTTTATTTTTATTTTATATTAAATTATTTATTTATTTTTTCTTTATTTTTTCTTTTTTATCTCCTCTCCCTCTTCCCTCTTCCCTCTTCCTCTCCCTCTCTCGTCGCACCCCTCCTAAGCCGTCAAACCCTAATCCCCCACTCCCCCACTCCTACATTCTATTTCACTGCCACCTCTTTCCAATCTTCAACGAAGCCTCACCTTGGTGCCTAGTGAACCACCCTCGCACTGCACTGAATACCCTTGTGCTTCCCTACTCCCTTCGTACCACCTTCCCCCCTTCTCTCAGCCGAACCCTTTGCCAGTGAGACCCCCTTCTGATGAAGCTTCTCTGGCGCATCCTTTCCCTACCAGTACGAGCTTCGACGACCCCCCTAGCACATGATATACTCTAGTAAACTTTTCTTCCCTTTTTAGGGTATTTATCCTCTTTTGGGGTTTCATTCTTAAGAATAATTGTGACTTTTTGTTTTATTTCTTGATTTAGGGTTTGTTTTAGTTTTCTTGTGGTGTGGTTGAGGTGTTATTAAATAATCCACACCAATTTTGGGGTTTTCAATAGAAAAGTTAGGTGGTTTCATGTATAAAAATTATTTGGAGAATTATTTCACTTGTTTAATTAGTTTAATGTGTCCTTGATTTAATTTGTGTTGTGAAAAATTAATTTTCAAATGAGTTTTATATGCATTTGATTTTTTTAGAAGTATATTTATATTAATGGGGTGCGTTTTGGTGTAAAACCCATATTATGCCATTGTTAGTGTCTTATAAACTGTGAAATTAGTTTATTCAACTGTGAAAGGGCTGAAAATCTTATTCTAGCATGTTATTGGTGTTCATTTGACCTTAAAAGAGGTTTTTAGAGGGGGGTTTTGTGTGTAAATCCTTGTGACACATTTTTGGAATTGTTTTATATAATTTTTAAATGGTTTATTAGATCATATAAATGGTGAGAAACATATTTGGGTACTATTTTGGGGGGAGGTTTCTCTTGGTGTCATATTTAATTCATTTTTTTGAGACCTTAATTTTAGACTCCCTTTTTATCATTGTAGTGTGTTTTGGTCATCACGATGTGAATTTTAGTCATCGGTAGAAAAGACATATAAGTATATACATGGGTAAGCATGTATATATGTATATCATCCTTGCACATATTCCCTCATGGCATGGGGAATATATACTTGTGTCAAAGGGTATATATATATATATATGAAAATGTATATGCATGTAAGGTGAAGTAGTCTCGGGCTTCCGTCATCAAAAGCTACGTGTTTTGAGGTATGGAATTTTATGCCACTAGTTGGTTTAGCACTTGATTTATGTTGTTCTTTGGGTGTTTTAGAGTGCTAGTATTTACCTGTGTAGTATGTTGATCCCTGATCATCAGTTTAGAGTTTCTAATTCAATGGAGACTTGCCTTCATATGCATAGTTATGTATATATATATATAGGTTACCCCGTTACATTTATATCCATGCATGGTAGTGTTTATATGTGTATGGGGCTAGGCGTTCCTATGTATATATATATAAGTGAATGTGTAGGTGAGTGAAGATGGGCATATGCATATAAGCATATATCTAAGGATCCCCTTGCGCATGCCCATGCCCATACGGGTGTGTTCATAGGGGATATGTGTCCTTTCATGAATGTGAAAGTGTGTATGCTTAGTGGGGGAGTAGTAGCCTTGAGTTAGAAAGCAGCAAAAGCCAAAGTGGAAGACTTGATTCCACTCTGAGGTAGGTCCCATATGCCTATGCCTTTAGTTTGAATTTCATAATTTCTTTATTGTTTTAAAAACTTGTTTTATATAGATTCTATATACACATGCTATGAAATCTGGGTGTGGTTTCTTGTAATGGTTATACATTATTTTGGAAAATGTAATGTATTACTAATGCCCATTTGGACTTAAGTGATTTTTTTGAAAAGTGATTTCCTAAGTGGTTTTGAATTGGTAATGAATATTTTTAAAGATGAGTTTTGGTATGAACTCATGGTCATATGGTGGTTTGGATTTCATAAATAAATTGCATCATTGTAAGCAAGGCTTCAATCTTGTTTTTAAATATGCAACACATTTATTGTTTAATTGGGATTTTAAAAGGTTTTGGAAAGAGTTTGGGTGATTATTTTTCATAAAATGCAAACTATTCTTTGTAAAACAACAAATCCCATTTGACACCTTGAAAATAGTTTAAAAAACTGGAAAACCCCTTTTTTGTAAGACCCCTTGGTTTTAGAAAATGATTTGTATATTGGATGTGTTATTATGTGCCTAATGTTGAGGCTTATGCATTTTGTAATGTGAAAGAAGGGGAATGCGCTTAAGGAGGGAGAACAGTGGTGAGAGGTTGAATGGGTTTTGCATAAAGAAAGTGTTTTGTACATATATGTTTGCTTGATAAAGAAAACTCACCACCACTTGAAATAGAGAACAATGGGAAACCTGAGTATCTAAGCGGGTGGACCAGGACTAGTACGCTAGATGACATGGTAGGGGTTCATCACAATTATTTTTAACAGGATTGACGCAACAACACTAACTAAACATATAAATGACTTATGGTCGTGGTTTTTAAGCCACGGTTACTGAGGGTCATGGTTTCTAAGCCACACTTTCTGAGGGTTGTGGTTTCTAAGACACTTTTTCTAAGGTTTGTGGTTTCTAAGACATGTTTTACCAAGGTAAGAGCTCTCTAGGGTACCACTTGTGCTAGTTACCTATAGGTATTTCCCATGGTGCTCGTTTTTGACATGATTCTTGTGATGTGACTCTCATTTCAGTTGTTTTGAACTTTATGTCTCATTTGTGAAAAGCTATCTTTTAATCTATACCTTTTTTTTCAATGTATGCTTGGAAGATATTTTGAAAATATAGTGGAATAGAATCATTTTCCTTAAAAATGTTAACTTGTGACTTGAACTTGAAAAGAAAGAAAAACATTATTTTATTATATCTTATTTTCAAACTGGCATGATGGGATTTATTATTAAAGGCAGGGGAATAGGATGTTGTTATATTTTTGATTTCCTACTGAGCATCTCGGTGCTCATGCCTACTTTACTTCTCAGTTGTAGGTTCTAGTATGTGATTGTGGTTCTACATCGATGGTGACCCATGGGGTCACATGGAGGTATGTCTATCTAGTTATCTTTACTTTAATCTTCACTGCTAGTGTTTACCTATTTTGACCGGTTTATTTATATTTATATATCTTTAATTTTTCTATGCTAAATCATTCCCAACTACTTGTTTTGATGCCTGATACTAGTTGTCATCCTGTGGGGATCGGGAACGCCCTTCGGGCCATGCTTCGGACCGGCCCGGGTGACCAGTTCATGGTCGACCCGGGTTGGTTTGCGACATAGGGTAAACCACTCATTTTGAACTCAACGGTTCTCTCATTTGTCTGATGCATTCCTCCATTTAGAATTTATTCCAATTTTTTATGAAAACTATCTATTTATAATATTTAATAAATTTCAAACATTTATTCTGTGTACACTGGGCCTTGGAATTGCATGTCGTCTTAGTGATGGGTCTTCAAAAATAATCTATACAATATCTCAAAATAATACAAGGAAAATCTGAGTCATTACATATTATCTATAGGGCCTAAAAACCATTAAAACCTATTCTATAACCAATGTAACCAAATATTTTAATAACCTTAATTGAAAAATACTAAAACTAAAAATAAAATTAAAGGTATTAACATTATAAATCCACCAAAAAAGTATAAAAAGTCACTAAATAAAACTCAAGGGAACATCCTTAGAATTCTCCATAGAAAATGAATAATCCTAGGTTAAGTTATACCATAATATCTTTCCATAAAAATAGTAATGAACATTGATAAATTAACCCAAACAAGACTCTATGAAGAAAGAAGGGATGAATCCCCATGGCCTAGGGTAAAATCCACCATGATTTAGATGAATTCAATTTAGAATCCATAACCGTCATAAGTAAATTAAAAGAAATGAAAGGAAGAGGGAAGGAAAGGTAAGAGAAGAGGGATGAATAACCTATTATTTTGATATGTAAGAGACCCATGAACTTTTCTAGAATCAAGGAGAATAACAAGTTGGGAGAGGAGACCCAAATAAGACCATAGGAGATGTATATTTGGCTAGTAGAGAATGAAAATAAATGGGGATAAAAGAAAGGGATAAAAGGGGGAATGAGTGAAATAACTATAATACCCCCACTAAAAAATAGAAAATAACCTATTGGGTACATGATTTGGGGACACTAGGTATTGAATGGTTTCCCAGGGTCATTAGGTCCTCTACCTAGCTTACTGAGTACCTGATGACAATCCACCAAGTACATGGGGCCACCTGTGGTGTAAAACTATAGGTGGTACCACCCCGATAGCTCACCTGAACTTTAAACCCTCATATAAATCTCAAACCTCATCTAAAAAATGCCTAAAAATTTATCCTCAAACACCCAAAACCAAATCCAAAACCACAAATCAAAGTCAACCCATTAACCAAAAAATGAGAAATCAAAGAAACCTAGTATGTAACCTTTTAAAGTTCCTATTTAAGGTTATAATAGTGACTTAATTGTAATGAACTTGAATTATATTAATGGAATTTCCATTTTTCTTATATAAATGTGTCATATTTAGTAAATCACATACACCTCATGATAAACCAAAAACATTAGACTATACTAATTTAAAAATTATATTTAGAGAATACATATGTACCTAATAATATAAAGTATTACAATGGGGAAAAATAGAAAATAAGATAAAAATAATAGGAAAATTTGGATCTTCTCAATCCCCCAGAATAATTACACTCACAAATAAAACTGTAGAAATGAATCATAATGTTTTTAATGCAATATTCATTTTGAAAATGAAAATATATATCTTTGATAGATAATAGAATTAAATGAAGAATGAATTAAATATAAGGTATTTATAGAAAGTAGGGTGCACATGAGCCTCAACCCAGTTGGTGAGGTCTCTCTAAGTGCATCCATGAGACCCAGGTTTGAAACTAGGCGGATACATATTTCCAGTACTGTAGCAGTACTGTAGCAGGCATTATAGTAGTACTGTGTGGGGTACTATTGCAGGTATTATAGCATTTATTATAGTAGGTATTTTTCGGTACTGTAGCAGCCAGAACTATTCACCTCGGGTCACCGGTTTGGACTTGGAGTCCTTAAGGAATTTGGGACACCCAGGCCTTCAGGTCAGTAAGGCTTTCAGGCCACCTTTAAGGCCTTCAGGCCACCTCAAGGCCTTCAGGCCACATCAATACCTTCGTTCCACATGATCAGTATAGTTTCCCCAGATAGACTCTACAAATAGAAGTAGCCCCAGAGGAGAATTCAGAGCAGGTGCACTCACTAGAGTAGAACCAATAGATTTTGAAGAATGAGAGGGTATGGCTATGCCATTGGGACCAGCCTGTTCTTGCACGGGAAGCTTATCCAGATGAACATTTGATGTTGGAGATATATCATCACGATGTAGATGCTGGGGAGGGGCAATTCCTTGTAGTTATAGTTTGGTTGAATTTCCTAAGACCTTCAGGTCATGTAATGTCTCTTAAAGCCTACAGGCAATGTAATCTCTAAGACTACATGCCTTATAAGGGTTCCCCCTCATCCCTTGAAAGGGGGTTTATCAAAAATCAATAAAAATAAAGGCCTTCGAGCCATTCAGGTATTATAGAAAGTAGGGAAACCATGTGATCATTAAAAATCTGATTGTTGGGGTAGTAATCTAACCATTAGAATGATAATTTGAACGTTATAAATAGTAACCTAGCTGTTATAATAGTAACATCACCTATATAAATTTAAAATAATATTTATGAATCTTATAAAATGAGAATAGAACATATTTATATCATGATATAAGTAAATAAATGTTTAAAAATTATAAAATAAGAGTCCATATATTTGTAAAATAGATATGTTTTATTTTCATTTTTATAATAAATATAATGTTTTAAAAGAAATTTTATTTTCATAAAATGGATTTATAAATTAATATTAAGTTTCATTTAAATGATAATATAATTTTTTGAGACCTTGAGTTATTTTTCAAAGGGTTAGAAAATTGGTCAGAATATTAAAATTCATATTTTTCAAATAAATGAAGATTTTATAGAAAAATTAAATTTATAATATTTAGTAAATTATTTTCATAAAATGGATTCTTTTTTGAATCAACACATTTAAAAATGTTTAGGGTGATTTTTTTGGTATTTTTATAAAATAGTTTAATTTTTAGTGAATAGAGAAATACAACATTTAAAATTAGAAGCTAAATACATGAATTTTTGAGTCATTAATGATGTATGTACTCGTTATTTTAAACCCACATTCAACATTCACTATATATAGTTATAATATTTAACACTATTGGTAGTATTGATCCAAAATAATAAACTATTAAATATAATATTCAAAAACACCCCTCTACTCCCCTTATAAATATCATCTCTCACCACCTCTTCTTCTCTCGCCTTCTAATACTTGGAGATTTAAAAATTTCTACCCTATTCCATTAAAAATACTCTACACCATGTACTAGAATTTCCATCATCACCAAAATACCATTTCAATGATCCTTAAGGGATATCCTAATAGGAGATAGCCAAAGGAAGAGGTAAGATTCTTGACTAATCTATTTCAATTTTATTCTTCTTATAACACCCCCATATGATCCCCATCTACATAAAAATAGTAAAAAAAGTATAGTAAATATATTTATATGTTATTACTATGGTTTAATATACATATTATACCCTCACTTCTTTCATTACTAAATAAAAATGTTGTTTACAATATGGTTGGTTCAACGCCACCATGAACAACATACTTCATTTTATCCACCCCCTTCAAGGCTAGTCATAAAAATATTATTATGGTTAAATAGGATAATAATAAGAATATTATAACTTATTTAATGTTTTTAATGAATATATAGATATAATATTAAATAAAAAACTTGTTTTTGATGGTCGATATAACCGCTTAAATGAACTAATCATATAACTTTGACGTTTTTACTAAATGAATCATCTCTATGTTAGAAAAATAAGTGATATTTGGGGAAATTTTAATTTATAGAAGTAAATTAATATCATTTAATTTTACTTATTAATTTTTATTCCCATTTTACAAGAACATCAATAATTATACACAAGTGATCTGACCTTGGAACCATGAAATGAATGCTCTTGGAACAAAAAAAATGAACATTATTTCTCATTAAAATGGTTATAAATTAATATATTAAAATTATGGTAAATATAATATAGATTTAAAAGTTTCATAATTAAGTAATTAATTAATCTAATTTGATTATCTAGGATACTAAGTAAAATTGAAGAACAATTCTAGAACATAAGGTAAGGGATCCCTTCGAACCGCTCTTTTTCATTAAGTTGTGAACTTTGTCTCTCTAACTCACATTATTTATATATTTTATATTATGGAATGATTCTAAATTCTGTATATATGTCTCTTATATATATACCTATATTATTCTCTTTTCCTTTTATGGGTAAATACAGGCTTTAAGTTCATTTCTCAAATGCCATCTTTAAAATCAAACCCGATTAAGAGGAACATTTCTACCTATTAATCATTTTATGTAATTATAATTTAAATTATTTATTACCATTAATTATATCATTAAATAAATGAGTATTTTAGGTACAACCATTTTGTTTTACCTCTGGGTTTCAAATAAAATTCCATATTAATTCATTCTTCAAATGTCTTTAACCGATTCCTTAAAATTCCATTTTAAAAGTTCATTTCAATACCTAATTATCTACCCTATATCATGACTTTTTTTAAATGAAAAATACATTATGGGACTATTATTATTTATTCATATATTAATTTCTAAAATATTTAATTCCATATTCTATGTGGAATCATAATGAAATATTTTTTTATTGTGATATGAGGAATGATTATGTATCCTAGTTCTTTCCATGGTCATTTATTATGAATATTCCCTATGTTTGATTACCTTGTGTGAAACATATATGAATGTGCATATTATGATGAGTGAAACAATATTTGAACATCCAAAATATTTAATTACTTATTCTCTTTGGAATCTTTATAAATTTTCCTTTGATTACGATATGAGGCAAGATTATACAAATCATTACTTTCCATGGGAAATTCTTATGTTTATGACTTATGATTGATTTCATTTTATAGAACACATAAGCATATACATGTTATGATGGGTGAACCTAGATATCACTCAAATTAATTTGGTATTTTTTTGTCTCATGAGACGTTATGTATGGTATTAAGGAGTAAAACTAATCCATGATGGGACGCTTTCTACCATGTGATGTTGTCTTGGAAATTAGCCTTGACTTATGCTTATGTTAGGTTTTATGTTTTTTCTATATTCCTATGTTTCCATGATATTATGGTTTAATGTTCTTTATTTTATTCCTCCATATGATTATTCATGAGCCTTTTCTTTTATGATATCATGTTATTCTATCTGAATCATATATTCTGCTTCGTTATCATGTTTATTCCCATACTAGGATTTATAGCTCACCCCCTTCTTTTATGTATTCCCTAGGTTATACTATGAAGTTTTAGGATCTCAAATGGATTTAAGAGCTCATTATGGAAAATAAAATAGAGATTTTTTATTTTAGTTTCTTTTGATGTGTTATTAACCTAGTCTTATAAAGAAACTAGTCCTCGTGATATTTGGGTTATGTTTATTGGATGTTTATATTAAAAATCATGTAATAATATGTGTAAAAGACTTGGATCACTATATTAATCACTATTGTTGGGATATATATTATTAAATTTATTCTATAAAAATCATTTTATACCACATATTTAGGTTTATTCATAATGGATTGGCATTAAAATAATTTTAACTTGATAATATCCTATAGGGTTATTCTAATGAAATAAGAAAAGAAAGTTTAACCCAACTAAGTCAAAAATTATAATTTCTAGGCATGGGTATCAATCTATATGACCTGAACTGAAACACTATGAAAAAAAGAATACCTCCTTATAAAACATATGTTTCTAGCTATTAGTGAGAGTTTATTAATACCATGGAGAGATTATACCCTCTATTAGATAACAAAAAATATAAATTAAATAGTAAAAAATAATAATCCATAATAGCGTGGCATAATATAGAATTACAGAAATGGTATAACCATAATAAACACATCACATACTATAACAAAATATGAAACCTATGCACTATTATACTGATCAAAAGGTTGATATAATATCGCTCGATGAATAGATCATATACATGAAAAAGGAAAAAAGGAATAAAATAATAGATTATATGTTACTAAGGACCTCAACACCACCTTAGTATCTTCCCCTAATCTCTATCGAGAAAAAATTATCTCATCCACTTGTATTAGCTTCATCACCCTAACTGAGATTCCAACACAGGTTCTACATGTCAACCAAGGTGAAAATATTGGGTGAAAGTAAAAAACTTAGTAGGCCACCAAAAATTATTCCCCTAATATAATTAATTATACATATGAGTTCATTCATAATATAATATAAAATAAAAAATATTGAAAAATATAATAATTTCCAAGTCATTAAGAGATAAAAATTCAACTAGATGAGTGGTTATACCTACTTCAACCAGTTTCAACATAGGATAGAGTATTTTATGGTATTATCATAGAAAATATAAGTAGGATTTCCATAGAACATTGAGTCCCCTAGTGGGATGGAGTCTCTATGATCTCATTACATAAGTTGGAAACTGTTTACCATAACTTATTATACATGTAGGAATGATATTCCTAGAAAATCATATAAGTGGGATGTGGTTTTATATATCTCATCATACATGTGGGATTAAGAATCCTAGATTCCTCATATAAGTGGAACATAAATTCCCACAACTTATTATATAAGTGGGAGGGGTTTTTCCATAACTCCTTATATGAGTGTGACAGAGTTTCTAATAAAACATCATATAAGTTGGGTAATTTTTTCCTAGAATCATCATATAAATGTGATGGAGATTTACACAATCATTATATAAGTGGAATAGAGATTATAATCATAATGATCTGTATATCACATAATAAAACTAAAAGGGGATCATGGTAAGCATTAAAAATCAAAACATGTAACAATACAGCCTAACCACCAAGATCTAACCAATAGATATAAATGAAGAGACCACTTTGTATATAGATTGTATTTTTTGTCAAATTATTGTCATTGATTGATAGAGATGATCAATGAAATAGGAAGATTATAGTGATTTCAATATGATGAATAAGTTCCAAAGTTAATGGATCTTATATGAAGTCACCAAGTCTTGATATTCTAATAAACATGTGAATGGTTTGAAGACTTTGAGTTTTAAGGTGATTCCTGGAGATTTTTTAGGGATTTATTAGATGACATTGGATGTCATGGTTGAATAATTCTCCACATAAAATATGATGATGCTTTGATGATTTGTATTTATCAAATATCATAATTTGTTTGGAGAACTTGTGATGCAAGTCTTATGAAGAAAAGGGGGATAAAATGTGTTTCCAATCTTATTAAGGGTTGATTAGAAAGAATGATGTTGCTGGAAGATAGGTAAGTTTCAATACTTTCCTCAAAAAATTTGATGATGCTAAAAGTGATTGATCAAAGACTATATATCACAAAAAATAAGGTTAGTGATGAAATCATCTGATTTTCGAATAATCCAGATGATAATAAAGAAGCATGGGTGTTTTTGCGGAAGAAGATATTTTAAGTGGCGTCGTTTCCCAGTCTTTGCCAAAATTTTGGGTCGCAAAACCGTGAATTTGTTTTATGGAAAAGGAAGGAGTTTTCACAAAAGATTTTGGAAAACATTTTTTTTCAGAACATGAAGGACAGTTTACGGACCACATAGGAGGTATTTGGAGTGGCAAAGGAAAATCGGCAAAGAAGGGATTCCACATAACAACGCTATGCAGACCGTGAAGTGCGATACGTGGAACACGTAGAAAAATGGTTCATGGGAGGACCACGGTTCATGGAAGGATTGAAGTTTGCAGCGAAGGATTTCATTTACATAATAGGAGTGGTGATTCATTCATGGATGGAATTAACAACCACGAGTAAGGAAGAAAAATGGTACGTGGGCTGTGTAGGGGAAACGGTTCGTGGTATGATCATAGTATGCGGTGAAGACTATACCACATTGAAAAATTGGGTAAATTAGATTAGCATGATTTACCTATTTATTTGTCTATATAAAGGACCATAATCCCATCATTAAGTAAGAGTGAATTTTTTTAGAAAATATCATTATTGGTGGAAGAATTTAGGTTAGTCCAAAAGAGTTCTCATGGAAGAATTTCGTGAAGTAAGGTAGTTTGTAGAGGAAATATACTACGAAGGAGGAAGTTGTCCATGAAAAGAGTTCTTATAGGAAAGTTGAATCTCAAAAAAGAAAAAGGACTATGGAGTATAGTTAGTCCACATAGAAAAGGCTATCCATGAAATGAAGGTAGTTCACAGAGCAAACAAGGAATGTATAGTATAGGCAGTCCGTGAGGTATCAATGGTCTGTGGAAAAAGAGGCAGTCTACGGAAGAGAAGACAGTCTGTGGAAGTAGATGCAGTCTATGGAGGAAGAAGCAGTCCATTTAAGGAAAGGAATCCTATGAAGAAAAGTTCATCTGCAGAGTAGGAGTTTTCTGCGGAGCATCGATAGTACACGGGGCATCAGTTTTCCATGAAGTAGAGGCAGTTTTTTGGAAGGGAAGGTTATCCGCAAAGCACTCACACAATGCAGTGAAAGGTAGTTCACAGATAGAGTTTGACACCACAGTTTGTGAGAATAGTTCATGGGAATAGTTCAAGGGAACATTCCACTGGGACAATTCCCGAAGGTAAGACAGTTCACACAGGACAATTTGCGATGGGTGTAAGGAAGTTCTAAAAAATACTACAATAGTTTGAGAAAAAAATTTCCTCAAAATAATAGTACAAGTAAGATAAATGAGACCAAATTCACTTATAATATTTTTTATCAAAGAATAATAATCTAATTGTGATGATGCTAAGCTGAGATGATCTTAAATTATTTTATAATCACAAAATAAGTTTGTGATTCTAGAAAGAAGAAGAAGAAGATATCTCAGTGCAGTTGGATTTCCACTGAAGAAGAAATTTAGAAAAAGATAAGAAGATTTGGTGACCAAATTGATATTAGTTGAATATAATTTTGTTCAGATAAAGTTCAGTGTTCATTAGTCCACAAAACATTCATATTAATATGACTGATAAAAGAATAAGATTGTAGAACTATCAAGTTTTTTGTTTATAAGAGATAATAGGATTTTTCTGCATGCTTCTATGTAAGTAACAAAGTGAAGAAAAATGTTGTGTAAGAACA